>OZ024822.1:110548148-111225707 GCA_964016985.1 Anodontia alba | reverse complement strand
TTGTGTAAATCAAGGCAGCTAGACTGTATGCGCTATTTGGTGAAATTTTTGTCCGAAATCCATCTAGAAAAAGCTTAGCCTTCAACTTGCAGGGGCTGAGTTTATGCAGACTAAAATCTGACTGTTCACACAGTAAAGAATAGTTATCCTTCAGGGGTTGGGGGTGGTTGGGTGAGGCAAAGGTGTCGTGTATCTTGTGTCACCAAGGCATCCAACTGATATTGGCTTACAGTTGGGCAAAGCCTGCTACCATTGCAGCAGGTGGGGGTAGAGGGGAATGTTTTTACTTCTTCTTTTTCTTCACTTTCATTCAATTTCCTCCTTCTCCCCTGTCCCTCTCTTTCATCTCTTCTATCTCTCTTCTCGCTTTCTCTGGGAGACGACACAAAATGACCCACTAGGGTTGATGTGTCATTAAACCCAACACAATCTATCAAAAAATCAAAATTATCCTTCAGGGAAGATTTAAGGCAGCAAAAGGAGATGAATGAGCCCCCTTTATATATGTTGTGCCCAGCTCCCATTTCTCTCTCCCCCCCCCCCCCCCCGAATGAGCCCCCTTTATATATGTTGTGCCCAGCTCACATTTCTTCCCCCCCCCCCCCCCCCCCCCCCCCCCCCCTACCGCCCTCCTCCCACCACCCCACACACACACTATATGACCCTAAGATTTTGGGATGACTATATATTCTACAATAAGTTTTTAAGTGTTTTATCCTGTCCAGGAAAAGTGGTTGGTTAAACTGACGGGTTTGACATTAACCTCAATGTTGACTGGGCCGTTAAACTCCAAACCAACCAGACAACCAGTGTTTTATTGATTTCTAGTGCTTGCCAGATAAGGTAGCCTGCATATGAGCCATGCTATGTCTTCAGGCTGAACAGTCAAGGTCAACCAGCAGTCATCCTTCCTGATCAAGGACATTGTTATAGACTATTACATTCTACCAGTACTCAATAATTCTTTAAGCAGTCAGCAAATGCTCTTATCAGCCTGCACAGATGTGCCTTTGCTGTCTGCATATGCCCTGAAAGACAAATTTTCTCATGATATGGCAAATATTTTATTGTAGCGTACATGTATACTAGGGGTGGGGAGTGGGGCCTGTCTACCAAACGAAATCCTTATTGCAGATCTGACGTTTGCCTGTGGAATAAGGCAGTTTTATCTTGTTCTTCCCCTTCCTCCACTTCCCCTGCCCTCACACTCACTATCTCAGCTTTATGAATTGTTCTGGTATGGGAGACAATCGTGTTTTGTCAGTATTTTTACTAATTTTATGGTAAATATGCTTTTACTAATGCTGTTATAAATATTAACAGGTGATGGTAACTAGCTTTATTTGAAAATTTTATTGTTTTAAGGGGAATTGTTACACTCAAGGGAGGCAACTCTGTCAAATTTGTTTTGCCCCAATTCTGAAAAGGGGTCTACTCTAGAAAGAATTTGCTCCACCTGCGGGCAAATTCTTTTCTTTTAGAGTGTACCCCGAGAATGGTGTGCAGAAGAGAAACGGGAAATCGCAGAAGTTGTCTCCCTTGCAAAAATGATCCTACAATAAGTTTTGTGCGACCGGTGAAGACTCAGATCAGCCTGCCCATCTGCGCAGTCTGATCAGAGTCCTCGCTGATCCCATATGCTTTCTTCAGCCTCCAGGCTATCTAAAGAGGGATAATTGAGAATCCTTGTTGTACTGGGTGGATGCACAGATTGATCTGAGTCTTTGCTGGTGACTTGGGTCTAATTGTAGGTTTTGTCATGCGCTGGCTCAAATGGCAGAAATTCTACTAGGTGTATCAAGTGCCAGCAATGTTTCTCCGTGTGAAAAGGGCCCTTATGCCATGTGTGAACAGCCACGTGTGTGCAATCTGTTCAGGAACTTCTCTTGTCTTCAAACTTTTTTACTGTATTTAATGATTCCATTCCGTTTATACCATGATAAGATAGTGCTATGGAAGGGCTAATCTTTTCTTTGTTCAGAAGGCAGAAGGGTGTGTTTTTTTGTATGATTAAATCATACAAAAAGACACACCCTTCTGCCTTTCTAAAAATGATTTATTGTTAATATAGGGATAGATCCAGGATTATTTAATAGGGGGTTCAAAATTTCTTAGGTGTTCAAATTGCTCTAGTTACCCTAAGTATTCTAACAGAAAGGTCTGAGGAAATAATATAGACCCAGATCAGATGCTTCAGAACACAGCACCTGATCAGGGTCTATACTGTTTGCCACTAATCCAGCAATTTAAAATATGTTCTTAGGTAGTAAAATGATCTTGTTGAAAGTTTAGAAGTGTAAGGTAAAACGTAAGGCGTGCAAATATTTTAGAGTTAATACAGTATCCAAACTGAAGTTTTGAATTAAAGAGGTAGCGGGGATGGGGTGGGAGGGGACTGGCCCCTTTCAAACCCCTTTGGAACACATATGATTGTGCCATTTTAGAGCTTACTAGATTTTTTTAATATGAACTTGTATATCTCATTTGGTGCCTTTATTGTTTTAGGTTCTATGAAAATATCAGATTTACCTGAAATGTTTTAACTTACATGTCTGAGCAAACAGTGTAGACAGAGATATAGTGAAACGCTCCTGAAGAGCCATTTGATCAGAGTCTGCAGTTTGACGTAAAAGTGGCATTTTTAAGACATATAACTGTGAAATAAGCTGGACTTGTTCATTTTAATGCTTAAAGTGACAATCACTAATGTTTTTTTTTCTTTTCTTTTATTTTTTTCAGAGAAAAGGCTTGGCATTTTATGTGAATCATCTGCCTAGCAGATGATTCACATGAAATTTCAAGTCTTACTTTCTCTGAAAGATAACAATCAATTTTAGAGTGTCATTTCTACAAATTGACTTAAGAGTTAAAAGAAAGCCTTTACTTACTCTTACTTCATCCATTGCCCATTATTTCTGTTATGCCATTTGCAAGAGGCCAGAGAAGCCTTAATGTCTATGCAGTCTGATCAGTACCTTCACTTAACACTTGACAAGATCAGGAATGTGTCTGCAGTAAAGGCCCTGCTTGGACACTGATCTGGAAAATTTACCCTAAAAGTGCCAAGATAAATTTATAGCAGATAACAATCTAATTATTTTTTAATTTTTAGACAAAATAAGTCTTGACATTTCATGTGAAGTGTCAGAGTGCCATGACATATTCTTTGAAAAAATATATAAAAAAAAAGTAGAATAAAATAAAATTGTTGTCTGCTGCAAATTATTGAGAAAACAAGTTAAGAGAAAAACAACAAGAGGAAGAAATATAAAATATGTTTTCTACCATGCCTGACCAAGCTGCAGACTTAGTTTAACCCACTGAACACTGGATACCCCTAGATGGGGAACTGGCAAACAGTGCAGACCCAGATCAGATGCCAAAGAACATGGCATCTGATCAGGGTCTCCACTGTTTGTGCAAATAGTTCAACCATTTTCCTTTAGGAATATCTATATAATATAGCCTGACATACCTAAAATTGAAAATGGACTCTTCCAATATATAGTGTGGGAGAGTTTATTCAGTCTTTAATGGGTTAATACAGAGTTAACTAATGCCACTTACCTACAAATTTACACAATGTATAACAGGCTACTTATGAAAATATAAAAATGTTAAGGTATGTTTCAGCTTTATCTTATGAAACAAAAATACTATAATATGAGAATTACTTCATCAATACTGGTGTACAAGAACCAGGAGCCAAGTATGTGAAAACAGTACACTAGCATTTAGTCAAAGGGAAACAACTGCTACAATACCTAAATATTTATTTGCATCATCGTTATCCGTAGTAAATCCATCTGTGTCCTGTGTTCCAAGAATGAGCAATATGCAATCAATTATGACCCAAAGCAGGTATCACTAGTAGTTTTTATTAGCATTTTAGCATTGTAATAGTTTCAGAATTTTTTAAACTGGTATTTTCTTCAAAAAATTGATTCAGTATTTTGTCTGATTAGAAAACTAGACATCCTCAAGCAGGGAATACAATTTATGCACTTTATATGACATTTTTCTATTCTAATGGAACTCTGCATACATATGGCTGTTGCATGGTAGTAGTTTAAGGTTTTCAGGTAGTGTCATTAATATAAAAAAGGATTTCTGTACAAAAGAAAAGAATTTCTATGCAAAATGCAGCATTTCTCGTGTAAACAATTTCCTCAATATTTATTGCATTGAGTCACAACAGAAAACTTGCAATAGTGATAGTATGGCAAATTGATATTTATATGATATTGAAATTGAACTGTGTAGATCCTGAATAGCCTGGCTGGACTGCAGGAATTTACACACTTGCCAGCAGCTTTGCTGTTCACATATTGAAATATGATTTCTTATGTGGAGCATAGTTGCCATGGTTTACTTTGTGCCATAACTTCATAATTTTCACATTCCATGTTAAATTTGGTGCAAAATATAGATTTGACCCTTCCTTTCATCCCTGAGATTCTGAAATGGGTTCTTCTGTTTTTGAATTTGGACACTATGATCCATTGTTGCAAAGAGAGATTTGTGTCAAAAATCAAAATATAATGGCAAATAGTGTAGATCATGATGAGATGGCTCGTTATGAGCCATCTCATCTGGCTCCACACTGTTTGCAAAGGTCTGCAGTGGTCTGCAGGGCTGAAAGGGTTAAAAGCTGAAGTCACTTCCAGTATGTAATGGCCTGATAAAATATAAGCTTGCAAAGTAGAAAAGCACCAAGTGGTATATGAAGCCACAACAGACCCATATCAGCCTGCTCATCTCTGTATAATTAGTCTTCACTGTTGGTCAGAGGTCTGACTTAGGAGGAGTACTTGATGATGCCGTACTCACATAATATTTTTTATGAAGAACTGGAGAAAATTAATATTTCAGGATTTGCATCAAATACGCCACATTAAGTCCTCTGGTTGGTTTATAGAAACTTCCATTACGAAAACATGCCTATTCAAATATACTGAAAATTTTACCACCAAAAAATGAAAATTCCCAGATAAAAAATTCTGATATTTTTCATATTTTTGCTCAAAACAGAGATTGTGGGTACTCATTAGAACTGCCTTGGTGAGGCAGTTCTAACGTGTACCCACAATCAGTGTTTTTGAGCAGAAATAAGAAAAATAATGTATACCCCTGTAAACCTCAGTTTTACTATTAAAAACGGGGTTCAAGGGGATCAAAATTATACAGGCATGTATTCGTGATGTGTCCATATTTTATGTTAGTAACCAGCTGATCTGGGTCTTCATTGGGTTATGTATGTCTGTGTGTGCGATTATTGCAATGTATGTATTAGTCTTCCATGGATATAACCTCAAGTTGTTGTGTGACAATTGTATCTAGAAGTGTTTTAGCAGGGTTCCTGGTAAGTTCTTATGTTATAGAAAATAAAGTGCTTATGTTGTAGAAAAAAAGTGCTAATGTTATAGAAAAACAATCAATATTTTTGTTTTTGTAGGTAAAATATGTTGTAGGATCTCATTAGCATGGTCTAGGTGAGATGATTTGAATTGGCTTCTGGTGAAAGAGCTAAAAGCTGTAAAGCACCAAGCAAAATTAAATTAATGTCAGATGAAAACAAAGCTACAGACATTTTATAATTTTGATGAGAATTCAACCCATTTTAGAAAAATAATAAAAACATATACATTGTATTTCAGAATGTCATCTGCTGCCTTTGTGATTTGCACTTTAAGGGTCAGTAGGATTCTTAACCCTGGTCCTGCTAAACCCTGTTATGCCCTGCCTTTGCAAACAGTGTAGATCCAGAGGGAAGAAGTGGTAACTAGTTTTGCAAAGGGAAGCAGTTCAGCTGCCTCCCTTTGCAAAACTAGTTACTTTTCTCAAAGAATTATAAAATCCTGGTGAGATATATTAAAATCCTGCTTTCCTGATATTTCTAATAAGATCTCACATAATATTTTTTTAGATACAGTAAAATTTCAATGCTCGAACACAGATGGTTTGTTTACCATGGCCAAATCAAACTTGTTTTTGAGTCCCTAGAAAATTCTTGCAGGTGCTCAAGAAAAATATTTTGGGATATTTTAGGGAAGTTTTCTTATTTTATCATGAAAATGTGTGTTGTATAACAGTATACTTATTAGAATTGCCTTGTTAAGGTGATTCTTATGAGTACACTCAACATACCTTTATTATATAAAAGATCGAGAAGACATTCCTGGATTATCCACATTTGTCTCCTGACTTGATGCTAAGATTAACCCATAGTGGTTCTAACCATCCATTTCTGAGGACAAATTTCCAGTGGTCCCGAAGATGTTTTAGCCATTGAAGTTCAACTGTAGAAAGGAAAATAATGTTTATCTGGAGCTCTGCAGTGTTGATCATATGATCTTTTAATTACTTTAATTAACTTATAAACGCACAACCTTTTTATAGTATTAATATGTATATAGCTGTATTTATTCAAGGTAGCTAATGTCAAGGTTTGTTTGTGTTGAGGTTTTACGGCCCAGTCAACCCAATGGGGTCATGTCAAGCGCGGTCAGTTTACCTAGCCACACGTTTACTTGGCAGGCTTAGACCTCTAAGCGGTTAACCAGTATTGTGCACATTCTTTCGCCAGAAACTGACAACTGCCCTTCTTGAATCAGCGGAAGGGAGAGAATGACCATAGAAAATATTTCATGATCAATCTCCACGAAAGAATGTTGCCGACCTTGGCCGGGATTCAACCCGCGACCTCCTGGTCTCCAGTCGGACGGCGCATCCAACTGAGCCACCGGGGCCTAATGTCAAGGTACCTTATCGCTTAGATGCAGAGTAGACCAAGATCAACATGTGAAATCTCTTATGGACTGCTTTCTTTATGTATCTGGTCAGCCATCCAAGAAAAGGCCAGCTAGCAAAGACCAATGTTGTTTTTTGCTATTCAGCCAAACAATTTTGACAGTCTACAGACTACATAAGAACCAGAAATAAGAAAATTACATTCAGGCAAATATGGACAGTGTAGGCACAGATCAGACTGCACATTTGTGCAGTCTGATCTGGGCCTTCATTGTCCATTTACAGAATTATAGGCTCCTGTAGAAATTATTCATGTATAAGAAAAACCTTTATGAAATTGTGTGACTTTGCTGACAGAATCAGAATATTTCACTGGTGACGCATCAAAAGATATTCATTCAGCAGGGACAACAGTTGTGAAGACTAGTCTCTAGATCTCACAAGTGATGTGAATCTAGTGACAGAGTCCTCAGAACTTTCAGCGGAGGATATTATAGATACAGGGTGTACATTCAAATCCCTAATGGTTAGTGGGAAGAAACTATACTTGAAAATGTCAGTTCTAGCATATGGCACTTAAAATGCCATTGGATGCCCTATTTAGGGGTTGAAGGTCATCACAAGGTATACTAGCTCTATCTTATAGACCTTTGAACAGCAAAATTTGCGTCTCTTGTGAAGAGACTCCCGCCCTAATTGTTCAAGAATGCTAGTCATACTTACAGTTTCAGAGTTGTAGTTACCAGTCACAAACCTAGCTACAAGATTCTGAACCTTTTCTAATTCTTCCTGGACATCTATTCCATGTGGGTCCCAAACAGGGCTAGCATACTCCAGTATTGGTCACACCAACCCCTTGTATAGCTTATCTTGATCTTCAAAATTCATGTGCCCAAAAAAACACTTTTTCACATGACTGTACAAAAATCAAACACCGTATCTTGGAAGAACTAGAATAGCATAAAATGGGCTGTGTCAGGCAACAAAATTCTTTCGAACATGCATGAAATATACAGATTCAGATCATCCTGTGCATGCGCAAAGTATCATCCTTGACTTTGCTCTCCATTCATACATTCTGTAGTATCCAGTGTGTTAGGGGACAGTGAAGGCTTTGATCAGACTGCGCAGATGTGCAGTCTAATCAGGGCCATCGCTGTCTGCATAATATGCCCAAGATACGTATTCGCTTGGCGCGTCCCAAGTGATTTTTATATGTTGTGCCATAAGAAAAGGGTCATTATCCCATATGCAGACAACAAAAGCCTAGTTCAGCCTGCATGTTTTTGCAGTCTCATCAGGACCTTCATTGCCTGCTTAATGAATACTGTAGAATATATCCACTAACAGCAAAGTCTCTGATCAGACTGGAGATGCACAAGCTGATCTGACCCCTTTTGCTGTTTGCATATGCCATAAGAACCTTTTTCTCATGACGTGGCTCAGTTTGTTATTTGGGCCATGTCAAGCAAAAATATGCTTTTGAACATGCATAAAATGTGCAGATTCAGATCATCATGCACATGCGCAAAGTATCATCCGGGCATGTTTTATTTTGCCCTCCATTGATTCTGTTAGCAGACAGGGAAGGTGTTGATCAGATGTGCAGGCTAATCTGGGCCTTTGCTGTCTGCATCTGCCTGAAGACTTGTTTTTGCATGGGGCCACCCATTTCATTGTTTGAAAACAGTTCCTCCAGTTTTACCATCACCTGCTGCAGTTATAGTCACTGCTGATAATATATATTACTGCTTTAAGTTACTATTTAATATAATCGATATATCACTAGTTTAAGTTACTGTTTTATATAATATATTAATCTTCTGATGTTTGAACTGTTTGTGATTTGACATGATTTTTGGGGTGTGTAATTTTACAAAGGTTCACTGATGAACATTTTGTAACAATTTTTTTTGGTTTGTAGTTTTTATACACTGCCACACGATAGTGACAGGGTATTATGGTATCATGTTGACTGACTGTGTGTCCATCCGTCTGTCCATCCATCCGTCCGTATTTTCATTTCCGGATGATAACGAGCAATTGTCAGTGGATTTTCATCAAACTCAGTGTGTGCATTAATATTGTGGAGATTTGGTTTGGGATTGTTAATGGGCAAGTTCCATCAAATTTGACAGAGTTATCTGCCTGTGATATGTCAGTATTTTCATTTCCAGATGATACACTGTAACCTCATATCAGTGGATTTTCACCAAACTTGGTGTGTGCATAAATATTGTGGAAATCTGGTTTGGGATTGCTGATGGCCAAATTTTGTCATTGACACTAAATATCAATGGATTTTCACCAAACTTGGTATCTGCATTGATATTGTGAAGATCTGTTTTGGGATTGCTAATGGACGAATTTGGTCTATTTTTGACAGAGTTATCTGTCCGCAATACATCCATATTTTTATTTTCAGGACAATAACTTGAGTTAATCTCAGTGGATTTTCACAAATTTGATATGTGTATTGATATTGTGGAGATCTTCTTTGGGATTGCTCATTGCCAAATTTCATCAGTTTTTGAAAGAGTTATCTGCTGGGGGAGACATGATAATGGGGGGTATTATCGTTTCACGTTTTATTGAAGAATGTTTTTTGAAAGTATAGAAGAGTTGGTTTTTGAAAGTTCAGTAGAGTATTTATGTCATGTTGTAGGTAGGAGCGGATCCTGGGTGAATTCTGAGGGGGTTCATTTTGATCAAATTACCATGCTTGCTCTATGAATTCAGAAAGAAAGGTCTGAGCAAACAGTGCAGACCCAGAAAGTGGCATCTGATCAGAGTCTACACTGTTTGCCACTCATCTAGAAATTTTACATACATTCATAGTAGTGAAATGGACTTGTTGAAGAGTATAGGGTAAAAAGTAAGGGGTGTGAATATTTAGGGTAAAACAGTATCCCAAATTTAATCAAATTTATCCAAAATTTCCCATTAAAATGAAATTTTGAGTCAAAGTAGGGTTCAGGTGAACCCCGCAAACCCCCTCTGAATCTGCCCCTGCTATAGGCAATTGTTAGAAGGTTAGCTAAAGTGAGTGACTCCTCTAACTTTTCCCTTGGTTGGAGGCCTTAGCTTTTAATTCAGATGGCCCTGTTCTGGGAAGAAACAAAAATGTTGTAATTTTTGTCTGTATTAACCATTCAGAATTGTAGCTGATGATATTCTAATTTTTTTTTCAAGAAAATAATGTTTCACATTTCATGTGAATGGTCTGCTGGGCAGACAGTTCAATGAAATGTCAATACTTATTTTCTATGAAAAAAACAAACAAACAAAAAAACAAAAATAGATTGTTGTCTGCTACAAAATTTGCTTGGTGAACTTAGCAGTCAACAGAAGATTGTCTATGCTCGTTCACTTTAAGCAGTCAGTGGAAAACAACATTGGACCAGTCCATGACCTTTAATAAACTGCTTCCGGAGCAGTGGCAAACTCTAAGATTGTCTACGCCCTTGGGTTTAGACAATTAGGCCTCAGTATTTATTTCAGAGCATAAAGGAAGACTTTATTCTCAGGGCAAAGTAAAGATTTCACTCATTCGGCTGATTCAAGAAGGGCAGTTGTCATTTTCTGGGCAAAGAATGTGCACAAGTACTAGTTAGCCACTTAGAGGACTAAGCCTGCCCAGGAAAAGTGTGCTTAGGTAAACTGACAGGCTTGACATGACCTTTATAGTGTTGACTGGACCGTAAAACAACTCCAACTCACTCATTTTTCATGTGTTAACGCTGAAAGCTTCAATCAAAATAGCAGCAGACGACATTCTGAAGTATTTCATTTTCATTTTATTTCAGAGAAAATAAGGCTGGACATGTTATTTAAATTGTCTGTCAAGATGACAGTTCACATGAATTTAAGCAGACAACATTGAAATCTTTTTCTCACTTTTTCCAGAAAACAGGATTTGACATTTCATGCAAATTGTCTCCAATGGCGACAATTTGCATGAAATGTCAAATGTTGTTTTCTAGGAAAATTAAGAAAAAATGACACCCAATTTGTTGTCTGCTGAATTAGCCAAGAGATTATGGTTAAGGTATAGTTGTTAGAATGACTTTTGACTGTCTGTCCTTATTCATAATGTAGGTTTTTCAGGTTGAGTAATATGTAGATTAATGCTGCATGCTGGGTAAAAATTTCAGCAAACGACGTTTCGAAAATATTTTCCCCAGAAAACAGTCTACGATATTTCACAGAATAGGGTGATGGGAGTTAGAACCTACCATGTCTTGGGCAATATTAATCTCCTTTCACTGCCCTTAATTTTCCCCAGAAGGGTACCCATTTACTGCTGGGTAGCTAGGGAGAGTGTTTAATCTGATGGTCTGAGCTGGCTTCAGTGTCACAGTCAGATGCTTTAACCAGTCAGCTAGGGTGTCTCCCTATATTACTTTAATTTTTGAATTTCAATACATCCACACCTTAGTCTGCATTTATGGATTCTTAGCCAAGTATTTCAAAATGTTGTCTGTTGATTTTGTACCCAGCCTGTTAAGCTTTAATCTTTACCACACTCTGGCCTAATTCATCAGATGAAAAATTGACAGTATATTCCTTATTTTTCCCAAAAAATAAGCTTTGACATTTCATGCAAATTGTCTCCTTGGGACAATTTGCATGAAATGTCAGTCTATTTTATTTCGTCTGCTGACATTACCCAGCATGCACATGGTTAATCTCTGTTGGGGCTGTAACAAAAGGAAATGGTTTATTTTCTCTTTTCGCCATAATCACCCTAAATATTTGTACACAATTATTTCTTTCCCTAAAATTTGGGTTGGTCCATTTAACTGCATCTAAAATAGCCAACAAAATGGGAAACAATGCAGACACAGATCAGACAGCTCCTTAACTGTTATCACTCTCTGGGCAAATTCAGCAGACGACAAAATGATATTTTTCTTATTTTTCTCAGACAATTTGCATCTGTGAAAAATAAGGAAAAAAATCAAAAGGTCATCTGCTGAAAATTTTACCAAGCATGCTAAGCGTTAAAGAGTGTGATGATCTGGGTCTACACTGTTCACTCATGCAGTTTGTGGGTTCTAGCACTATGTTTGTTCTAGGTTACACACAATTAAATAACACTTATTCTAATCCTTAAAGTGCCATTCACAACTAGAGCAGACGACATTTTTTTTCCCAAGAAAATGAGTTGACATTTCATGTCAACCGTCTGCTTGGAAGGCGATTCAGATGAAATGTCAAGACATATTTTCTCTGAAAAAAAAAATTAGAATGTCGTCTGCTACCAGTTTTGCTTGGTGCTTCAAGGGTTAGCATTCACCATAATATATATAGCTAACTTCTGTATCTGTGTCTTTTAGGTTGTCTATCATTTACCATTAGTAATATCATTCAGACAAATAAAGAAAAGTGAGTAAGTCTTGTGTTTTGTTATTTCTGTGCAACCCATTTTAGTCTGTAGACCCTCAAAAGGGTAACTGGCAAACATGCAGAATGCTACATCTGATCAGGTTCTCCACTTTTTTGCATGTAGTGTAGTCATTTTTCTCTCTTGCATCGACGTTAATGCGATGCTGTATAAACGCCATGCGGTGCCCATTTGGTGAGGAAACTATGGAAGCAGGAAGTATATATAGTTTGGACTAATCACTGCTAACTATTAGGTCAAAGTCGGTATTTTCGCTTGTAGTAAAACTTTATTTTGAGCCAGACAGTATTGCCTTGGTTATGCCTTAAGACTGATAGCTATAAGTAATATCCCGTCTGTAGACTGATTGTAGACTGCTTCACTGTGTAGTCTTTATCAGACAATAACAGTTCTAGTATAGTACAATAGCATGTTCTATTTAGAAGCTATGTAATGGTCAAGACTGATTGTTGCACTCATTTGGTGAAAGAACGTTATTTGAATAGAATAGGACAGAGCAGAATTTTAAGCTTACACGGCATTCACATTTAGGCATAGTTATTAACACACGCAAAACAGAAACTTATGGTAATTATGATGACTGAGTGAATAAAGAAAATGCGATACAATGTTCTGCTCCAGTCTTAAAATAGTGTTCTGTCAGTAAGTTACACTTTGGATTTTCATGAACATCTACTAACTTGTGTCCAGGCACGAGTACTGTACAAATAGTCAAGGCAATATGCAATGCGCAGGCGTAGCATTCAAGATGGCGGCAAAACCAAAACAAATTTCTGTCAGATTGAAATAAAGTTTTTATTACGCTTCATTTGGACTCCTTCCGTCGGCAGAAGTTATATAAACTTAATCACAACAATGGCTCAGTGTAAGTGGCTCATATATGGTGTTTGTATCTGCCGGTTATGCGTAGTTCTGTCTATTTAGGCGTCTCCAAAACTGATTCATGTTCGAACATGTTATTGAACTTGATAACAAATGTACAGTTGATTATTTTGTCATTCCCTATCACTATTATTACAACAAAATGTGTAAGTGTAGTATGAATAGACGTGATTTATCCCGCGCTAACTTCTTCTACATTTTCAAAGATGGATTATAGTCAATTGGTATTGTGGCATGGGGTTTCATCATGTTCATGCACATGAGATTCCACAAATTGAGAAATAACTCTTCTGACTTAGAGATTATCACATTTGGTTTTGATTCCAGATGTTTCAAAGTGAGACTCCATTACCAGCATTTTCATATTCAAATCTACTTAATGATTTTGAAATCCAAAATTGCAGTCAACTTGCCATTAGCAGATCATAACCAATAGGGGATCACACTTATTTTGGAGATTTGTAACTCACTCATTAAGCTATGATTCAAATTTAAGATTGTAACAGTCAATTGCAGGATACATTTTCCTGAATAGATTATAAAATCACAGGGTTCTCGGGGACGCAGAATCCTGCATCCTGGGATGCATAAATCATGGTCCGGACTCCTAATAATTCCCAAGGCCGAGTCCACCGGATGTATGTTTTTTTTCCCCGTGGGACTACTACTAGTTATGATCAGATTGTTTGACTGAAGTCTAAAGTCCGCCACAGGTTATTCGTACAGTCGGTAGCATATCTTAAAAGAACAGTAGTAATCCACAATGTGCTTTTCACACCTGCGACAGTACCGTTATTTGCTAAGCAAGCGGTAGTTAAACAGGTGTTGGCAGTTCACACTTCAGCGATCGAGTAATTAAAGCATGCAACTGACTCCGGTATGCGACCCTTTCCCTCACTGTGTATTGCTTGCACCGATGACTGATTCATCCAAAACGCACACGGTGTCATGCTTTCAACCCTTAAGGCTGGCATTTTTTTTTTTTTTTTTTTTTTTTTTCTTAATAGATTTTTTTTTCATTTCAAAATTTTCGGACGCTGAATTTTCGTCAGTAACATCAAAAAAGCTCGCTTACTGTTTTCTGTTAAAAGCCGACGTGTGTACCTTATCCCTTGGCGAGATAACAGTCTGGGCATCTAAAAGGTTATTCCTGCTTGTCACTAAAAAAAATCCTGTAAGCCCTGTGAAGAGTCTAATAGGACTGCTCAGATGCACCCCGGACGACTGTATACAATTCGGGACCGTTCTAGTATTTAAGTTACATTTTCCATTGCTCCCGCATGAAGAAACCGCATGCTCGTTACGGTAGCACATACTCGTAAGGGTTACGTCATTTGCCAGCGTGGGGGGAAACCGTTTTGGGAGAAAAACAAACTATTTCCATTTTGCATTGTAGAGCATTTTCTTGTAAGAAATGCATATGAATCAGACACATATTTAAAAACAGAACTAAATTATCAAGACTTTAACGGCAAATCAAAGCAGTAGAATGAAATTTCAGCTAGCGAAGAAGTCCCGAACATTTTTTTTCGTAGCGTGTATTGATTGCAGCACAGTGCAAATGTAAACATTGAAATGCCGTTTTGCGGGAAGCTCAAGAGGTGTCCATGATCAGAATGTGCGGATAGATTGCATATATAAGTTTGCGATAGCATATAACGGAGCTTTCATTGGTTTTGATTAAAATATTTTTCACTTAGTATCCAGAGCACTCGAGATCACTTAACAGACAGCGACGAATGGTGGGGTTTTGAATTTAAGTGCGACGATATTTACCATGCAAGTAAAATAGGTTAGGATTGTCACTCTGAGGATTGTCATGTGTCCCTGATCTGCAAAGATGTCTCTATTCCCCCATAGACGTCATCCTAATTTCTGGGCCAACTCCATTGAATTAACAACATCAGGATGCGTGATAATGACTACCAGTTTATTACATACATTGCTCGGAATAATACATAATGCAAAGCACCATAAAAAAGTATGTGAAAATAAGGAAACTGATTCTCCATCAGGTATTTATAGAATGAAGTTACCGGGGACATGCTCACTATCAAGGAGGGTCTTGAAAAAAAAAAAAAAAAAAAAAAAGGGACTCCAATTTTGGGGGAGTGAGACTCCTACTTTTTGGCTGGGACTCCTACTTTTTACAAAAAGGGAGTCCCAGTCTCCTAATTTTAAAATCCTAGTGAGAACCCTGAAATCAGCTGGCAAGAAGCAATCATATTAATGTAATGCATCAGTCATTTGCAACCATGGCTTCCATGGGGCCAGGGAATAGCGGGGATTTTGACTTTTCACTCTGCAAAGCCCTGGTATATGCCCTGCACTGTGGGGACATTTTTTATGTCAAATTCCTGGTAAAGGTTCCCACCCCAAGGGGTTAGATCCAGTCCTATCACATAAAATAAAATTCATTTTCTTGCAATATTAACTCAGGGATACAGACTAACAGTCACCCACCTAAAAAATTGGCTGGGCACCAGAAAATAATTTGAGGGTCGCCCAGTTGGCGACAGTAAAATTTAGTGATGAAACAGTTTGAACAACAAAAATATCGTATTGCGGTTCGATTTTGACAGAACGGGTTTTTGCATCTTTTGTTCATTCCACAAATTTTATTCTATCAAATTATAATCTGCATCTGAAACACAATATTTTTTATGAAACCAATCACGTTTCAAAAATGAAAGAATCTAGAATGTTTTCGCTGTGGCGGTGTTTCTTTTGTTCAGGTAAAACTTCTATAGATCATTTAATATTAGGTACCAGTCTAATGGCTGACACAAATGCACAGTAAATGTGATCATACCATCTTTAATAATAATAATAATATTAATATTATTATTTTGTTTCATGAATGCATGGATATACATATTTTTTATTCTTTTCTATGTGCCTACTATCCTTAATATTCAGAAACTTCCAAATATTTCAAGAACAAGACATTTCTCAGCGGCAAATAACTTGTATAATTCTAGAGAATTTAATGGGGTACCAGAGTTCTCATTAACTCCAGATTTGGAGTAAATTACTCCAACTTTTCAATTCTGACTCCCAACTTTTTGGAAAGTCTCAATAGAAAAGTATGGCAAAACTCCAACTTTTTCTGGACTACAGCATTTTACTCCAGTTTTCAAAATCCTAGTGAGAACCCTGGGTACAATAAGTAGTCATAAACCATGTGGTATAATTCTAGAGAATTTAATAGGGTACAATAAGTAGTCATAAACCATGTGCTTTTCAAGTTGATTTATTTCCTCCCTTTAGTTAGTTTCTGAAGATGATATGCATCTTGATTTCAGTTGGCCAATTTCTTACTTCATTTTCTTTAACTGTACTTGCACAAGAGTTACATGTACATTTAACATAATTTATTGTTTAAAAAGACCTAATTTCAGAGCAGTTACTTTTTTTTTAAAATATTTTCACAAGACTATGCATTCAGTAGAAGGTTTACATACCCTGGAATTTCTTGGACTATGAAGCCTTAGGGTATACAGTGACCCCTCGTTACAATGACAAAATTTGTTCCCAAAGATATTGCGGTTATAATGAATTTGCTGTTGTAAAGAATCCATAATGGACAGAATGATAAGTAAGAAAGGTATTGTTTTGTTCTTATTTCCTCACATCGCCTCACTGAGGCATTTCTAACAAATATCCAAAACATATGTTTCTTTAAAGTATTAGGTACAATATTCTTGCATGATTTATGACTTGTTGTCTCTTAAGCGACGGTTTTGTGACAGTGAAATTGTCAGGTGTCGGTATAAAGAGGGTTGTCTGTACGTATAAAGCTATGATACTAAGCAGTTTATCTGACTGGCGGGTCAATTATGTGTTCCGCATTAAATTATTTTAAGGTGCTAATCTCCTGTCTTAATGGGATCGAATTCTTGGCGTGAATTTAGGTCTGGGCTACTGAAAAATTTTTTTTTTAATAGTAGCCCAGCTGGCTCATGAAAAATTTTGGTCAGTCTGTATCCCTGGAACTGATGCAAGAAATGAAGTTTTCAATAATTACTGCCAGAGGGGTCCAGTATTAATCTCTTTAGATGTCTAATCTAGTAGAATAAACAGCCTGCTCAACCTGGCCTTGATGCTGACAGGGTCATGACATTCTTTATATATATTCCTGGCTGTTTTGATGGGAATAAAAAAACCTGGCATATCCACGGCAGTGCGGGACACCTCTTAGGTAAAAGTACTGAAGCCCCACTATCCCCGGCCTCATAGGGGTAGTTGTGGGTAGTTGCAAATGACTGGTGCATAATCAATGGACAGTGAGTAGAGCATTTTTGAACTTAGATTTTGTTTGCCCCGTTCGGATGGGAAAGTTGAAAGACTCCCGTGAAGAAGGCATTGCTAAAGAAGTTTTAAGTAAAAGTCTTTTATTGCTTGAATGGCAACAGAACAAAATCTAAAGGCTATGCACATTCAAAAGGGTAATGAACATGCAGCTTGATGACATATGTTTCAGTCTGCAAGAGTTTTTTTTTTTCCCATAAACACTTGAAACTTTGATAGTGATCCGCTTATTGCGAGTTGACTGTACCAAAGAATTTTTTTAAAATAGATGATGATTCCAACACAGAAATGTGTAATGTCATATCCCATTATTCCTGTTATGACATTTTGTTGACAATGTTACCATTATGTTGCGAGTGGGCTGAAAAGGTTTGACCATTCAAAATACATACATTGTGTATCATTAATTTAATTATCAACCCAGCAGGCTGATAACCTCTTGGTAGTGCAGCTGAGAGGAGATCCAGGGATGGGGTATTATCAGCTTGGCTACATAACTTTCATAGAGATTGATCATGAGATAATTTCTATTGTCATTTCTATGGTCAGTCTCCCCATTCTGCTGATTTAAGAAGGACAGTACATGTAGTCAGTTAGTGAGTTACTGGCAAAAGTATGTGCACAAAGTACTGGTTAACCTCTTAGAAGACTAAGAAAGAAAAAAAAATATGAATGAAAACTTGTCTAAGCTAAGAAAATGTTTGTTATATATTCTGCATTTATTAGCTCACCTGAGCTCTGCTCAGGATGAGCTATTGTGATCACTTTTCATCCGTCGTCCGTGCGTCCGTCCGTGCGTCCGTGCATCCGTCCGTCCGTTAACATTTTCAAACGACTTCTCCTCTGAAGCCGCTGATCCAATTTTGCTCAAATTTCATATGGAGCCTCCTTAGGGTGGGGGAACGAAAGATTGCTAAAATGGTCGCGGTCCGTCGACTAAGATGGCCGCCATGCCCATATATGGTAAAAACCTTTAAAAATCTTCTTCTCCATAACCGAGGATGCCTTAGGGCTGAATCTTTGCACGAATCATCGGGGACAAGAGGTCAACCAAAGTTGCTAAAAGAATTGTCGTACGTTGACGTTTGACCTTTTTACGGCAAGGTCAAGTTCGCTTCCCTATGCATTTATATGAGCTCTATACATTTGAATGGGAAAATTGTTTGGAGTTTCAAACAACTTCTCCTCTGAAGCCTCTGAGCTAATTTTGTTCAAATTTCATATGGAGCCACCTTAGGGTGGGGAAACAAAAGATTGCTAAAATTGTCGCGGTCCGTTGACCAAGATGGCCGCCATGCCCATATATGGTAAAAACCTTTAAAAATCTTCTTCTCCATAACCGAGGATGCCTTGGGGCTGAATCTTTGCACGAATCATCGTGGACAAGAGGTCAACCAAAGGTGCTAAAAGAATTGTCGTACGTTGACGTTTGACCTTTTTACGGCAAGGTCAAGTTCGCTTCCCTATGCATTTGTATGAGCTCTATACATTTGAATGGAAAAATTGTTAAGAGTTTCAAACGACTTCTCCTCTGAAGCCTCTGAGCTAATTTTGTTCAAATTTCATATGGAGCCACCTTAGTGTGGGGAAACAAAAGATTGCTAAAATTGTCGCGGTCCGTTGACCAAGATGGCCGCCATGCCCATATATGGTAAAAACCTTTAAAAATCTTCTTCTCCATAACCGAGGATGCCTTGGGGCTGAATCTTTGCATGAATCATCAGGGATGAGAGGTCAACCAAAGATGCTAAAAGAATTGTCGTACGTTGACGTTTGACCTTTTTATGGCAAGGTCAAGTTCCCTTCCCTATGCATTTGTATGAGCTCTATACATTTGAATGGGAAAATTGTTAAGAGTTTCAAACGACTTCTCCTCTGAAGCCTCTGAGCTAATTTTGTTCAAATTTCATATGGAGCCACCTTAGTGTGGGGAAACAAAAGATTGCTAAAATTGTCGCGGTCCGTTGACCAAGATGGCCGCCATGCCCATATATGGTAAAACCTTTAAAAATCTTCTTCTCCAGAACCGAGGATGCCTTGGGGCTGAATCTTTGCACGAATCATCGGGGACAAGAGGTCAACCAAAGGTGCTAAAAGAATTGTCGTACGTTGACGTTTGACCTTTTTACGGCAAGGTCAAGTTCGCTTCCCTATGCATTTGTATGAGCTCTATACATTTGAATGGGAAAATTGTTAAGAGTTTCAAACGACTTCTCCTCTGAAGCATCTGAGCTAATTTTGTTCAAATTTCATATGGAGCCACCTTAGGGTGGGGAAACAAAAGATTGCTAAAATTGTCATGGTCCGTTGACCAAGATGGCCGCCATGCCCATATATGGTAAAAACCTTTAAAAATCTTCTTCTCCATAACCGAGGATGCCTTGGGGCTGAATCTTTGCATGAATCATCAGGGACGAGAGGTCAACCAAAGATGCTAAAAGAATTGTCTGACGTTGACGTTTGACCTTTTTATGGCAAGGTCAAGTTCCCTTCCCTATGCATTTGTATGAGCTCTATACATTTGAATGGGAAAATTGTTAAGAGTTTCAAACGACTTATCCTCTGAAGCCTCTGAGCTAATTTTGTTCAAATTTCATATGGAGCCACCTTAGTGTGGGGAAACAAAAGATTGCTAAAATTGTCGCGGTCCGTTGACCAAGATGGCCGCCATGCCCATATATGGTAAAACCTTTAAAAATCTTCTTCTCCAGAACCAAGAATACCTTGAGGCTGAATCTTTGCACAAATCATCGGGAAGGAGAGGTCTACCAAAGTTGCCAAAAGAATTGTCGTACGTTGACATTTGACCTTTTTACGGCAGGATCAAGTTTGCTTCCCTATGCATTTGTATGAGCCCCATACATTTGAATAGGAAAATTGTTGAGAATTTTAAATTTCTTCTTCTCTGAAGCCACTGAGCCAAATTTGCTCAAATTTCACATTGTGCCTTCTTAAGTCAGGGGAACGAAAGATTGCTAAAATGGTTGCGGTAGGTCGACCAAGATGGCCACCATGCCCATATATGGTAAGACCCTTTAAAAATCTTCTTCTTCAGAACTGAGGATGCCTTGGGGCTAAATCTGTGCACAAATCATCAGGGACAGGAGATCTACCAAAATTGCTGAAAAGATTATCGTACGTTGACATTTGACCTTTTTTACGGCAAGGTCAAGTTTGCTTCCCTATGCATTTGTATGAGCCCCATAACATTTATATGGGAAAATTGTTGAGAAGTTGACGACTTCTCTGAAGCCACTGAGCCAAATTTACTCAGATTTTTAGCTCACCTGAGCATGAAGTGCGCATGGTGAGCTGTTGTGGTCAGTCAATGTTCGTCGTCCATCATGGGTCATGCGGCGTGAACAATTGCTTTAAAGGCCTACTCTTCCTACACCCCAGGGCCAATTGACTCGATACTTGGTAGGAAGCATCAGGGTGAAATGTAGATAAAAAAATAGCTAAAATCGTTCCGATCGGAAATCCAAGATGGCCGCCATGGCCGCCATCTTGAAAATCTTTTTCGCTTCTTCTCCTGAACCGAAAGGCCAATTGACTCCAGACTTGCTAGGAAGCATCAGGGTGACTTGTAGATCAAATATAGCTAAAATCGTGTCGGTCCAAATTCCAAGATGGCCACCATGGCAGCCATCTTGAAAATCTATTTTTCGCTTCTACTCCGAAACCCAAAAGCCAGTTGACTCCAAACTGGTTAGGAAGCATTGGGGTGACTTATAAATCAAAAAAAGCTAAAATTGTGCTGATTAGAAATCCAAGATGGCCACCATGGCAGCCATCTTGAAAAGCTATTTTTCGCTTCTTCTCCTGAACCGAAAGGCCAATTGACTCCAAACTTGCTAGGAAGCATCGGGATGACTTGTACATAAAAAATAGCTCAAATCGTGCCAATTGGAAATCCAAGATGGCCTCCATGACAGCCATCTTGAAAATCTATTTTTCGCTTCTTCTCTTAAACCTAAAAGTCAATTGACTTGAAACTTAGTAGGAAGCAACAGGGGGACTTGTAGATCAGAAAATAGTTATGATCATTCCGATCGGAAATCCAAGATGGCAGCCATCTTGAAAATCAATTTTTTGCTTCTTCTACTGCACCGAAATGCCAGTTGACTCAAAAGTTGGTAGAAGGCATTGGGGGTGACTTACTTTACTTGTAACGTTTTGAAAATTTCAGCATTTTAACCTTGTAAGCAAGATATTTCAAAAACTGTTTAAGCCATTGCCTTGTCATAAGAGTATTGGAAAAATGTTGCATGCCATCTGCATATCTGCAGTGGCGGTTTCACTCAGGTGAGCGAGTTGTGGCCCGTGGGCCTCTTGTTTTTTTTATTTCAGTGTGGCAGCACCCATATGTGAATGCTTTTAAGCACTTCAACATATCATCATGGAAAAAATCAACCAAAGAAGGAGAAGTTTCTACAGTTATGGTAATTAAGGCTTAATATAGTATGCCGGGAAAAAAAATCAGCAGTCAATGTTTTGAAATATTTTTCCCAGAAAACAGGTTTTGACATTTCATGCAAATTTGTCTCCTTAGCAGACAGTTTGCACATGAAATGTCATACTGTTTTCTGAGAAGAATTTGAAAACATCATTAATTTGACATCAGCTGAATTTGCTCAGATAATGATAATGGCTTATATATAACCTGAGATTGGGAGAACAACCCTATCCTATAGTAAACAGTGAATATGCAGGACAGCTTGCTCTTCATAATGTTGGTAGCCCATATATTAATGCATAGAGTGTTTTCTTGTTTTTGTTTTTTCATATTTCTGCAACACATCATATCTTGATGTGTTTATTGGAATTGCCTTACTGAGTACCCATGAAATACATTTTATTCTAAAAATAATACTCAAATTTCGCCATATCTGGACTAAACTTGATTTATTTTAATAATTTTACATCCAATTTTTGAGATATTTTACTTCTGTTTTTTGGCAAAATACCTTCAGTGATAAAGTGGCAACCTCTGCCATCTTCTCCAATATCCAGCTTCAGAGTATTTATAGATTTCCCTCTAATTAGTTGGTTTATTTGTCGATTTGTCCATGCATGTTGATTTGTCGGACTGGTGATCAGGAGGTCACGGGTTTGATCCCTGACAGGTCCGGCAACAATCTTTTTATGGAGATTAATCACAAAATATTTTCTAACGTTATTCTTGCCCTTCTGCTGATTTAAGAAGTGTAGTTGTCAGTTTCTGACAAAAGAATGTGCACAAGTACTGGCTAACCACCTAGAGGACTAAGCCTGCCCAGGAAAAATTGGTGAGGTAAACTGACCACATCCTACATGGCCCTAATGGGTTGACTTTGCCATAAAACCTCAACACAAACAAAAATTGTCCATGCATCCAACCACACAGGTGGTACATTATGTGACTTTACATGCATGTTTATGTGATTTTATTCCATGAGTTATGGGATTTTTATTCTCTGCCAAATGATAGTCTTGGGGTATTATGTTTTCACATTGGTTGTCCCTGTGTCAGTTCGCATGTCATACAAGTGTCTGTCTGTCTGTATTTTCATTTTTTGATAATAACTTGTGTAAATATCAATGGATTTTCACCAAACTTGGTATGTGCATTGATATTGTGGAGATCTTGTTTGGAATTGCTAATGGACTAATTTCGTCAATTTTTGATAGTCTGCCTGCCACACAAAAATGGCAGAGTATTACCATTTCACCTTTTTATTGTTTGTTTTATCCAGGACAAGACAATAAAAGCCACAGTGTACAGGATAACAGGCTCCATACCTGCAGGGAACTACATACAGCTACCAAAGACCACATCCCAGTCGCTCGGACTGACAGGCCGCTACATGTACCTTCTCATTAAACCCATCCCCACCAAATATTTTGTAGTGCATATAGATGTTGCCACACAGGACAATCTGGTGGTGAGGATATCTTTCTCGAACTTGTTCAAAGAGTTCAAGTCAACTTCTACATGGCTTCAGTTCCCATTTATTTGTAAAGCAACTCGAGGCACCGTTCATGCTGTGACTGCCCTCACAGGAAAAGGTATGTCTTATAATGACATAGCTCCAGATAAGAGGGGGTATTAGGAAAACAGTTTTCTTTTTCTGCACAAAAACATATGTTTTGGGTACTCATTAATAGAAGCCCCTCAGCATATAGGGTACTCAATAAAAGCACTTCTTCACCAAGACACTTCTAATTAGTACCACAACATAGGTTTTTGTGCAGATATAAGAAAATTATCAGTACTTTTCAGATGAAAAAAACATCTTATCTGGAGCTATGCATGTAGCATGATTATTGTCCAGAAACTCTCCCTGTACCTTAGTACTCAATGCATTTACCTTAAGTATTGGAGCAGACGGGCATGGATAAACAGTACAGACCCAGATCAGATGCTGCATTGTATGGCATCTGCTCAGTGTCTACACTGTTTGCCATTCACCCACCTTGCTCCAGATGAGAGGGGTATCCACATATTATTTTTCTTATTTCTGCACAAAAACATATGTTGTGGGTACTCATTAGAAGAGCCTCGGCCTGCACAAAAACCTATGTTATGGGTACTCATTAGAAGCACCATAGCAGGGCGCTTTTAATAAGTATCCTCAACATATGTATTTGTGCAGAAATAAGAAAAATATCGGTACTTTTTAGATGAAAAAAAAATGCGCCTTATCTGGAGCTATGCACCAGTATTTTGATACTTCAGCAGGTACTTGTTCAAACTTGTTCAAATATTAGGAGTTAAAGTGTCTGGATATTTAGGATAAATACAATAATATCGGGCCTGAGCGAACAGTTTAGAACCAGATCAGATGCCACAGAACTAGGCATCTGATCAGGGTCTTCACAGTTCACCTCCTATCCAGCATTTTGTAGGCACATCAGTAGAAGCATCCCTGTTGCTGAATGGTTAGGGCACCAGACTTTGGATCCTGAGGTCTCGGGTTCCGCTGTCGGCAGAATTCATTTCATGACTGTATGGCGGTTCATTGCACACTGCCTTTCATTATCACCCAACCATTGTCTCGATATGACTTAAATGATGTTGAAAGGGGTGTAAAAACCAAAATGTCAGCAGGCAGTCAAATTGACCTGTTCAAATTTTAGGACAATTATAGTAAGTACATTAAAACTTCAATTAGGCCAAATAAAAAAAGAATATTTGTGTGAAGCGTAACATGTTAGAAAAAGATGGGTAGGGTAGGTAGGGATTCTTTTCTTTTTTTTTTTTCTTTTCTTTTAATGTAGAACTATACCATAATTACCAAATATGTTTCATATAAAATGTTACCAAGTCTGCAGAGTTCTCACTAGGATTTTGAAAGCAGGAGTTTAAGAATCCATCTCTGAGAAAAGTTGGAGTTAAAATTGAAAAATAGGAGTTTGACCTAGAAAACTTGGAGTTTTCGGCTAAATATGAAAACTTAATATTTAAGGACATTGTCTGGACAACTTCATTTTTCAGCACAGTTAATCTTGACCACTGAGTGTCTGGTAAGGATCCAAAAGCTTTTGGGGCTTAGGAAATAGTGACAGGACTTCCATTAACTTCCAGACTCAGGAAGTCCCAGACTTCCTACTCCTCAAATTTGGAAGTCCCACGGGAAAATCTAGGAGGTCCCATTTTTTTCCCTGCTGCGGTGGTCTGCCCTTTCTTTAGTAGAACAGAGGTTCTTAATTCAGTGTCACACAGAATCATCATGATATACACTTTTCTTAGATGTGTTTTAAACATATCCTTATCGCTTATTAAAATTCGATCGCATCTTTTTGGAAAGCCTGTACTTGTATATCGGACCTTAGAGAAAGCATTAATTGGTCCAACTTCGCGTTCGTTTCAAAGCCCAGATAAAGAAAAAAAGAAAAGAATGAGAGAAAACACCCAAAACATGTTTTCTTAAAAACAAACTATGCTGAAATTATTTTGCAGAAATGTATTTAATGAAATATTTGCTCGGATTGAAGCTGATCAACACGAGCGAGCGAGTTGTTTACTTCACAAAAATTGCGGGAAAACGGCGCCGACTCATGCAACAACAACAAATAAATGGCAGCTCTCGATGAGTTACCAACAGCAAAACGTTCGTTCGCGGAGAAAAGCAAGCAAAACCATCGCAATTCGCCTATATTTAGACTTACTTTGCGTCTTTTCCGTGCTGGTAAACAGCGCAGCCGGAACAAGGCTACGAATTTAGAAACGGGTTTTCCGAAAATTTTGACGAAAAATATGTTTTCTTCTCATTTGAAAAATTGCTTCTGTTGTCATAACAAACATAAGCTTCTAAATTTGAATAGATTTAAATTTGCGTTCTGTGCATAATTGTTATTTATTTATTTAATTTCACTCGGTAACTCCCGGAAGTGTTGAGGTGTTTTCAGACGACCAATGTTCTTAGCAAAATATTTTAAGATTTTAAGACGTGAATATTTAAAAATAATAATGATTTCATATAATTTCACCGAATATTTTCGGGTGTCGCAGAAGAAAGTTTAATTATACAAACATCAATTAATCAACTCAGCACGCGTGACAAATACACACAGAGATCACACAGCCATCAAAAGGGTGCCGCGACGCTTGACACCGATGTCAATAAAACTTCCGCAAGCGGAAAGTGGGACGTCCTTAAAGCTCAGTCAACACAGGTAGCGAATTTCCAATAAGTAGGCGGGGCAAACATCATACAACTCGTTAAAAGTGGGCGGGCTTTTTGACAATTTTTTGGACATCTCGGGTATCGATTTCGACGGACAAAAGAAATTTCAGAAGTCCGCGGTACGTCTTTGAAGTTCAGTTTGGACGTCCGGTAGCAATAGAGCGTAAATGAGAATCCTCGGAGGGAAATTTTACGCGTACAAAAGCAAAAATAGGCGTAAAAATACGCCGGATTCGGCATTTCCGAGAACTCTGGTCTGTTTGGCTATCATTAGATGTGTCTAAAAGTACTGACAGAAGGGCAAACAGTGTAGACCCTGATCAAACTACTCCAGTGGGAGCAGTTTGATCTGGGTCTACACTGTTTGCTCAGCTCTACTTGTCTGAATATTTGGCAGAAATATTTTATCCCAGTACTACTGACTTTTTTTTTTTTTTTGTAGAGAAAATGTGAAAAAAATTGCTAGGTTAACCAGGAAAATTAGGCAGGGTAGGGTTACCCTGTTACCCTAAACACGTTTTTTTTTTTTTTTTTTTTTTTTTTTTTTTTTTTTTTTTTATTTGTTTGTTTGTGTTGAGGTTTTAAGGCCCAGTCAACCCAATGGGGTCATGTCGAGCGTGGTCAGTTTACCTAACCACACGTTTACTGGGCAGGCTTAGTTCTCTAAGCGGTTAACCAGTATTGTGCACATTCTTTCGCCAGAAACTGACAACTGCCCTACTTGAATCAGCAGAAGGGAGAGAATGACCGTAGAAAATATTTCATAATCAATCTCCACGAAAGAATGTTGCCGACCTCGGCGGGGGTTGAACCCGCAACCTCCTGGTCTCCAGTCGGACAGCGCATCCAACTGAGCCAGCGAGGCCGGCTTTTTTTTTTTTATTTAGCTTTAAGGCAATTCAGATTGGGTACACTCTAGAAACCATTATTATATAGAAAATCAAAAAACACATCCCTTAATTATCCCCATGCACCTTATGATCTGGCACTATGATTAACCCTCAGTGGTTCAAAATAAACAGGTCTAGAACAAATACCTATGGTCTCAAAGATGTTCGAGCCATTGAAGCTCGACTGTAATGAAGATATTCCAATAATTAGGGTTAATATCATTATTTGTGAAAACCTTATTTGTTTCAGATCACAGTGGACCAGCACCAGCATCCACACGATGGACAATTCTGTGTCTAGATTTCCAGTACATCCTCTCAATGTACCTGAACAGAAAATACTCGTACATCAAAGGTGTCCGACTGTGTGCCAACATGCTTGTCAAGAATATATTCACCAGTGATATCTTATATGAACCAGGTATCTTCAGTTTTCCTTTCAGTCTGTAGGGCTAAATAGCTTCAGATAGGGGGTAGTTGGGTGAGGCAAATGTGTCGTGTATCTTACGTCACCGGAGCGTCCAATTGATGTTGGCTTACAGTTGGGCAAGGCTTGCTATCCTTGCAGCAGGTAAGGGTAGAAGGGGAATGTTTTTGTTTCTTCACTTTCATTCATTTTCCTGTCTCATCTGTCCCTCTCTTTCATTTCCTCTGCTATCTCTTCTCCCTTCCTCTGGGAGACAACACAAAATGACCCTCAAGGGTTGACATGTCTATAAACCACAACACAAAAATACAAAAACTCCAGATAAGAGAGGGTATCTACAAAATAGTTTCCTTTTTTGTCCATGAAAACGTATGTTGTGGGTAGTCTTTAGAAACGCCTCACTGAGGTGCTTCTTATGAGTACCCATAGCATATGTTTTTGTTTCTTGTTTTTTTTTTTTGTTTTTTTTTTGTTTTTTTTTGAGAAATTAGAAAAATATCAGATTGAAAAAGTGCCTTATCTGGAGCTATGAGTCTGTAGGGCCACTTAGCTGTAGATAAGATGGGTATCCAGATAAATATTTTTCTTTATCCTACAGATGTTTTCGGTACTCTTTACTCGTGCCCCAAATTTAAAATAAAGAATGAATAAAAAACAAAGAAAATCAGGGCCCAGTTGTTCAAAGCTAACGACATTATTAGTTAACGATTCGTTAAAATTTACAACGAGTGATACGCAGATATGCTGAAATTTTTTGCTGAAAAAATGTGAGTAGCTTTTGCAGTTTTTCAGCAAAAAATATCAGAATATTGTATATTGAATCTGCTAAAACAGTTAACGAAATGACCCTTAACCAGCTTGTTAAGCTAACGATGCTTTGAACAGCTGGGCCCTGAGACTGTTTTATTGATACCTTTCATATGACAGCATTGTAGTTTGCAGGGCTACATATGCACCCAGGCACTGGTTTAAGCAGAACTCGATTTCTAAGATATTACAATGGAATCAGTGGTCCAAAGGGAAATAAAAACCGCTATGATGAAGTATGGGGAGACCACACATCCATTACACTAGCTGCTGTGCAGTCAAATGAAATTTATAAAAGTTTGCCCTTGAAAACAGAGACTATAAAAAAATGAAAATTAGAGTCTCGGTTTTATTGAGACTCTTCATGTGACAGCATTGTAGTTTGCGAGGTCTGCTAAAGCCTGCACTAGGAAGCCATAAGCAGCCATGGCTGCTTATAGCTTTCTATTGCAGGCTTTAGCAGACCTCGAATTTTGCTGATATAACAATGGGCTCAATGATCCGAAGCAAAATAAATACTGCCTTATGATGAGGGGAGACTTCTTTATGGCCAAAACATAGCACTTAACACTACCAGTGCTCCAGCTAGGATTTAAGGGCAGAGGGGTGCCAGGTAGGGCACTTTTTGCATGGTCATACAAGAATGAGGGCACCATGTGTATTGTGGTGTGCTTAGTATCAAGACATGTTACAAAATATAACCCTATTCCACAATAAATACTTAAAAAATAGAGGACACATAAAACTGACCTTCAAACATTGATAACGTTTATTTTATAATTTCTATCCAATTTTTCATGAAAATTCCACCAAAATGTAGGGTTTTATGTCTGGATTTGAAATAACACAGAGGGCATCTTAAGAAGGGCAGAGGTGCAGCAGGAGAGGGCAAGAGGGGCAGCCTGTCCCTTTTATAATTTCTATCCAATTTTCATGAAAATTTCACCAAAATGTAGGGTTTTATGTCTGGATTTGGAGTAACACAGAGGGCAGCTTAAGAAGGGCAGAGGTGCAGCAGGAGAGGGCAAGAGGGACAGCCTGCCCCTCCATATAGGGCTAGCTGGAGCACTGACTACTTTCAGTGAAGTCAAATAAAGGCTATAATGGTTGTCCTTGGAAAAACATAGAATACATAAAAATGAGAATCAGATTCGCTGTTTCATTGAAATTCCTCATATGCCCCCTAGCACTGGCTTACTTAAAGTGGGACTTGATTTTCCAATATATTAGAATTGGTTTAGTGGTTGCAAAGAAAAAAAAAATGCTGTATATTTTCTCATATCACAGCTCAGGTGTTGTTTCTTTACTGCAGGTTTGACCCTGGAGCAGGTTAAAAAGGCTGGTGGTCTGTCTGGTATATCAGCCATGCCCAGGGAGCTCAACTACCCGGTAATGAAGGGAGACAGATGGCATGATTTGTATGACTTGATCAGGTCAGTATTTACACACCTTACGCAAACTAAATTTATTCAGATACCTTTCATAGCTCCAGATAAGTCACTATTTTTCAGCCTAAAAGTACTGCCAGATATTTTTCTTATTTCTCCAAGAAAACATATGTTGTGGTACTCATTAGAAGCGGCTCAGTGAAACACTTCTAAGAACCCACAATATCTGTTTTTGTGGAGAAATTAAAAACTGTTATGTCTAAAGACCTTTTATCTGGAGCTATGACCATTATTTCTTACTTATTTTGAACAAGTCCATTTTATTAGCTCGCCTGTACGAAGTACAAGGAGAGCTATTGTAGTCACCCCGGTCGTCCACGTTTGCGTTTGCGTTCCTGTTCCCGTCACACTGCGTTAAAGTTTTTCAAATGCTTATATCTCAACAGTCACTCCTCACAGAGGCATCAAATTTGGAACTTAGGTACCTTGGAGGGTCTTCTGAGATTCCAAGAGAATAAACCCCTGGGTTCATGCCCCTGGGTGGGGCTAGGGGTCAGAATCTAGGACACCTTTGTAATACTGTGTTAAAGTTTTTCAAATTCTTATATCTTGACTTTCACTCCTCATAGAGCATTCATATTTAGAATTTGGGTACCTGGACGAGTCTTCTGAGATTCCAAAAGAACATACCCCTGGGTTCATACCTCAGAGTGGGCCTTGGGGTGGGGCTAGGGGTCAAAATCTAGGACACATTTGTAAAATCTTATATGCCTACAGGTTATAGACACAACTGGTTATACATCAGCTAACTATGTGACATTGGTTTAAGTGTAAGAGAGTGAAGGTCATGGTGACCTACATTTTACGGTCCAGGTCACCTATATTTCTCGGTCCAGTGATTTTGCCTTATATCTTGAATACTATTTGTTGGATAAATGTCACACCTGGGATATTAGTTCCTTGTGACCCGATTATTGACGTCAAAATATATCTCTGTTGGTGTGACCTATATTTCATGGTTCAGTGATTTTGCCTTATATCTTGAATACTATTTGTTGGATAAATGTCACACCTGGGATATTAGTTCCTTGTGACCCGATTATTGACGTCAAAATATATCTCTGTTGGTGTGACCTATATTTCATGGTTCAGTGATTTTGCCTTATATCTTAAATACTATTTGTTGGATAAATGTCACACCTGGGATATTACTTCCATGTGACCAAATGAATGACCACTTACTATATCTAGGTCATTGTGACCTATATTTCATGGTTCAGTGATTTTGCCTTATATCTTGAATACTATTTGTTGGATAAATGTCACACCTGGGATATTAGTTCCTTGTGACCCGATTATTGACGTCAAAATATATCTCTGTTGGTGTGACCTATATTTCATGGTTCAGTGATTTTGCCTTATATCTTGAATACTATTTGTTGGATAAATGTCACACCTGGGATATTACTTCCATGTGACCCAATGAATGACCACTTACTATATCTAGGTCATTGTGACCTATATTTCATGATTCAGTGATTTTGCCTTATATCTTGAATACTATTTGTTGGATAAATGTCACACCTGGGATATTAGTTCCTTGTGACCCGATTATTGACGTCAAAATATATCTCTGTTGGTGTGACCTATATTTCATGGTTCAGTGATTTTGCCTTATATCTTGAATACTATTTGTTGGATAAATGTCACACCTGGGATATTAGTTCCTTGTGACCCGATTATTGACGTCAAAATATATCTCTGTTGGTGTGACCTATATTTCATGGTTCAGTGATTTTGCCTTATATCTTGAATACTATTTGTTGGATAAATGTCACACCTGGGATATTACTTCCATGTGACCCAGTGAATGACCACTTACTATATCTAGGTCATTGTGACCTATATTTCATGGTTCAGTGATTTTGCCTTATATCTTGAATACTATTTGTTGGATAAATGTCACACCTGGGATATTAGTTCCTTGTGACCCGATTATTGACGTCAAAATATATCTCTGTTGGTGTGACCTATATTTCATGGTTCAGTGATTTTTCCTTTTATCTTGAATACTATTTGTTGGATAAATGTCACACCTGGGATATTAGTTCCTTGTGACCCGATTATTGACGTCAAAATATATCTCTGTTGGTGTGACCTATATTTCATGGTTCAGTGATTTTGCCTTATATCTTGAATACTATTTGTTGGATAAATGTCACACCTGGGATATTACTTCCATGTGACCCAATGAATGACCACTTACTATATCTAGGTCATTGTGACCTATATTTCATGGTTAGTGATTTTGCCTTATATCTTGAATACTATTTGTTGGATAAATGTCACACCTGGGATATTAGTTCCTTGTGACCCGATTATTGACGTCAAAATATATCTCTGTTGGTGTGACCTATATTTCATGGTTCAGTGATTTTGCCTTATATCTTGAATATTTGTTGGATAAATGTCACACCTGGGATATTAGTTCCATGTGACCCAATGAATGACCACTTACTATATCTAGGTCATTGTGACCTATATTTCATGCTTCAGTGATTTTGCCTTTTATTTTTATTACTATTTCATGGAGAATTGTCATACCTTGATTATTATATCTATGTGACAAAATGATTTACATACAAATACATCTAGGTCAGTGTGACCTATATTATATGGCTTAATAATAAAAATGTTACAATATAAAATGTACCCAGCAGGCGAGCTCGCTGTCCTCTGACAGCTCTTGTTGCCTGTTGATGTCTCTTAAAGCTTGCTGGATAAGTGGCAAACAGTGTAGACTCTGATCAAACTTGGCATTCTGTGGCATCTGATCTGAGTCTAGACTGTTTTCTGAGGCCTGTCTGTCTGAATACTTAGGGTATATATGGTATATACAAGGATAGATAAGATATCCATGATTTTAATGAGTTTAATTGATGTTATCTCATATTCTAACACTCCTCGCCTATATAGCCAATGGTTAAACTCAGTGATATATTATGCAATAAATCACTGGGCGGAAACGCGCGACGCTATCTAGCGCCTTTCCGACGTCATTTCGACACGCTGCTGACGTCAGCCTTAATTTCTACGACGCTAGACTGTGTAACGTCGTCTTTCTCACTTCAGCAACGTAAGAAATACATGTAAACGTCAGCGTTACAGTCAAAACTTTTGGCGGGATTTCTTTATTCGATGGCGGAAAGTTTGAAAAATCTAAAGGATACAATTACCTTTTCGTCGTTTTCTATGTGTTAGAATCGAAATAGATCAGCTCTTGTGCGTGATTTGTTGAGTAATAAATCACAGTTTGTCGGTCAGTTGTAAGAAGATAAATCACTCGCGCTCCGCGCTCGTGATTTGATCTACTTTACAACTGACCTCCAAACAGTGATTTATTACTCAACAAATCACTGCTAGAGCTGATCTATTTCTTAATTATAGTCAAACCTGTGTAAGGTAAGCACCTATGGGAAAGCAAAAAATGATTGCTTTTAAAAGACAGGTGCTTGCTTGATGCAGGCAAATTTCCACTTCTTTACCTTTAATTGGATTTGAAATTCTGGTCTTTTAACCCTTGTCATGCTGAATGAATATGCCACACCCACTTCTAATTTTTAGCCAATCAGTTTACTTGATCCAGATTGTTGATACAAAGTCACCTACAGAATGGCAAACAGTGCAGATCCAGATCAGTTGGCTTCTTCAGAAGCCAACTGATCTGGATCTACACTGTTTGCAAAGGCAGAGCATATCCGGGTTCAGCAGGACTAGGGTTAAGACAGGTGATTTCATAAAACAGGTGGCCTTTTGGATATATTTGACTGTCCTTATCCTTCCCTTAAGTTAGGTGAAAAACAAATCTTTAGTTTGGTCCTTAAATTAGGTAAAAAATAAATCATTTGTTTGATACCTTGCAGCTTTCTTGACATCAAGAAATTACAACTAACGCTACTTTTAGCAAAGCATCATTCATTGTTAATATTTTGACATTTGTATGATGCTTTCAGCAGAGCTTCAGATATGGCACTTTTCCAGCCGAAACATATTAATATATGTTTCTTATTTTTCGATGAAAACATATGTTGTGGATACTCACAACATATGTTCACGTCAAGAAGTAAGAAAAATATTTACCTGATATCCACTCTTATCTGGATGTTTCAGTAATGACTGCTTTCAGTAAGCATTCAGAATTAAAGGAGACTAACAGGAAGGCTAGTGAAGGCAGATCGAAAATCATGAAATGTTATTTGTATTCTGTATATTCTGACTGATCGGAGGGTGTTCTCTTAGCGTTAAGCCCAATTTAGACTGAATAAACTACCCACACACTATATATTGAAAGAGTCCAATTTCAATTTTAGGTATGTCAGGCTAAGTGATTTAGATATTCTTAGAGAAAAATGGCTAATCTATTTGTAAACAGTGGAGACATCAGATGCTGCATTCTACAGCATCTGATCTGGATCTGCATTGTTTGCCATTTACCCTTTTTGGGGTCTCCAGACTGAAATGGGCTAACCTGTCTCAGCCCCTGTAGTAAGGCAGCTTTTCTCAATTTGATATTGTCTGTTTTATAGGTTTCCATCAGAAGCCAGCAACAAACCTTATGATACTATTCAGTCAACTCAGGATTCTGCCCAAACATCAGCTCCAGTTTACTCAGCAGGACCTAGGAGGGTAGAATCGAAGAAAGTTGATGTCAGCAAGTGTGTGTCAGATAGGGTTTCTATGATACACACTATTACCACCAAAGATAAACAGGTATTCACTTATTGTTCTTCATTTACAGACTTGTTTCCATAAGTATGGTAAATGTCCTAAAATTTTGATTACTTTATTGAATATTTTTGCTCTTTATGCAGTTGCTTCTTGAATTTAGTGGAATGGCACACAGTGAAGACCTTGATAAGACTGCTCCTTCAGAAGCAGTCTGATCTGGGTCTGCACTTTTTGCTATGTCATTTTGTCAGAAACTTTGGTGTACAAAATTTTAGGACATTTAAGATATCTTGACAAATCCCTACCATACTTGTACTAAACTTTGAAAAAGTTTATTTTTATTTCCTGTTGGTAGGTCTAAAACTGCTGAATGAGTGGCAAATAGTGTAGACCTTGATCAGACATCACATTTTATGATGTCTGATTTTGGTCTTCAATGTTTGCTGAGGTCTTTTTTTCCAAATGTTTAGGTTAAATATACAGTCAAACCTGTGATAAGGGAGCACCTAAGGGAAAGCCAAAAAGTGGATGCTTAAGACAGGTGCTTGCTTAATTCGGGTAACTTTACACTTATTTTTCTTTAATGGGACAAGAAAAGGCTGGTTTTTAAATACAGCAAGTAAAGCAAATAAGTAGTCACCAAAATTATCTTTGTGAAAAATTTAGAACTTCTACCAAGTATATTCAGTCCCCTTAACCCATTGTAGACTGAATGAACTCGCCCACTCTGTATATTGGAAGATTCTAATTTCAATTTTAGGTATGTCAGGCTATGTAATTTAGATATTCTGAGAGAAAAATGGTTGAACTATTTGTAAACAGTGCAGATCCAGATCAGATTCTGCAGCATCTGATCTGGGTCTGCACTGTTTGCCAAATACCCATTTAGGGATTTCCAGACTACAATGGGTTAAGTCGGATGTTAATTTCCTTTCAGTTTGAGAAGTGTCATGTAACATAAGAGTTGCTATCTGTAGGAGTAGGTGATAATCGTATTAACCCTTATTCTGCTGAACTCAGATAAACTCTGCCTTTGCAAACAGTGTAGATCCAAATCAGTTGGCTTCTGAAGAAGCCAACTGATCTGGATCTACACTGTTTGTCATTAAGTATGCAAATTTGTATCAACAATCTGGATCAAACAATCTGACTGGCTGACAATTGGAAGTGGGTATGGCATCTTAGTTTATTCAGCATGACAAGGGTTAAGTCAGATGTAAATTTCCTTTCAGTTTAAGAAACGTCATGTGACATCCGAGCTGCCATCTGTAGGAGTAGATGATATTCATATTAAGAAGGACAAAGAAGGAGAAATACATGTGTTTGCTAACCCAGAGGATAATGTTGTTGTCCACCAGGAAGATAAGTACACAGGGGAGGTGAGAAGAACATTCTGTCAAAAAGTGAAGGCCCTATACTCAGACTGAAGGTGGGCAGTCTGATCTGGGCTTTAGTTTTTGGCATATGTGTTATTTAAAGGACTTTTTAATGCCTGACACAGCTAATATATCAAATACAGTGAACCCTCGTTACAAAGACAGCATTTGTTCCCAAAGATGTTGCCATTAGAATGAATTTGGTGTTGTAAAGAATCCTTAATGCACAGAAAGATATGTAAGAAAGAACTTGTTTTATTCTTATTTCCTCATAGAACAAATGTTTTGGATATTTGTTAGAATTGCCTTACTGAGGCAATTCTAACAAATATCCAAAACATATGATGCTTGAAGTTTTAATGCAATAGTCTTGCATAATTTCTAGTCTTGCATAATTTCTCATCAACTATCACCTCTTGATTTCTGGCGAAAGAATGTGTATAATACTGGTTAACTGCTTAGAGGACTGTCTGCCCAGTAAACGTGTGGTTAGGTAAACTGGCCGCACTCGACATGACTCCATTGGGTTGACTGGGCCATAAAACCTCAACACAAAGAAACAGTTATCTCTTGAGCAAAGGTTTCGTGACATTTAAATAGTCATTATAACGAATTTTGTTGTTATATCAAGTGTCGATATAAAGAGGGTTGACTGTATGTAATTGTTACACCCAGTTCTCGATGTGACAAGTTCACTGGGTCTGGGCCAGCCATGCTCAACCCCAGTACTAACCTTGTGCCAATGGGAACAAAGGTGCAGTCAGGACTGGCCAAGGGAACTTCTTTTCCAGCTATTATTACACACACTACTGCTTAAGGAGACATATTGGATCCACAAACTGGATACTTTATATCCCAAAGGACTAAATGCTAAAGTGCTTCACAAATCTTAATTGAGCTGGGGTGCAGTGGTTTCTGCAGGATGGTGTGAGCCAAGCGAGGACTCAGATCAGCCTGCACATCCATGCAGTCTGATAGGGGTCCTCACTGTTTGCAATAAGTGGGCTATATGTAGTCTGTGCGAATATGACTGATCAGACTGCGTTGATGTGCATCCTTTAATTATCTATTTTTTCTTTTGGTTCTTTCTGTGCACGCTTATCATCTTGTAGAGATTGATGCACACAGGCTTAATTACATGTAATTTACAATTCATTTTGGGACACTACTGTTGTTTCCATGATACATGCTGCTATAGGACCTATTATTTATCGGATCATTTGTATCATTTACCATTTAGGTATTTTTGATCCAGTTGTAGTGTTTCAATACGCATTTTAATGCATATAACATCAACGTCGTTTTGGCGCTTTTAACGTCACTTCCTGCGAATGACAACGATACTTAGTGCTTTTACATTGTTTCCTTTTCTTCTGTTATTAATGTACACTGTCTGAAGAAGAAATATGTCTGAAACATGTTACAGTAATACAGCTGTGTTGATTTTACTTCACCTACACACTACAACTGGAATTCTTTTTATCAATGATTAGCTTGACTTGTGAATAAACCACAATTCATACATGACAGCTTTATTTACTGTCTATAACATAATATATGGTGAATATATGTAAGAATAACATACAGAAAGGGTGGGGCCCACTTAAAACTGAACGTCACCTGGTAACAGTAATGAGCCACAAGATAATGTACCTTATGATACATGTGAACATCAAAGACTCAGTCTGATCAGTTTTTGTTGGCTGCTCTGTGTCAGGCAGTGAAGACAGATCAGACTGTGGACAGACATACTGGTCTGAGTCTTGACTTGGCACACATGTCTCATGTTGCAGCTCTAGGACTATTGGTATTTCCACATCACAGTTTCTTTAATGTACAACTGCAGTGTATTTTTTGCTATACCTTACAGAGTCACATAGCCAAAGTTAAAGCACCAGCAGATCTGTGTCCACCAAAGAAATCAACATATAATGTAAGATCCTCATGTTAACACTTGACACGCTGAATGAATTAAGATGCCATGCCCACTTCTGATTGTCAGCCAGTTAGATTGCTTGATGTAAGGCGTTGATACAAATTCACATACTAAATGACAAACAGTGTAGATCGAGACCAGTTGGCTTCTTCAGAAGCCAAGTGATCTACACTGTTTGCAAAGACAGGGCATTTCTGGGTTCAGCAGGACCAGGATTAAAATTTATTTATTTCAAGTTTGTGTAAACTTAAGAGGAAAGGATACAATTTCAGGGTGTGGGGTCGGGGAGAGGGGGTAGGGAGAAAACCTTGTCAGAAATTTTTGTTCCTCTCTTCTGAAAAGGAGTCCACTCTACACTGGGAGCAAATTCTTTCCTTGTCATGTAGATCCCTTTCAAAAGTGCCTTGATGTGCAGGAAATCAAACAGAAATTGTCCTTATTTTAAAAAATTGGAAATGTACCAAGTGTAGCCAGCCTCGGTGGCTCAGTTGGATGTGCGTCCCACTGGTGATCAGGAGGTTGTGGGTTGGCGAAAGAATATGCACAATACTGGTGAACCGCTTAGAGAATTAAGCCCGCCCAGTAAATGTGTGGTTAGTAAATTTACCCGGCTCAACATGACCCCAATGGTTGACTGGGCTGTAAAACCACATCACAAACAAATGTACCAATTGTATCCAGTATTTTGAATCTTGCAAGATTAAAGGATGATCAGACACTGCATTCTGCAGCCATTGATCTGAGTCCAAAATGTTTGCTGAGACTGGTCTAGCCAAATTCTTAGGGTAAATTTAAGTACAGTATTTCTATTAAGTGGTTATGTTTTCAATCCATCAAATTCCTATAATACATGCATTACTAAAGTTAAAATCTTGTAAAATTTGTATATGAATACAGTTGTTTCTTTGATGTTTTAGCATAAAAGTATTGCATTTGGCAATATTAAGTGGCTTGGTACTTATGATTTTTATTGCTTTAATATTTACTATAGCGTACACACTAGCATACCCTTCTACTTGCCTAAAGTAAATGCAATATCAACATTTTAGAAAAAAAAAAGGAACATTTTATGTAATAAGTTTTATCTTATGCTGTCGATTTTTAGATTAATATACTCATTTCTTTTAGACTTTGGAGCCAGATCCTATATTAAGACTTCGAAGGATAGTTGGTTTTGGTGGAAGTACCTTCAAAGATGTAAGTGTGATAATTCAACACAGGCATAGCTCCAGATAAGAGAGGGTATCCACATACCATATTCGATCTAATTACCGCACATACCTCTATAAGCGCACAGTCAAGCAATTTCTTCAGTCTTCAGATTACAGCCCGTGTGCTTTTATCTACCTCTATCTAAAAGCATATGTTGTTGGTACTCATTTGAATTGCCTCAACTTGTAGAGGCAATTCAAAATGAGTACCAACACAATATATGTTTAGAAATAAATCAGAAAAAATACTGCATAAGCATTTTAAAATACAGGTAATTCTCTCAAAATTTGAGTAGGTTAATTGACCATTGCAATATGACATTAAAAGTGTCGACATGGCTGTAAAACTCCAACTCAAACAGGCAGAGGACTTGTTAAGGAGGAGTATTTTGTATAATTCAGGGATAATTTATCTTAATTATCTTATTGCTGTATAAAAAAAACCCCTATGTTGTGGGTACTCATTAGAAGTGTCTCTGTAATGATTTCCCACAACATATACTTTCATGAAGAAATCCAAAAAAATTATCCCAGATACTCCTCCTTAACCCATTTTAGATTGAATAAACTCCCCCACACTATATAATGGAAGAGTCCAACTTCAATTTTAGGTATGTCAGACTATGTGATTTAAGTGGCCCTAGAGAAAAATGACTAAACTATTTGTAAACAGTGGAGACCCTGATCAGATGCCACATTCTGATCTTGGTTTACACGGTTTGCCAGATACCCTTTTGTGGGGTTTCCAGACAAAAATGGGTGAATGTTTGGATCTTATTGATACACCACAACCTCTTTATAACACTATTGTTGGGATCCATAGCACAAACCATGTTAGCTAAACAACCGTGTTATATCCAAACAAAAATGTATAGGTTATATTGAAAAATGACCATTTATGGTAATTTTTCAATATAACCTATACATTTTTGGGATCCGACTTTGAACTGTGTTATATCCAAAACCATGTTATAACAAATCATGTTATAAAGAGGTTGTAGTGTAGATGAATTGAAAATTCTAAACTGTTGTAATCTACCACATATTAAAACAACAACAACAAAAGCAAAAATGAACTTTATAGACATCTTCTTTATACGTTTGTATTCTGTTATTTTTTCCAGGCTCTGTGGACAGAAGATGGAAGCACTCTTATTTACCCCTGCCATGCAGTAGTTGTGGCCATGAAGATCAGTAACGGGCACCAGAGATTCTTTATTGGGCATACTGATAAGGTATTGCTACAGCCTGTGAAATACCAGTTAACTTTTTGCACTCTCTGGCAATTAATAAATTCAGCAGATGACAAATTGATGATATTTAGGGAATTTTGAATTGTGCATGTGTAGTGACTAACACTATTCTCATAAGTGCTTCTAGTGAGTAACCTTGATATTCTATTATGGAGAAAGCCTGCCTAGGAAAAGTGTGAGTAGGCTAACTGACCAACTCGACATGACCTTTATAATGTTGATTGGGCTGTAAAACTCCAACTCAATTTAAACTCTACTATGGAAAGCTGGTGAAAATTATCCCAGAATTATCATCAGATACAAAAAGTCATCTGCCCTAATAGACAGGGATGGGAAACTTCAGGATTAATCCTGATTTCAGGATTGAGAACTTTCATATTAAGAATGAAATTTCGCTTTTACACTTGTTCACAAGACCACTCTGTTGTGTCAAAATTAGTTATTTAGGTCAATATATTCCTGAAATTACATTAAAAATTAATTATTAACCTATTTATTAGTTGTATAGCTCCAGATAAGAGGGAGTATCCACATAATAGTTTTCTTATTTCTCAATAAAAACATATGTTGTGGGTACTCATTAGAAGTGCCTCACCGAGGCACTTCTAATAAGTACCCACAACATATGTTTTTATTGAGAAATAAGAAAACTATTAATAGTTATTGCATTATGAAAACATGCCTATTCAAATATACTGAATAGTTAATCACCAAAAAATTGAAAATTTTCAGACAAAAATTCAAATATTTTTCATATTGCTGCTCAAAACATAGATTGTGGGTACTTGTTAGAACTGCCTCAATGAGGCGGTTCTAACGAGTACCCACAATCTATGTTTTCGAGCAAAATGAGAAAAATAATGTATACCCCTGTAAACCCCAGTTTTACTATATAAAAGTGGGGTTTAAGGGGGTCAAAACTATATAGGCATGTTCTCGTGATGGACTGAATTTATAGATTTCTGGATTGATTATTAGGACTGTTATCAGCCCTGAATAGATCAGCTGCTGTATTAACTGTGCTAGATGGACTAAAAAGAGCTTTTGATAAGGAGAATATTCTGTTAATCTTTCCCTTACTGTGCCACATGAAGACATGTAACCTCATTAGAGTAATCCATAACTCCAGATAAGAGGGGATACTACATAATGCGGTAATTTTTGCGACTGCTATAGCAAGCAGGACTAACATAAGGACCACTTTCCAGCCATGTTGGCGTTGTCGGCATCAACAATGTTAAGTCTGTGATTTTGGCTCCTTTTTTTTTTTCAAACATCAAGGCTTCTAGGCAAATGAAACTTCATACACTCATTCGCCATGATGCACCCTGCCCACTTCCATAGACGGTTACCGACTTTGACCTTCTTTGCACGCATGGCTGAACAATGTTTAGACTGTGTATTTAGCTCCATTTCTTGAACACCACCAGCAGTCACAACATAGCCATTCGGCAAATTTCTTGTTTTCACTGAGATGTTTCTAATGAGTACCCACAACATACGCTTTTATTGAGAAATAAGAAAAATTGACAGTAGTTTTTGGAGCAATGATAGTCTCATTGAATTGGGTGAGATGTAGAGTAGTTTTTGGAGCAATGATAGTCTCTGAATTGGGTGAGATGTAGCCATACTTAAATTTTTTTTTTTTTTTTTTTGCGCTTCGTCCAATGTTTGTAGAGTGGCTGATCACAGAAACAAGTGCTCCATGAGGCACTTCTAATGAGTACCCACAACATACATTTTTATGGAGAAATAAGAAAAATATTATGTGGATACCCCCTCTAATCTGGTGCTATGATATTTTAAATAAAAACTTTTTTCATATTGTTTTAGGTGTCTTGTTTGAGTATGACTGGTAATTCAGAGCTACTGGCCACCGGACAGATGGGTCAGCTGAGTGTAGTTAGGATCTGGAGAACATTCTCCGGGGAATGTTTGGCCCTGTGTAAAACACATGCTCACTCTCTCTCTAGTCTAAGGTAAGTGTAGCATCTGGATGGTCAAGTGATAAATGCTCCCAACTTCAAATTACAAGGTCCTAGGTTCAAATCTTGCTGGAGGCGGAATTCAGCTCATGACTGTAAGGCACTTTCATTATCACCCTTACATAAGTCTCAGTATGACTTAAATAATGTTGAAAGGTATTTAAAACACCAAATCATCAAGTGATTACAGTAAATGTCCTAAAATTTCAAACACTTTATTCCGTACATTTTGGCCTACAGTTTGCTTTTTATGCAGTTGTTTCTTAAAATACTTTGTGGAATGGCAAACAGTGTAGACCCTGATCAGACTGCTCCTTCAGTTTGATCTGGGTCTGCACTGTTTGCATATGCCATTTTGTCAGAACACTTGGTATACATAACTTTAGGACATTTACCGTACTTCTCTCAGGATGTTAGATTCAACTGAAAGCACAGAACAGATTGCACATCTGCTGGCCGCGGCTGACTCAGTTGGATGTGTGTCCGTCTGGTGATCAGGAGGTTGCCAGTTCGACCCCCGCTGGGTCAGCAACATTCTGATCATGAAATAGTTTCTACGATTATTCTCTCCCTTCCTCTGATTCAAGAGGGGCAGTTGTCAGTTTCTGGCAAAAGAATGTGCACAATACTGGTTAACCGCTTTGAGGACTAAGCCTGCCCAGTAAAAGTGTGGTTAGGTAAACTGATAGCGTGCGACATAACCCCTTTGGGTTGACTGGGCTGTAAAACCTTAACACACAAACTTGCACATCTGCACATATGATCAGGGTCTTCACTGTTTTCAAGTTAGGGTTAACATATATCAACATCAGCAGGCAATAAACATGTGATACATTTTTTTTCTTTCTTTTTAAACAGGGTTTGACTTTTCCTTCAAAATGTTCCAGTTTTCAATGACAAAAAGAGCAGCAGCAAAATGATAATAATAAAAAAGATAATAATAAAAAAAATACAGATATGAATGGTTATGTCTGTTTTCTTGAAGCGCCTGCCACCGTGAAACCTAGCCTGAAGTTTCTTCTCAAGATTGCTTCTGTGCACTGACCAGACATGTAACTGTCTGTTGACGTTGAAAGTTTGTGCTAGCCCAAGTTTTAACACTAGCCTTTACTCTTTTTCCAGTAATATCACCATAAAATTTGATATACGGTTCTCATCAGTATGTACTCTGATACTATATTACAATTTACTGCCATTGACCAAAACAGTGTACAGTGAACCCTCGTTACAATGACAGCATTTGTTCTTAAAAGTGTTGCCATTAAAATGAATTTGCTGTTATAGAGACTACTCAGTGAGCAGGTTGATCTGTAAGAAAGTTCTTGTTTTCTTATTTCCTCAGAGAACATATGTTTTGGATATTTGTTAGAATTGCCTCAGTGAGGCAATTCTAACAAATATCTAAATTATATGTTTCTTTAAAGTATTAAATACAATATTCTCACATAATTTGTACCTAATTATTACTCTTAAGCGAAGGTTTTGTCACAGTCAGATTGTCATTATAACGAATTTTGTTGTTGTATTGAGTGTCGGTATAAAGAGGGTTGACTGCATTTCATATCTTGTTGCCTGACAAAGCCTTCCAGATAATTCTTAGTCTAAATGTACATGTATATTTTTATAAGAACAACTCCAAGTAATAAAAATAATTATAAATGATCTTTTCTGGTTGTGATGAGAATGTTTTTTTTATTAATATTTCGTTTGTATATTTACTTTATGCTTTTTCAGTTTTTCCCAAAAAGGCAATCTTCTCTGTGGTGTGGGAAAAGATGGTCATGGTAAAAATGTAAGTTTTCCATCTTTTTTATTTCTTTGTTACATGTATGTGTGAGATAGAAACAGTGTACTTTGGTGTCAATTTTTGTCAGATGTTATTTTATTTAACAGAACCCTTAACATATCATTCAAATTATGGCAGATGACATTCTAAATAGTCTTTAAATAAGGTTTGACATTTCATGTGAATAATCTGCTAGGCAGACCATTCACATGAAATTTAAGGCCTTATTTTCCAGGAAAAAATCAAAATATCATCTGCTACTTTTGTGACTGGCACTTGGAGGTTTAACTTGAAACTGTTTGTGTACTTCAAATGATTTTGAATTTTAATGCTTAGCAAAGTTTTAGCAGATGACATATCAAAATATTTTTCTTAATTTTCCCAGAAAACAGATTTCCATTGGAGACAATTTGCATGAAATGTCAAAGCCCGTTTTCTGGGGAAAATAAGAATAAATAGCCTCAATTTGTCGTCTGCTGAATTAGCCCAGAGAATGGTTATGGTTAAACTTATGCTGTTAAAGCTTAAATGTTATGAATTCTAATGCATGCATTATAGACGGCATTAAGGAACCTGGTAAAATTTCTGCCATTTTATACAAAGGAGAAAACTGTCTGTTTGCCTTCCTGCATATCAGGCCCATTCTAACAAGTGGAAGGAAAGAATCATTCTTTTTAGAGTAGACTCCTTCCCAGAAGGGAGGCAAAGAGTTTGGGCAGAGTGGCCTCCCTTGAAAGTGTATATAGAAATTATATAATATAGAAATATAAAAATATATATAAAATAATATATATAATAAAATATATAATAATATATATTTAAAAATATAGAACCCTTAGAAATGTTTTCTTGTTTTTCCATGCAACTGGCTAAACATATGATTTTCTGCAGCTTCTCTTGCTAACAATTCATGCAAAGTGACTGTTATCATAAAATTTTGAACACTTGATTCAATCCATTTTTTGCCAAATTTTTGCTTCATATGCAGTTGTTTCTTAAAATGTGAAATGGCAAACAGTGTAGACCCTGATCAGACTGCTCCTTCAGGAGCAGTCTGATCTGGGTCTGCATTGTTTGCTTATGCTATTTTTCCTGAGAACTTTGATGTACAAAATTTTATTGCATATGCCATTTTTTTCGGAACTTTTGGTGTATGAAATTTTAGATCTGGGTCTGCATTGTTTGCTTATGCTATTTTTTCTGAGAACTTTGATGTACAAAATTTTATTGCATATGCCATTTTTTCGGAACTTTTGGTGTATGAAATTTTAGAACATTTACCGTAATAAATGCAGAAGTAAAGGAACGAGTTTTAAATTGCAGATGGTAGTGATATGGAACACAAGCAAAGTGTCAAAGACTCGAGAAGTTACTGTTATGGCCAAGGCACACACTGATGTTGATATCACTAGAATGAAAGTTGCAGCATTTGATGATACCAGGTTCGCATACTTCTTCTCTTAAAGCTAGAAAGTGTTCTACTTCCTCCTCCCAAGTTAACTAGCGCATAGGCATAGCTGCATATAAGAGAGGGTATCTATATAATATTTTTCTTATTTCTCCATGAAAACCTATGTTGTAGTTATTCATTAGAAGCACCTCAGTGAGGTGCTTCTAATGAGTACCAACATCATACATTTTCATAGAGAAATAAGAAAAATATAGCAATAATAATATTAGAAAAAAGTGCGTTGTCCAGAGCTATGGTTGACAGTAACAACTTCTGAAGAAGCCAAATTGGATTGGCATTGTTTGTCATTAAGTAATTGAATTTGTATCAACAATCTGGATCAAGTAATCTGATTGGCTAAAATTTATAAGTGGACAGGGCAACTTCATTTATTCAGCATGGCAAGGAAAAATGGATTGTGTTGCCTGCAGTGGCAGATTATCATGCAGTGTCTGAGATGCTTTAATTCTCAGATAACTCCAGATTTTTTCTCACCAAAAACATATGTTGTAAGTACTTATTAGAAGTGCTCACTGAGGTGCTTCTAATATGTTCTAAAACATTTTTATGGAGAAACATGAAAAATATCATTCATTTTCGGATAACAAAAGCAGTTGAATCAAAGTTATCAGATTTTGGTGATGTGAAAACACATGTTTTAGTTAAAATATTTGATTTTAAGATATTACTGATTTTGCTGTAGAATCAGAACTTTGGTTCAGCCATGCATCCCAAGTTATTGAAATAGCTCACAACAAGTTTTGCAAATTTGTTCTTAATCTCCCAATCCAGGCCCCAAATTGTTTTGTAAGAAGTGAGCTTCATAGACACTCCATTGCCCCATACAAATATTTAAGAGCAATTAATTATTGGCTTCGAATAATACATCTGCCAGATAACAGACTCCCCAAACTATGATATAAACTGCAAACCCGTTGGACAAATATTTATACAGATTGCTAGGCATCAAAGATTAAGGACTTACTTTTCAGTACTAGGTTTGGCGATGCATGGCTAAACCAAGGAATACGACGAATAGAGATATTCCTGAAATGTTAAACATAAGATTATTAGATATCGATATGCAAACTCAAAACTCGGACATACAAGAAATGGACAGGCTACAAACATATAAATTATTAAAAGCAAGTTTTGGATGTGAAATTTATTTCAGATAAAGAACAAAATGTGTAAACTGCAGTTGCAAGGTTTAGAGGTGACTTACTAAAACTGCAGTGCAATGAAGAGCGATATAACATTCTTTTCAATGAAAGAGTGTGTCCTTTATGCAATACAGATATTGAAACAGAATACCACTTCTTGTATGTCCTAGTTTGAGTCATATTCGGTCAAAATTTTTATATGGCATTTGGTACACATATCTGTCTATTAAAAAAATTGTCCAGTTATGTACTTCTAAAAGCTCTAGTATTATAAAATATTTCTTGCTATATGAAATTCCGTAAACAATATCTTAATAACACATATATATAATTTTGTCACTCTCTGTGTATATATATATAGAGGATATTCAAATGTTTGTCGTGAATATGACTTTTATTTCATCGAGTGAAGTGAAATATAGATTTTTTCACTTCACGAGATGAAATAAAAGTCATATTCACGACAAACATTTGAATTTTCTTTTTATTATATACATCACTTTCGACAGAAGAGATGCAAATCTTGCATTTGCAAGGGAAAGTCTGACACGCAGTTTTGTCCCTTGGCGCCATGACTTTCATGTTTTGTTTTGTTTGGTGACGTTAGATATGACGTCAGAAACGCGCATTGGCGTATAAAAATAAAATAAAAAGAAAATTTACTCTTTTTCAGTGAATACCATAAAAATTTTCATCTAGTGTAATGAAAACATTAATGTAAATAAGAAAAAAGTAGATCCAGATCTTATATTTTTCACTGCTCAGAGGAGTGAAAATATAAGTTTTATATTTTCACTAGTGAAAATATAAAACTTATATTTCACTAGTGAAAATATGCATTTTATTTCATTAATAATTCTCTGTATTTCATTACTTTGTATATAATAAACATGTATATCTGTGTATATTTGTAATTTTGGCTGATGTTATCAAAGTAATAAACTATTAAACTGTCAAAACTATCTGGAACAATGTTCTTATGACAAATATACATAACACATGAATAAACTTGTTTACTATGTTGATATAGAATGGTATCATGCGGCCGTGACAACATTCGTCTGTGGCGAGTCAAGGAAGGATCATTAAGATCAGCTCCAGTGAATTTAGGAGAGTACCACACGATGGAATTCACTGATGTAGCTTTTGAAGCTGGCTATCATTCTGACAAAGATCCCTCAGACAGAGTTGTGTGAGTACAGAATTATAATAATAATACTGATCAGGTCATATCACTTTGATAATACTGTATTTGGCACCATTACTGCACATTCTCATATATGCATGCAGTCAAGTAACTTTGGGGTCTTCACATTACTGGCAGTAAACACCAGTTGCAGTATAAATCTTAAAGGTTGCCTTTGGAAACAAAGATCAGGTCATATCACTTTGATAATACTGTATTTGGCACCATTACTGCACATTCTCATATATGCATGCAGTCAAGTAACTTTGGGGTCTTCACATTACTGGCAGTAAACACCAGTTGCAGTAAAAATCTTAAAGGTTGCCTTTGGAAACAAAGATCAGGTCATATCACTTTGATAATACTGTATTGGCACCATTACTGCACATTCTCATATATGCATGCAGTCAAGTAACTTTGGGGTCTTCACTGTCTTGACTGTAGCTGGCAATACAAAATGCACAAAACAATTGTTACCAGCCTTTGCAGACACTTTATCTATGATATAGTAATTAGTCTACATGTACACATTAAATGTGGAAACTTGTTTTCTGGGAAAATTGAGGAAAAAAAAAAAATTAAACTGTTGTCTGCTGAAGTTTTTATCCAGAGTACTAAGCATTAAATCTTAGTTGTACTTTAATTTTCAGGTATGCCTGTAGCAGATCTGGCCATATATTTGAAATAGATATACAGAAAGTGTGTATACATCAAGTTAGGAGGCTGTTACCTGCAGAATCAAGGACAGATAAACAGACATTTAGATCAGGTAATAAGGGTAACTGTTACTATGGTGAAAGACTGAGTCGACCGTTTCTCTTTAGAGTCCACCTTTCTAATCTTTATCTGTACAATACTGCCATATGTATGTCAGGAAACCTATTAACCTAGTCCTGCTGGTCCTGGATATGCCCTGCCTTTGCAAACGTTGTAGGTCCAGATCAGTTGGCTTCTTCAGAAGCCAACTGATCTGGATCTGCACTGTTTGCCAATCAGTATTTGAATTTGCAATGACAACCTGGATCAAGTAATCTGATTGGCTGATAATTAGACATGGGCGAGGCATCAATTTATCCAGCATGACAAGGGTTAAAATAACTGCTAGTTATCTAGTTTATTGTGCTGGATAAAAATTTCAGCAGACGACATTTGAAATACTTTTCCTGTTTTTCCCAGAAAGTAGTCTTTTTTACATTTCATGCATATTCAAATTTGGAGACAATTTGCATGAAATGTCAGCCTAAAGGTGGGAAAAATATTACGAATTATGTTGTCTGCTGAATTTGCCCAGAGAGTGATAAAAGTTAAATGGCATTAAGCACTAGAATATTTTAGCCATTTTTATGTCATAATGGTATATCTGTTTGAATTTTCAAAAGTTGTTTTCGGTATTATATAATTATTTAAGCACATTGAATTGGAAATTTGCTAACTCTTCGTCTTTTGAATAAAAGATTACTAAAATGTGAAAAAAAACAAAAACAAAACAAACAAAACAAAACAAAAAAAACCCCAAAAAACCTGCTAGTAATCTACTGCTGCATAGTACAGAATAGAAATACTGGGGTTCAAAGATTTCCACATTTTCTCAGATCATGTCAGATATGAATGTTAGATTTTTATGATATTTTAAAGTATTGTACTCCCACTTTGGAAAATGTGTGGAGCTGTGTATATGGATTTGACCTGTCCATCACTCATTTACTCTATCGTGTGAATGGGTGTAGTCAAACCATTTCTTGTTATGGTCCCGTTGCTGTTGGATATCCCATACCTTTCCAAACAGTTTAGAGCCACATCACTTGGCTTCTGAAGAAGCTTACACATCTAGATCTACACTGTTTGGCATTAAATACATGTATGTGAATTTGTATCAAAAACCTGGATCAAGTAATCTGATTGGCTGAAAATTAGAAGTGGACATGGCTGAAAATTAGAAGTGGGCTAGGCTGAAAATCAGAAGTGGGTGTGGCTGAAAATTAGAAGTGAGCTTGGCTGAAAGTTAGAAGTGGGCATGGCATCTTAATTCAGTTATTCAGCATTGCAAGGGTTAACCCTTGTCCTGCTGAACCCGGATATATACTGCCTTTAGAAACAGTGTAGATCCAGATCAGTTGGCTTCTGAAGAAGCCAACTGATCTGGATCTGCACTGTTTGCCATTAAGTATGTGAATTTACATCAACAATCTGGATCAATTGAACTGATTGGCTAAAAATTTGAAAAGAGCGTGGCATCCTAATTTATTCAGCATTGCAAGGGTTAATGTTCATATTATGAATCCAGGTGCAGGAATAGCCATTAACAGCATGAGCATCAATGAAACATTCTGTGTGACTGGGTCAGATGATGGATTCTTACGTCTGTGGCCACTAGATTTTGCCCATGTATATTTAGAAGCAGAACATGAAGGACCAGTGACTGCTGTAGATTTCTCCTCAGATGGACTGAAGATTCTTGCTGGAACTGCCTCTGTAAGTTGTGGGTTCTGTATCTTAATTTCTCAAGCATTTCCTTGCCAAGTTTTATATAAAAAATTAAAGGTTTTCGTATAATAATGAGAAACTGATAATTATATCTGAAATGTATTAAAACACTGTTAGGAAATGAGAACACACACAGAAAATCACAAATAATGCAGTGAAGGAGTATTTACCCAAGTATTAGGACAGACCGGCATGAGTAAACACTAGACCCAGCAGCATCTGGTCAAGGTCTACATTGTTTGCCATTCATCTAGCAAATTTTAGACACTTGAACAGTAGTTAAATATACTTACAGTATATAAATTTTAAGACAAGTATGTTGAGGAGATAAGATATCTGAATACTTAGAAGTCTGTCAAAACAAACTACATCTTGCATATTCATTTCTCTGTCAAAAAGTCATTCCAATATTCATGTGTGTGAAGCAAAAAAGATGTCTTTGTGGCATATGTAGACATGAAGGCCAAGATAAACCTGGGCTTCTGGGCAATTTGATGCTTCTAATGAGTATCCACAACATACATTTTTGTATAGAAATAAGAAAAAAAATATCAATTTAGTTGGAAAAAGTACCTTATCTAGAACTACGCTGGATGCATATCATAATGAACATTTTTCCCATGTATATTTACTGCAGGGAAACCTAGGGATCCTGGATATATCAACAAGAGCCTACACAACAATGATGAGATCACATACAGCTAGTATCCGCAGTGTGGCAGTTGATCCATACAGGAAACATGTTGCTTCTGTCTCAGAAGATCATACAATTAGAGTCTGGGACTCAGAAACCTTACAGCAAGTAAGATTTTGTCTTATTATACCGCACCACGAGATAGTAGCATGGTATTATGGTTTTACATTAGTCCATCTGTCCATCTGTCCTTTCTGTTGAACACAAAAGTGGTACATTAGGGGACTTTGTTTTGTCCAAAATGTCCAAAGAAACATACAAATGATACATAGGAGACTTTAGGTTTATTCTGTGTCTTTTTGTCATTATGGGACTTCGTTGTGGGACTACATTATATGACTTAAATGTTCATTTTAGTCCCATAATGTACTGTTTGTAAAAAACATCTGTCTGTCTGTATTTTTATTTCCAGACAATTACTTGAGTAAATATTAATAGCTTTTCTCCAAACTTGGTATGTGCATTGATATTGTGGAGATCTGATTTGGGATTGCTAATGGGCAAGTTTTTCAATTTTTGGCAGATAATCATATTTGTCATTTACATGTCATTAAACGCCATTGGCTAATATGCTCAAAATGACAGAACTCACACATTGTTTTGTTTTTCCAGAATGAAAAATAAAAACATGGGGGAGCAAATTCTTTCTGTTTACCTTTACCACTTGCTGGGCTAAGTCAGGCGATGACAAGTTGGCAAATTTTTTTCTTAATTTACCCAGAAAGGATTTGATATACCATGTAAATCCCTCATGGAAATGGAGATAGTTTGCATGAAATGTCAAATCCTGTTTTCTGAGAAAAAGAAGAAAAATATTTCAAAATGCCATCTGCTAAAAATTTTACCCAGAGTGTTAAGTTAAGAGTAGCCCCAAGTTAGAAGGGAGGCAAACATTTTCATGTTGGTGTTATTATCCTTGGAGCTCATCCATTTCCCTAAATTTCTTACAAGCGTAGCTCTAGTTAAGGCGCTTTTTTTCAGTCAAAAAGTATTGATATTTTTTCTTACTTCTTCAAGAAAACATACAAGGCACTTCTAATAAGTACCCTCAACATATGTTTTCATGGAGAAATAAGAAAAGTATTATGTGGATGCCCCCTCTTATCTAGAGCTATGTTCTTTGAAAACCTGAAAAACAACATGTTTCTTGGGGTCATACTAGAGCTTTCAGAGAGGGAGAAGTTTTGCAACAATTTCAGGATTTCAGGAAGAAGTTTTGGTCCAAATTTTGGATTTCCCTATACATTCTATACATTTTCACATTCCCTCAGCTCAAGATAGGGAGAAGTCAGCCAGCCTATGGAGACTTTTTCTCCTGAATCGCCCTCTAGGATGACCCCTGGACTTTCTTGTTTCAGCTGTATGACTTCAGTGCCCCAAATGAGTGCCCCTGTGCCATCAGCTACCATCCTTCAAGACAGATATTTGCTTGTGGATTTGAGAGTGGAGTTGTACGAGTGTTTAATGTACAGACAACTAGCATGCTGGCAGAACACAAGTATGTATTAACTTTCTTATTTGAGCTGGGAGAAGATAGTTTAGCGATAAACAAATATCGGAAACTCTGAGCAGTGAAAAGTGCTCAGAACTTTTATTACTGAGAGTTAACAGAGTGCTGGATAAGGTAATAGATGTGATTGATATCGAAAAAGTTGAGGGGGGCTTATTGCTTCTGCTTTGTCCATTCACTATTCTGTTCATCAGACTTTACCTTGTGGACAAGATATCTCGGAAAGTATTTCAGCCATGGCTTTAACCTTTACCACTCTCTGGGCTAATTCAGCAGACAACAAATTGATGACAGTTTTCTTATTTTTCCCAGAAAACAGATTTTGACCTTTCATGCAAATTGTCTCCATTGGAGACAATTTGCATGAAGTGTCAAAACCTGTTTTCTGAAAAAAAGTAAAAAAAAAAAAAAAATTCAAAATATCATCTGCTGAAAATTTTACCCAGAGTGCTAAGCGTTAATATTTGGCAGACTTGTTGGGACTGAAGAGTAGATCACCTGATTAACTTTAACAAAAAAAAATGGAAAAATTTTATAAGAGTTATGCTCCTCTTTAAGTTTGGCATTTTGTAGATGTACAGTGTATAACTCTTTTCACACTCCTCAGTGTGTGTGTTTCCTTTTACACTTCTACAAATTATGAACTTTGTTTCACACTTCACAGTGTATAACCGTCCTTTCATTGTCTGCAGTATAGAAATTTCCTTTCACACCTTTGTAGGGTATTATTTCCTTTTCATTTCCAGACAGCACCGAGGTAAAGTGACTGGTCTTGCCTTCAATCCTGTAGGAGATTATCTATATAGTTCTTGTTCTATGGGTACCTTGGCATTGTATGATGCTTCTGTTGACAATTATCCTCTCTTGAGGTTACTTGGTAATGTTGTGTCCCGGGGAGAGAGATTCTGCCCTGATGCTCTTGCTGTCAGTCCTGATGGTCGTAGAGTGGTTTTTATTGGGCCAACAGAGTACACTGTCTCAGTTGTGGATGCCAAGTCATTGGATGAGGTAAGAATTTATAGCTTCAGATAATGCCCTTCTTTTTTTTTTTTTTTTTTTACAAAAAAAATTGTTGACAATATTCATTAGAAGTGCCTTATGAAGGCACTTCTAATGATTACCCACATTTCTCCACAAAAACAAATGCTGTGGTACTTATTAGAAGTGCCTCATCAAGGCATTTCTAATGAGTATCTACAACTTATGTTTTCATGGAGAAATAAAATAAATACTATGCAGATACCCCCTCTTAGCTGGAGCTATGCCCCCAAGTAAGACATTGCTTGTGCAGTGTAGACCCAGATGAGCTTGTACAGCCAGAGCTGTGCTATTTGCTCACAGAATCTTTTAACTCTACAAATTGTATGAGCTGCGATGTGAGCATCTGCACAGTCTGATCAGAATCAGTGTCTTCACTGTCCATTGTGCAGAAGCACAAATGTGTGAATTATATCCCTGTTTTTCAATTTTGCGGCCAAATATGGACAACATATGGAGGAAATACCTCCTTAACCCATTTTAGAATGAATATGTTCCCCACACACTATATATTGTAAGAATCCAGTTTGAATTTAAGGTATGTCTGCTATGTGATGTAGATATTCTTAGAGAAAAATGGCTAAACTGTTTGCAAACAGATGCCTTGATTCTGCAGTATATGATCTGGGTCTGCACAGTTTGCCAGTTACCCTTGAACTCTTCCAATATACAATGTATAGTGTGGGGGAGTTTATGTAGTCTGAAATGGGTTATGATAAATGTCCTAAAATTTTGAACATCAAAGTTTCTGACAAAATGTCATATGCAAACAGTGCAGAGCGAGATCAGACTGCTCCTGAAGGAGCAGTCTGATCAAGGTCTGCACTGTTTGCCTGTCCACTGAGCATTTTAAGAAACAAATGCATATAAAGCAAAATTTAAGCCAAAAAAATATGAAATAAAGTTTCGAAATTTTAGGACAATTACAGTAATGTGCCATGGCATTAACAGTTTGCTGTAAGCTCAAACAAAATGTGTTGATGATGATTTTTGGTAAGTTGTGTTTCCTTATTTACCCTGAATATTTGGACTCTTTAACCCTTGTCATGCTGAATAAATTAAGATGCCATACCCACTTCTAATTATCAGCCAATCGGATTACTAGATCCAGGTTTGGTACAAATTGACATACTTAATGACAAACAGTGCAGATCCAGAGCAGTTGGCAGAAGCCAACTGATCTGGGTCTACACTGTTTGCAAAGGCAGGGTATATCTGGAATCAGCAGAACCAGGGTTAAGAATTTAAGGTATGATGCACAGCGTGGAATAAGGGCTCTTAAGTCCTATGCGAACAGTGATGGTCTAGATCGGCATGCGCATCCATGCAGTCTGGTGTGGTCATTCTCTGTTCATTGACTTCTACTACAGTAACCACTGATTCTGTAAACAGACAACAAAGAACCAGATCAGCCTGCTTGACTGTGCAGGCTGATCTGGGCCTGCAGATTGCATATGGGCCCTTTTCATGTGTTGCTCATCATATTGTCAAAAAATTTAACTACAGTCGACTCTCGTTATCTCGAACTTCACGGGACCTGATAAAAATGTTCGAGTTATCAGTAGTTCGAGACAACCAAAGTGTGACATCATAGGTATGACGACTGTTCGCCTCAACGTGCTTGGAAGGCACATGTATATGGCAATTTAAATAATTTACGCGTACTTCAGTTTGCATTGTTACTGTTTGTTTTAGGAGATGCAATGGTTTTCTTGAAATAATATCATCAATAAATGTTAATAATAATAAATTTCAAACGTCTCTTGTTGTCTTTTAATACTCCTGCAAATTTGGATTTCCATGAGCTATAAATAAATTACTGGTTTCCGGGTTGTGTTAGCTATACGTTATGAACTGGTTTGGATTAGCTCCCTTCGCATAGACGACTCGATAAAGAGTTGACTGGTTTCCGCTTTCGCATAAAACGCTTACATTGTTAAGCGGGTGCTGTAAGCTAGTTTGGATTATCTCCCCTGGCATAAACGAACCATCTCAGCGCGGCAAACTGTAGATCCTGCAGAGAAAGCTCGTTATGAACCTTCTCATCTGGACCTACATTATTTGTGCGGGTATCCGTACCAGTCTACAGGGTTGGAAGGGTTAACATCGGTACCCACGTGTGATTCGTCTATTTGAGGCCGTGCACAACTCCTATTAGAAGACTGTGCGACTGTCAAAGACTCGGATCAGCCTGCACGCCCACGAATTTTCCACGCATGAGCCTTATCTGGGCTTACCAAAGATCACCGCCTGACCAAAGAGTAACAAGCGAAGATTCAGACTTAGCTAGCCTGATCAATACAGGCTGGTCTGTCGGAACCTGTCGCGCACTGACTTTTCTTGAAGACGCTATATCATTTAGACGGACAGTACTCAGTAGTGAAGAGCATATCTAAACAATAAATTATAGAAACTTCGTTGATTAATCTTCCATAACACTATTCTGGGCCGCTTTTTATCGTACAAATCAATGACACGAGACGGTGTTGAGCGCCGCGTGTCAAACCCGACTCGACACGCATGTGATTTCATAATTACGGATTTTAGACATTGTTTGTGTTGTTTGTAATTACCTGGACAAAGGGGAAAATTAAAATATTGATTTATTTATCAATGACCTATTATGGTTTTCATTAACTGAGAGACCGGCGGCGCCGCATCTTACATTTTGTTTTCCTTCGTCATGGTCCGAGTTCGAGATACGAACCGCGTGTCAAACCCGACTCGACACGCATGTGATTTCATAATTACGGATTTTAGACATTGTTTGTGTTGTTTGTAATTACCTGGACAAAGGGGAAAATTAAAATATTGATTTATTTATCAATGACCTATTATGGTTTTCATTAACTGAGAGACCGGCAGCGCCGCATCTTACATTTTGTTTTCCTTCGTCATGGTCCGAGTTCGAGATACGCGGTAGTAAAAACTGTGAAAAATATATTCAGGGACTGAAAATGATGGACGAGACAGCCGAAGTGTCGACATAAAAGTAGTTCGACATACGCGAAGCTGAAATACAATAAATACATAGGGAAAATAATCGGGACTTAGAAATCAGTTCGACATAAGTGATAGGATCGAGATAAGAGGGGTCGAGATAACGAGAGTCGACTGTAATTCCATTCTGCTCCCTGTTGATGAGTGGCAAACAATGTAGACCTTGATCACATGCTGTATTCTGCATTCTGATTGGAGCCTGCCCTGTTTGCTCAGACCTGTCTGCCCCACTATACCTAGGTAGATATTGTATTTTTTACTGATGCACAGCAATGTTGAATACTGATTTTCTTCATTCCATTCTAACAGGAAGCTTTAAGCAATAATTTGCATTATAAAGTTGATCTTCAGTTCCTCAAATATCTTTAGGACCATGGCAATTTGTTCTAGACATGAGTAGTTACTGATGGTTAATCATACCGCCATGTCAGGAGGCAAATGAGAATAATTTATGGATATCTTTTCGATTTTCTATAAAATAATGGTATGTTGAGTGTACATATTAGATTCAGCACAATTAGGCAATTCTAATGAATACACACAACATGCATTTTCATGATGAAGCAAGTCAAAAAATTCCCTAAAACATCCCAAAATATTTGTTTTCTTGAGCAATCGGAAGAATTTCCAAGGCACTCAAAAACAAGTTCAAATCAGCCACGGTAAACGAGCCATTGGTGTTCGAGTCATTGAAGTTATACAATAGATCAGTATCTGAGTCATTAGTGGGGTTTAATGTTCAGGGCCCAGTTGTTCAAAACTAACGACGTCATTAACATATCATTAAAACTTTGATCATTAAATATCGCATAAACACTAATATGTTTGCTGAAGAAATGTGAGTAGCTTTTGCATTTGCAAAAGCTACTCACATTTTTTCAGCAAAAATCACTCTGAATTAGATATTGTACTTACTAGAACAGTGAACATTTTGACCCCTAACAACAAAGCTTTGAACAACTGGACCCAGAGGTTTATTTTCCAGCATTACAACTTATTCTGTTTGAAATGACTATTTCAGACCTTGAGAATAGATATCTCCAACATCAGCCCAAGTGACAATACCAGATCTAAGCTGGACACTGCGATGAAAGTTTCCTATGCACCGCTGAATGTTAACCATCTTCTTGTCATCACATCCAACAACAAACTGCTCAAGTTTGAGGCCAGAACTGGGAGAATACTTACTGAGGTAGCTTCGATCATATAGATAGGGCTTTTTCATAGCTCCAGATAAGATGCTTTTCTTATTTCTTCACAAAAACATATGTTCTGGTATTCTTTAGAAGCGCCTCACTGATGTGCTTCTAATGAGTACCTAAATGTAATAACTGTTTTCAAGGAGAAATAAGAAAATGTTAGGTGGATATCCCTCTTATCTGGAGCTATGTACTTTTTTTATGAACAAAAAGCAATTTATATTTTCCATATTTCTCCAAGAAAATATGTTTCCTTTACTCAAAGGAAGAACCTGCCAAGATAATTCCAATGAGTATCCGCAGTATATGTTTTGTAGAGAAAGTAGAAAAAAAAATGGATACGAAGCGTCATGAGGGTCCAATTTCGATTTTAAGTATGCCAGGTTATGTGATTTAGATAAATATTCCTAGAGATAAATGGCTATAAATCTGTTTACAGCTCTGGGCCCTGCTTGGACTGCACAGGGGCACCAGCCAAACTGGGCTTTGCTGTCTGCATAGGCATTAATTAACCCTTGTCCTGCTGAATAAATTAAGATGTCATGCCCACTTCTAATTTTCGGCCAGTCAGGTTACTTGATCCAGTTTGTTGCTATATATTTGCATACTTGATGGCAAACAGTGCAGATCCAGATCAGTTGGCTTCTTCAGAAGCCAACTAATCTGGATCTACACTGTTTGCAAAACAAGGTATATCTGGGTTCAGCAGGACAAGGGTTAAGATCCTGTCTTATGGGATGACTCATAAAGGATCACAAGGCAATAAGGTAATTACAACACATTCATAAAACTTCTTTAGACTTGCAGGAATTTGATTTCATTTTATTCTTTAATTTCTTTCCAGATTGATCGTATCCACCGCAGTGGCTGTACATCCCTGGCTGTCACAGAGAATGGTCGTCACCTAGCAACAGCGGGGGATAAAGTCATTAAAATCTGGGATTATAGCATGAAACTGGATATCAATTTTCAGGTGACAGTTTGGATATATTTATTTTGCTTGAAGGTTAAAAATTCTAGTCCAGTATGTGAGGTTAAAGGCTCCATATTCCTCAAAATAGACATTTTTTATCCAAGAAAGGTTTAATAAATTGACATATAGTATTAATACCATCAAAAAATGTGACATCTGACAGCCTGTAAAATTTCAGTTAGTCTCTCGTTTTTGGAATGGATCAAAATGAAATAATTTTTTATTGTATCTCTGAATTAATGTTGCCAAGATTAATTCAGAGATACGATAAAAATCATTTCATTTCAAGAACTAGAGACTTACTGAAATTTTACAGGCTATCAAGTGCCACATTTTATGATTGTATTAATACCCTATTTCAATTTATTAAACCTTTCTTGGATAATAAAATGTCTATTTTAGAGGAATGTGGAGCCTTCAAAACTCAACTCCATCAAACAAACAAAGCAAATGCCTAGATCAGTCTGCACATCCATACAGTCTGATCAGGGACTTTGTTGTCCACTTAAGAATCATTAATCAATTAAAGACTGAATAAACTCTTCCACACTATATATTGGAGAGTCCATTTTCGATTTTAGGTATGTTAGAATATATGATGTAGATATTCCTAAAGAAAAATGGTTGGACTATTTGCAAACATTTGAAAACCTGATCAGACACTGTGGTCTGTGTTGTCTGATCTGGGTCTGCACTGTATGCCAGTTACCAGTTTAGGGGTCTCCAGTCTTCAGTGGGTTAAGTAATGTAGAATGTGACGTTGTACATGACAAAGTCCCTTTTCAAATTGTAATGCTTGACTGTCTGATCTGGAGCTTAACTGATAGTAAATGCATGATGCGGATACATAAATAAATGGTTTTACATTTATATGGATGAACACTAATAACAGGCTGTGACATTTTTATCTACCCTCATATCTGCTTGACTGAACTACAATGTCTCCAGTCAAACCTTGAGACAAAACATGTAAAGGCTGGTCTTAATGATAGTTTTTCTTGATGAATGTTTCAAAATGGAAAATGCTCATCTAACTGGAGCAATACTTGGAAAATGTCGGAAGCTTGGACCTTTTGGTGAAATTTGCAGAGGTCACCCACTACAACTTTGTTGCTGAACATATTTGGCTAAAATAAAAAGAAAAATGTTATTGCGAAAAATTAAGCAGAAAAGTATAAAAAGTAGAGTTGATTAAGTTTTGCTAGTTTCATAAAACTTCATTTGAAATGATCATGATGGTAAATGTTTTCATCGAGAAATAAGAAAAACATTATCTGGATACCCCCTATTGTCTGGAAGCTCTGTAATTATAAAAATGAAACAATTCTGTTGCAGGTATTTATTGGTCACTCAGAGACTGTATCCCGGATATTGTTCACACCTGATGGTAAAGGCTTGCTGAGTGTAGGGGAGGCAATCTACATGTGGGACTTCCTGGCTGCTAGGCCACCGTCACCTTCTGAGTAAGTCAAAACTTAACCCTTAAAGCTCTTAACAAACTTGCTAAGCAGATGATTCACATAAAATGTCAAGCCTTATTTTGTCTGAAAAAAAAAAAAAAATCAAAATGTAGTCTGCTGCTGATAAATGCTTGATTCTTCCTTGCATTGGCACAGTAATAGGACAAAATGTATGAGTATACTTGTGAATGTGGTTTTCATGTTATGGATTGAATTATTCCCAGGATGAAAATCATTGACATTTCAGAATAATTCTAACTCCTCATCTTTATACACATTTCATGCAATTTGATTGGTTGACGGAAAAGTTTTACACTTCAGTAAGGTTCAGAGCTGGAATTTTTCAGATTATTTTCCTTCCGCCGTCTCTAAAGATTGACTTTTTTGGCAACATTTTGGCAACATTTGTAACATTTTGATGACAAAGTTAGAATTATAAGGAATAAATTATTATTTTTGTGTTGATTTTATCAATGTATTAACTCTGGGGTATCACTCACAAACTTAAAATAAAGCTCTTTGAGCTTTATTCAGTTTGCAAGTGATTGGATGGAGTTTACACATTGATAAAATCCACAAAAATATACAGTCGACTCTCAATATCTCGAAGTCCAAGGGACTCTCTGAAATATTTCTAGATATCCATACCCCGACATATCAGATTTGTGGAATTGAGGAAAAAGTATATTGAAAAACCACATTTCACAAATGAATATGTAATTTGACTCCTGAAGATAGAGAAGTATTGAAAAAATATTGCGGAAAAGAGGAGAAATTGCTTCTTAGAAGCAATTTCTCCTCTTTTCCGCAATATTTTATTACCTGTTGCTAGATTTTCATGTTTAAACAGGGACCAGATTCTCCCTCTGAGATAAGCGGTTATTGGAGACAAGCAAAGTCGAGATAACGAGATTTGACTGTAATTCATTCCTATAAGGAAAGATCATTGATATTGCAGGGGCCACAATTACAGGGAGAGAGATTACATGGTTCGACCACTAGACAAACCTAGTCTGGAGTATGGTGATGGCTATAATCCTGGTAGGAAAAGTTTGGGGGAGTCCTACATGGATATACCTAGAAGGACTCCCCCACGTCCTGCCAGTGTGGGTTCACCAGGAAGGATAGCAGATCTGAGCTCTATCAGGAAAGACCCTGGTGATGGTAAGTTGCAGTTGTCATAAGAAAGCTACCAGATTTAACCTAAGTATTTGGACAGACAGGCCTCTGAGCTAACAATGCAGACCCAGATCGGCTGCAAAATGTGACATCTGATCAGGGTCTGCATTGTTTGCTAACCAACCATCTATTTCTTAGATGGAGCATTATGTAGGCAAATGGACTTGTTCCAGTTTAACCCATTTTAGACTGAATAAACCCTTCCCCCCACCCCACCCCCTCTAGGCATGCACCCCACACAGGCATGCACGCACACATCACAGAAGTCCCATTTCAAATTTAGGTATGTCAGGCTATATGTGATTTAGATATTCCTAGAAACTATTTGCAAACAATGGAGACCCTGATTGATCTGATGCCGCATTCTGGGGCATCTGATCTGGGTCTGCACTGTTTGCCAGTTACCCTTATGGGGATCTCCAGACTAAAATGGGTTGCAGACAAATATGTTGAGGAATTAAGGTGTCCAAATATATAGGGTACATGTATTTCTCTTGACTGTTAAAGAGAAAAGCTTACCATTACCGTAGATTACATAATACCTAAGCAGGAAGGATCTGAAGATATAAACTTGAACATGACATCTGTGTGATCAAGGCATTCAATAAATACTGTAGTATCTACTTACAAGCAGTTGATCAGATGATGGATATGCATACTGATCCAGACCTTCACAGTGCAGACCCAGATCAGACTGCTCCTGCAGTCTGATCAGGGTCTACACTGTTTGCCATTCCACAATGTTAGGACATTTGCTGTATTTTATCATGTTACCACTTTTATATAATATTGATTGTTTCCCCTTGAATGAATAATGTCATTTCTATGGATAACATATTTCTGGTTTCATATAAACCCTCCATTAACTTTACATAGCTACTGGGTTGGTTGGTTTGGAATTTAATGGCCCAGTCAACAGTAAAAAGGTCATGTCGAGCTGGTCAAGTTGGCAGGCTTAGTTCTCTAAGTGGTTAACCAGTACTTGTGCACATTCTTTCACCAGAAACTGACAAATGCCCTTCTTGAATCTGCAGAAGGGAGAGATCAATCGCCACAAAAGAATGTTGCAGATCTGCAGGTAATGAATCTGCAACCTCCTGATCACCAGTTGGACATGCATATGACTAAGCCACTGAGGCCAGCTTTTACATGCCTATAGGTGTCAAACCAAGAATAGAATGGTGTTTTTCTTGTATTGTTTTCTTATTTTTCTGAAAGTCAGGCCTGGCATTTCATCTGAATTATTTATTACGAGAAATGTCTAGTTCTGCTTTTAATGAATGAAAAAAAACAACAGCAGCAACAACAACAAAACTATTTTCAAAAAAAAAAATAAAAGGCAAGTATTTTTCAAATGTTTGTCTGCTGATATAGAAATTCAGTATGTAACACCTACCGTGCTATGGGCAAATTTAGCAGATGACAAACTGATGATATATTTCTTATTTTTCCTAGAAAACAGGATTGTACACTTCATGCAAATTGTCAAATCCTTTATTTCTTGGAAAAATAAGAAAAATGCTTCAAAATGTTTTCTGCTGAAATTTTTACCCAACATGCAAAGTGTTAAATATGCTCACATGTAACTATGCCTTATGTTATAGAGAATAGTTAATGCATTTCTTGTTTATAGATGACCTTGAGTCAGTGATATCTGATGTGGAAACAAGTTTATTTGACCGAGGTTTTGATAACGGACACAGTAAACAACAAACACAAATTCGTGTTGATAGTGAACCTGATACGGGTACCTGAAACTGGCTGTGCCAAGCTGAAAGAGGTCTTTTTGTATATGAAAACTGCAGGTTTGCAGGCTGGTTCATATATTCTAAGCCCTTTTAGACGGTGAAGCCCAAATAGCAGCAACATTACTTGAACTATTGGCTTGTAGTTTTATTATATTTATAAATTTTAACGTATCTCCAGGTAAGAGGGCACATCCACATAATATTTTTCTTATTTCTTCATGAAAACATATACAGTTAACTCTGGTTTTCTGAACTTCATTTGTCTCGAATAACTGCTTATCTCAGTGAAAATCTGGTCCCTGTTTTAACATGCAAATCTCATAAAAGGTAACAAAATATTGTGGAAAAGAGGAGAAATTGCTCCTAAGGAGCAATTTCTCCTCTTTTCCACAAAATTTTCAATATGTCTCTTACTTCAGGAGTCAAACTACATATTCATTTGTGAAATGTGGCTGTTTGATTTATTATTTCCTCAGTTCTGCAAATCTGGTATGTCGAGGTACAGATATATTGAAGTATTTCAGAGAGTCACTTCCACTTTGAGATAATGAGAGTCGACTATATTGTGGTACTCATTAGAAAGGCCTCATTTAGGTGCTTCTAATGAGTACCACAACATACATTTTAAATAAAGATAAATAAGAAAAATGTCAGTACTTTTCAGTTAAAAAAAAAAAGTGTGGTATATGGAGATATGTATTTATATGTATATTTGTATGAGCATTTGAGTCTTGTAGTGGGAAAACTTGCCTTTATTAGTAGGGAAAGAGAAAACCTAGATGAGCTTGCACAAACACTTGGGTTATCATAGCTCTAGATAAGGTGCTTCAATCAAAAAGTACCAATATTTTTCTTATTTCTCCATGAAATGATGCATTAGAAATGCCTGACCGTGTTGCTTCTAATGAGTACCCACAACATATGTTTTCGTGGAGTAATAAGAAAAGAAGTTCTGGATCTCACTCCCTCTTATCTGAAGCTATGGTTATTCAGGATTTTTCACCCCTACCCACCCACAGAATATATATGTTTTAACAAAGGTAACTACCATAATAACCGTTAAGTATTGGGACAGACAGACCTGAGCAAACATTGAAGACTCAGATTGGTTGTTGCAGATTGCAGCATTTGATCAGGTTCTACACTGTTTGCCACTCATCAACCAACATCTTAGACATATCAACAGGTATTAAAATAGACTTGTTTAAGTTTTAGGATAAGTTTGGTAAGATGTTAAGGTGTCCCAGTATTTAGGGTAAATGCAGTACGGTTAATGCCCCAAAATGTTGTACACCACCGTTTTCTGACAAAATGGCATATGCAAACAGTGTAGACAGAATGGTGTGATCAGGGTCTGCACTGTGCCATTTCACTAAGTATTTAAAGAAACAACTGCATAACAAACAATATTAGGCAAAAATGTATAGAATAAAGTGTTCAAAATTTTAGGACATTTACCATATTGGATAACAAAAAGAACATGAAGATATGCTAGCTGATCTGAGTCCTTACCTGACAGGATGCATAGGCTGATCTGGGTCTTTCCTATCACTGGTTTTCCCACAGCTTGCCTCTTCTGGATTATCTGCTTAGTAGTAATGGATATTAACAGTTCAAATAGATAGTATAGTTTCTATTTCTTAGAGATATAAAACAAATAAAAATGTGTTTTGCATAGTATTCTATAAGGTATGACAGCATGTCTCTGAAGTTAAAAAGCTGTAGTAGTTATACAATAATAATTCCAATTCATTAGGCTTAAAGGCTCCCTATTCCTCAAAATGTTGCCAACATTAATTTAGAGGTATGATAAAAATCATTTCATTTTTGATCCAGTTCAAAAGCGAGAGACTAACTGAATTTTTGCCATGCTGTCAGATATTAATTAGTATTAATATTATACATCAATTTTTTTATACCTTTCTTGGATAAAAAAATGTCTATTTTTGAGGAATATGGAGCCTTCAGTTTTGTGCAATTTGATTGGTTGAAAACAAGTTCAGAACAGCACTTAAACTTGGATAAATCCACTGAGCAGGAATCTTGGAACTATTTTCCTTGTGTAGGTTTCTAAGATAAGTTGTTTAGCTTGCAGTTTCAACCAAGTTGGAATCATAAGAAATTAATTTGAGCCAGTGCATGGCAAAACCTACAATAAGACTTGTGCGATCAGCAAAGACTCAGATCAGCTTGCACATCCGTACAGTCTGATTAGATTCTTCACTGATCGCATGTGCCTTCTTTAGCCTCCAGGCTTTCCAAAGAGGGATTAACAAGAACCCTTGCCTTACTCGGTGGATGTAAGGCTGATCTGAGTCTTTGCTGGTCACACAGGTCTTATTGTTGGTTCTGTCGTGTGCTGGCTCATATTATTTTTGTAGATATCATTGATGTGTAACACCATCAGGCTTGATTATTGTTTGTGAGTGGTTTTCCAGTGTTTGCTCATTGATAAAATCTGTAATGCTGGCAAATCACACACAAAAAATCCACAATGCTGGTAAAGCACTCACAAAAATGCACAATGCTGGCAAATCACTCACAAACTTAACAAAACCCTTTTGGCTTTATCTTAATCCATTTTAGTGGGGAAACCCTAAAAATGGTAATAGGCAAACAGTGCAGACCCAGATCAGATGCTGCAGAACACAGCATCTGATCAGGATCTACACGGGTTGCATTAAATACAGGAATCTCTATAAAACATAGTAGTATTAAAAACTAACCAGACACTCTTTTATTGGTAATAGACCAGTCCAAAGAATGGTAGAAGAGTCCACTTGACATAAAGGGGTTATATTTTGTGACTGATATGTCAGCATTTATGCATCAGTAAAATCCACAAAAATAAGATTTGTTTCTATAGCAGCACCTGATATAAGTAATGCACTAATAATGTAGATTATCATATTGTTACATGTATATTGACTTTCCAAATCAGTTTGAGTAACAACAGTCAAACTTAACCCTTGTCCTGCTGAACCCGGATATGCTATGCCTTTGCAAACAGTGTAGATCCAGATCAGTTGGCTTCTTCAGAAGCCAACTGATCTGGATCTACACTGTTTGTCACGTGAATTTGTATCAATAACCTTGATCAAGCATACTGATTGGCTGACAGTTAGAAGTGGGCATAGCATTTCATTTATCCAGCATGACAAGAGTTAAATGGCTCAAACATCTTTAGGACCATGGAAGTTTGTTCTAGACATAGGTAGTCCAAGCCATTGAGGGCTAATCAAAGTGTTAGGTCAGGAGGCAGATGGGGATAATTTAGGGATGTCTTTTTGATCTTCTGCAAAATATGAGTGTACTCATTAGATTTGTCATGATTATGCAGTTCTAATGAGTACACACAACATACATTTTCATGATAAGTAAGAAGATTTCCCTGAGATATCCCTAAACTTTTTTTTTTTTGAGCTATATTAAGAATTTCATACGGACTAAAAAACTGAGTTTGAATCAGCCATAGTAAACAAGCCATTAGTGTTTGAAGTTTTACTGTATATATAAGCAATATATATTTTGGAGAGATGAGGCAAATATCAGTAATCTCCAAACTAGTGGCTTATTGGGAACCTTGATTGACCCATTTTAGAATGAATAGATTCTCCCATGCTGTACATTGGAAGAGGCCAATTCCAATTTTAGGTGTTTGTTTGTTTGTGTTGGGTTTTTACGGCCCAGTCAACCCAATGGGTCTTGTCGAGCGCGGTCAGTTTACCTAACCACACGTTTACTGGGCAGGCTTAGTCCTCTAAACGGTTAACCAGTATTGTGCACATTCTTTCGCTCGAATCTGACAAGTGCCTTTCTTGAATCAGCGGAAGGGAGAGAATGACCGTAGAAAATATTTCATGATCAATCTCCACGAAAGAATGTTGCCGACTTCGGCGTGGGTTGAACCTGCGACCTCCTGGTCTCCAGTTGGACAGCGCATCCAACCGAGCCACTGAGGCCGGCCTCAATTTTAGATGTGTCAGATAGTGTAATTTAGATATTCCTAGAGAAAAAAAAGCTAAATTATTTGTAAACAGTGGAGATCCTGTGCAGATGCTACATTCTGCAATGTCTGCTCTGGCTCTGCACTGTTTGTTAGTTACCCTTTTTGGGGTCTCCAGACTAAAATAAGTGAACATGCATGTATGTTATAAAATATTAACTGCAGTAAAAGGATCCAGCTTGGATTTATATCATTGAATTGTTGTTTCAAAGATACAACTGTCATTGAATGATTTACAGTGTTTGAATTTGTATTTTTTAATTTACATTTTTGTTTCTTAGTTTAATTTAATGTGCATTTTATATACAGTTTATATATCTATATGCTTCTTTGACCCATTTATGCCCAGCATCCCATAAAATGGACATTGGTTAGTAGTGTAAACCTAGATCAGGGACTGTATAAAAACTAACCAGAGACTTCTTATATTGAAATGAACTGGTCCAAAGAGTCAGTGTAGAAGAGCCCACTTGGCATAAATGGGTAAAGTTTTAAAGTTAAAAGTGTTTTTCAGTCTCACAACTTACTTCAATATTCTCCCAGAAGGCCAGTGCCCTATTCTTTGTATTGGTATTGTTTCCCTCCCCACCCCCACCCCCATCACACCACCATCTAAAACATCTTGATTTCAAACAGTTGAAACATTCAAAAGAAAAACAACAACAAAAAACACTATATCCCAGTCATAGTCATTAGTTGACAGAATGACAGTCACTGCAGGAATTACATCTTACTCTGAACGAAATAAAAATAAAAAAAATAACACCCTTATCAGCTAAATTTTGCTTGCAGGAGACTAACACTTTGCATGCTGGGTAAAAAGTTCAGTGACAACAGTTTGAAATATTTTTCATATTTTTTCCTAGAAAATAGGATTTGACATTTCATGCAAATTTTCTCCTTCCATTTGAGTGAAGTGTCAGATTCTGTTTTCTAGGAAAAATAAGAAAAATATCAACATGGTAAGTGTTAATAGTGTCTTATTATTAGGAGAGCCTTGAGAAAATTATTACTATGAAAACCTTTTTCTTTCTGTTTAAAGATGACCTGGAGTCAGTGAACTCGGAGAAAGAGACTGTACTGGTGGGTCCAGAATTGGGTGATAGACATGCCAGACTTCAGCCAGTTTCTGACAATGAACCAGACCTGGTAAAGTTTTCACACATCTCATTATATACCATAATAACCATAAGTATTAGGACAGACAGGCCTGAACAAACAGTGTTAACCCAAATCAGATGCTGCAAAATGTGCCGTTTGAGTAGGGCCTACAGTTTTTGTTATTCATCCAGCAGTTTAAGATACATCAAAAGGCAGAAAAGTGAACCTGTTTATAATTTTTGGGCAAGTTTGGTATGGAAATGTGTCCCAATATTTAGAATATGTATGGTAATACTGCGTGTGATTTTTTATCGCCACGTTTTTTTTTAAAAAAGCAATGCAGATATTGTGAACGCCCCGTCCATTTGTCTGTCAGACCATCCATCCGTCAGTCACGCTGTCTCCTCCTAAACCACTGGACGGAATTTAACTAAACTTGCTACATTACTTCCCCTCAGGGTAATGGTGTGCAAGAGTAATATCATTTTTCCGTCTGTCTGGCGTCTTTCCATCTGTCCATCACGCTATCTCCTAAACCGCTGGCAGGAATTTAACCAAACTTGCTACATGACTATTCCTTATTGTAAGGGTGTGCAAGAGCTATATTATTTTCCAGTCTGGCATCTGTCCATCTTTATACCCCCGCAAACTTTGTTGGGGGTATACTGTTTTCACGTTGTCCATCCGTGTGTCCGTCTGTGTGTCCGTCCTCGATGCTGGTTTTTTCCTAATATCTTGAAAACACAGTGATGGATATTCATCAACTTCTGCAGACACATTGATATCAATAAGATGTACCTATATAAGAGAAAGTAAGGGCTAGGGGCCAATTCTCTTGGAGTTATTGCCCTTTGTAAATTTTTCCTAATGCAGAAAAAAAGGCAGAAAAAAGTTTGTGTGCACACTATCTCTTAACCAATGGCTGGAATTTGACCAAACTAGCACAGATACATCATCAGGATGAGGGGAAGAAGTGATTAGATTTTGGAGACCTTGACCTTATTTTCAAGGTCACTACATTAGAAATACTCAAAAAGGAGCCTAAAGGATCCTTGTTAATGAAATAAAAAGTTTGTGTGCCCAATATCTCTTTAACCAATGGCTGGAATTTGACCAAACTAGCACAGATATATCATAAGGATGGGGCAAAGAAGTGATTAGATTTTGGTGACCTTGACCTTATTACATTAGAAATACTTGAAAAGGAGCCTAAAGGATCCTTGTTAATGAAGTAAAAAGTTTGTGTGCACAATGTCTCTTTAAGCAATGGCTGGAATTTCACTGAACTAGCACAGATACATCATAAGGATAGGGCAAAGAAGTGATTAGATTTTGGTGACCTTGACTTTATTTTCAAGGTCACTACACACAAAATACTCAAAAAAAGTGAGCCTTGTTAATGCAGTAAAAAGTTTGTGTGCACATTATCTCTTAAACAAGACTTTAACCAATAGATGGAATTTGACTAAATTAGCACAGATACATCATCAGTATGGGGGAAGAAGTGGATAGATTTTGGTGACCTTGACCTTATTTTCAAGGCCACTACATTATAAATACTCAAAAGGGAGCCTAAAGGAGCCTTGTTAATGAAGTAAAAAGTTTGTGTGCACAATATCTCTTTAACCAATGGCTGGAATTTGACCAAACTAGCACAGATACATCATAAGGATGGGGCTAAGAAGTGATAAGATTTTTATGACATTGGCCTTATTTTCAAGGTCACCACATTATAAATACTCAAAAAAGCGAGCCTTGTTAATGTAGTAAAAAGTTTGTGTGCACATTATCTCTTTAACCAATAGATGGAATTTGACCAAATTAGCACAGCTACATCATCAGGATGGAGGAAAGAAGTGATTAGATTATGGTGACTTTAACCTTATTTTCAAGGTCACTACATTATAAATACTCAAAAGCCGGCCTCGGTAGCTCAGTTGGATGCGCCGTCCGGGAGGTCGCAGGTTCAACCCCCGCCGAGGTCAGCAACATTCTTTCGTGGAGATTGATCGTGAAATATTTTCTACAGTCATTCTCTCCCTTCCGCTGATTCAAGAAGGGCAATTGTCAGTTTCTGGCAAAAGAATGTGCATAATACTGGTTAACCGCTTAGAGGACTAAGCCTGCCCAGTAAACATGTGGGTAGGTAAACTGACCGCGCTCGACATGGCCCCATTGGGTTGACTTGGCCGTAAAACCTCAACACAAACAAACAAACAAATACTCAAAAAGGAGCCTTGTTAATGAAGTAAAAGGTTTGTGTGCACAATATCTCTTTAACCAGTGGCTGGAAATAGACTGAACTAGCACAGATACATCATAAGAATGGGGCAAAGAAATGATTAGATTTTTTAATTAGATTTTGGTGACCTTGACTTTATTTTCAAGGTCATGCCGGCACTTTGAAACTTAAATTTTGTTAGAAAAAGGTTTTATGCTTTATGCGGTGGGTATCGAATAAGCACTGCTTATTGACAATTTTCATTTCATCTCACTATCTCCTTCCAAACCACTGGGCGAAGTTTAACGAAACTTGCTTCATGAGTTCCTTTTATCGTAAGGATGTGCGAGAGCAAGTTTGTCCATCTGTCCATTTGTCTATCTGTCCGTCCTGCTATTAGCAACATTAGCATGGAACATGGGGATTTGTGATGGCACACCATAGACTGTGCATTCTAATATTTTTTTAAATCTTACATTATATAAATGTAATGTTTTACTTCTGTGATTATATTTTTCATAAAGTAAATTAATTTAAACATATTTTATTTGTATAAATTTACATACTGTAATGTGAAACACAGTATCAGTAATGCATTACACAAAAGGGATTCAGAAAAAAGTCAAACAACTTATTTAAATCTGTGTCCCAAAGTACTCTTCTGTGAGGTAGACCAAATATAAGTGAATTTCGTATTATAACACGGTGAGGGTAATCGTTAGAAGCACCTAGGTGAGGTGCTTATAATGAGTATCTGTAACATATATTTTTTAAGGAGAAATAAGAAAAGATTATCCCAGAATTATTATCACATACTCCTTAAAAAGTTCTCTTAATCCTTTTCTAAAATTTTAGATGGATAAAAGTGGTCCATTAGCTCCTAGTCCTTACACTCAGAAACATGTGAGATACGCCACACCACTGAGAATGCCCTGTAAGAAGGCTGCGCCAACTGGTCGTACTCCAAGAAAGACGAAAGATGAGAGGGAAATAAGTAAACCTCATGCAGCCAAACATTTTACTCAGAGAGAAAAGAAATATGCTATGGCTCAGGTATATAAACTCATTTTAGACTGAATAGACTTCCCCCACACAATATATTGGAAGAGTCCAATTTTAATTCTAGGGATGTCAGACTATGTGATTTAGATATTCTTAGAGAAAAATGGCTAAATTTTTGCAAACAGTGGAGACCCTGATCAGACACCACATTCTGCAGTGTCTAATCTGGGGATCTGCAGTGTTTGCCATTTACACTTTTAGGGGTCTCCAGACTAAAATTCGCGGGTTCAACCCCAACCGAGGTCGGCAACATTCTTTCGTGGAGATTGATCATGAAATATTTTCTACGGTCATTCTCTCCCTTCCGCTGATTCAAGAAGGGCAGTTGTCAGTTTCTGGCGAAAGAATGTGCACAATACTGGTTAACCGCTTAGAGGACTAAGCCTGCCCAGTAAACGTGTGGTTAGGTAAACTGACCGCGCTCGACATGACCCCATTGGGTTGACTGGGCCGTAAAACCTCAACACAAACAAGACTAAAATTTAAACTTTAGATCTCTTGGAGCAAATTCAGCAGACAACAAATTAGTTTTCTTATTTTTTCACCAAACAGTGTTGACCCTGATCAGACTGCCCCTGAAGGAGCAGTCTGATCTAGGTCTACACTGTTTGCATATGCCATTTTGTCAGAAGCTTTGGTGTACAAAATTTAAGGACATTTACTGGATTAAATTGAAATTTGATATGGGTATGTTTATGTGTATTGTATTTACTCAAAGTATTTTGACAGACAAGCCAATGCAAACAGTGTAAACCTTAATCAGATGATCAGGGTATATACTGTTTGCCTTTCATTTGGAAAATAGTTGTCAGCAGCTTCTTGGTATGGTAAGGAGTTAAGGTGTCCAAATATTTAGGGTATATATGGTAAACTGAGAAAGCCTGTATTGTGAAAGAGCCATAAAAGCCTAAAACATTACCACTTTTAGTTTCAGGGGTGGATCTAGGATGATTTCTTAGAGGTTCAGTTTGATCAGATTACCGTACTTACTCTACATATTCAGACAGACAGGCTTTAGCAGAGTAGAGCCAAATCAGATGCTGTGGATCAGCCACTCACCCAACAATTTTACACACAGTCTTAGGTAGTAAAATGGGTTTATTAAAGAGAAATATGGTAAAGAGTAACTGTTGTGAATATTTAGGGTAAATATGGTATCTCTAATTATCAGGTTTTTCCAAAACTTTCCTATTAAAATGAAATTTTGAGTCAAAGGGGTGTTCGACTGAACCCTACAACCCCCTCTGAATCTGCCCCTGAAGTTTTTAGTAATTTTACATTTCTACAGCGACGGTATACAGCTCCACCAAACCAGGCAGGACTTAAACTTCGATCTGTGATAGGCTATAATGGTAATGGTAGAGACAATATGGTATGGCATCCAGATACTGGTAAGTGATTCTCAGTAGGAGTCTTCAGTTTAGCCCATTTTAGACTGAATAAACCCCTACACCAAAGGAATTGATCAGACGGGGAGATGCACAGAAAACCCCTTTACACATGGAGTGACTTACCCATTTTAGAATGAATAAACTCTCCCCACACTACATATTGGAAGAGTTAAATTTCAGTTTCAAGTATATCAGGCTATATGATTTAGATAGTCCTAGAGAAAAAAAAGGCTAAACTATTTGCAAGCTGTGGAGGCCCTGATAAAACACCACATTCTGCACTGTTTGCCAATCACACTTTTGCGGGGTCTCCAGACTAAAATGGGTTGAATACACAAGTACATTTTTATAACATTTTTGCATAGCTTTTGATATGTCAGGTGTAAGAAAAAAAAGATGGACCCCAAAAATATTTAACGCTTAGAACTCTGAGTAAAATTTTCAGCAGATGACATTTTGAAATATTTTTCCTACAACCCTTAATACTTAGCATGCATGTTTGGTAAAAAATTCAGCAGATTACATTTTGAAATATTTTTCTCCTTTTTTCTAGAGTGCTAAGCATTAATTGTAGATTTCCTGTTCCAGGTTTATTTGTATATACAAGTGGTAACACTATCATCATAGAAGATCTGAACAACAGCAGCCAGAAACACCTCACTGGTCATGTAGAGGAAATATCAACACTAGCTTTACAAAATGACTGTCAGGTTTGTAGTTTTCTCATTCCACTACTCTCCTTTCAACGTCTTTCAGAAACAAGTTTTTTTTTGCATGCAGCTTTATCCCGTTTTAGACTGAATACCCTTGCCCCCACCCCACCAACTATATATTGAAAGTCCAATTTCAATTTTAGGTTGTCTGGTTATCTGATTTAGATATTCCTAAAGAAAAACGGCTAACTATTGGCAAACAGTGGAGACCCTTTTGCGGGTCTTCAGACTAAAATGGGTCAATGGATGCTTCCATCATGCAAGTCATTCCATCAACATGCCAATTATCTGTTTCAAAGGGTGTTACTTAGAAACTACCTATTACAAATTCCTAATACCATTGCATGCAGTGTAGATCAGATTGCATAGCTCCACATTTGGAGATGTTAGACATTAACCCATTTTAGTCTGGAGACCCGAGAAGGGTAATTGGCAAACAGTGCAAACCCAGATCAGATGCAGCATTTTCTGAAGCAAGGTGTTTCTAATGAGTACACATATTTTCATGAATAATAAGAAAAATATCAACAGATTTTGGCTGAAAAATGCGCCTTATCTGCAGCTATGTATTTGTCAAATAAAGTTATCTGTTTTCAGGTGTTAGCATCTGCAAGTGGCAGTTTTGGTCTGACTGGAAGTCAGATCTGTATCTGGGACCTTCAGCATTTAGTATGTAAGAAGGTTCTGTCTCATCATGAGTTTGATATTGTTTGTCTCTCCTACTCCCGAGATGACAAGTTCCTCATTTCTGTTGGTAAGTTAATTTCTTTTTCCTTCTTTCATTTCTGTTACCTTCTTAAATATGAATAAAAAACTAAAAGGCCTTTGAAAACAAAAGAACACACTAAAGAATGAAAATTGTAGACTCAGGTTTTATTAACTCTAGTCCTGCTGAAGCTGGATATACCCTGTCTTTGCAAACAGTGTAGATCCAGATCAGTTGGCTTCTGAAGAAGCCAACTGATCTGGATCTGCACTGTTTGTCATTAAGTATGTGAATTTGTATCAACAACCTGAATCAAATAATCTGATTGGCTAAAAATTGGAAGTGGGTGTGGCATCTTAATTTTATTCAGCAGGACAAGGGTTAAGTCTCTTCCTGTACAGCTATGTAGTTTGCAAGGCTGTATATGCTTTCTGGCACCGGCTTAAGCAGTATTCGATTTTCAAAGCAACCAGGATGGGCTCAGTAATCCCAATTGATATGCACCTGGTGAAGTACAGGGAGATGTTTTACAGCCGCCGCATGGCACTTAACACCAGTTGCAGTAAGTAAAGTAAAAATCGATAAGGTTGCCGTGTAAACTTAAATAAATAGCTGAAAGGTTGCCTTGAAAACTTGTAACAGTTTTACAAAATGTCAGAAACAAAGAGCTTTTATGGCTTTTCTGCAAACAATAAAGGCCAAGATTAGTTTCCATACAATAATGCTTGGACTGGCCCTTCACTAGAGAATGTTTGCCTTTGCTCCAGATGCACTTTATGAAAGTGGTCCAATGCAGTTTTCAGTGGATTGCTCAACATTATGATAACCAAGTATAGTCGACTCCCGTTATCTCGAATTCCAAGGGACTCACTGAAACACTTCGAGATATCCGTACTTCGACATATCAGAGTTGAGAGAGTAAGGAAAACAATAAATTGAACAACGACATTTAGCAAATGAATATGTAATTTGACTCCTGAAGTTAGAAATATATATATAAAATAATGTGGAAAAGAGGAGAAATTGCTCCTGAGGAGCAATTTCTCCTCTTTTCCACATTATTTTGTTACCTGTTGTCATAGTTTCATGTTAAAACAGGGACCAGATTTTCACTTCGAGATAAGCGGTAATTCGAAATAAGCGAGTTTGAGATAACGAGGTTCGACTGTATTAGCTTTCACAATGGTGAGTTAGTATTTCTTCTTTTTCTGCTCTGTAATACACTTTTCCCTCATCATCATCATCATCATCATGCCGTTAAAGAGTTGTGATGTCAGCTAGGACAGACGATCCTGTAAAAACAGCTGTTCCAAATTCTTTATGGCTGTCTCAACTATAGATCATCCTTCTCATAGCTCCAAATAAGGGAGGGTATCAGGAAAATATTTCCTCACTGAGGCGCTTCTAATGAGTGCCACAACATATGTTTTCGTTGAGAAATAAGAAAAATATCAACAATTTTTGGTTGAAAAAAAGCACCTTATTTGGAGCTGTGCCTTCTCAATTTTTCCTTCTCTGTACTAGCTCTTTTGTCACTTGTCTCTCTTTCTCTTTGAGATGACACAACATGATCCGCAATGGTTGACATGTCATTAACCCATTATGTACTGAATAGACTCTCCTACACTATGTATTGGAAGGATCCAATTTCAATTTTAGGTACGTCTAGCTATGAGATTTACATATTCCTAGAGAAAAATAGCTAAACTATTTGCAAACAGTGGAGACCCTGATCAGATGCCACGTTCTGGGGCGTCTGATGTGGGTTTGCACTGTTTGCAAATTACCTTTTCAGGGTTTTTTTTTTCGACTACTATGGGTTAAACAAGAACTCAAAATATGTTGCAGCTCATTTTGATTGGCTATATTTTCAGGTGATTACAGAGATTGTACTATTGTTGTCTGGAGCACAGATAGTTATGGTATTTTAACCACATCTAAAGCTGCAAGCCCCATCCATTGTCTGAAGTGGGACCCCTACACAGTGAATGAGTTCTCCTCTGTTGGCCAGAATGGCACAGTATTGTTCTGGCTGCTGGATGAAACTGCCACGAATATTTGTCTCAACGTTCATGAAGCTGAAGTCCCTGATGATCTTCTCAGACTAAAACATGGGGTAATAATTGAATTAACATTTGCCATGCTGAATAAATTAGAATGCAGTGCCCACTTCTAATTTTCAAGCAATTAAATTAATTGATCCAGATTTTTGATACAAATTCATATACTTAATAGTCAACAGTGCAGATCCAGATCAGTTGGCTTCTTCAGAAGCAGGGCATATACGTGTTCAGCAGGACCAGGCTAAATTCAACATTCACAGCTCACTGTTGGGAAACTAATATTTGAATACATTTGCTTAGCTACAGGTAAAAGGGGGTCTCCTCATAATATTTTTCTTATTTCTTGATGAAAATGTATATTGTAGGTACTTGTTAGAAGCACCTCACTGAGGCCCTTCTAATGAGTACCACTACATACATTTTTGTGGAGAAATAAAAAAATTATCAGTTCTATTTGAAGGAAAAAAGTGCCTTATTGGTTATATAGCGGTAATATGACAAAGAAATGGCATTCTTGCACTTTCAGATCTGGCATCATAAGGAAAAAAAAAAATGTTTATATTTATGTATATATTTATCAATACAACCTCATGGTAAAGCATAATTAGTACTTCTTTTAACAAAAAAAAACAAAAAAAAAAAAAACAAAAAAACTCTTGACACTGAAATATCAGTAGATTACCAAGGTAAACATGGCAAAAATTTCTTTCAGTGTATCCATTTTAAGTAAATGTCAAATATTTCAAGCACAGTCCCCCCAAAAAATTGAGCCTATTTTTTGCTTCTTATGCAGTTGTTTCCTTAAAATACTTAGTGGAATAGCAAAAAGTGAATACCCAGATGAGACTTCTGATCTGGTTGTGCACTATTTGCATATGCCAGGTTGTAAGAAACTTTGGTGAATGAAATTTTAGGATATTTACAGTACTTAGTTTTTGATGTTCTTTGGTTTTTCACTGCAGAGTTCCAAAGGTGGCATAGTTGAGTTTACAGCGATGGAATATGGCAGTGATAGCACTCTGTATATTGGCACAGACAATGGGAAAGTGTCAGCCTGGGACACTAGACATAACAGTTGCTTTATGCACTGGGAGGCTGATACTTCTGAAATAGGTAAATATGCCATAACTTCTTAACCCTTGTCATGCTGAATAAATTAAGATGCTATGCCCACTTCTAATTATCAGCCAATCAAATTACTTGATCCAGGTTTTTGATACAAATGAACATACTTAATGACAAACAGTGCATATCCAGATCAGTTGGCTTCTTCAGAAGCCAACTGATCTGGATCTACACTGTTTGCAAAGGCAGAGTATATCTGGGATCAGAATGACACGGGTTAATAACACTGTTGTTGGGTTCCAAAGCTAAAACCATGTTAATTAAACACCATCTTGTATCGAAACAAAAACATATAGATTATATGGAGAATATGACCATAAATCCCTTCAATTCTGCCCTGAACCCCAGTATGAGAAAATGTACCTTCTGACATATGCAGGATGATCTGAATCTGCACATGTTCAAGGCACAAAGACTCAAATCAGCATGCGCATCCAACCAGTCTGATCAGAGTCTTCATGAAGAAACTTTGCATCTTTGGCTGTCCAAAATGCACCCAGTGCAGGCTAACCTGAATCTCCACTGGATGCACATGTTCGAACGCATGTTTTCTGACATTACAGCTCCCCTAACTTTGGAGTTGATATATTTCTGGTCTTGTCTAATATCCACTCATAACACTTTTCTTGTTGTCAGTCTCAGAGCAAGCATTTGAGGTAGAATTTCCACATTTAACATAGCTAGAATTTCCACATTTAACATACATTTTAGGGCCCAGGTGCAAATCACCTGATTAAGCTTTGGACCTGTTCTGTAAAACTTTGACTGTGTATTGTATTCCCCTTTTTCAACTTTAGCATTTTTCAGTGACAAGCAGAGTTTAACAAACACCTTTTCTAGTTTCAAAATACATTGAAATTCTGGTTTTAAGGCCATTCGAAATTAACCCTTGTCCTGCTGAACCCGGATATACCCTGCCTTTGCAAACAGGGTAGATCCAGATCAGTTGGCTTCTGAAGAAGCCAACTGATTTTGATCTGTACTGTTTGCCATTCAGTTTGTGAATTTATATCAACAATTTGGATCAAGTAATCTGATTGACTGAAAATTTGAAAAAGGCGTGGCATCTTAATTTATTCAGCAGGACAAGGGTTAAGACCACTCTACTATTAAGAGGAGATTTTGCCAGTCCAAAATGGTTTCTTTTTATTCTGTATTCAATATTAAGACCATGCGGCTAATAAGACCATTTTTAGACAGTCCCTAATGTGGTCTTAATGGCAGAATTTTACTGTACTTTATATTGTAATTTGTTTCTGTCTAGGTACATTGATATCTCGTGGGAACCAGTTACTGACGGGAAGTGTGGGAAAGAATGTACGTATTTGGTCGGTAGTTGGAGTGGGTGAGATGAGGTTGCCAGGAGAACACTATAATGTACGAAGTGGTGGACTCACTATGGAAGATGAGATGAATCTAGATGGCGCTGTGGTTTCTGCAGCCTTTGATGAAGCCATGGATATGGTGAGTGCCATAGTTACTCCAAGTGTTCGGGCACCTTAACTCCTTACCATACTTGTCCTAAAATTTGAACAAGTCTGTTTTACTTCCTACAGATATTTCTAAACTTTTGCTGGATGAATGGCGAAAAGTGCAGACCCTGATCAGAAGCCACATTCTGCGGCATCTAATCTGGGTCTGCACTGTTTGCTCAGGCTTGTGTATCAGAATACTAATAGTAAATACAGTATTTAAAATACCATAATGAATAGTGAGGCATGGACAAGTAGTGCTAGGATTAATTAGATTTTAGAGTTTCTTGAGTTAGTCTGACAGTCAGATCCTATTCATGGTAGAAATTTCATAATTGTCTTGAACATTACCCAGATAGCAGAAGACAAAACAAATGATGTTTTTCAAATTTTTTCTGAGAAAATTAAATCTTGTTGTAGGAAGAACTAATAAAAATAACATTGTCTGCTAATTTTGTTTGCAGAAGTTAAAGGTATATGTAGAAAGCTCAAAATTAAAGATATACAGGCCTCCTAGCAAAACCTATAAAACCTATAATAACCTATAATTTTGTGTCAAACCTATAAAACCTTTATTTTGTTCATAAAACCTGTAAAAAGCCTGTATTTTCATGAAAAAACCTATATTTTTCACTTTTTGAACCTTCTCGCGACTCAGCCCTAACTTTTCTTCAAAATGCCCTACTATTTTTACTTTTTAGTCCCAAAAAATGATGAAAACTGTCAAGAAATTGTATTTTTTTTCCTCGCTCGCTTCGCTCGCTTGGACTTTGTAAAATTCAGATCAACTTTATCTGAATAATTGTGGCGCAAAAATTCATCAAGTATTTTTTCTTCTCGGTTTTAAATCTTTATATGAGTTTGGAAGAACCTTTTTTTAACCTATATTTTTTATTGAAAAACCTGTAAATATCCTATATTTTGAGTAAGAAGAACCTATATAAAAACCTATATTTTCAAAGTGGGCCACTAGGAGGCCTGGATATATGTAGAAAGCACAAAATTATACTTACATGAATTACAATTTCAAAAACAACATTTTAATTGTTTTAAGAGATTTTTAAACAAGTGGTATTATGTATGTGAACAGTAAGGGTGTTCACAGAATACATTTTTTCTGGTTCCTAGATCTTATACTCTGTTTTGCCTCTTGTCAGGGAATTGTTGGAACAAGTGCTGGTACCTTGTGGTATATTAATTGGGGAGAGAGAACTAGCATCAAGCTGGTATCCAGCCACATGAACAAAGTAAGTATTTGACTAGAAGCATGTTACATGTATAGGAACACTCCATGTACTTTTTAGAATGGATATAACAAATGCAATGCTTTTCACATATTACCATATTTGAACATGTCTGGCTGGTGATCAGGCGGTTGTGGGTTTGACCCCCGCCGGGCCGGCAACATTCTTTCGTGGAGATTGATCATGAAATATATTCTATGGCCATTCTCTCCCTTCCACTGATTTAAGAAGGGCAGTTGTCAGTTCCTGGCAAAAGAATGTGCACAATACTGGTTAACCACTTAGAGGACTCAGTCTGCCCAGTAAACGTGTGGTTAGGTAAATTGACCGTGCTCAACAGGACCCCATTGGGTTGACTGGCCGTAAAATCTCAACACAAACAAACAAGTACCTCAACTACATACTATACTTGGCCTGAAATTTTAGTCGCTTTAGGTGGCCACACCTTCACACAGTTGCATCTGGCAAAAACTTAGATCAGCTTTGTCATCAGTCTAGTCTAATCCATTTCTGCAGGCAGTCTTTGGATAGCAATAGATCCAAGGTTTTTTGCAGTTGGACAGCAAAGACTGATCAAGGCCCAGTTGTTCAAAGCATTGTTAGCTTAACAAGCTCATTAGTGGTCAAAATGTTAACTGTTCTAGTAAGTACAATATCTTATTCACAGGTATTTTTGCTGAAAAAATGTGAGTAGCTTTGCAAATGCAAAAGCTACTCATATTTTTTTCAGCAAAGATATTAGTATATATGCCATATTTAATGATAAAAGTTTTAACTATACGTTAACTTCCGACATCGTTAGTTTTAAACAACTAGGCTCAGATTGTATGGATGCACAGGCTGATCTGAGTCTTTACTAGCCATGCATGTCTGGAGGTATGTGTGCTCACATTGTGGCATATATCTGCTTGCACTTCTGTATAGTCTATTCAGGGTGTTTTTCTTAGTCCAGATAAAGTCAAAAAAGTAAATGCTATGACAGGGTTGTGTAATTCTCAAATTTTAGTACTTGTCCACAGACAAGTAAATGGTCAAAATCCACTTGTCCAACCAAGATTTACTTGCCTGAAAATTGACATTTTTCTTATTTCTCGAAGAAAGTATAGTTCTGGGTACTCATTAGAAGTGCTTCAGTGAGGCACTTTTAATGAGTACCCACAATATATGCTTTCTTCGAGAAGTAAGAAAAATATGTATCTAATAATCTGGAAACACTTCTGAGCAAGAGCTATGAAGTCCTTGTCTCTGGACAAGTAAATTGAAATTTCTTACTTGTCCTTAGGCACATGGGACAAGTTGAACAAGTAGGGCATGGTATTTCCTCAGCTCTGGCTATGATCAAGCTGTGCCAATGCACAGACTGACATGGAATTTTGATGGTTGCAAATGCACTATAGTCCCTATTTGCATGGAACTGCTCAGTTAATGCTCATGTTGACTGTTTCTAGGTGAATGGATTGTCTCTATGTAACAGTGAGTTATTGGCATCCTGTGCTGATGATGGTAGTCTGCGATTGTGGTCCGTCCATGACAGAGAACAGGCATTACAGTTCCAAGTGAAAGAACAGGTAGGTTTCATTGTGTTTCTTTTTGTTATATCTTCTGTTGTGTACCATTTATAAATGTTTTTCTTTTAACAATTATGTACATTTAAGATATCTCTTGAGTTAAGTTCAGGTGATAGAGTTGCCCCTTTTGGGAAAGGGGCTGTTGATTCTGCTTACCCTCTGTGCTTCTGCGACTGTACAATTGTAAATGTCTATCTTTCCCATTGATGCTGAGGACTTGATGTGATTCTGATTGCATCAGTTCCTGTTAACCTATTTACTTAACTTTTTGCATGCTGGGTAATTTTGCATGCTTTTTTGTCTTCTGTGGATTTTTTTTTTTAAATTAACATTTTCAAAAAAATCTTTCAGGAATACCATCAGAGTGCCAAACATTTTGGATCCAGATCAGGCTCTGATCTGGGTCCAAATTGTTTCCAAAGGTTATCGGCAGATGACAACACTTTCCACTAGCGGGGAAAGAGTTAACAACAGCATGGCTTGTACATGAAGCCATCTAATTTCTGTGGCAGTTTTACATTCCCCATAGCTCCAGATAAGAGGGGGTATCCACATGATATTTTTCTTATTTCTTCACAAAAACATATGTTGTGGGTACTCATTAGAAGTGCCTCTAAGAGGGCACTTCTAATGAGTATCCACAACAGGTTTTCATTGAGAAATAAGAAAAATATCAGTTCTCTTCAGTTGAAACAAACACCTTTCATGGAGCTATGAAATTCCGCAAACTTTCCTTTGTCATTCTTCATATCTGCCAAAAAGAATACCTTTGCTATTTTGCAGTGCAGTTGTCAAGATCCCATAATTTAGTAGTTACAGAAAGACCTGATCAGAATGCAGATTTGCGTTCAGATCTGAGCCTTCTTTGAACTGATAGTAATAAATTTCTTATTGTCACACCAGCATTAGCATGGGCTACTTAGGCATGCAAATTTCCATCAAATCAGTCATCTGTGAACTTATGTCCACCCTAGTGACCACCCTAGAGTTCACCTCAAATGAAGCCTACAAACTGTGACACTTTAAAGTTAGTTACACTTTACTGATTGCCTGCCTCAGTGGCTCAATTAGATGCACGTCTGACTGGTGATCAGGAGGTTGCTGGTTCGATCTCGCCGGCTGCTGGCAACATTCTTTTGTGGAGATTGATCATGAAATATTTTCTACGGTCATTCTCTTCCTTCAGCTGATTCAAGAAGGGCAATTGTCAGTTTCTGGCAAAAGAATATTGGTTAACCGCTAAGAGGACTAAGCCTGCCCAGTAAAAGTGTAGTAATGTAAACTGACCACACTCGACATGACCCCATTGGATTGACTTGGCCGTAAAACCTCAACACAGACTTCATTGTTTGTTTTTTCTGACTGAGCTAAACAAGGATGATAACTCACTCTTCTGGTGTTTTTCACAGTATCTAGGTACAACATAAACTTCAACAAAGTTCTAATTTAGTAATTGTGTATATTTTCAGTCCTGTACATGTCTGTGTTTTGCTCCCAAGGCTTCCAGTCCATTGCCATCATCAAACAAGCAGGAATCATTACCATACATTGTGGCAGGTTATAGTGATGGTACAGTGAGAATGTTTGATGTTAATAAAGTAGAAATGGTTCTCAAGATGCATCCGCATGCTGTATCTGTCACAGCTATCAGCTTCTCCTCGGATGGTGAGTATACTAACCCATTTAAGACTGAATAATTCCTCCTACAGTATATATTGGATGAGTCGAATTTCAGTATTAGGTAGGGTCAGGCTATGTGACTTAGATATTCCTAGAGAAAATCGCTAAACAATTTGCAAAAAGTGGAGACCCTGATGAGACACGTCTGATCTGGGTCTGCACTGTTTGCCAATTACCCTTTTGAGGGTTTCCCAACTAAACTTGGTTATTTTGAGTTGCATTATGTGAAAAGGTGTTTTAGAGCATTGGCAGAATGTGCAGATTCAAATCATTCTGTGCATCTGCACATTATTATCAGGGCCTAAAACTCTCAAATAATTCTGTAAGCAATGATCAGATGGCGCATTTGTGCCTTTTCTGTCTGTATATGCCTGGAACACAAATTTTGAATATTTGCTCTTTTATTGATGTTCAAGCATTCCATATCATAGTATAGCATAGATATTGGACACCTTACCAAACTTCTACTCAGATTTGAACACTATCCATTTTACTACCAGTTGATATGTCTAAAAACTGCTGGATGAGTGGCAGACAGTGCAGAACCTGATCGGATGCAGCATTCTGGTAGCTCCGGATAAGAGGGGGTATCCGCTTAATATTTTTTTTTTATTTCTCCACAAAAACGTATGTTGTGGGTACTAATTGTAAGTGGCCAAACTTATGTTTTTATGGAGAAATAGAAAAAAATAGTACTTTCACCCGAAAAAAAAAAATGCCTTATCTGGAGCTATGATTCTGTGGCATTATATGTAGTCTATGCTGTTTGTTCAGGCTGTCTGGCCCAATATTTAGGGTACATATGATAAATTACCTGAACTCATTGGCCCATTTGTCCAAAGCATTGTTAGCTTAACGAGCTTGTTAGTGGTCAAAATGTTAACTGTTCTAGTAAGTACAATATCTAATTCTCAAGTATTTTTGCTGGAAAATATTAGTAGCTTTTGCAAATGCGCTTTTGCAAACACAAAAGTTTCCCACATTTTATCAGCAAAAATATAAGTGTTTATTCCATATCAAAGTTTTAACAATACATTAACTAATAACATTGATAGTTTTGAACAACCAGGCCCTGATGGCTGTCAGTCATGAACAAATGTTCAGGATTGTAAAATTTTAAACCTTGTCATGCTTGAAAATTAAGGTTCCACACACCTTCTAATTGTCAGCTAATCAGATTACTTAATCCAGATTGTTGATATAAATTCACTTACTGAATGACAAACAGTGCAGATTCAGATCAGTTGGCTTCTTCAAAAGCCAACTGATCTGGATCTGTACTGTTTGCAAATGCGGGGCATATGCAGGTTCAGCAGGACCAAGGTTAATTATCTCTGATTCTCTGTACAAGAAATAAGACTCACAAATGTTAAAGCATGATGTCTTTGAAGATGTTGGCACCTATCTTCCTCTGCAGTTTCCATGCTGCTCTTCATCTTATTCTTTTCTGTTCAGATGGAAAGAATATTTCCCTCTGTAGCCTTGTTTGTTATTATAAGTTTAACAAGTTAGACAGCCACCACAGAAAATGAAACAGAAATGCCATGAGTATATGGGAAGCTGATGCCATGAGTGACTTTTTTGGTGTTTGTGTGTGCACAATAGGCCTCGAGGTTATAAAGCCTTTTTCATGCTTAACTCAGATGAGGATGAAAATTTCTCTGCTAACATATGAAAATGCCAACTATTGTTGGCATTTTCATATCTGTTAGCAGAGAAATTTTCATGCTCAGCTATGTTTAGCAAGAAAGAATTGCAGCTGCTAGTAATTTAAGAATTATTAGCAGGACAAATTTCATGCTCAGCTGAGTTGAGCATGAAAAAGTTTTATAATCTCGGGGGCCAGGTTTCTGAACTGAGGATAATGTTACAATATTTAACCTAAGTACATTCGAAATTCAGTGGCTGGGACATCTTTTGGACCATTGAATTTTTTTTTAGAAGTGAGTAGTTTTAGCCACTGAGGGTTAATCAAAGCAACAGGTCAGGAGGAAAATATTAAATTTAGTGATGTTTTTTTGGATCCTCTATAAAATAATGGCATGTTGAGTGTAAATAGAATTGCCTCAATGATGCAATTCTAATGAGTATACACAACATACATTTTCATGATAGTATAACAAAATTTTCCTAAAATACCCCAAGATATTTGTTTTCTCTAACTATCTGAAAAATTTCGGAGGGACTCAAAAAAGAGTTTGAATCAGCCACAGTAAACAAGCCATAGGTGTTCGAGTCATTAGTTTAACTGTACTTGGACAGCCACTTCTGAGCAAACAGTGTAGAGTCAAATCAGATGCTGTTTGCCACTCATCAAGCAGTTTTGGCATGCCAACAGGGAGTTAAATGGAAGTGTTTAATTTTTTAAGACAAGGATGGTAAGGAGATGTGATCAAATACTTAGGTTAAATATGGTAGCATATATTTTCACGTGTACATGGACTTTTTAAGGGGGAGTATTTGATGATAATTCTGGGATAATTTTTTATAGTTCTCCATAAAAACATAAATTATGGGTACTCATTAGAAGCACCTTGCCAAAGCGCTTCTAATGAGTATCCACAACATATGTTTTTATGGAGATATAAGAAAAATTTTCCCCAAATTATCCCCAAATACTCCTTCTTAGTAAATCCTAGGAATGCAGTGGCATTTAACTCTAATTCAATGATCATATTTCACAGGTGGTATGATAATATCAGGTGGAAGTGATGGTTTGATAGCCGTGAGCAGTCCAACTACTGGTATGACCGTGCGAGTGATTAGTGATCACAAAGGGGCACCCATTACAAATATTGATGTCACTAATAAACAGGTAACCTTGGAAATATTGACTGAACTTAAAGGCTCCATGTTCCTCAAAAATAGACACTTTTTATCCAAGAAAGGTTTAATAAATTGATATATAGTATTAATTCAATCATAAAATGTGGCATCTGACAGCTGTAAAATTTTAGTTAGTCTCTTGTTTTTGAACTAGATCAAAAATGAAATGATTTTTTATTGTATCTCTGAATCAATGTTGCCAACATTAATTCAGAGATACCATAAAAAATCATTTCATTTTAAGAACAAGAGACTAACTGAAATTGTACAGGCTGTCAGGTGCCACATTTTGTGATTGTATTAATACCATATATCAATTCAGTAAACCCTTCTTGTATAATAAAATGTCTATTTTTTAGGAATATGGAGCCTTTAACCCCAGTCCTGCTGAACCCGGATATGCCCTGCTTTTGCAAACAGTGTAGATCCAGATCAGTTGGACTCAGAAGAAGCCAACTGATCTGTATCTATTCTACTTGCCATTAAGTATATGTGAAATTATATCAACAATCTAGATTAAGTAATTTGATAGGCTGAAAATCAGAAATGGGCGTGGCTTCTTAATTTATTCAGCAGGACAAGGGTTAAGGGGACTTGGTACATTTTTATAAGGGAAACAACTTTTGTGACTTCCTGTTTGCTTTCCTGCACATTAGTTCCCATCTGAAAAGGGGTCTACTCTAAAAGGAAAAAATTTGCTCCCCATGAGTAGACCCCTTTTCAGAACAGTATAGCAAAAACAGTTTTGGCAGAGTTGCCTCCCATGAGTGTATTCATTCCCCGCAACTCCATTATGCATTTTGCATAGGGATTTATTGATTCAGTCATTATTGATTAATCTAAAAGATATGAGACCTTGAAGAGAAACATCTTTATAATGGAATTGTGTTTATTTTGATAAGGGCAAAAAAAGTAAAGCGTCATTCTGCTGAATCAAGAAAGGCAGTTGTCAATTACTAGCAAAAGTATGAGCCCAGGAAAAGAGAGTATACATGACCAGCTCAACATGACCTTAATAGTGTTGATTGGGCCGTTAAACTCCAGATCTAAATTTAAAAAAAAAATAACAAAAATTGGACAGATTCACGGAACTGTCATTCAAGTGATTTTCCTTGATAATGTAGTATAAACTGCATATTCACGGATGTTTAATTTTGTACCTTTCTAGTGACTGTGAAAAATGCAAACATTTGTGCACCATAAATGTGTGTACAGGTAGAGTAGTGGAGAACATGAATACATTTCATTACTTTATAGAGTTTGGTTTGGCAAAAATGGGATCTTCGTATGCAGAGTGAATGCCCATTTCAACATGATTGTGTGTCCACACATTCTGATCAGGACCTTTACCCTTTGTCAATATAGAGATCAAACATGGTTTTTCATACATTAACATTCACCAGGTCCCATGGGAGGTATTGAAAACTGAGGCCGAAGGCTGCAGTTTTCAACACCTTCCAAGGGACCTGGCAAATGTTAATGCATTGAAAAACCATGTTCGATTGCTATTATTGCATAAAAACTGAAAATATTTGCTACATTTCGCATTATTTCTTGCCCTATTTTGTTTGGCCTTTTCCCCTATGTCGCACAAACACTATTTCTACGGACTATGCTCGTTCTAGGGCAGGCAGTACACATCTGGTGACGGCAGCAATTCTGTGGCCCTGGTACGAGCATATTGAAAGTTGCGTAGCCGTGCATTAACAGCATGTGAATTGCCTTGTTAATACAAGGCTTTTTGCCGGTTAATGCACGTCTGTTAATAACGTGCAACACTGCTTTTTATGCAATAATAGATTTTGCATGAGCCAGTGGTTTTGTAAGTGAACAGTGAAGATTCAGATCATACCACATGGATGCTATTCTGGGCCTTCCTGGTTCATACATGTTAACAAATCTTATATTAAGATGTCTGCTTTTCAGGACCAGGATGTTGGTATCACTGCCCCTCTATTGTGGTTGGCTACTTCTGCAGATAGGCGTGTCTCTGTCTGGTCAGCTGATTGGTCTAAAGATTTCTGTGAGCTTGTTGATTGGCTGACATTCCCTGCACCAGCTTTTGGACCTGACGGCTCAGTTTTCCAGAAAAATGATCTGGTAAGAAATTAGTCAGAATAGATATTCAAACCAAGAACGTGGCTCTAGATAAGGATAGCATCCAGATAAATGTCTTATTTTCCACCAAACATATGGAAGGTTTAACTCTTTCAAACTTGAGTTTCTGAAGTGGTCTGTTCCATCTCTGAATTTGGACACATCCATTGTTGCAGATAGGGGTTTCAGTCAAATATTAATAGAGGATGGCAAATAGTGTAGATTCTGATGAGACAGCTTGTTGCAAGCTGTCTCATCTGGATCTACACTGTTTGCAAGGGTACCTTTTTTGGTCTGCAGGGATGAAAGAGGAAAAAGTTTGCCAACATTTTTTCAAATGGAATCAGCTTTTGCAGACCTGGTGCTTAGACCTTTTAAAAAAAATGTGGGCTTCTCTTTAACAAAAGAATTTGCTCCCAGACTTTTTCCTTTATAAGTAGCATCTCAGGGAGACATATTTTTATGTTGAGTTATTTATCTTGAAGATGGATGACTCAAAATAATTTCTGAACAACTTGCAGTTTAGATAAATAGTTGCATGTGTGCTTTAACTGAGGTTGGTTGAGCCCTAAAAAACCCATATATCTGGAAAACTGATGGGATATAACCTTTATCACTCTCATGGCTAATTCAGCAGACGATTAATTGATGATAGTTTTCTAATTTTTTCCAGAAAACAGGATTTGATATTTCATGCAAATTAGGAGACAATTTGCATGAAATGTTGAAACCTGTTTTCTGAGAAAAATAAGAAAAATATGCTATGCGTTAAAATGGAAAGTGTATTTTGCAGGGATCCTACAGTCAGTTACCACCCAGTATTGCCAAGTTTTCCCCAGAGGAACCAGACATTATTGTGTACACTGGATATGGTATGAATAAACAGATACAGTCCTACAGCCTGTCTCAGAGGAAGGTAATTATACAGTTTAACAGAAGTCAGTCACAGTGTGAGAAAACATACTGTCTGATATGTATGCCCAACAAAGACATAAATCAGCCTGCATATCCACACAGTTTTCACTGTCCACATAAAGAAATTTTGCATCCTTGGCTATCCAAAATGCACCCAGTGATGATTCTGATCAGATTACACTAATGCACTTGCTGATCTGAAGCTTTGCTAAGAGCTGGCGTTGGATGCATGTCAAATCGGTGATCAGGAGGTTTTGCAGGTTTGACCCCACTGGGTTGGCAACATTCTGTTTTGGTGATTGATCGTGAAATATTTTCTAAGGTCATTCCCTCCCTTCCACTGATTCAAGAAGGGCAGTTGTCAGTGTCTGACAAAAGAATGTGCATAATACTGGTTAAGCGCTTAGAGGAGGAAGCCTGCCCAGTAAAAGTGTGATTAGGTAAACTGACCACACTTGGCATGACCCCATTGGGTTGACTGGGCTGTAAAACCTCAAAGCAAACAAACAAAGTCTTTGCTGGGTGCTCATTTCTGAAGGTATGTTTTCTGATGGAGTGGCTCAAATTTTCTAATTTTGGGACAATAGTCAGTAGAATAGGAAAGTTCAGGGCTGTAAAATTTTATCAGACGCACTAGTCCTGCAGGAGTAGTAGACTGAAAATGCCATTAGCACTGACAGATTTTTATTTGCCCTTACTTAATATTTACTACAATGATGTTTCAGCAATCAGTCTGATGACTTCTCCTGTCTTTTAACCCTTGTCCTGCTGAGCCCTGATATACACTGCCTATGCAAACAGTGTAGACTGATATCAGCTGATCTGAATCTGCACTGCCATGTAGTATCTGAATTTATATCAACAGTCTGGATCAAGGAATCTGATTTGCTTAGATTTATAAATGGGCGTGGCATCTTAATTTAGTCAGTATGACAAGCAATACCAATGGTAATCTGCCAATTCTTAATTGGTAGACTGCATGGCAATGTTATTTATCCATTCTATGCACCAAGTAGGTCTTTGAATGGGCCAGCAGACACAAATATCTATTCAAAATCAAACTTTTCCTTGGGGAATTGATATATTTTCAATGAAGCATTTTGCCTCCCTTCTGAAAAGAGATCTACTTTAAAAGGGAAGAATTTGCTCCATTTGGGAGCAAATTTTGTACTTTTAAAGTAGAGGCATAATGCGCACGACAGCATAAAAGGGGAAAAATGGCATAACTGGTATCAAGTGTATCCTGCCCCATTTAGTAAATTTTACTTGTCCTGACAGTAGTTTTACTTGCCAGTGTGAGTGGGCAAGAGGAATTTTTCGTCCCTATATTTTGGTGTGAAGTTATCAGTTAACTACTACATGTATGTGACTCATGCCAGCTCTGTCAAGGTATATTGCATAACATCTTAAAATCCAGAAACAAAGTTTTCACAGACTGTATCTATTGTTACATAAATAGGTCATTTTGACCCGTGTACTGACCTCTGACCTATATTACAGAAATATGTCATGTGCATTTGGCCTTGGCTGCCCAGATTTGGTGTAAGGGTACAAATGTGTTGCATGCCAAAAATAAATCTCTGCAGTCTATGTATTGATTTCTCATCTGTACTATAGAAAACAATGATTGCATGGAGCATGTCTTCCATTCTGAACAAATTTGGTTTGTGGGTACATTCAGTTAAGATGGCATGTTGCATACTATAAGATCTCGGTAACATAATACTGTATGGCTTAGGCTGACCATTGGTATGTGGATACATGTATAGACAGTGAGTTGCATACCAAAAATGGGTTAGTGTTATGCATATTTTGATTTGTAACCTATTTTATAGAATAACCTTGTCAGGGGCATGTCTCTTCTACTGAAAGGAGACATATTCCAACCAAATTTGGAAGCATTGTTCTAGTCTGTGGTTATCTTGTATCCAAAGAAAGTAAAATGTGACAAGGAACACAATCAGATTAATAGTTCATTCTTTGCCTTTATATCAGCAAAACCTGAAGTAATATTTTTTTAAAAATGATGTTTTTTTTTCTTATATCTCACGAAAACATATGGTTTATATACCTACTGTTAATAGTATCCAAAACTTTTTTTTTTTTCTCAATATATGCCACACATGTAAAAATGTGCCCTTAGAGCTTGTGCGGACAGCAAATGTCCAGATAGAACTGCATATTTAATTTGTTCCTTCTCTGTCTGCTTTATAGAATTATTGGGTACAGTAGAATATAGCAACATACCTGATCAGACAGTATGACATTGCTAGCTGATCTGAATATTTACTGTTCATATATGCCTAAAAGACACTTTTTCTCATGGCATATCTCAGTTAATGCTTACTCTGGAAAAAGTTTCAGCAGACAACATTTTGAAATATTTTTCTTATTTTTACAAGGAAACAGGATTTGACATTTCATGCAAATTGTCTCTAATGGAGACAATTTACATGAAATGTCTAATCCCAGTTTCTGGGAAAAATAAGAAACATATCATCAGTTTGTCATCTGCTGAATTTGCTCAGAGGCTGTTAAAGTTTAAAGTTTAAAATTATATTGTCTTGATGTGTGGATGCAGATGTACATGTATGTCAATTTCAGTAATCTGGGCCCAGTTGTTCAATGCTAACGACGTCATTAGTTAACGATTCGTTAAAATTTACATCGAGTGATACGCAAATACGCTGAAATTTTTTGCTGAAAAAATGTGAGTAGCTTTTGCAGTGCAAAAGCTACTCACATTTTTTCAGCAAAAAATATCAAAATATTGTGTATTGAATCCGCTAAAACAGTTAACGAAATGACCCTTAACGAGCTCGTTAAGCTAACGACGCTTTGAACAACTGGGCCCTGGTAAATTTTTTTTTTGTATATTTTACAGGTGGTACGAACATTGGCATTGACCCACTGGAGCCAGAGTTTAGATCTTGTTGCTGATTGTCCATTGATAGCTGTTGGAGCAAATGGTAAGTTTTCATCCTTACTGTATTCACCCTAAATATTGGGACATCTTAATTCCTTACTTTTCTTGTCCTAAAAATTTAGCAAATCCATTGTATTTCATTTTGATATTTCAGCAAAATTGCTACATGAGTGGCAAACATTGTAGACCCTGATCAGATGCTACATTCTACATTCAGTATACCCTACAAACTTTGTGCAGGGTATACTGTTTTCACATTGTCTGTCCATCTGATTGTTATGTTTTGCTTTCTGAGCGGCGGTATCTAATAAACACTGCTTATTGACATTTCTTGTTCAAATTGACAAGTTGTACATTGGGGTTGTTCTAGCCAGTATCTTATCAAAACTCCTGGGCCCAGTTGTTCAAAGCATCATTAGCTTAACAAGCTTGTTAGTGGTCAAAATGTTAACTATTCTAGTAAGTACAATATTTAATTCACAGGTATTTTTGCTGAAAAAATGTGAGTAGCTTTTGTAAATGCAAAAGCTACTCACATTTTTTCAGAAAAATATTAGCGTATATGCCATATTTAATGATCAAAGTTTTAACAATACGTTAACAAATGACATCGTTAGTTTTGAACAACTGGGCCGAGTTTAATAGTAGATATTGATCATATATTATGCATGAACTAGTATTGACAAGTTCTACATGGGAATTGTTACACTTGTCAGTTTTCAACAAAGTTAAGCCACTATTTGGTGTCAGAAAACCAATTCCTACACAGATGATCACAGGCAGGCCTGAATAAACAGTGTAGACCCAGAATGCAGCATCTGATCAGGGGCTACATTGTATGCTACTCACTCAGCAGTTTTTAGACACATCAATAAGTAGTAAAATTAGTATTTGGGAACCATGACTTAAGTCTTTGCATGCTGGGTAATTTTGCATGCTTTTTTGTCATCTGTGGATTTTTTTTAAAGTAACTTTTTCAAAAAAATCTTTCAGGAGCACTGTCAAAGTGTTAAACAGTTTGGATCCAGATCAGGCCCAACGTTTTGTCAGGCCTGATCTGGATCCAAACTGTTTGCAAAGGTTATCAGCAGACCACAAAAATTGCTTCTAGCGGGGAAAGAGTTAATATTATTTTTGAATTAGCATTTTAATAAACAGTGTTGCAAATATCGGCAGTTCACCATTACAGCATGAATATGCAGACTGGTCTGTGCCTTCAATTCTGTATTCATGTATATGATAGTTCACAGTTCCAGATAAGATACTTTTTCAACCTAAAAGTGCTAATATTTTTTCTCATTTCTCCACATGAAAACATATGTTGTGGGTACTCATTAGAAGCACCTCGCTGAGGTGCTACTTATGAGTATCCTCAACATATGTTTTCATGGAAAAATAAGAAAAACATTATGCAGATACCCGCCCATTATCTGGAGCTATAATAAGGTTTTACTTATGTTATTTATATGACCCCAATGGGTTGACTGGGCCGTAAAACCTCAACACAAACAAACAAACTTATGTTATTTTCCTTTCAGAGCGCCTTCTGAAGCTGATTGACTATTATGAAGGGAGTTTTCAAGACTTCACTGGCCATAATGATGTTGTACAAACTGTGAAATTTTCTCCAGATGGAAAACTACTCTTTACAGCCTCACATTCAGAAATCTTTATTTGGGATGTAACCTTGTGAAATAATGCACTATTAGAAATAGAGGTTTTCAAAAGATAGCTGTGATGCATTTCTGTTAAAAAAGAAGTCTGTATGCATAGCCCCAGAAAAGAGGTGATATCCACATACAGTCGACTCTCGTTATCTCGAACTCCAAGGGACCATATGAAATACTTCGAGATATCCGTACTTCGACATATCAGATTTGCGGAACTGAGGAAAACAATTAATCGAACAAACACTTTTAACAGAATGAATATGTAATTTGACTCCTAAGTTAGAGATATATTGAAAATATTGTGGAAAAGAGGAGAAATTGCTCCTAAGGAGCAATTTCTCCTCTTTTCCACAATATTTTGTTGTCTGTCTGTAGATCTCTGTATCAAAATAGGGACCAGATTTTCACTTTGAGATAAGCGGTTATTCGAGATAAGCGAGTTCGAGATAACGAGAGTCGACTGTAATATGTTTTGTTATGTCACCACAAAAACATATGTTGTGTGTACTCATTTGAAGCATCTCAGTGAGATGCTTCAAATGAGTACCCACAACATATGTCTTTGTGGAGAAATAAGAAAAATGTCAGGACTTTTTGGCTGAAAAAAGTGCCTTATCTTGAGCTATGTATATAAATATGCATCTGGCATAGTTCCAGATTTATCTGAGCTTCTGTGCAGGCTTACTGGGGTTTATTCAGTTTGCTTACGTAATGTATGGAGTTCTGAAGTAATATCAGTGTAGTCATGAATCAGACAATACAGCTGCTCAGAGTCATCTGGGACTCTAGCTCTTCAAATAAATTGATATACCTGAAAATATTGGCACCATTTTGCAAAGGGAGACAACTTTTGAAAATAGGCAATTGCCTCCCTAGTATTGAAACATAATTTGCTTCAGGTGGGAGAGCCATCATATATGTAAATGCCAGCATTACTGCATTTACCAAAGTGTTGGGACTGTGAGGTTTGAGCAAGCAGTGTAGACTCATATCAGATGCTGCAGAACATGGTATCTGATCAGTCTGCACTGTTTGCCACTCATCCAGCAATTTTACACACATTCTTAGGTATTAAAATTGACTTGTTGAAGAGCAGTGTAAGGTAAAGAGTATTAGGTGTGAATATTTAGGGTAAATATGGTATCCCAAGTTTATCACATTTTAACACTTTTCATGCGGGGTAAAAATATTAGCAGACATTTTGAAATATTTTTCTTATTTTTCCTAGAAGATGGGCTTTGACACTTCATGCAAATTGTCTCCTTAGGAGACAATTTGCATCAAGTGTCAGATCCTATTTTCTAGGATAAATAAGAAAAATATCATCAGTTCCCTTAGTATGGTAAGTTTCCCATGAAATTTGACACCCCCCTCCCGACCCCCACCCAAACCCCCTCTGAATCTGCCCCTGTGGGACATCTAAACTCCTTACCATACTAATCCTAACATTTGAACAAGTTCATTTTACTAACTGCATATAGTCAAACCTGTGTTAAGCAAGCACCTACGGGAAAGCCAAAAAGCAATTGCTTAAGACAAGTGCATGTTTAATCCAGGTAAATTTACTCTTATTTTCCGTTTATTGGACCTGAAAAAGTGGCATTTAAAAACGGGTGATTGCTTAATACAGATGGCCTTTAAGACAGGTTTGACTGTATATATAAAATTCACTAGATGAGTGACAAACAGTGTAGATGCTTATCAGATGCTGCATTCTTCAGTGTGCTCTGGGTTTACTATGTTTGCTCAGACTGTCTGTCCCTATACTTAGAGTTATTACAGCATTTTTCTTACTTTTCGCAGAAAATAGGGCTCATTCAATTTTTTTTTAGGTGAAATATCAATCCCTAATTGTCCAGAAATGTTTGAATTCAGCAGGTTAAAAACCAACAACAGGATATTGAAAGGGCAGTGGTGTACTAGTTTGGCAATTACTTGGATTCTGGGGATTTCATTTGTTATTGCTGTCAGAAACTGTAAACCTTAAGACATGTTGTGCAAATTCAGCAGACCACAAACTGGCTATTTTTCATTTTTTTTCCAGAAAAATAGTATTTGACATTTCATGCAAATTGTTTCCCCATGAGGCAATTTGCATGAAATATTAAATCCTACATTCTTGGAAAAAATAAGATAAAATATTTCAAAATGTTGTCTGCTGGAATTTTTACCCAGCATGCTAAGTGTTAACAAATATAACCAGCAAGGTTTATGGTATTGAACTGTAAGTCCATTTATAGTCAGTAAACAAGGCTATTTAGGCAGTTAATGACTAGTTTGCATGCCAAAATATAGTTTTTGATAAGTACATATAGGACAAGATCTCTGTAAGCAGCATTTTTGTTACTATGGCATTTTCCTTGGAAAGTAAATATATATGATAATATATGTATATGTAATTCATGAATACAGTTAATACAGCAAAGCTTCAATTACTTGAACATGGTGGGCAACCGTAGCTGATTCGAACTAATTTTTGAGTCCCAAATAAATTCTTCCGATAACTCATGAAAGCAAATATTTTGGGATATTTTATCTTGAAAATGTATGTTGTGTGTACACATTAGAATTGCCTCCTTGAGGCAATTCTAATGTATACACACAACACATTTTCTCAATGAGGCTTTTCTAATGAGTACACTTACCACACTATTATTTTATAGAAGATTGAAATGAGATCCCTAAATTCTATTATTTTATAGAAGATTGAAATGAAGTCCCTAAATTATCCTCATTTTCTTCCTGACCTGGCATTGTGATTAACCCTCATTGGCTTGAACTACCCATGTCTTGAATAAATTTTCATGGTCCTGAAGATGTTGTAAGCCAATTAAGATCCACTGTATAATCAATAGACTGAATCCTTTGAGTCAGATAAAAAATACAAAATGGTTTATGTAAACTATGAAAAACAGCCTAAGTGTCCAGTCTGGTCTGGGTGTTTGTTATTAACTACATACAGTCTTTAGATATAGTGAAACCTGTATTAAGCAAGCACATTTGAGAAAGCCAAAAACATGATTGCTTAGGAGTGGTGCTTCCTTAAAAAAGGCTATTTCCATTTATTCCAGAAACGGGCATTTTTGAAAGACGTAATTACTTTATACAGGTGATCATTAAAGACAGGTTTGCCTATGTGTAGTAGGACATAAAAAAACTTGAGTCTCTGTTGTTCATTTGTGAATTACTGTATTTATCCTAAATATTGGGACGTCTTAATCCTTACCATAATTGTCTTAAAATTGAGCAAGTCCCTCTTACTGCATGCCAATTTGTCTGAAAAACTGCTGACCGAATGACAGTGTAGACGCTGATCAGACACCACATTTTGTGGTGTCTGATCTGGGTCTACACTGTTTGCTGAGGCCAGTCTGTCCCTATACTTAGGGTAAATAGGAAATCATACATTTTGATGAGTCTCAAATAAAGTATTGTGATATGTAAATAGATTTTTTTAACATTATTGGATAAAACTGTATCATGTATTTCTTGGTAGCTATTTATTTATCAGTAGTCAGAACTCGAGATGGAATGCTTTTATCAACAACGAAAATATTGATATTTGGGCCACGCCATTTGAAAGCGTGTCTTCGGGCAAATGCGGACAGTGAAGGCCCAGATCAGACTGCGCATCCGCGCAGTCTGATCAGGGCCTTCACTGTCCGCTTACAGAATCATTGGATACTAGAGAATATATGAATGGAGAGCAAAGGTCCGAATGATACCTTGCACATGCACAGGATGATCTGACTCTGCACGTTTTGTGCATGTTTGAAGGCACTTTTTCCCTTGACGCAGCAATCTTTTCTTATTTCAATGTGAAAAAATTTATATGCTTCTCCGAATAAAAAATCCATCATAAGCGACCAGGATATACCCATATCAGCCTGCACTTCTGTACAGTCTGACCAGGCTCTATGCTGTACACCAACAGAATAGTTCAGGTCATTGATTATATTAGTGACCAGTATAGACTGTAGATCAGGCTGCATGGATGCACAGGTTGATCAGTGTCTGTGCTGGTCACATGTCATGAGGTCCTTTTTATTCTAGATAGGCTCATGTGCTAAGGGTTCTTGTTAATAATTCCTTTGGGAAAGGGATTTTAATGAGTATCCACAACATTATATTCCATGGAGTTATGAGAAAAATATTGGATGCACAAAATGAAAAACTGGCCCTCCAGCCATACATAGCTCCAGATAAGAGGGGATATCCACATAATATTTCTTTTATTTTACCACAAAAATATGTGTTGTGGGTACCCATTAGAAGTGCCTCACCGAGGCGCTTCTAATGGGTACCCACAACATATGCTTTTGTGGAGAAATAAGAAAAATATCAGGTTTTTTTTTGCTGAAAAAAAGCACCTCATCTGGAGGCTCTGATCAACCTACACTTTTGGGCATTCTAATCAGGGCCTTACCAATGACCGGAGAAAACCCTGATCAGACTGTGCAAGTGAACAGGCTTATTTTGGGCATCTCTGTTCGGATATGGCATAAGAGACCTTTTTTCACATTTTTGCATCATTTATCGGGATAGAAATGATTTTATTTGGAGTGCTGAGTAGTTATAGACTGTTTTATAGAATTATGGAAAGTATAATGATTAAATCATGCGAAAGAATTCTCAGGTTGGTGCTTTTTATTGGTACAATTTGGAAAAGCACAGAATACTACTCCCACATGAATTCTTCCTGGAAATACTCCAGATTTCTTACTAGCTTAACCCTTAAAGTGCCAAACAACTGCAGCAGACAACATTTTGAAATATACCATATATATAGGTAGGTAGGTAAAATAAGAAAACTGTCCCGAAACAAGTATATTATAGTAAAAATAAACAACATCAGCGCATGGAAGTATATATATATAAACCTGGAGACCTGGTATCTGGGAACATCTTTTGATCACTAGATCATTAAGGTTCCAATATCCCAGTATATAATGTTCCCACAAACCAGGTACTTATGGAATAAATCCTATATGTCTATATATTTATACGTTCTCATGCTATTGTTGTTTATATATATTCAAAGAAGTAGGCTCGACATTTGCTTGTGAATTGTCTGAATGTTACCTTATTTCCTCTGAAAAGTAATTAAAAAATTGCAATGTTGCTTGCTGGAATTTTGCTTGATGCTTTAAGGGCTAACATGGAGATCCAGTTTGACCACATAACCACTTGATCATGAAATCATTTCTACGGTCATTCTCCTTCTTCTGCTGATTCAAAGGTGGCCGTTACTGGTGAAAGTATGTACACAAGTACTAATTAACCATTTAGGGGACAAGCCTGCCAAGGAAAAGTGTCAAGTAGGTTAATTGACGGGCTCAAAATGACATAACAGTGTTGACTGGGCAATAAAACTCCAACTCAAACTCTATGCATAGCTCCAGTATTGGCACATTTTTTTTTTCAACCAAAAAATATTAATATTTTTCTTATTTCTTCATGATAACATGTACTTGTCATGGCCTAATTAAGGGGACACGAGATACTCTTGATATCTTGATAAACTTTCAGCCTTGTTTTACAAGGGAGGCAATTTTTGTGGCTTCTTGTTTATTTCGCTGCACACCAAGTCCATTCTGTTAAGGGTTCTACTCTAAAAGGAAAGAATTTGCTCCCAAGAGTAGAACCCTTTTCAGAAGGGAGGTAGATTTTTGACAAGAGTTATCTCCATTCCCCTTAAATAACTAATTCTGTAAAATGAAATAGGTGAACTAACATTGCTCAAGATAAGAATGGGCATCCACTTTATATTTTTCTTATTTCTCCACAAAAACAGATGTTGTTGGTACTCATTAGAAGCTCATTGCAGAGACACTTCTAATGAGTACCCACAGCATATGTTTTCGTGAAGAAATAAGAAAAGAATATTAGTAATTTTCGGTTGAAAAATGTGCCTTTTCTGGAATTGTTTTACTAACTAGATTTCAATGTAACCATGGATATTTTCATTGATTTTGCATATTTGGGAACATAAAACAATTGGAGCATGTAAAATATGAGGTTTAAATACCCATCAGAATAGCTATAAAGACATCTTTTGATGGAGCTGAAACTCTTGAGACTAATGTTGAAAACTGCTCCAAAACATTCCAACGTGATTGAATGTTACTGAACTTTAAAATTTGGCTTTTAACTCTTTCCCACTAGTAGCGACTTTTGTCGTCTGCTGATAACCTATGCAAACAGTTTGGACCCAGACCAGACCCGACAAAATGTCCGGCCTGATCTGGATCCAAACTGTTTGACACTCTGATGGTATTCCTTAAAGATTTTTTTCAAAAAAGTTAATTTTAAAAAAAAAAATCCACAGACCACACAAAAAGCTTGCAAAATTACCCAGCATGCAAAGAGTTAATCTATATTCGTAAGCATGCGTTCTGTGATATCCCAACGCGGGACATTCACCAATATCAGTGCAGTAACCCTTATATTGTCAAGCTACAAATATTTTGCGTCATTTTCAGTTGTTTGTAGCTTCATTATAGGCATTTTTATTCTCTAAAATTCAGTCTGCACAAATGCGAGACAAATTTTGGCATGACGTCATTGCTTTATCTCATCATCAAAATTAACAGTAATATTCGAGCATTTGAGTGAACATGTAATATCAAGTGATAATCTGCACGCTTGCGCCTCGAATTTTATCTCATATTTTTAATCATTCAATATAAATAACATTGTTATTACAATATGCAGTAAAATATATACAATGTATTTCTCGTAACCCAGCTTGATATATTCTAAACTATCCGGCTCTGTTGTTGGACAGCAAAGGCCCTGATCAGACTGTAAATGAGCAGGCTGACCTTGATCTTCTGTTCTTATCTACATGTATAAAACTTTTTCTCATAACACAGCTGGACAGCAAAAAGACCTGACCTGACCTGACGACTGACAAACTAGTATACCCATATGACATACTGTATTTAACCTTATTATTAGGAAGCCTTTACTGCTTACAATACTTAACCCTTACCATGCTATGGGCAAATTCAGCAGATGACAAACTGATGATATTTTCTTATTTTTTCTAGAAAATAGAATGTGACACTTCATGCAAATTGTCTCCTTAGGAGACAATTTGCATGAAGTGTCAAATTCTATTATCTAGGAAAAATGAGAAAAATACTAAGGAGACAATTTGCATGAAGTGTCAAATTCTGTTTTCTAGGAAAAATGCGAAAAATATTTCAAAATGTCTGCTGAAATTTTTACCAAGCATGCTAAGTGTTAACCTGAAGTTTGAACAAGTCAATATTGCTACCAGTCGGTATGTCTAAAAATGGCTGAATGAGTTGCAAACAGCACAGACCTTGATTAGATGCCACATTATGTGGCATCTGATTAAGGTCTGCACTGTTTTCTCAGGCCTGACTGTCTCAATACTGTCAAATTCTGCTAGTAAGACCATTCGAAGTTAAGCCACTCCACTAGTAAGAGCAGCTGTTGTCATTCCCAATTGTTATTCATTATTAAGACCACCAGTCCCAAACATTACAAAAACATGCCTATTGAAACATACTGAAAATTATACCAGCAAAACATGAAAATTTTCAGATAAAAAATTCTGATATTTTTCATGTTTCTGCTCAAAACATAGATTGTGGGTATGCGTTAGAACTGCCTCACTGAGGCAGTTTTAACGCATACCCACAATCTATGTTTTTGAGCAGAAATAAGAAAAATAATGTATACCCCCTTAAACCCCAGATTTACTTTATAAAAGTGGGGTTTAAGGGGGTCAAAGTCAATGTTTTCGTGATGAGGTGATCTTAATAGTGGAAATTTACTATGAGTAAATACAGTATTACATTTTCCCACTAGAGGCCTAGCATAAAGCTCATGTACATATAAAATCTGTGATATCTAAAACTACAAAGTGAAAGGCTAGAGTAATTATTAAGGTTGTCACCCAGAAAGTTACTGTTCTTGCATAATTACAGTTGTCCTGGTGACATGTTACATAACATAGTGTTGTATTGTCATTTTGTTCCATACAGCCCTCTCCAACACGCACCATTGTACAGCCACGACTAAAAGATATTAGGGTACCTGAAACATTAGGAACAATACATAATATACAAATCACAAAGAAATCGTGCAAAAGAAGTAATACAAAGAAGGTAAAATATCATAAAATTTCGATCACTTTGTTCCATACTTTTTAGTCTAATCTTTGCTTTTATGTGGTGATTTCCATAAATACTTAAAATGGAATGGCAAACAATGTAGACCCTGATCAGACTGCTCCTTTAAGAGCAGTATGATCTGGGTCTGCACTGTTTGCATATATGCCATTTTAATTAGAAACTTTGGTGTACTAAATTTTAGGATATTTACCATACAAATCTCAAAGAGGTCACGCAAAAGAAGCAATACAAAGTACCTTATTTACCATAAATATTTGGACACCTTAACTCCTTACCATACTAGTCCTAAAGTTTGGTCCATTTTGTTTTATTGGATAAGTGCTGAATGAGCGGTAAACAGTGTAGATCCTAATCAGATCCCTGTTAGGATAACTACAGAAGCAGTTTCAAACCATAACGATGTACTTTCTCTTTGCATGCCGGGTAAAAAATTCAGCAGATGATATTTTGAAATAGTTTTCTTATTTTTCCTAGAAAATTGGATTTGACACTTCATGTAAATTGTCTTGCATGAAGTATCAGATCCTATTTTCTAGGAAAAATAAAAAAAACCCCCAAAAACATCAGTTTGTGGTCTGCTGAATCTGCCTATAGCGTCGTAAGTGCTAGATAAGACTTTTAATATCACAAAAAATAGTGATATTTTCCTTACGTTTCCGTAAAAATGCGGTACATTAAAAGCGCCACAATGATATGGCAAGCCATTTTACTATTTATTCTATATGTCAGATATCTGATTCAATATATCAGATATCTTATATAATATATAAGATACTGATATATTATATCAGATATCTTATATAAATAAGATATCTTATATGTCAGTTAAGATATCTTATATGGTATATAAGATATCTGATATGCTATATAAGATATCTTAATTGGCATATTAGATATCTTGTATGCTATATTAGATATCTGATATGCTATATAAAATATCTTATATAGGATATAAGATATCTTCTTTACTAAAGAAGATATTTATTCAATTAAATAAGATATCTCATTTAGTATATCAGATATCTTATTTTGTATATCAGATATCTATATTAATATATTAGATATCTTATTTAACAAATAAGATATCTTATATGGTAAATAAGATATCTTATATATGGAATTAAATAAGATATCTGATATGATATATCAGATATCTTATATAGGATATAAGATATATAGGATATAAGATACCTGATATACTAATTCAGATATCTTATATCCTATATTAGATATCTTATATCCTATATAAGATACCTGATATAATGCATAATAAATAGTAAAACGGTTTGCTGTTTTACTATTTATTCTGTAAAAAAGTATCTGATTTAATATATCAGATATCTTATATAATATATAAGATATCTGATATATCAGATATCTTATATAAAATAGATATCTTATATGTCAATTAAGATATCTAATATGCTATATGATATTTGAATTGACATATATGATATCTAATATGCTATATAAGATACCTTATATGCTACATAAGATATATAGGATAAGATATCTTATTTACTAAAGAAGATATCTCATTTATTCAATCAAAAAAGATATATCATTTAGTATATCAGCTATCCTATTTAGTTTATTAGATATCTATATTAATAAATAAGATATCTTATTTAACAAATAAGATATATGGTAAATTAGATATATGCAGAATTAAATAAGATATCTCATATATTATATCAGATATCTTATATAAGACATAAGATATCTAATATAGGATATAAGATATCTGAATGAGTATATCAGATATCTTATATCCTATATTAGACATCTTATATCCTATATAAGATATCTGATATAATATATAAGATATCTATTTCGCTTAATAAATAGTAAAACTGCTTGCCATACAATGATGCCTTCTAATGAGCAACATAACAGTGGTTTTGTAGAGAAGTGTAAAAATGAGAGAATTTGCACCAAGCTGGTCTTTTTTTTTTTTTGTGACACCCCCTACGGTCACGTCACACTGTCTGGGTCATCGTCTAATACGGGTCATTTTGTCTTTGACAGTTTATCCTGAAAGAAAGACACTTTGCATAATACTTACCCTCAGTTATTTTCCATATTTATTCCTAATTTGAATTCAGTACCCTTGAGGTCAGTCAACTGTATTATTTTAAATTCTGGTTTTCCCTTGTTCTAGATACATGTTGCGGCTGTATACATTTCGAATTTACACAGTTTACTCCTTGGACACAGAGGCCGTGCTATTTTTTATTGTCGGCTCGAAGTTTAGAAAAAGGTAAATATGCTCTAAAGAGGAGAAATCAAAATCAGGAACAGTATGTATTTTATGACTATAGTCAAATATTTTGTGTTTTGGAGCCAAAAGCGGGTCGTCCAGTAGCAGTGTTTATGTTCAGAATAGTTTATGCAATACTGTGCTTCCAGAGAGCTAGAGGAAATGCAGTGTAAACAAATAACTCGGGTAAGTGGTATGCATCCTAGGGAGATAATTCTTATATTTACAGGTAAGATGCCAACCCAACGGGCGCAGTGTTTTTATGACGTGGCAGTCATGATGCTAGAATGATACCTGAAACACTAAGTCATATTTAAAATGTTAAAAATATAATGTGAAAATATTTTTGTCAGAAAATAACTTAAGGTACATTATAGGTGTATTATTTTATGCACAATGAAAGACAGTGCGTCCATTTCTATGAAGTCTGCGCGCTCCAGCGTCCCTCTATATCGAGTAACCCGATATTGGCGACATGATCCGGATTTGGTTCTGACAGTGTCTTATATTAAGGAAAAAAGGTAAGAAAAGTCCAGGGAGTGCCATAATCACAAACCGCAGCCCTTCCCAGACATCAAGAGGAAGAGGAAACCGACAAATCCAAACAAGCACAAACCGATCAAACATACGAAAAGCACCAAGATCAGCTCTCTCTTTCCCAAGCGAGGTAATCGCAATGCTAAAAGGACTGAAAAACACAAGAACAAAATGGCACAAGGTAAGACATACAACAAATCGCCTCGCAGAATAAACCACAAAGCACCAAAGAGTAAGACTAACACCGGGACCACCGCCTTAGAACGGTCAGTAGAGTAAACCACCGGGGGATTTAAAGCACTTTTACAGCTAGCCAACTTCACCCTGGGTCCCGATACCACTCTTAATCCTGACACATAGCAATGAAGCCATATGGAAGAAAGCTTGTAAGCGTTTTCACACATATAATTTGTCTATCTAATGGTATAAAAAATCCGATGGCAAGCAATTCTGTAGGTTAACAGTCATTGACGTGTAAATGACCCGGAAATGGTGACACAACAATACTTAGCCATTGTCCTGCAGAATAAAGATGCCACACCCACTTCTAATTTTCTGCCAATCAGATGACTTGATCCCGATTGTTGTTTATAAATTCACATATTTAATGGCAAACAGTGCAGATCAAGATCAGTTGGCTTATTCAGAAGCCATGTGATCTAGATCTACACTTCGCAAAAGCAGGGTACATCCGGGTTCAGCAGGACAAGAGTTAGTAAGATTTAACCTGCTTCAGACAGCAAAACCTCAGCCTTATCAATAGCAGTAGTAGCAGCAGTGGTTAAGGGGGCTAGCTACACTTGTTAAAATTTTCTCCAGTTTTCACAATGGAGACAATTTGTATGACTTCCTATATGTTTTCCTGCGCATCAAGCCCCTTCTAAAAGGAAAGAATATGCTTCCTAGGGAGCAAATTCTTTCTTTTCCGAATAGACCTTTTTCAGAAGTGGACATAAACAATTTAGACAGTTATCTCCCTGCCCGCCCGAACGCTAAGGGTATTGTAACTATTCGATGCGCTTTCAGCGGTGGGTCATCCGCTTTCAGCGGTGGGTCATCCCATGGACCTACTAAACTTGCTTTTCAATGCATTTTTTGAAGACCTATAAGGCTCTGTGACTCCATTTGCAATGCAAATACGCCGGTGCCTTTAAATGACTTTTTTTTCTAATTATTTCATAGCCTAAATTCTGATAGATTTTCTGATAGGATTTTTTTAAAAAAAAAATGAGTTACTGCTTGCCCATAAGTCCAAAATTTGAAAAAGGTTGTGCAATGCACTGAAGGCGGGCTCGTTATGTAGTCAACCACGTTAAACAGATCTAAGGGAAATAATCCAGTTATTTTCGTATTTTGATGTTCGTTAAACCGATTTAAACAGACCTAAGGGAAACAATCCAATTTACGAGAACAGACCCAAGGGAAACAATCAAGCAATTCTCAAAACTGATGTTTAGTTTAACTACGTTAAACGGAACTAAGGAAAAAAAAACAACAAACAAACTCAATTTACAATACTGCCCACGGGCATCTCCCACCATTCGCCAAATTGTGTTTTACTTGACGAACACCAACCTTCGATGAGTCCACCTTCAGGACACAGCACAAAATAAAGTTTCAAATTTTGGACTCGTGGAATCCTTAGAATATATACTATCAGAAATATGTTGACGGTCTGGATAAAGTAACAATCCGTTTGTTCACCTTAACAGGTATTTGTGCAGACAAGAAAAATGTATTTTAATAAAAAAACAAACAAAAAAAAAAAAAAAACTCATTTCAAATAAAATACAATGACAATGATATAAAAGTCAAACAAAATAAGACTGTATGTGAAAAACAGCAAGAATCCAGATCAGCCCGCACATGCTGATACCCAGCGGGTACATGGCGTTTATACAACGTTGCATTTACGTCGATGCAATGTCATGACGTTGCATAGTCGTTAATGCAACGTTGTTTTATCAACGTTGAGTGCGCGCTGGGTGCGGCCTTTGCTTTTTAGCCAGTAGATCCCACAATAACCAGGGAGAGGACCATCTAATGTTGTTATAGCTTGTGTCTAATCCCTTTATTATGCAATAAAATATGATTAATCTAACCATGCTTCCAAGGTCCTGTTCAGACTGCACAGATGAGCTGGCTGACCTGAGCATTTGCTGTTTGCACACACACTAATTCTTCACTTTGTATCACGCAGGACATACATACCATTGTAGTCAAATTGTCTGGTTGTCATACAGTTGACAAGTTTGCTGTTACTATTTAGGCACTTTGTGGCAGGTGGCGGTGACGTCACACATAATCCATCAGGACCTGACGTACACTGTGAGCAGAGCAGTGCACTTTGTGTCTCTGAAAAGATTGGAGCCGCAAAGTCAGGCCCCGAGGTTATAAAATTTTTTTCATGCTCAACTCAGCTGAGCATGAAATTTTCTCTGCTAATAAATATGAAAATGCCAACAATAGTTGGCATTTTCATATTTATTAGCAGAGAAATTCTCATGCTCAGCTATGTTTAGCAAGAAAGAATTTGCAATTGTCAGTAATTTGAGATTTATTAGCAGGACAAATTTTATACTCAGCGGAGTTGAGCGTGAAGAAAGATTTATAACCTCGGGGCCTGATAACAACGTGTAAAATTACGTTTGAAAAATATTTGCTGAAAAAAAAAAAAAAACCTTTTCAGCAAATATTATTATTATTGTTATTATTTGTTTTTCAAACGTGTCTTTAGACGGGGTGTGGGTGTGGGGACGGGATGGGGGAGAGAGAGACGAGGGCCATGTCTGAGTTCTAATGTTGCTTGCAGAACAGAGGATTAAAAATACAAGAGATCAGATTTGGACCATATACACTCTACTGACCCCTAGTACACGTGGTAGTTCCGTGTTTCCATCACACTCGTGTCCGGGCTAAACTCCTTTAATCCTATGGAATATTTCCATGAAACTTCACACATGTAGTAAGCTTGATGAGAAGATGTGTCGCAACCATCTTGGAACTCTAAACATACGTTAACGCATTTATGCCTGATCCCAAAAAAGGAATATTGACAGTATAGATCTAGATCAGACGCCGCAGATTGCGACGTATGATCAGATTTTACACTATTTGCATTAAGTACAGGCATTTCTATAAAACATAATAATAATAAAATCAACCAGACATCCCTTCTATTGGAGATGACCCGGTCCAAAGAGTTACGGTAGAGGAGTCCACTCGGCATAAATTGGTTAAATTTACAACTTCTAATACTGCGGCAGGGAACTTTAGCTTCTTTGCGGCAATTCCTTGTTAGAAAATTGTCCTTATCACAGATGCAGACAGCGAAGGCCAGCTCACCTGCGGATTTGTGCTGTTTGATCAGTGTCTTTGCTGTCCATCGAAATAGCAAGCAAACACACAACGTCGCAACAACGTCGTTACGACGTCGCTGCAACGTCACGACGTTGCAGCGACGTTGTAACGTCGTTGTTAGGACGTTGTGTGTTTGCTGGGAAAGAAGATCTATATCAGCATGCGCAACCGCTTGATATAGATCTTCTTTGTCCGTCCGTCTGTAAACTACTCTCATGACAAGGTTAAAATAGCCATAAAGCGACTTCAGTCCTAACTTCACTTGAGAAGCGTCCGGGTGGTAGAGTAGTAAGTAGTCATGAAAGTCACGGGGTCGAATCCCGCTTTTAAGAGCGAAATTAAGCTCATGACTGTACGGCGCTTCGTTGTATAGCCTTTTATTATCACCTTTCCATCCTCTCGATATGACTTAAATAAAGTTGAAAGGGACGTAAGAACACCAAATCATCAGTAACTTTACTTGAGTGTCTGACGGACTCGTATTTGCTTCAATGGCAGGAGCAAATTCTAAACGTACCCGGCATTAGGATCATTTTGGTGGAGGCTATCTTCCTCGCAAGTGAACATCTCTGGATTTTTACATGTAATTAATGATTTCGTTACACAGAAATTGCTTTCTTTGCAGAGATAAACGGGAAACAATTTCATTCTGTCGAAATACTTGTTAATTCTTATTTGAAATGGTCGATACTACGTTATCTTTTTCTGGGATAAAATTTGATGTAAAAAGTTTTTAATATTCGTAGCAATCCCCATTATTTCGGCAGTCGATACAACGACAAATTTCGTTATAACGGATTATTTGACTGGCACGAAATTTTCGTTGAATCGGTGACAGTAAATCAGAAATTGTGCAAAAAACAAAAATCTATTTTATACTTCAAGAAACATGTTTGGCCATTTGTTAACGAAGGTTTACTTTAACATAGTAACAACAAAACTTGTATTTTGCTACACAAACACGATTATGTTTTGGACCGATATGCTGAGACAGCCAGTGTACCGTGTTTATCCTAAGTATTCGGCAAGATTGGCCTGAGCAAACAAGTGCAAACCCAGATCAGCTGCGTTCTGCGGCGTCTGATCTTGGTCTACATTGCCACTATGTATTTTTTTTGACACAGCAGGTAGTCCAGTGGGCGTGTTAATATTTTAGAATAAGTATGGCAAGGAATTAATGTGTCAAACACCTTAGAGTAGTTACGGTAGGCTAATCGTGCAAAGGCAGTCACTTTCATATGTCCTTGTCAATTCGTGGTCTCATTATTGGAAAGCTGTCGCACAAAGTTAGTTAATGTTTTGATCAACAAAGAAATTTAAACTGACATTTCTGACATGAATTTATCCAGGCAGAGATTCTTTTACTACTATTTGGAACAAAAAAGGACAGGATTCAAGCAGCACTTTCAAGCACTTTAGCAGACAAGACGCTATTCTGGAGAAAAAAAACCCCCAAAAACAACAAAAAAAAAAAAAAACAAAAAAAAAAAAAAAAAAAAAAAAAAAAACGACAGTTGGAATTTTTTTAAAAATTATTTTCCTAAGGAGACAATTTGCATAAAATGTCACAGCCTATTTCCTAGGAAAAATAAGAAAACTATTTCACAATTACGCTGCTGAACTTTTTACCTAGCATGCTAAACGTCAACATTGTTGGTCTTTGGACAGCTGATGACCTTTGCGATTGTTTTTCTCCATTTTGTCTCTTTCGTAGAGATTGATCATGAAATATTTTCTACGGTCATTCTCTCCCTTCCGCTGATTCAAGAAGGGCAGTTGTCAGTTTCTGGCGAAAGAATGTGCACGATACTGGTTAACCGCTTAGAGGACTAAGCCTGCCCAGTAAACGTGTGGCTAGGTAAACTGACCGCGCTCGACATGACCCCATTGGGTTGACTGGGCCGTAAAACCTCAACACAAACTTCTCCATTTTGATCTGTCTTAACTGCCCTTTGTGAATTTGCGATGGTAAGACTGGTCCAGCCCTTAATGTCTTCCCATCTTTCATTCTGCCCACCCCATCCTCTGACTCCTTCAACCGTGCCGTGCAGAAATGGCTTTGCCTTGTTACTTGGCCTCTTCTGGTCCCTTCAACTGTACCTAGCAGAATTGCCTTTACCATGCCAGAGGAACATGAGTTTGAGTTTGATTTCTGACCATGGTGAGGTCGTCATGGAAACGAATGACACCTTGGATTTGCATATGTACTTCTTCACTGGTGATGCGGTCTAAGTACAAAATGTTCAGTAGTCAGCATCTTACTTCCAAGGCCTAGCTCCTTTTATCAAGTTCTGCAGTCGAAAGTCAAGCCCCCAAAACGTACAGGAAGCTGGATGTAATCAGGAGCGTATTACCTTGGTTATTTTAAGGGACCCCGGTGTTCTTGTCTTTCCATATCAATTTGAGTTTTGCAAATGCCGCAGTTTTCTGAACTATATTAACCCATTTATGCCTAGCGTCCCATAAAAGGGACATTGGCAAACAGTGTAGACCCAGATCAGACGCCGCATTTTGCGGCGTCTGATCAGGGTCTACACTGATTGCATTAAATATAGGAATTTCTATAAAACATGGTAATAATAGAAATTAACCACACACTCTTTCTATTGGAAATGGAAAGTCCAAAGAGTTGAGGTAGAAGATTTCATTCGGTATAAATGGGTTGGACAGATCTAGTTTGGAGCCGCCATCCGATATGAGCGATCCTAGATGTCTGGAACTCTTTCAAGCCTGATGCCTTTCACTGATATCAAGACCGGATTTAGAACACATGAGCCAGAACGTCAGAAAACGCATCTTCTAACGTGTATCCAGTGAAGATACAGATCAGCACCTTCATTGAGCACGTTTCAGACAGCCAAGGATGCAAAGTTTCTTCATCCCAGAGGGCCAGGGGGCGTGTGTGTAGGGGGGGGGGGGGGAGGGGGAGGGGTGGCGGGGTACTTGCGGGTCAGCTTGGTACCGATGCGTGAACAAAAAAAAATGTGAGAAAAGGGTTTTTTCTTTTAAGCTGGGCAGTGCGCAGCGCTGTCGTCATTTAGGTAAGGAAAAGGGGTAATTTTGTGAGCAAAGGGCTTGTTTTCACGAGCCTGCTATAACGCTGTGATTAGGGGATAAAAAAAAATCTGGTGACCATTTTTATACAAAGGAGCATATACCAGAAACAACCTCGGTATAAGTAGTTTTACCTTTCTCCCAAATTTTCTGATTTTAGATACACCTTTAAATAGGTTGCCGCTTTTGAAGCCTACGAGCGTAAGTAGGTAAGCAAAACATTTTTTGGAATACAGTCGACTCTCGTTATTTCAAGTAAACCTCTGAAATACTTCGAGATATCCGTACCTCGACATATCAGTTTTGCAGAATTTAGGAAAAAATAATTCGAACAACCAAATTTAACAAATAATATATAATTGGACTCTTGAAGTTAGATATATTGAAAATATTGTGGAAAATATTTTTTTTTTACCTATTGTTAGATTTTCATGTTTAGGCAGGGACAAGATTTTCACCTCGAGATAAGTGGTTATTCGAGATAAGTGAGGTCGAGATAACGAGAGTCAGCTGTACTTGTCTTAGGTAACTTGTTAAATCCTGTGTATAGAGAATGACATATAATCTTTAATCACTACATCTGTGTTTATGAAACATAAAAAAACTTTGCACAAGTCAAGCGTTTCTACAGAGTGAGTGTTTTAAATGCCTGTCATGTAAAGGGGTACTTTTTCTTATTACATCGTGAAAAGGGTTACTTTTTTAAGAGAACACAGTGAAATGAATACCAATCTTTAGCTCGCGGGGACTATGTCCCTGGAGAGCTTATGTTGTCACCCAGTCGTTGGAATCGGCGTATGTCGGCGTCCGCGTCCGCGTTAGCACAATGTTTAAGTTTTCAAAGGTGTGCATAGTTTTTTTAATTATTTAAGGTACTGCTTTCATATTTGGCCTACCTTAGGGTAAGACCTTACAATAGCATACATCACCCCCTTTATGTAGGTCAAGGTCAGTTCTTACTTTGTTATTTACACACATGTTTAAGTTTTGAAAAGTTATATAACTGCTGAAGTTTTCAAGATATCGCTTTAATATTTGGCCCACACCAACGTTAGGGTAAGACCGTTCATTAGCACACACCACTTCCTCAGTTTGACCTTCTGCCTTGGTCAAGGTCAGGTCATACTTTGTCATTTAAACTCATGTTTGAGTTCTGCATTTAAGTTCTGGAAAGTGTTCGTAACTGCTGAAGTATTCAAGATACCGCTTTAATATTTGGCCCACACCTACCTTAGGTAAGGCCTTTCAATAGTACAAATACTTTCCTCAGTTTGACCTTCTGCCTAGGTCAAGGTCAGGTCATACTTTGTCATTTACAGCTGTAAGTTTTGAAACAGTGTACATTACTGCTGAAGTATGAAAGATATAGCTTTCATATTTCGTCCACACCAACTTAAGGGATTCAGCATGTAAGATACAGCTTTTATATTTTGTCCACACCAACCTAAGGGAAGACGTTTCAATAGCATATACCCCTTCCCTCAGTTTGACATTCTTCAGACATCAAAGTCAGGTCATACTCTGTCATTACATATATATGTTTAAGTTCTGCATTTAATCTTTAATTCTTAAAGATTGTTTTCTTATCCGATCAGCCCATTCCGGCGAGCTGCGTTGTCTTCTGACAACTCTTGTTAATATTCAGAGCACACTGTTTAGGGTATGTTTCGCAATGCTTTGTTCCAGCATCGGTACCAAGGCGCGTAGCCAGGTAGAAGCTATGAAGCCCGGGCTTCAATATAAATTTGACATTTTAACCTTATTTTAACCTCAAAATTGTTCAGATAACATCAAATGGGCCGGGCCACAGCATTTCCTGCAAGACCACGTCCGCCAAGCAATGACTTAGATCAGCCTGTGCAAATGCGTAGGCTGATTAGAATAATTGCTTTGCGCTGATTAGCCAAACATCTAAGCTTTTTTTGGACGAACGCCGGGCGCATATGCAATTTTGTAGGAAATGCTGTGCCTCGGCTGAAACTTAAGAGATTCTACTGGCAGGCTTCATCAGAAAGTTCCTGGCTACGTCCCTGGTATCAAGCTGACCAGCCCTCCCCGGGTTCTTCATGCGGACAATAATTCTCCGCGCTGACTCCGCGTTGACTTAAGTCTTCATTGGGTACACGTCAGAAGGCACGATTACTTACGTTGTTGCTCCTATATCCTTAAGCGATATGAGGACAACGGAGACCCATACCACCGGATCAGACCTCATTATCCACCAACAGAATGAATGGATACTCAGACGCGTAGCCAGGGAGAAGCTATGAAATCCAGGCTTCATCATGAATTTGGTAATTTAACCTTATTTTCACCTCAAACTTGTTCAAATGACATCAAATGGGCCGTGGCATAGCATTTTTTTTACAAACCACATGTCCGCTGAGCAATTACTCAGATCAGCCTGCGCAAATGTGCAGGCTGATCAGAGTCATTGCTTCGCGCTGATTAGCTAAACATCCTTCTTTAGACGAACGACATAGCTTTTGCTTAGAATGCGTGTATGCCCAGGCTGATCTGAGTCTTCGCCGGGAGCATATGCAGTCTAGTAGAAATGTTGTGTCTCGGCTGAAATTTCGGAGATTCTATTAGGAGGCTTAAAAACTTTACTTAGACCAAGATCAAATGGTTCATTTTAGGAGCTATGTGATCTAGTTTCGCGCTGTTTGCTCATGTGTCAACATGCACATTCTACGCAGATGGTCAAATCAATTTTTAGTCGAAAGCAGCAAACTGCGTCAAAAACTACTGGTTTGAATGACAAGCAGTGTAGACCAAGATCAAATGGTTCATTTTAGGAGTTATGTGATCTAGGTCCGCGCTGTTCACTCAGTGTCAACTTGCACATTTTACGCATGGGATTAAATGAGTGTTTAATCGAAAGCAGCAAACTGTGTCCAAAACTGATGGTTTGAATGACACACTGTGTAGACTCAGATCAAATTGTTCATTTTTAAAGCTTTTCGATTTGGGTCCGCGCTCTTTGCTTACGTGTCCAAATGGACATGCTACGCACGTGGTCGAAGCCGCCAAACTGCGTCCAAAACTATTAGTTGAATGGCAGATTGTGTAGACCCAGATCAAATGGTTCATGTTAGGGACTATGTGTTCAGGATCGGCTTTGTGTGCTCTCGTGTCAACATGCACATCCCACGCACGTGGTCAAATCAGCGTTTAGTCGAAAGCAGTAAACTTAATATTTACCACCTACGCTCCAATTTAAATGCATATAAACACGGTAGTGATATGCAGACTGCACGATTTTCTCGCTGTCTAATATTTAATGTTATACAGATCCTTTGCAGTTCCTTGAAACATTATGTTGCTGATGTACACAAGGACTAGTTGAGCGTTTATAAAGGCGCCTGTGAATATGTGTGGGTAGAGTGTCAAATGACATTATAGGTTTTGGTTTAGTAATTAATGCGACATATGATAAAATCGCAGTAAAAACTAGTCGCCCAATATTAAAGTCCGTTTTCAGGATGTGCTTCTACAAATGATTGTCACAAATACGTGCTTCAGCGCGTGTTTGCCAGGTATGAAACTCTCAAAGTAAACATTTTATTCAATTCTTGTAAAACACGTTTGACCGATGCATGTTTTGATTCCTTATTTTTGTATGCAATTGCATACGAAATGACTCAGTACACCAACGGCGAAAAGCGGCTGGCATTATCACAGAACATAATCAACTGCAATGATCCTATATGCAGCAAAATATGGAGCCTGGAAGAAATGCGTGAGGATATAGAACACCGAATATCAGCAACCATGCAAACACAGGCGTCTTTAGACATATGTGAATGATATCTTGAAAGACATTTACCTCAAAGCCCATATCACACTATTCTAGGCAAAGGTTTGCGTTTTCAAGCGCATCTTTAATAGCGTTTTTAGTAATAAAAATAATGTTTTACTGTAATTAATGTTGCATAAACTCTACTTTATAAACAAAACCAAACTTACGTTGGATTTCACAATATATTTATCCCGAAAGGATTGGAGAAAAAGGACCCCTAACAACCATTAGTAAAAAATATATATAAAAAGGGGTACTACCTTGCGGAACACTCCCCACCGGGTAGGATTCCGTTTGAGAACGAAAGCGTACGTTTCGTTCAGCGTCCAAGAGAAACCTGGACAGTATCTCTCCAATTAGTAGGAGAAATTAATATTCGGCACTTTTCACAGAATTGCTCGCTTTAAATACGCATCGTCTATTAAAATTAAATGGTTTTCTTATAGGTGATGATGTAAAATTTATTCTCAAATATGCCCTATCAGTCACATTTTTCTTAAATAGAAACAGATTAATAGAAAAGGACTGTCTATTACTATCTGAATTTTATTACTATGAATGTTGGATTGGATCTGATCACAAGTTTTACACCTTTTTCATCACAGACAACCGAACTGTTTTAAATGACTATTTGTCTCCCTTAACCAACCGTTCACTTTATAAGATGCTATGAACAAAATAATAAAAAAGAATTATTGGGGACACGGTGGTCGAGTGGAATTTTACTTTTTTTAAAAAGCAGACACAGATCTCTTCGTGTGGGTTCGAACCCTTACTTCAATAATTTTTTTTATCGATATACATACATTTTTATCCTTATTTTGTGTGAGTTTTCATTGTAGTTATTTTTTTGTTTCAGTTAACGTTACCAGCGTAAATATTCTAATTAATAATAACACAGCCTTTGTTTGAGTTTGAAAAATTTAAGAAGAAAAATCTGATTACTATTCATATTTATAGAGCCAAACGTACACCTCCTTTCTTGGGTATCACAATATATATTTTTTTTCATTAGAAGCGCGCGTGGCTCGCTCATTGCACCCAATAAATCTATAGCACTGAAATTGTATTAGTACGCTGCAGCCTTAATTCGGTAGTTCCCAACGCTGTCTTTCTACATTTATAAAACCAAATCTGTGTATAGAGGTTCAAACATATTAGAATTTTAAACTGTCTATAGCATGGATGCAGGAAGGCATGTATCAACTCATGCTGTCTTAACGAAGCGTTACAAAATCAGTAAAAGCAAAAAAAACAAAAAAAAAAAACAACAGTCTCAGCTTCATTGTGGTATATGCCATGCCTCGGATCGAAAGAAAAGGGCATTGCCCCATATGCTCATATGCCAATAGCTGTGAGACCCGGATAGGCATACGCTTCCGCACAGTCTAATAAAGGTTGCACTGTTCGTCAGTATTTTCTACCACATCGAACCGTTGAATTCTAAGCGAAGGACCTGTGTCGACTGCATGTGTGGAGCTAATCTTTGCCTTCGTTTTTAGCGCATGCAGTAATACATTTGAAGCCTACCATAAAGGTGGTTCAACGCCTTCGGACAGTTACTGCAATACAGCAAATTAAGGCCTGTACGTTTTATACATTTACCAATATCAGTTTTATCTTGTTCACGTAGGTGTATGATCTTCATCGCGGTCTCTATACTTCGGTGTAGGAGATCCCTTCTTACAAGAATACCGACGGTATCAATGTCCTATTTATGGTATTTTACGAAAACGAAAATCATATGTGCGCCGGATTTGGATTTATAAACAAGTTGACTATAATCTTTTAAGACAAAAAAGCATCATGAACGGACTGGGATGGACTGCACAATACATATATAAATATTTAAGCTAAAATATAACCGAAAAGGGTATTGCTCTATCCAATGATTGTATCCCTAATCGAAATGTAAGAATACGTCCGGCTGACCCACCTTGGATTACTTCGGCAATTCAAAGACATATTAGGATACGTAAATGGGCATACAGAAAGGCTAAACATTCAAATATACTTCATATAGAATGTGCATTTTGACATTTGAGTAAACAGTGCGGACCCAGATTATATAGTTCCTAAAATGAATCATTTGATCTGGAGCTACACAGTTTGCCATTAAACCAGTAGTTTCGGGCGCATCAAATGGTAACTAACAGAATTTATGGGCCTGTCCAAATATCGTAATATATATAATAAGGTACAAAATATTCTGAATATTTTCCGTCAATACAGTGTTTGAGAGTGCAGCACTAAGAATTACACAGACGAAATTGGTATTGGTAAAAATATAAAACTTACAATTCTTAAATCATCGTATTGCAGTCACTATCCGACGTCGTTGAGCCACACTTATGGTAGTCATGTTTTCGCATTTGGTATAGAAGGAAAAAAATGGCTAAACTGACAGCAGAAGGACCACATTATATTACATAAACTCGTAACGTAGTGGTTCACTCTGTCAGTTCGTGTTGAATATATATTTTCGTTGTCCGCTGACAGAATTGTTGATACCTCCCAGTGCACTTGTGGCAGTACGGAACCGCTTGTGGCAGATTCCAGAGTACGAAAGCAAAAATTATCTGTCTTGTACAAAATGTATTCAAATATAAGTCCTAGTTATCTTTCATCTTTGTACCACCTTATATCAGCGATATTTCTTCATATAATTTAAGAAATGCAAATAACTTACAAACAGTTGAAACAAGAAAACGTCAATATTATCATTCTTTTCTCCCTTCTGTGATAAGAGAACTACTGTGCTTTCGACATCTTTCAGAAAGTCGTTTTTTGCTTGACGCTTTACACAGAAGAAGTAAATTTGCAAATTTTTGTCATGATTTAATGCAAAACCATTTGTCTAACTACCTATGTACAAGAAAATTTATTCTAGTCATTGTTTTTTAAAGAATCAAATATTTTCACTTTTTCCCATCGTAAAAATGAAGCCAAATCATGCAGAAATCTGTAGGGTAGATAACTTGGAGCCAAATTTTCAACAAGTTCTACTTGTTCAACGTTTTCTGAAATTTTCACAATATTGTTTTAAAACGTCAATAATACAAATTCAACAAAGAAAAGTAAAAAATACTTTCTTAGACGAAAATTTCAAAAAATTACTTTACTATAGAAATTGCATAGGTCAGACCAACTTTTGGCTGTAACATTAATTTTTGTGTAAATATTTGAGAACAAAACACAGAAACATAAAAGACAAATGGTTTCTGAGAAGATATGGTCAATCAAAACAAAATATTTTCATTTAAAATAAAACGCCAAGCAAAAAACGTCTTTCCAAGAGATGTTGAAAGGACAGTAGAGATTAGTTTGTCGGAAGAAACAAGAAACGCTAGTTCAGTCAATGCCTTCAAATCACGCCTTAACCAAAACGTTATTGTTCCAGAAATACCTAAATACTTTTATATTGACGACAGACGTCTGCAGATGTTGCATACACGTCTTCGAACAACTATAGTTCCTTAAATCGGGATCTTTTTCGTAAATATATTTCTGATACTTCCCAGTGCACGTACGGAAATCGCTGATCTTGTTTGGAGAGAAGAGGGCTTGTAACGAACCGTCTAATCGGGATCTAACTGTTTATTTTTGGTACTGTCGCCCTGTTTACAACAACGGGCATGTCCAAACCCAAAATGGAAGTCTTTTTCAGACAGTCAACAGTAAAAGGTTTAACGTATATTTTAGATGTTCTTAACCCATTTTAGTCTCTGAAGACCCCAAAAAGGGTAATTTGGAAACAGTGCAGACCCAGACCTGACGCCTCAGAGAGAGAGAGAGAGAGAGAGAGAGAGACAGACAGACAGACAGACAGTGCAGACCAGATCTGACGCCTCAGAGAAGAGAGAGAGAGAGAGAGAGAGAGAGAGAGAGAGAGAGAGAGAGAGTGTGTGTGTATGTGTCTTGAGGGCGGGATTTTTCAGTCTAAAAATGGGTGACGGAAGTTAGATGGAGGGGCTGTGACAGAGTGGTTAGAGTGCTTGACTGCAGAGCTAAATGTTGCCGGTTCGTGTCCATCTTTGATCATCGATTAAAAACGTCCCTATTTACCCGGCAACGAATACCATTCGCGGGAGTTAATCATTCCTCGCGAATGGTATTCATTGCCGGGTGAGTTGGGATTTCTTACAGTTGTAGCACAAGACACAATGGGCTCTAACTCCCAACGCCACTACGGCTGCAGTCTGTGGAACACCTCAATCTTTATCGAGATCTATCTGGGAACATATGTGTTCTTCGTGTTGTAGCTGAGTCACAAAAGTTTAGTCGGCAATGCTTTTAAAGTAATGTGCAAAAGCTTTGACTAAACACACGCACGCAAACATATAACCGTTAAGGTAATTTATTGTTAGTGTATGAATCTCAATTGTTTATTTTCGAAGTTATCAAAAACGTGGAATGTGTGTTTGCACCAATGACCTTAGGAGAAAAAATGTCAAACACCTTCCCAAAACACTTTTTTTAAAATTTTTATCACCTATTCTTAACAAAATCAAATTATTCTTACAAATCCATTATTAAAACTTTTTTACAATCATTTGTTGTAATCATATTACATTGCAAAATACATTTTCGTATATCTTTGTATCATTGTTGTCAGTTGCTAATTATTTTTTTTTATTAAAACGTAGCTGAAAACTTTTTTTTTTATTTTATATTCACTCACTCTGTAAATAATAACCTCTGATATTATATGAACAAGTTATAGACTTACCTGAAATCATAAAGATGAAAACAACAGAAAGCAAAACAGAATGTCCAGTAAAACTAGAAGGCATTAAATCCATTCTTAACCAAATCTTTTTTCACCATTCCAAACATTTCGGACAATTCGACTCATTATTCACATTCTCCAAGAATCTTTCCGGTGTAATTTGCCTCCTCTTATTATGGCATTTTGGTGCTTAATATATCGTCGACAGATATAATGGACGCATTTAGTCTCCATTCATTGTATTAGAACGGAAATTGTAGCAAACATACTGGTGTCCCGTTGCTCCATTGATTCTACTTATTCCTGACATTGGAAGAGCATTAATGACAAACAAATACGCCGAATCATGAGAAAGGGGCCTAATCGCATATTTGGACAATGACGGCTCGGATCAGCTTGCGCATGCACACAGTCCAATCAGGGCTTTCTGTATTTGTCGATCCATTCTGCAGTATCAAATGATTCTGAAAACGGTCAGCGAATTCCCTGATCAGACTGCACAGTCAGATCAGGGCTTTCGCTGCCCGCACTTGCAATAAGTATCCTCCAGTGACATGGCTCGGATGATAAATTTTCCCTGTAAATTACAAAAAGCAGTAGCATATGCCTTCTTTGCCATGAGTTATTTCTTTTCCTCTTATTTCATTTCGAACCCAACATACCATTACACGCATCGATGTTCTTTAATATGGGTTAGTCAAAGAAAGTGCATTTTATTGCTTTTTTACATAGAGATGTTTGGCTATTCGGTTCCAAACCTACCATAAATTTCAGTCGCAAAAAAGAGAAAGAGGACCCTTCACCATTAAAGGAATTTTAAGCAGACGACATTCTGAAGTTGAGTTTGACATTTTTAGAGAAAATATAGCTTAATATTTCATGTGAATCTAGGCAGAGATTTGTCTGCTTGGCAGACGATTCACATGAAATATCTTATTTTCAGCAGACGATTCGCATGCGACATCTTGTTTTCTCTGAAAAAAAGATTTAAAAAAAGGACATATCAAAGTACCGTCTGCTGTATAAATTGTGATTAACGCTTCAAAAGTTAACGCGTATGTGAGCAACGAAAAGCCAGGGCCCAGTTGTTCAAAGCTAACGATGTCGTTAGTTAACGATTCGTTAAAATTTACATCGAGTGATACGCAAACATGCTGTAATTTTTTGCTGAAAAAATGTGAGTAGCTTTTGCAGTAGCTTTTGCAGTGCAAAAGCTACTCACATTTTTTCAGCAAAAAATATCAGAATATTGTATATTAAATCCGCTAAAATAGTTAACGAAATGACCCTTAACGAGTTCGTTAAGCTAACGACGCTTTGAACCACTGGGCCCAGATGAGCCGGTGCATTTATGCAGTCCGATATTGGAATCCTGTCGAATACAGGAGTGTTATGAACAGATGCCACTGATGATCGGAAAGCTTATTCATAGTCGACTAATCGGAAAATTCTGTTTTTAGAAACATATTTTCTCACGTTTTATTTTTATAAGCAAGATATAAAGAATGGAATTCAGAGCTGTCTTTTTGGGTCATTCTAGCTTTGTGGTCAATAAAAGTGAAAAAAAAAAAAAAAAAAAAAGATTAAATAGCCTTAAAAGTCAACCCAAAAGTACTGATATTTTTCTTATTTCCCCATGAAAACATATGGTGTTAGTACTCATTAGAAGCGCCTGAATACCCACAACGTATGTTTTCATGGAGAAATAAGAAAACTATTATCTGGATACCCCTCTAATTGATCTCGAGCAACGAATATGTACCTGGAAGAGGGCTAAATTGATTCCCAACACCACTGTGCATGTGCGCAGATAGATCTCGTGTGTGTGTGTGTGTGTGTGTGTGTGTGTTATATGATTGTTCAAATTTTAGTGCATCTATGTTATCTATTAAATCAATAATAAATGTGCATATAAGCTTTTATCTAAACAATTATTGTTACAATTTTGTTTCGACCCAATGTAAGTCTGACTTGTGACATAAGAAAAGGTTTTTTAGGGTAAATACAAACAGGAAAAATGCAGATCAACCAGCGGAGATATATAATTTGATCAGGAACTTTGCTGTACTCCGATATGTTATACAAGGTTACAAACATGTAATATGAGGTAGAAATACAAATTAATTGATGGGAGCAGGGGCTGTACGTTCACCATACACAATTATTATACAATACGGCAAATATAACATCAATCTTGGCAGAGAGAGAGAGAGAGAGAGAGAGAGAGAGAGAGAGAGAGAGAGAGAGAGAGAATACACAATTAGTACACAATAAGACAAATATAATATCAGTCTTGTCAGAGAGAGAGAGAGAGAGAGAGAGAGAGAGAGAGAGGGAGGGGGGCCTTTTCACAACTTACAGTATATATTTAATATAGAGTCTAGTCCCGATAACTCGAACCCCAAGGGACCAGAATTCACTGTTTGGTGTCTCATTTGTTTGAGTTACGAGGAAATGAAATGTAAAACTGACCTGAAAACACCCTGGTTGATTTCACAATAGGGATACCAACCAACATGCCTCTATATCAAGATTGATCCAAACACTCGTAACCCAGCCCGCGGTATCCGCGTTCGAGCTAACGAGGATCATCTATATATAATCTCATAAAACACTTTGAAAAATATGTATGCATATGGACCTTTGGACCAGGTAGTAGATAATACAAGTAGTTAACCGGGGTTTGTTTTGAATTAGTCTAAAATAGTTCCTAAGAACTTACAAAAGCGTTGAAGCTTAAATTGGTTTGTTTTATTCAGAAGTTATAAAACAATAAAGTATTTGCGAGATTTCTACTTATAAATGGTACTAATACGTTTCTAATAAAATCAAAGGAGGGGCATTCAAAACATAATGATAATCATTCCCCATTACATTACCTAAAAAATGATTGCATTTTCTGAGATTTCTACTGATTTGCCGCCATCGGCCAGTTTCGATTGGGAGTTTGTGATTGCATGTTCGGAAATAAATAAAACTTTTTCTCAATCTACAGGGAATTGTAATTCGATATTCTTCGAATTTATGTTCTGTTTTGTAGATTCTGTAATTAAGTTATTCTTAGGAATCATTATAGTAGAAAGCCATGACTGCTTAAACTGATCTTTAAGGGTAAGCTCAATTATTTGTGAAATCAACATATTATCTATTGACAACCAAGCGTTATCATATCTACCAGTAATGTAATCTGAATATAAAACAGTTAAATCGATATGACAGTTTTGATCTTTTGCCTAGTAACATATTCGACCAAAAATTTACAATTCTCTTTTTTATATGAAATGAAACTGGAAAGCGACCAAGCTCTCTATAAACCATAACATGTGGGATATTTTTCTTAACATTAAGTATTGTTTTTAGAAAATCAGTATGAATCTTTCCAAAAGTTGTTAAGTCACCAAAACACTATATCTCAGACCTAATATGTTAGAATAGGTAAAATCATATCAGCGAATAATTCCAACTGACAGTCAATAGACAGATCTAGATATCTTACTTTTTGATATAATCCAAATAAAGTTTTTTTTCTAGCTTGTTCCACAACGTGTTTCTTATGCACAGTTTACATATGGCCTGCGATTAGCTTACGGCACCTGTAAGATGCCCGTATCTCCATTTCCGTGCGCCCTCCGTATGGAGGCAGCCGACGGCCATACGATTATCGTACGGATTCACAGGCGCCTTATCCTGTACGATGTTGTTTAAGTCCGCACTACGACAAATTAAAAAAAAAAATGCAAGCCCGTAGATATGCCGTTGTTAGAATCGCACGATCCCCGCACGGGCTCCGCACAGAAGCCGCGCGCTGATCGTGCGGACAACGCTTGATTTTAGATGGTAATTTAGGCAAAACAATCTTACGATGACTGTAGGCTCTTGGGATAATCGTACGCACCCCCGACCCACCCACCCCCGCCCAGCTATCTCAAGGTTGCCGCACGGTGCCCGTATCGCACGGATATAAAACAGTTATCTTGCGGCAATCTCACGGCAACCGCATCATGACCGTGTGGCCGCCATGCGCTGGGTCAACATTTTCCTTCTTGGACTCCTTTCCTTTTGTTTTAGGTTCCATCCCAATCGACACACAAGCAGAAATGTGAAGTTTGTCACTTTTGATACACAAATGCCCAAAACTACACGACGATCGTACAGTCACCGTACCATCTCCACGCAGCCTCCCTAAGCACGATTTCCGTACGATCTCCGCACGGTCTCCGTACGGCTTTGCCCCGATCCGTCGCCGAAAGTCCATACAAGACGTATACAATGTAAATTAATACATACGCCGAAGCCCGTAGTCACCTACGATGCCTACAAATAAAATCATTCGGAAAATTGTAGACAAATAGTACGGCGTTCTTTTCTTTGTGTTTTTTGTTTTGTTTGTTTTACGGCCCTTTCAAGAAAATTTCACATATATCGAGCCGATCGTTCATCAAAGGTGGGCGAAAAACCACCTGACCATCCGTAAGCAGAACTTGGTTTTCCTACGTGACCCGAGCGAGGCTCGAACCATAGCGGTGAGAAACCTAATGGATTAAGAGTCAGCTATAGCTGTTACGGGAACACTAAATACCAGATCAAATCAATTGATTAACTTACTTTACAGAAAGGGGTGCGACATGCTCTCTAGTTAGTCATCATCATCACCATCATCATCATCATCATCGTCATCATCATTACTATTATTGTTATCTCGTTATTATCATTATTATTATTATTATTAATTTTATTATTATATTTGCTAAATAATTACCAACATGCTATGTTTCCATCTACTCTTCACATGTTATTACGCTGCTATATAACTTTCAGGAAATGATTTACATAAGCTCTAAGCTTTTTATCAAATCCTGTACCATATAATATTATACTATGTATATGTGAAAAATGCTGAATAAAATATTGTTTAAACCAAGAGTCAGCTCTCTTATCCACTATGCTACGGGGACATGCAAACAGTACGGCGAACAGGGCAAATGTGATATAGGCATTAGTCGGAAATTTCGCGACTTTGTTAATAAAACCCCTAGATATTTGGAACTGTCTAGTATTTCTAAAGGCTTATTTTCAAGTATAATGTCAGAATGATTTCTTGTTTTGTCACCAAATATAACAATCTCAGAAAAATCGGTATTAACATATAACTTCCATAATTTACAATAATTATGAATTTGTTTAATAATTCATGTGATTCATTTTCCATTTTCGGCAAATAAAACTGTATCGTTACCATATAATAATTCCACAGTTTTAAAACAACTTTGTAGAGAATGCTCGAAAAAACTGGAGCCCAAAACCTATTACGTTGTGAAAGAAAATTCTCTCGATAGTTTAGAAATATGGAAAACAAGAGGCCCATGGGCTACAACGCTCACCTGAGTTAAATGCTGTAAGTGCATCAGGTCATTTACTCATTATTCCATATCAGCCCAACAATTTGTTTGTGTTGAGGTTTTACGGCCCAGTCAACCCAATGGGGTCATGTCGAGCGCGGTCAGTTTACCTAACCACACGTTTACTGGGCAGGCCTAGTCCTCTAAGCGGTTAACCAGTATTGTGCACATTCTTTCGCCAGAAACTGACAACTGCCCGGGTTTCAAGGCCATGACTAAAACAGATTTTGAGATATCTTGCTTACAAGGTTGAAATGCTGAACTCTTTAAAGGGCTATAAGTAATAAATAAATAAATAAATAAATAAATACAATTCAGATTTTTTCAAAAGTTAATTGGGTCATCTATTTAACATTCCCTATCAGCACATTAAGTTTAAATACAAGAGCTCAAATAGTTTTCGAGATATCTTGCGTACACGATTTCATTGCAATGTTTTTGCAAAATATTATAACTAAAAAGATAGCTTGTGGAAGTGATGACGTCATGGCTTGAAATATGTCCTGTTTTTTTGGCAAAACTTTCAAGTAGGAAATTTGTGAAACACCAGCAGGGAAAGAAGACCATGTGATGTGCCAGCAGGGAAAAAAGACCCTGCAAAGCTTGTTTCTTGTCAATGTTTAGCTCTGGCGGCCTTTTTGTTCAGCCTAGTGGAACCTTTTTAGCAATTTGGGTAAAAGGCATAAGAGGTACATATCTGTTAAATTATTTTGAAATCGGGCCACTGGCCGTGAAGGAGATATTCTTTAAAGTTTTTGTTTCTGTTTTAAGCTCTGGCATCCATTTTGTTCAGTAAATCAGAACTATTTTAGCTATTTTGGTAAAAAAAGGCATAAGAGGAACATTTCTGTGAAATTAATATGAAATCGGGTCTCTGTCGTTAAATTTTTTTTTTTTTTTTAAACTCTCTTGCCATTTTGTTTAGCAGAGTGGAACCATTAAGCGATTTGGGTAAAGGGGGATAAGATGAACATTTCTGTGAAATAATTTTGAAATCGGGCCACTGGCCAAGGAAAAGATAACGTTTAAAGTTGTTTTTTCTTCTATTTTTCTTTCTCTTGCCATTTTGTTCAGCCGATTGGAATCATTTTAACAAGTTTTGTAAAAGGCCATAACAATTCTGTAAAATTACTTTGAAATCGGGCCTTTGGCCGCAGAATATTTTTTTTTCTATGTTTAATAATTCATGTACTAACTCATTTTCCATTTTCGGCAAATAAAATGTATCGTCAGCATATAATAATTCCACAATTTTAAAACAACTTTATAGAGATTGCTCGTAAAAACTGGAGCCCAAAACCTATTATGATTTGAAAGAAAATTATCGAGATCGTTTAAAATATGGAAAACAAGAGGCTCATGGACCACAACGCTCACAGTATGTCGATTAAAGGCGACCATTTTGTTCGGTATTTATAGCAAAACTTTCAAGTACGAAATTTGTGAAACATCAGCAGGGAAAGAAGACCATGTGATGTGCCAGCAGGGAAAAAGGCTCTGCAAAGCTTGTTTCTTGTCAGTGTTTAGCTCTGGCGGCCTTTTTGTTCAGCCTAGTGGAATCATTTTAGCAATTTGGGTAAAAAGACATAAGAGGAACATATCTGTTAAATTCTTTTGAAATCGGGCCACTGGCCGTGAAGGAGATATTCTATTTTTAAAGTTTTTTTTTTCTGTTTTAAGCTCTGGCGACCATTTTGTTCAGTAAAGCAGAACCATTTCAGCAATTTTGGTAAAAGGGCATAAGAGGAACATTTCTGTGAAATTATTTTGAAATCGGGCCACTGTCGTTTAAAGTTTTTTTTTTTTTTTTTTTTTTTTTTTTTTTTTTAACTTTCTTGCCATTTTGTTTAGCAGAGTGGAACCATTTTAGCAATTTTGGTAAAGGGGGATAAGATGAACATTTCTGTGAAATCATTTTAAAATCGGGCCAATGACTAGGAAAAGCTATCGTTTAAAGTTTTTTTTTTCTTATATCATTTTTCTCTCTCTTGCCGTTTTATTCAGCCGAGCGGAATCATTTTAACAGGTTTTGGTAAAAGGCCATAAGAGGAACACTTCTGTGAAATTACTTTGAAATCGGGCCTTTGGTCGCGGAATATTGTCTTTTAATTTTTTTTTCTATTTTTAGCTCTAGCTATTTTTGTTCAGTCAAGCGGCTTCAGAGGAGGTCGTTTGTAAATATTCACGGACGGACCGACGCACGGACGGACGGACGACGGACAAAAAGTAATCACTAAACCTCATCCTGAGCATAGCTCAGGTGAGCTAACAATACAGGTGAAAGATTCTCAGCCTGTCATACACCATTTTTACATGAAAAAAAAAAAAAAAAAAAAAAAAAAAAAAAAAAAAAAAATGCCGACTGCAATCCATTAAAAGGCATGCACGATTTTATATCATTATACATATTCTTAATGACAGTTTTATTATGCCCCCAACTTCAAAGAAGTTGGAGGGGCATATTGCTTCTGGGTTGTTCGTCCGTCCATCCGTCCGTTCGTCACGCTTTTTGATGCATAGCATAACTTTAAAACCGTGAATGCTACAGTTTTGAAATTTCTTATATGGATTCCTCATGAAAAAATTGCTGAAACGTATTTTTTCTTGACAGGATTATGCCCCTTTTCTGAGTTATGGCCCTTTGAAAATATATAGATGCAATTTTGTCAGCAAAATATCTCAAAAACTATTAAAGCTAGAGCCTTGAAACTTGATGAATAGACTGGTAGTGATGAGTAGACAACCTGATTAACTTTTGAAGTAATTTTGAAAAATACTTCTTGAGTTATGGCCCTTTGCAATTTTGGGCATTTTTACCTTGTCAGCAAAATATCTAAAAAAACTGTTAGAGCTAGAGCCTTGAAACTTAGTAAATGGATTTGTAGTGATGAGTAGATGACCTGATTTACTTTTGAAGAAATTCTGAAAAATACTTCATGAGTTATGGCCCTTTGTAATTTTGGGCATTTTTCCCTTGTAAGCAGAATGTCTCAAAAACAGTTGGAACTAGTGCCTGGAAACAAAGAGCTCTCGTCTTTTCAATGAGGTTAAGCAACACCAATCCGGTTAGTACTTGGATGGGTGATATCCTTACACAACAGTGTTCAGTAGAATGTTCGTGTATATTTTTTTTTTATTTATTTAATTTTTTTTTGTACCTGTTTTTTCCCCTCATTACTTTGTCACTCATATGAATGATTATGTGTTCCAAAGAAATCTGATCTTCTCAATGAAGTTAAGCAACGCCAACCCGGTTAGTGCCTGGATGGGTGAACGCCTAACACTACCGTGTGCTGTAGATTTTTCATGTATTTTTTTTCTTTTTTGTTTTTCTGTGCCTGCTCCTTTTTTCATTCTTTTGTCATTCATAGCAATAATTCTGTTTGCATATGTTCTGCAGACGCCCTTTCCTATGACATGACTCGGATATGTCTTTCCTCTACATGGGAAGATAATATAAAACTTTGAAAAGAAAACAGTAGTCAGTCGGCGGATATGTATAATCAAGGACTGATTCGGAGGGGGCTCGGGGGGATTCAGTCGAGCACCCCCACCCCCAGACTTTGGATCAAAAGTTCATTTTCATGGGAAATTATGGATAAATTTTGGATACCGTATTTACCGTAAATATCCACATCCCTTATTTTCACCTTATACTTATCTTCAAGTCCACTTGACAACTTGCGAGTAAGACTGTGTAAAATTGCAGGATGAGTGGCAAACACTGTGGACCCAGATCAGACACCGCATTTTCCGGCGTCTGATCTGGCTCTACACTGTTTGCTCAGGCCTGTCTTTCAAAATACGTAGGGTAAGTAGGGACATTTGATCAAATCGAGTCCCCCCACCCCCTCATATGTAATCCTGGATCTGCCCCTGTAAAGTCAAATCAGGTGTTTTTGTTCTCTAATAAAATCATCGGACACTTTACATAGAATATGTAAAAGGACAGCGAAGGCCATGCTCGAATAAACTGGATTCGCTTCGAAGGATACGAAGGCAGATCTGGACTTTCGTTTTTAGAAAAAATCATTTTATCACGACAAGAGATAAATGACATCATTTGAATTTAGGCTCTTGAACGTCTCCTGCTTTCGTTTTTCAGGCATGCCTTAGAATGTTTTGAGTCGTTTGCACCACATTTACTTCTTGTCTCAAACGCTGCGAGTAATCCTATGTTGGGGATAGAGTAAGTATTATGCTTGGTTCTTGGGAGTCGATAGTCGGTTCATCCTTCGACGCGTCTTTCCTGTAGCGTTTGGTCGTGCTGACACGAACCTTTTATATGCTTGCTTATAACATGTTAAATGGAAATTAAGAACAATTGTTTTTACAAACTTCATGTTTATATGTCTGTCAACACGGCAACAGGCATTTAACATGGGGACCATGACCTGCACGATCTTCTAGCACTGCCAACTCCGCTAACATACAGAGCCACTGCTTCTGATTAAAACATTTTGTTTAAAATTTTCATCAGACTGTTCGTCCATATATTCTGTAGCTGCAAAACGCCACTTACACAGATACATATTTTCTGCTAGAAATGTTCGTTCGCTTTGTTTGAAACATGCATGACTCATTGATATGTGTGTTCATTGTGAAACTACTGATATGTGTGTTCATTGTGAAACTACTGACAAAGCACTGAGGAAACTCTTGCCAAGGCAAACTGCACACAAACGGAAATATTAGCGCTTGCAAAAATAATCAACAAATGAATGACTAGTTAGTGTGTGCAGAGTTGCGGGCTTAATTGTTTCTACACTGGAAACATTGCGTTGTGCTTGATATAAATATTAAAAACGGAGATGTTAGATCGAAAACTTATGCATACAAAACTGTTGCATTGAGTAGCAGCACGAGAATAACAGACTTGTGGGTATTTTAGTACATTTTGTGCTATGCTTATTAATATAAATATGATGACAAACACTTGACATTGGTTTCTAGAAAGGCATTGTAACACTCATGACATCATCGTGATTTGCTCTGAAAGAAATATCTTAGCTTTTTTTTTTTGTATTATTCCTTTCCTCTACCCCCTACCAAGAACACCCATTACAAACTAAAAATAAGATAGTGGCAGTCCCACAAGACCCACAACCCGGCCAGTAAAAAAAAATAATAAATAAATAAAAAAATAAAATATATGGTGCGGGTAAGTGGACCTAACTTTGCGAATCCTCCATCGGAGAAATTCGCTTGAGGAACGAGAATGCAGATCACGTTCATGACCGTCCAGACAACTCTAGACAGAATCTAACTTAACGACACGTAGGAAATACAGTAGTTGTTGTTGTGCAGATTTTTAACGCTACCAGGCACCCGAGGCACATGGAGGCAGCGGCGATTGTTATGTACATGTATTTGTACAGCCTTGCTTTCATGGATCACCCATGCACACTTGGTGTCGCTGTCTGTCACCAAGCGTCGCCCTGTCCATTTTATACTCAACCCAGGGCACGTCGAGTATGAGCTAGGCGTACTAATGATCTGAAAATTGTCTCGACCCTAGCGGGAATCGAACCCACGATATCCCGCATGAAAGTCGAGTGCACTAACCACTAGGCCACCTAGCCCACGAAATACAGTAGTTTGACCTGAGCACAATAAATACACATAAAATATTAATTTTAAATGGTATCTCCGGAGCGCAATGAGAGGATATCAGCGCCCAGTTATTAACAATTTTGTTTCGCTTAAATAAAAAGTCTTCTAATGAAAACATTTTTTTATAAATAATAGATGACATTCAGCTACAGTGTCAGAATAGAGCTTATTGTTGTGCCTGATGGTCTCATTTCAGTATCAAACAGCGCATTAGCTCCCTTTACAAAACAACTATTTAAATAAATAATAATGCCAAAGACTACTGGCCAAAATAGCCGAGGGGTTATGGATGTCCACTTGAGAACAGTTGATCAAACTGGACGCAGTGGTCAAATCTTCTAGACGTGAGTTCGAAATCTGATGATGGGACATGTATATATAAATAATCGTATTGTAATTCTTTACTTATTCCTTTATTATTTTTATTGTTCACGTTTTATTATATTTGTCTTCTATGTCATTTCCCTAGTATGTAATTTTTTTTTTTCAAAATCTTCGCTATATATGTATTAGATACAGCAGAATACATGAACAGACAGCAACAGCACGATAAGATCGCATGGACAGGCTGAGGGATGCGCAGGCTGATCTGGGCCTTCGTTGTCCGCACATGCAAAAACAGTCATTTTCTTACGACATGGCTTCAAGTTAGTCATTAAGGCCCTGAAATGTCAAACCTGGTTTTCTGGAAAAACAAATAATAGAAAACTATCAAATTGTCGTCTGCTGAATTTGCACAGAGAGTGGTAAAGGTTAAAGAGCCTCAGTAAAGAAAATAAATTTAAAACTATTTCTTAATCAGAATTTAATTTGCAGCAAGGTTTATACAAACATATTAATGCCAGTCACTGCTGGAGTCAGCCAGCCAGTGATATGACATTTCCTCCTGTAAGTCGCTTCAAGCAACATAGTCCCCGTTAATAGAATTGTAAGTCTCTGAACTGACATGATATAGGATATCCTGGGAGCCAGCCTCCACGCGCTACAATACATTTCACCACCACAGCAGCATATTACAACATAGCGAATCCCTCCCCCTCCTCTTCCCCAACCCTCCTCCCCTGCACCCCGCATTGCCACATCAAGTCCTTCAACCATATGAAAGGGACAATATGCCGCGTGAGAACAGTAAAGACCCGAAAAAGCATACGCATCCGATTGCAGAGATCGAGAGAAAGACATTGAACCTTACGCATTGCGAATAAATAATACATACGAATTAGTGTTTCATACATGACGAAACATCTGAGTCTAGTACCTGCACACCTAGTTCAAACCTGCATTTTGTTTCACTCGTTAGCACATTAAATAAATCAAATGTTCAATTAATGTAATGATGTGGTTCAGTTTTATTTACAACAATAATTCAGAGGTGTAAAAATGTGGAAAAAGCACGCTACCGCTCCATGGCGGCAGTCAAATTCATGTAATCAAGTTTATAAAACGCTTATTGTGTACACTTTCACATGTCTGTCCGTATCGAATGGAAACTCGGATGGATGATCTGTAAAGATTGTATGAAACAACGTTATCAGAAAACATTTGCTCCTTAGGGAAGGAAATTCATTCCTTTTAAAGTTGTCCCATTTTCCAAAGGGAAGGCATAAATTTCTAACAGAGTTGCCTGCCCTGGAAGTTCCCCATTACTATTAAGTGTAGATAGATGTAAAGACTTTTGTGATTCTTTATGTGCATTCTGTTTTATTCCCGATTTTAACCTTTAACATGCTGGAAATTAAATGCGTAGATGACGGATGAGTCCTATGAATATTTTAATCCTAAAATAATCATTCAAAAAATGGCAACATTAATATTTTTTCGGAAAAAATTAGGCTTGACATTTTATGTGACTTGTTTGCTAGAGATCTTGATACGATGTACCCTTTTCATGTGAGACGGCTCAAATTACAAAAAGACACGTACATCTTATGCGAGCAGTAAAGATCCTGATTAGGGTGCGCAGATGGGCGCACTGGACTCTGATAAGATTTCGGAGGTGCGCAGCTTGTTCTGGGCATAGATGAAAATGCACGCGTGTATGTCTACAAGACAAACAGCATTACACGCAAGAATTAATGCACACTAGCATACAGCCAAACGCGCATGCATGCACGGCGTATGTAGGTCGGTCGGTAGGTAGGTAGGTGCGTGCGTGCGTGCCAGCCATACATGTATGTATGTATGTATGTATGTATGTATGTATGCATGCATGCATTCTATGACTTTTATTATTATAATTTTGCTTACAATTGATATGTCTAACGTGCAGGGAATGAGTGGGAAACAGTATAGACCCTGATCAGATTCAGCGTCTGATCATGGTCTACAATGTTTGTGCAGGACCCCATGTCCCAATGCTTAGGGTTATTATCGTATTATCATTACCGAATGGTAGCTAATGGAAGCTGTCCTCAGTTGTGAAAAGACCCAGTTCTCATTTTTTTTTTTTTTTTTTGATTTGGGTTTTACGGCCCTTTCAAGAATATTTCACTTATATCGAGCCGATCGTTCATCAAAGGTGGGCGAAAACCGGAGAACCCGGAGAAAAACCACCTGGCCATCCGTAAGCAGAACTTGGCTTTCCCACATATGACCCGAGCGAGGCTCGAACCACAGCGGTGAGAAACCTAATGGATTAAGAGTCAACTCTCTTATCCACTGGGCTACGGGGGCCCGCCACCCATTTCTCATATTCGGACACTTATCAGTACTGTAAATAGACGTAGTAGCGGTAGTAGTTGTAGTAGTAGTAGTAGTAGTAGCAGCAGAGGCAGTAGTAATATAAATCGACGTAGGAGAAAAGGGCCAACCTGACATATGCAAACAATGAATACTTCGAACCTGTCTCCGGACATTTGCCCCCCCCCCGACATTTGCCTCCCAATGAAAAAATATATAAATGGACATTTGCCCCCCAGTTGAAAATGTGACCAGGACATTTGCCCTCCCCCCTCCCCCCACGAGTTTATTTCTAGTATGGACGTTTGCCCCCAGTGCTTATTTTGAAAGTGGACATTTGCCCACCCCCCCCTTCCGCCCACTGCTTATTTTTTGTATGGACGTTTGCCCCCAATCCCACCCACTGCCTGATACATCCAGCATTCCATTCGTTTATTTTCTTTTCTTATCACAAGGAGATTCATTATACAGACCAGACTTGTATATAACTACATCATTTACATTATAACTGTTTTACGCCCCTTTCAAGATTATTTCACTTACTTAAAAATAGTGTCCATCAGGTATGCGAAAACTGGAGTCTCCAGCTAAAAACCACATGAGCTTCAATTGCAGAAATTGGCGTCTGACATAGGACCATGAGTGAGGCAAAAACTCAATATATGGTTCTGTAGCTGACTTGCTTAATGCTTATCCTGCTGAATAAATTTATTTAGCATTTCCAATTGCTGTATCAACCAATCAAATTCTTGATATGTTTTTGTTCAAATTCACAAACTGCATGACAAAGAGTGTAGATCCTGATCAGATGGCTTCAGAAGCCATCTGATCTGGATCTACACTGCTTGCAAAGGTAGGGGTTGTCTTTAACAGCAGGTTATAATTTATACAGATGGAATTATTCATTGCTTAGCATTTTGTTCTTCTGATGATAATAAACCAATGAGTTGACTTTTTCCTCCTTTGTTTTTTTTTCTTTTGTTAGCCCTGGATTTATCTGGGGGGCAAATGTTCCTTTCTGAAATATGCAGTGGGTGGAGGGGCAAACGTCCATTTTGAAAATAAGCACTGGGGGGTGGAGACAAATGTGCATTAATAGATTTAGTAATTGGGGGGGGGGGGGGGGGGGTGCGGGGCGGCGGGGGGGGGGGGGCAAATGTCCTGGGGGCATCTGTCCTGGAATCCTCTGAACAATATGTGTATCCGTGCAGTCAGCAAAGGGATCTTATATTTGACGACGTTTCCCCTAAATATTCAGACACTTCAACTCTTAACATACTTGCCCTAATAATTGGAAACGTCCATTTCGCTAACTATTCATGAGTCCAAGAAGTGCTGGACGAGAGACTAACAGTGTTGACCCTGATTGGATGCTGCAGTGAATTTTGTGACAGTCATATGGGAGAAATCTCGTCATCAATCTTGATGGGATTAGTGGCGATCTGGGTTGCACAGATAAAGTCAACTCCGACTGTTTCCGTCATTTTACAATATAGCCCAAAGCAAGTGTCAGCCGAATATACAATCCTCATGCGGTTCCATGCCAATCAAAGGAATAAAAAACGAACTATCACGAAGTGATAAATGATTTAATACATAATACAGAAAGTATCAAAAAGACCATTTTAAGATTAATCGAGAGGAAAAAAAAGGTATACCTGTATAAAGGGCATACATGTTTGTTTATAAACTTGTTCGCAGTATCGCATGTGTCTGAAAAGCAAATTAGAGTGGAAGCGACCAAGATCGTCTGATGTTTTTCTCCTGTGAATATACTAATATATTCTTTACATTTTGATAGCGATTCTATTTCTTCTCATAACAAACACCGGTTTTCCTTTAAGGACAGTAATTTATAAATTATATCATCAAATGTACACTTATGGTGTATTATGAAACTGTTCGCACAGGAATGATAGCGCATAGATAAACACAAGCTACTGTGACTGAAGAAAAGGTTTCCCGGCTCTAGCATATATCAAAACGGTGACTTCCCATTTCGTCTATTCCCATTTTGTCTACTGTTTTTATTCCCATTTCATGTACTCCAATTCTGAGGGTAATTCCCTTTTTTATCTACTTTTTGTTTTTCAATATAATGACTAAGATCTGGACCAAACTGTTCAGATACAATATATATATGGTTAATAGTGATCATAAAATACTGATTAATGATTAGGATCGGACTCTGCACTGGTTTATGTGCCTGTTTGCTATGCTTTCCAAACGAAATGAATGATGATGGATAATAAGGGAAACAAGAACTCCAAAAAGGTAAAACCAGACTAACTTCTTTAAGTGTGATCTTGGTCTACACTGGTTGCTGGATGAGTGGCAAACAGTGTAGACCCTGATCGGACACCGGGTTCTGCGGCGTCTGATCAAGGTCTAAACTGTTTTCTCAGGTATACCTGTCTCAATACTTAGGGTTATTGCGGTATTTCGGTATGTGAAAAGTGCAATATGCCGATGCGATCAACAAAGACCCAAAACATCATATGGATCCGAATGCGAGATCGCGGGTGATCAACTAACAACATTAACGCTTAATACTCTATGTATTTTTTTTTTAGCAAACGACATGTTTTAACTATTTTTTCTTATTTTTCCCAGAAATGGGATTTGACATTTCATGTAAATTATCTCCAGACAATTTGCGATGAACTGTCAAATTCTGTTTTCTGGTAAAAAATAAGAAAAATATCAGTTTGTCGTCTGCTGAATTAGCCCAGAGAGTGGTAATGGTTAAACTGTGCGCATTGCGAGAAAATAATATATACGAAACATTTGAGTCTAGTACCTGCAGACCTTTTTCAAACCTGCATTCTGCTTCACTCGTTAGTACGTAAAATAAATTAAATGTTCAATTAATGTAGGCATGTAGTTCATTTTTATTTACAACACTAATCCAAGGGGACCATAATGTGCGAAACGCACGCTGGCTCCTCAATACATGTACATGTCGTAAAGTTTATAAAATGCTTAAATTATTACACTTCTGCATGTCTGTCTGTATTGGGTGGAAACAAAGAGCTCTCGTCTTTTCAGTGAGGTTAAGCAACGCCAATCCGGTTAGTACTTGGATGGGTGATATCCTTACACAACAGTTTTCAGTAGAATGTTCGTGTATTTTTTTTTTATTTATTTTATTTAATTATTTTTTTTGTACCTGTTTTTTTTCCCTCATTACTTTGTCACTCATATGAATGATTATGTGTTCCAAAGAAATCTGATCTTCTCAATGGTTAAGCAACGCCAACCCGGTTAGTGCCTGAATGGGTGAACGCCTAACACTACCGGGTGCTGTAGATTTTTCATGTATTTTTTTTTCTTTTTTTTTCTATGCCTGCTCCTTTTTTCATTCTTTTGTCATTCATAGCAATAATTCTGTTTGCATATGTTCTGCAGACGCCCTTTCCTATGACATGACTCGGATATGTCTTTCCTCTACATGGGAAGATAATATAAAACTTTGAAAAGAAAACCGTAGTCAGTCGGCGGATATGTATAATCAAGGACGGATTCGGAGGGGGCTCAGGGGATTCAGTCGAGCACCCCCACCCCCAGACTTTGGATCAAAAGTTCATTTTCATGGGAAATTATGGATAAATTTTGGATACCGTATTTACCGTAAATATCCACATCCCTTATTTTCACCTTATACTTATCTTCAAGTCCACTTGACAACTTGCGAGAAAGACTGTGTAAAATTGCAGGAAGAGTGGCAAACACTGTGGACCCAGATCAGACACCGCATTTTCCGGCGTCTGATCTGGCTCTACACTGTTTGCTCAGGCCTGTCTTTCCAAATACGTAGGGTAAGTAGAGACATTTGATCAAATCGAGCCCCCCACCCCCTCATAAGTAATCCTGGATCTGCCCCTGTAAAGTCAAATCAGGTGTTTTTGTTCTCTAATAAAATCATCGGACACTTTACATAGAATATGTGAAAGAACAGCGAAGGCCATGCTCGAATAAACTGGATTCGCTTCGAAGGATACGAAGGCAGATCTGGACTTTCGTTTTTAGAAAAATTCATTTTATCACGACAATTGATAAATGGCATCATTTGAATTTTAGGCTCTTGAACGTCTCCTGCTTTCGTTTTTCAGGCATGCCTTAGAATGTTTTGAGTCATTTGCACCACATTTACCTCTTGACTCAAACGCTGCGAGTACTCATATGTTGGGGATAGAGTAGGTATTTTGCTTGGTTCTTGGGAGTCGACAGTCGGTTCATCCTTTGCCGCGTCTTTTCTGTAGCGTTTGGTCGTGCTGACACGAACCTTTTATATGCTTGCTTATAACATGTTAAATGGAAATTAAGAACAATTGTTTTTACAAACTTCATGTTTATATGTCTGTCAACACGGCAACAGGCATTTAACCTGGGGATCATGACTGCACGATCTTCTAGCACTGCCAACTCCGCTAACATACAGAGCCACTGTTTCTGATTAAAACATTTTGTTTAAAATTTTCATCAGGCTGTTCGTCCATATATTCTGTAGCTGCAAAACGCCACTTACACAGGTACATACTTTCTGCTAGAAATGTTCGTTCGCTTTGTTTAAAACATGCATGACTCATTGATATGTGTGTTCATTGTGAAACTACTGACAAAGCACTGAGGAAACTCTTGCCAAGGCAAACTGCACACAAACGGAAATATTAGCGCTTGCAAAAATAATCAACAAATGAATGACTAGTTAGTGTGTGCAGAGTTGCGGGCTTAATTGTTTCTACACTGGAAACATTGCGTTGTGCTTGATAAAAGTATTAAAAACGAAGATGTTAGATCGAAAACTTATACATACAAAGTGCGGTAATAAACTGTTGCATTGAGTAGCAGCACGAGAATAACAGACTTGTGGGTATTTTAGTACATTTTGTGTTGTGCTTATTAATATAAATATGATGACAAACACTTGACATTGGTTTCTAGAAAGGCATTGTAACATTCATGTGCTCTGAAAGAAATACCTTAGCTTTTCTTTTCTAGTATTTCTTTCCTCTACCCCCTACCAAGAAAACCCATTACAAACTAAAAAGAAGATAGTGGCAGTCCCTCAAGACCCACAACTCGGCCAGTAAAAAAAATAAGTAAAAAAAAAAAAATGGTGCGGGTAAGTGGAGCTAACTTTGCGAATCCTCCATCGGAGGAATTCGCTTGAGGAACGAGAATGCAGATCCCGTTCATGACCGTCCAGACAACTCTAGACAGAATCTAACTTAACGACACGTAGGAAATACAGTAGTTTGACCTGAGCACAATAAATACACATAAAATATTAATTTTAAATGGTATCTCCGGAGCGCAATGAGAGGATATCAGCGCCCAGTTATTAACAACTTTGTTTCGCTTAAATAAAAAGTCTTCTAATGAAAACATTATTTATAAATAATAAATGACATTCAGCTACAGTGTCAGAATAGAGCTTATTGTTGTGCCTGATGGTCTCATTTCAGTATCAAACAGCGCATTAGCTCCCTTTACAAAACAGCTATTTAAATAAATAATAATGCCAAAGACTACTGGGCCAAAATAGCCGAGGGGTTATGGATGTCCACTTAAGAACAGTTGATCAAACTGGACGCAGTGGTCAAATCTTCTAGGCGTGAGTTCGAAATCTGATGATGGAACATGTATATATAAATAATCGTATTGTAATTCTTTACTTATTCCTTTATTATTTTTATTGTTCACGTTTTATTATATTTGTCTTCTATGTCATTTCCCTAGTATGCTATTTTTTTTTCAAAATCTTCACTATATATGTATTAGATACAGCAAAATACATGAACAGACAGCAACAACCTCATAAGATCGCGTGGATAGGCTGAGGGATGCGCAGGCTGATCTGGGCCTTCCTTGACCGCACATGCAAAAACAGTCATTTTCTTACGACATGGCTTCAAGTTAGTCATTAAGGCCCTGAAATGTCAAACCTGGTTTTCTGGAAAAACAAATAATAGAAAACTATCAAATTGTCTTCTGCTGAATTTGCACAGAGAGTGGTAAAGGTTAAAGAACCTCAGTAAAGAAAATAAATTTGAAACTATTTCTTAATCTGAACTTAATTTGCAGCAAGGTTTATACAAACATATTAATGCCAGTCACTGCTGGAGTCAGCTAGCCAATGATATGACATTTCCTCTTGTAAGTCGCTTCAAGCAACATAGCCCTCGTTAGTAGAATTATAAGTCTCTGAACTGACATGATATTGGATATCCTGGGAGCCAGCCTCCACGCGCTACAATACATTTCACCACCACAGCAGCATATTACAACATAGCGAATCCCTCCCCCTCCTCTTCCCCAACCCTCCTCCCCTGCACCCCGCATTGCCACATCAAGTCCTTCAACCATATGAAAGGGACAATATGCCGCGTGAGAACAGTAAAGACCCGAAAAAGCATACGCATCCGATTGCAGAGATCGAGAGAAAGACATTGAACCTTACGCATTGCGAAAAAATAATACATACGAATCAGTGTTTCATACATGACGAAACATCTGAGTCTAGTACCTGCACACCTTTTTCAAACCTGCATTTTGTTTCACTCGTTAGCACATTAAATAAATCAAATGTTCAATTAATGTGGTTCAGTTTTATTTACAACAATAATTCAGAGGAGTAATAATGTGGAAAAAGCACGCTACCTCCCCATGGCGGCAGTCAAATTCATGTAATCAAGTTTATAAAGCGCTTATTGTGTACACTTTCACATGTCTGTCCGTTTCGAATGGAAACTCGGATGGATGATCTGTAAAGATTGTATGAGACAACGTTATCAGAAAATATTTGCTCCTTAGGGAAGGAAATTCATTCCTTTAAAAGTTGTCCCATTTTCCAAAGGGAGGGCATCAATTTCTAACAGAGTTGCCTCCCCTGGAAGTTCCCCATTACTATTAAGTGTAGAGAGATGTAAAGACTTTTGTGATTCCTTTTGTGCATTCTGTTTTATTCCCGATTTTAACCTTTAACATGCTGGAAATTAAATGCGTAGATGACGGATGAGTCCTATGAATATTTTAACCCTAAAATAATCATTCAAAAAATGGCAACATTCTAAAATATTTTTTCGGAAAAAATTAGGCTTGACATTTTATGTGACTTGTTTGCTAGAGATCTTGATACGATGTACCCTTTTCATGTGAGACGGCTCAAATTACAAAAGGACACGTACATCTTATGCGAACAGTAAAGATTCGATTAGGGTGCGCGGATGGGCGCACTGGACTCTGATAAGATTTCGGAGGTGCGCAGCTTGTTCTGGGCATAGATGAAAATGCACGCAAGTATGTCTACAAGACAAACAGCATTACACGCAAGAATTAATGCACACTAGCATACATCCAAACGCGCATGCATGCACGCACGGCGTATGTAGGTCGGTCGGTAGGTAGGTAGGTGCGTGCGTGCGTGCCAGCCATACATGAATATATACATGTATGTATGTATGTATGTATGTATGTATGTATGTATGTATGCATGTATGTATGCATGCATGCATGCATGCATGCATGTATGTATGAATGTATGCATGCATGCATTCTATGACTTTTATTATTATAATTTTGCTTACAATTGATATGTCTAACGTGTTGCTGAATGAGTGGGAAACAGTATAGACCCTGATCAGATTCAGCGTCTGATCATGGTCTACAATGTTTGTGCAGGACCCCATGTCCCAATACTTAGGGTTATTACCGTATTATCATTACCGAACGGTAGCTAATGCAAGCTGTCCTCAGTTGTGAAAAGACCCATTTCTCATATTCGGACACTTATCAGTACTGTAAATGGACGTAGTAGCGGTAGTAGTTGTAGTAGTAGTAGTAGTAGTAGCAGCAGAGGCAGTAGTAATATAAATCGAGAAAAGGGCCAACCTGACATATGCAAACAATGAATACTCCGAACCGGTCTCCGGACATTTGCCCCCCAGGACATTTGCCTCCCAATGAAAAAATATATAAATGGACATTTGCCCCCCAGTTGAAAATGTGACCAGGACATTTGCCCTCCCCCTCCCCCCACGAGCTTATTTCTAGTATGGACGTTTGCCCCCTGTGCTTATTTTGCAAGTGGACATTTGCCCCCCCCCCCCCACTGCTTATTTTAGGTATGGACGTTTGCCCCCACCCCCACCCACTGCCTGATACATCCAGCATTCCATTCGTTTATTTATTTTCTTTTTTTTTAACACAAGGAGATTCATTATACAGACCAGACTTGTATATAACTACATCATTTACATTATAACTGTTTCACGGCCCTTTCAAGATTATTTCACTTACTTAAAAATATTGTCCATCAGGTGTGCGAAAACTGGAGTCTCCAGAGAAAAACCACACGAGCTTCAATTGCAGAAATTGGCGTCTGACATAGGACCATGAGTGAGGCAAAAACTCAATATATGGTTCTGTAGCTGACTTGCTTAATGCTTATCCTGCTGAATAAATTTATTTAGCATCTCCAATTGCTGACTGTTTGTGTTGAGGTTTTACGGCCCAGTCAACCCAATGGGGTCATGTCGAGCGCGGTCAGTTTACCTAACCACACGTTTACTGGGCAGGCGTAGTCCTCTATGCGGTTAACCAGTATTGTGCACATTCTTTCGCCAGAAACTGACAACTGCCCTTCTTGAATCAGCGGAAGGGAGAGAATGACCGTAGAAAATGTTTCATGATCAATCTCCACGAAAGAACGTTGCCGACCTCGGCGGGGGTCGAACCCGCGACCTCCTGGTCTCCAGTCGGACGCGCATCCAACTGCGCCACCGAGGCCGGCCCAATTGCTGACTATCAACCAATCAAATTCTTGATATGTTTTTGTTCAAATTCACAAACTGCATGACAAACAGTGTAGATCCTGATCAGATCTGATCTGGATCTACACTGCTTGCAAAGGTATGGGTTGTCTTTAACAGCAGGCTATAATTTATATAGATGGAATTATTCATTGCTTAACATTTTGTTCTTCTGATGATAATAAACCAATGGATCCGAATGCGAGATCGCGGGTGATCAACTAACAATATTAACGCTGAATACTTTGTATTTTGTTTTCAGCAAACGACATGTTTTAACTATTTTTTCTTATTTTTCCCAGAAATGGGATTTGACATTTCATGTAAATTATCTCCAGACAATTTGCGATGAACTGTCAAATTCTGTTTTCTGGTAAAAAATAAGAAAAATATATGTTTGTCGTCTGCTGAATTAGCCCAGAGAGTGGTAATGGTTAAACTGTGCGCATTGCGAGAAAATAATATATACGAAACATTTGAGTCTAGTACCTGCAGACCTTTTTCAAACCTGCATTCTGCTTCACTCGTTAGTACGTAAAATAAATTAAATGTTCAGTTAATGTAGGCATGTAGTTCATTTTTATTTACAACACTAATCCAAGGGGACCATAATGTGCGAAACGCACGCTGGCTCCTCAATACATGTACATGTCGTAAAGATTATAAAATGCTTAAATTATTACACTTCTGCATGTCTGTCTGTATTGGGTGGAAACAAAGAGCCCTCGTCTTTTCAATGAGGTTAAGCAACGCCAATCTGGTTAGTACTTGGATGGGCGATATTCTTACACAACAATGTTCAGTAGAATGTTCGTGTATTTTTTTTTTTTATTATTATTTATTTTATTTGTTTATTTTTTTTTTGTACCTGTTTTTTTTCCCTCATTACTTTGTCACTCATATGAATGATTATGTGTTCCAAAGAAATCTGATCTTCTCAATGAAGTTAAGCAACGCCAACCCGGTTAGTGCCTGGATGGGTGAACGCCTAACACTACCGGGTGCTGTAGATTTTTCATGTATTCTTTTTTTCTTTTTTTTTCTGTGCCTGCTCCTTTTTTCATTCTTTTGTCATTCATAGCAATAATTCTGTTTGCATATGTTCTGCAGACGCCCTTTCCTATGACATGACTCGGATATGTCTTTCCTCTACATGGGAAGATAATATAAAACTTTGAAAAGAAAACCGTAGTCAGTCGGCGGATATGTATAATCAAGGACGGATTCGGAGGGGGGCTCAGGGGATTCAGTCGAGCACCCCCACCCCCAGCCTTTGGATCAAAAGTTCATTTTCATGGGAAATTATGGATAAATTTTGGATACCGTATTTACCGTAAATATCCACATCCCTTATTTTCACCTTATACTTATCTTCAAGTCCACTTGACAACTTGCGAGAAAGACTGTGTAAAATTGCAGGAAGAGTGGCAAACACTGTGGACCCAGATCAGACACCGCATTTTCCGGCGTCTGATCTGGCTCTACACTGTTTGCTCAGGCCTGTCTTTCCAAATACGTAGGGTAAGTAGAGACATTTGATCAAATCGAGCCCCCACCCCCTCATAAGTAATCCTGGATCTGCCCCTGTAAAGTCAAATCAGGTGTTTTTGTTCTCTAATAAAATCATCGGACACTTTACATAGAATATGTGAAAGGACAGCGAAGGCCATGCTCGAATAAACTGGATTCGCTTCGAAGGATACGAAGGCAGATCTGGACTTTCGTTTTTAGAAAAATTCATTTTATCACGACAAGAGATAAATGGCATCATTTGAATTTTAGGCTCTTGAATGTCTCCTGCTTTCGTTTTTCAGGCATGCCTTAGAATGTTTTGAGTCATTTGCACCACATTTACCTCTTGTCTCAAACGCTGCGAGTACTCCTATGTTGGGGATAGAGTAGGTATTTTGCTTGGTTCTTGGGAGTCGACAGTCGGTTCATCCTTTGCCGCGTCTTTTCTGTAGCGTTTGGTCGTGCTGACACGAACCTTTTATATGCTTGCTTATAACATGTTAAATGGAAATTAAGAACAATTGTTTTTACAAACTTCATGTTTATATGTCTGTCAACACGGCAACAGGCATTTAACCTGGGGATCATGACTGCACGATCTTCTAGCACTGCCAACTCCGCTAACATACAGAGCCACTGTTTCTGATTAAAACATTTTGTTTAAAATTTTCATCAACTGTTCGTCCATATATTCTGTAGCTGCAAAACGCCACTTACACAGGTACATACTTTCTGCTAGAAATGTTCGTTCGCTTTGTTTAAAACGTGCATGACTCATTGATATGTGTGTTCATTGTGAAACTACTGACAAAGCACGGAGGAAACTCTTGCCAAGGCAAACTGCACACAAACGGAAATATTAGAGCTTGCAAAAATAATCAACAGATGAATGACTAGTTAGTGTGTGCAGAGTTGCGGGCTTAATTGTTTCTACACTGGAAACATTGCGTTGTGCTTGATAAAAGTATTAAAAACGGAGATGTTAGATCGAAAACTTATACATACAAAGTGCGGTAATAAACTGTTGCATTGAGTAGCAGCACGAGAATAACAGACTTGTGGGTATTTTAGTACATTTTGTGTTGTGCTTATTAATATAAATATGATGACAAACACTTGACATTGGTTTCTAGAAAGGCATTGTAACATTCATGTGCTCTGAAAGAAATACCTTAGCTTTTCTTTTCTAGTATTTCTTTCCTCTACCAAGAACACCCATTACAAACTAAAAAGAAGATAGTGGCAGTCCCTCAAGACCTACAACCCGGCCAGTAAAAAAAAAAATAAATAAAAATATAAAATAAAAATAAAAAAAAAAAAAAAAATGGAGCGGGTAAGTGGAGCTAACTTTGCGAATCCTCCATCGGGGGAATTCGCTTGAGGAACGAGAATGCAGATCCCGTTCATGACCGTCCAGACAACTCTAGACAGAATCTAACTTAACGACACGTAGGAAATACAGTAGTTTGACCTGAGCACAATAAATACACATAAAATATTAATTTTAAATGGTATCTCCGGAGCGCAATGAGAGGATATCAGCGCCCAGTTATTAACAACTTTGTTTCGCTTAAATAAAAAGTCTTCTAATGAAAACATTATTTATAAATGATAAATGACATTCAGCTACAGTGTCAGAATAGAGCTTATTGTTGTGCCTGATGGTCTCATTTCAGTATCAAACAGCGCATTAGCTCCCTTTACAAAACAGCTATTTAAATAAATAATAATGCCAAAGACTACTGGGCCAAAATAGCCGAGGGGTTATGGATGTCCACTTGAGAACAGTTAATCAAACTGGACGCAGTGGTCAAATCTTCTAGGCGTGAGTTCGAAATCTGATGATGGAACATGTATATATAAATAATCGTATTGTAATTCTTTACTTATTCCTTTATTATTTTTATTGTTCACGTTTTATTATATTTGTCTTCTATGTCATTTCCCTAGTATGCTATTTTTTTTTCAAAATCTTCACTATATATGTATTAGATACAGCAAAATACATGAACAGACAGCAACAACCTGATAAGATCGCGTGGATAGGCTGAGGGATGCGCAGGCTGATCTGGGCCTTCCTTGACCGCACATGCAAAAACAGTCATTTTCTTACGACATGGCTTCAAGTTAGTCATTAAGGCCCTGAAATGTCAAACCTGGTTTTCTGGAAAAACAAATAATAGAAAACTATCAAATTGTCTTCTGCTGAATTTGCACAGAGAGTGGTAAAGGTTAAAGAACCTCAGTAAAGAAAATAAGTTTGAAACTATTTCTTAATCTGAACTTAATTTGCAGCAAGGTTTATACAAACATATTAATGCCAGTCACTGCTGGAGTCAGCTAGCCAATGATATGACATTTCCTCCTGTAAGTCGCTTCAAGCAACATAGCCCTCGTTAGTAGAATTATAAGTCTCTGAACTGACATGATATACATGTAGGATATCCTGGGAGCCAGCCTCCACGCGCTACAATACATTTCACCACCACAGCAGCATATTACAACATAGCGAATCCCTCCCCCTCCTCTTCCCCAACCCTCCTCCCCTGCACCCCGCATTGCCACATCAAGTCCTTCAACCATATGAAAGGGACAATATGCCGCGTGAGAACAGTAAAGACCCGAAAAAGCATACGCATCCGATTGCAGAGATCGAGAGAAAGACATTGAACCTTACGCATTGCGAAAAAATAATACATACGAATCAGTGTTTCATACATGACGAAACATCTGAGTCTAGTACCTGCACACCTTTTTCAAACCTGCATTTTGTTTCACTCGTTAGCACATTAAATAAATCAAATGTTCAATTAATGTGGTTCAGTTTTATTTACAACAATAATTCAGAGGAGTAATAATGTGGAAAAAGCACGCTACCTCCCCATGGCGGCAGTCAAATTCATGTAATCAAGTTTATAAAGCGCTTATTGTGTACACTTTCACATGTCTGTCCGTTTCGAATGGAAACTCGGATGGATGATCTGTAAAGATTGTATGAGACAACGTTATCAGAAAATATTTGCTCCTTAGGGAAGGAAATTCATTCCTTTTAAAGTTGTCCCATTTTCCAAAGGGAGGGCATCAATTTCTAACAGAGTTGCCTCCCCTGGAAGTTCCCCATTACTATTAAGTGTAGAGAGATGTAAAGACTTTTGTGATTCCTTTTGTGCATTCTGTTTTATTCCCGATTTTAACCTTTAACATGCTGGAAATTAAATGCGTAGATGACGGATGAGTCCTATGAATATTTTAACCCTAAAATAATTTTGTTTGTTTGATTTGGGCTTAACGTCGCTTTCAACCTTTTTCAGTCATATCGCGACGGTGTCTGGATGTGGCAGGGAGCTCAATGCTCACTTTTAGAGTGCTGCCTCACTGAAATATCACGCCCCAGACACTTTGACATGATATTCCACCCAGTCACATTATACTGACACTGAGCTGACCAGTTCTAGCTCTACTTTCTTAATGCTGAGCGCCAGGCGAAAGAGCAGCTAGTACCATTTTTAAAGTCTTTGGTATGACCCGGCCGGGGATCGAACCCGCAACCTCCCGGTCACAAAGCGGACGCTCTACCACTGAGCCACTGTGCCGGTCCTAAAATAATCATTCAAAAAATGGCAACATTCTAAAATATTTTTTCGGAAAAAATTAGGCTTGACATTTTATGTGACTTGTTTGCTAGAGATCTTGATACGATGTACCCTTTTCATGTGAGACGGCTCAAATTACAAAAGGACACGTACATCTTATGCGAACAGTAAAGATCCTGATTAGGGTGCGCGGATGGGCGCACTGGACTCTGATAAGATTTCGGAGGTGCGCAGCTTGTTCTGGGCATAGATGAAAATGCACGCAAGTATGTCTACAAGACAAACAGCATTACACGCAAGAATTAATGCACACTAGCATACATCCAAACGCGCATGCATGCACGCACGGCGTATGTAGGTCGGTCGGTAGGTAGGTAAGTGCGTGCGTGCGTGCCAGCCATACATGAATATATACATGTATGTATGTATGTATGTATGTATGCATGTATGTATGCATGCATGCATGCATGTATGTATGCATGCATGCATTCTATGACTTTTATTATTATAATTTTGCTTACAATTGATATGTCTAACGTGTTGCTGAATGAGTGGGAAACAGTATAGACCCTGATCAGTTCAGCGTCTGATCATGGTCTACAATGTTTGTGCAGGACCCCATGTCCCAATACTTAGGGTTATTACCGTATTATCATTACCGAATGGTAGCTAATGCAAGCTGTCCTCAGTTGTGAAAAGACCCATTTCTCATATTCGGACACTTATCAGTACTGTAAATGGACGTAGTAGCGGTAGTAGTTGTAGTAGTAGTAGTAGTAGTAGCAGCAGAGGCAGTAGTAATATAAATCGAGAAAAGGGCCAACCTGACATATGCAAACAATGAATACTCCGAACCGGTCTCCGGACATTTGCCCCCCAGGACATTTGCCTCCCAATGAAAAAATATATAAATGGACATTTGCCCCGCAGTTGAAAATGTGACCAGGACATTTGCCCTCCCCCTCCCCCCACGAGCTTATTTCTAGTATGGACGTTTGCCCCCTGTGCTTATTTTGCAAGTGGACATTTGCCCCCCCCCCCCCAACCCCCACTGCTTATTTTTGGTATGGACGTTTGCCCCCACCCCCACCCACTGCCTGATACATCCAGCATTCCATTCGTTTATTTATTTTCTTTTCTTAACACAAGGAGATTCATTATACAGACCAGACTTGTATATAACTACATCATTTACATTATAACTGTTTTACGGCCCTTTCAAGATTATTTCACTTACTTAAAAATATTGTCCATCAGGTGTGCGAAAACTGGAGTCTCCAGAGAAAAACCACACGAGCTTCAATTGCAGAAATTGGCGTCTGACATAGGACCATGAGTGAGGCAAAAACTCAATATATGGTTCTGTAGCTGACTTGCTTAATGCTTATCCTGCTGAATAAATTTATTTAGCATCTCCAATTGCTGACTGTTTGTGTTGAGGTTTTACGGCCCAGTCAACCCAATGGGGTCATGTCGAGCGCGGTCAGTTTACCTAACCACACGTTTACTGGGCAGGCGTAGTCCTCTATGCGGTTAACCAGTATTGTGCACATTCTTTCGCCAGAAACTGACAACTGCCCTTCTTGAATCAGCGGAAGGGAGAGAATGACCGTAGACAATATTTCATGATCAATCTCCACGAAAGAACGTTGCCGACCTCGGCGGGGGTCGAACCCGCGACCTCCTGGTCTCCAGTCGGACGCGCATCCAACTGCGCCACCGAGGCCGGCCCAATTGCTGACTATCAACCAATCAAATTCTTGATATGTTTTTGTTCAAATCACAAACTGCATGACAAACAGTGTAGATCCTGATTAGATCTGATCTGGATCTACACTGCTTGCAAAGGTATGGGTTGTCTTTAACAGCAGGTTATAATTTATATAGATGGAATTATTCATTGCTTAACATTTTGTTCTTCTGATGATAATAAACCAATGGATCCGAATGCGAGATCGCGGGTGATCAACTAACAACATTAACGCTGAATACTTTGTATTTTTTTTTTCAGCGAACGACATGTTTTAACTATTTTTTCTTATTTTTCCCAGAAATGGGATTTGACATTTCATGTAAATTATCTCCAGACAATTTGCGATGAACTGTCAAATTCTGTTTTCTGGTAAAAAATAAGAAAAATATAAGTTTGTCGTCTGCTGAATTAGCCCAGAGAGTGGTAATGGTTAAACTGTGCGCATTGCGAGAAAATAATATATACGAAACATTTGAGTCTAGTACCTGCAGACCTTTTTCAAACCTGCATTCTGCTTCACTCGTTAGTACGTAAAATAAATTAAATGTTCAGTTAATGTAGGCATGTAGTTCATTTTTATTTACAACACTAATCCAAGGGGACCATAATGTGCGAAACGCACGCTGGCTCCTCAATACATGTACATGTCGTAAAGATTATAAAATGCTTAAATTATTACACTTCTGCATGTCTGTCTGTATTGGGTGGAAACAAAGAGCTCTCGTCTTTTCAATGAGGTTAAGCAACGCCAATCTGGTTAGTACTTGGATGGGTGATATTCTTACACAACAATGTTCAGTAGAATGTTCGTGTATTTTTTTTTTTATTATTTATTTTATTTGTTTATTTTTTTTTTGTACCTGTTTTTTCCCCTCATTACTTTGTCACTCATATGAATGATTATGTGTTCCAAAGAAATCTGATCTTCTCAATGAAGTTAAGCAACGCCAACCCGGTTAGTGCCTGGATGGGTGAACGCCTAACACTACCGGGTGCTGTAGATTTTTCATGTATTTTTTTTCTTTTTTTTTCTGTGCCTGCTCCTTTTTTCATTCTTTTGTCATTCATAGCAATAATTCTGTTTGCATATGTTCTGCAGACGCCCTTTCCTATGACATGACTCGGATATGTCTTTCCTCTACATGGGAAGATAATATAAAACTTTGAAAAGAAAACCGTAGTCAGTCGGCGGATATGTATAATCAAGGACGGATTCGGAGGGGGGCTCAGGGGATTCAGTCGAGCACCCCCCACCCCCAGCCTTTGGATCAAAAGTTCATTTTCATGGGAAATTATGGATAAATTTTGGATACCGTATTTACCGTAAATATCCACATCCCTTATTTTCACCTTATACTTATCTTCAAGTCCACTTGACAACTTGCGAGAAAGACTGTGTAAAATTGCAGGAAGAGTGGCAAACACTGTGGACCCAGATCAGACACCGCATTTTCCGGCGTCTGATCTGGCTCTACACTATTTGCTCAGGCCTGTCTTTCCAAATACGTAGGGTAAGTAGAGACATTTGATCAAATCGAGCCCCCCACCCCCTCATAAGTAATCCTGGATCTGCCCCTGTAAAGTCAAATCAGGTATTTTTGTTCTCTAATAAAATCATCGGACACTTTACATAGAATATGTGAAAGGACAGCGAAGGCCATGCTCGAATAAACTGGATTCGCTTCGAAGGATACGAAGGCAGATCTGGACTTTCGTTTTTAGAAAAATTCATTTTATCACGACAAGAGATAAATGGCATCATTTGAATTTTAGGCTCTTGAACGTCTCCTGCTTTCGTTTTTCAGGCATGCCTTAGAATGTTTTGAGTCATTTGCACCACATTTACCTCTTGTCTCAAACGCTGCGAGTACTCCTATGTTGGGGATAGAGTAGGTATTTTGCTTGGTTCTTGGGAGTCGACAGTCGGTTCATCCTTTGCCGCGTCTTTTCTGTAGCGTTTGGTCGTGCTGACACGAACCTTTTATATGCTTGCTTATAACATGTTAAATGGAAATTAAGAACAATTGTTTTTACAAACTTCATGTTTATATGTCTGTCAACACGGCAACAGGCATTTAACCTGGGGATCATGACTGCACGATCTTCTAGCACTGCCAACTCCGCTAACATACAGAGCCACTGTTTCTGATTAAAACATTTTGTTTAAAATTTTCATCAGGCTGTTCGTCCATATATTCTGTAGCTGCAAAACGCCACTTACACAGGTACATACTTTCTGCTAGAAATGTTCGTTCGCTTTGTTTAAAACGTGCATGACTCATTGATATGTGTGTTCATTGTGAAACTACTGACAAAGCACGGAGGAAACTCTTGCCAAGGCAAACTGCACACAAACGGAAATATTAGCGCTTGCAAAAATAATCAACAAATGAATGACTAGTTAGTGTGTGCAGAGTTGCGGGCTTAATTGCTTCTACACTGGAAACATTGCGTTGTGCTTGATAAAAGTATTAAAAACGGAGATGTTAGATCGAAAACTTATACAAAGTGCGGTAATAAACTGTTGCATTGAGTAGCAGCACGAGAATAACAGACTTGTGGGTATTTTAGTACATTTTGTGTTGTGCTTATTAATATAAATATGATGACAAACACTTGACATTGGTTTCTAGAAAGGCATTGTAACATTCATGTGCTCTGAAAGAAATACCTTAGCTTTTCTTTTCTATTATTTCTTTCCTCTACCAAGAACACCCATTACAAACTAAAAAGAAGATAGTGGCAGTCCCTCAAGACCTACAACCCGGCCAGTAAAAAAAAATAAATAAAAATATAAAATAAAAATAAAAAAAAAAAAAAAAAAAAAAATGGTGCGGGTAAGTGGAGCTAACTTTGCGAATCCTCCATCGGAGGAATTCGCTTGAGGAACGAGAATGCAGATCCCGTTCATGACCGTCCAGACAACTCTAGACAGAATCTAACTTAACGACACGTAGGAAATACAGTAGTTTGACCTGAGCACAATAAATACACATAAAATATTAATTTTAAATGGTATCTCCGGAGCGCAATGAGAGGATATCAGCGCCCAGTTATTAACAACTTTGTTTCGCTTAAATAAAAAGTCTTCTAATGAAAACATTATTTATAAATGATAAATGACATTCAGCTACAGTGTCAGAATAGAGCTTATTGTTGTGCCTGATGGTCTCATTTCAGTATCAAACAGCGCATTAGCTCCCTTTACAAAACAGCTATTTAAATAAATAATAATGCCAAAGACTACTGGGCCAAAATAGCCGAGGGGTTATGGATGTCCACTTGAGAACAGTTAATCAAACTGGACGCAGTGGTCAAATCTTCTAGGCGTGAGTTCGAAATCTGATGATGGAACATGTATATATAAATAATCGTATTGTAATTCTTTACTTATTCCTTTATTATTTTTATTGTTCACGTTTTATTATATTTGTCTTCTATGTCATTTCCCTAGTATGCTATTTTTTTTTTTCAAAATCTTCACTATATATGTATTAGATACAGCAAAATACATGAACAGACAGCAACAACCTGATAAGATCGCGTGGATAGGCTGAGGGATGCGCAGGCTGATCTGGGCCTTCCTTGACCGCACATGCAAAAACAGTCATTTTCTTACGACATGGCTTCAAGTTAGTCATTAAGGCCCTGAAATGTCAAACCTGGTTTTCTGGAAAAACAAATAATAGAAAACTATCAAATTGTCTTCTGCTGAATTTGCACAGAGAGTGGTAAAGGTTAAAGAACCTCAGTAAAGAAAATAAATTTGAAACTATTTCTTAATCTGAACTTAATTTGCAGCAAGGTTTATACAAACATATTAATGCCAGTCACTGCTGGAGTCAGCTAGCCAATGATATGACATTTCCTCCTGTAAGTCGCTTCAAGCAACATAGCCCTCGTTAGTAGAATTATAAGTCTCTGAACTGACATGATATACATGTAGGATATCCTGGGAGCCAGCCTCCACGCGCTACAATACATTTCACCACCACAGCAGCATATTACAACATAGCGAATCCCTCCCCCTCCTCTTCCCCAACCCTCCTCCCCTGCACCCCGCATTGCCACATCAAGTCCTTCAACCATATGAAAGGGACAATATGCCGCGTGAGAACAGTAAAGACCCGAAAAAGCATACGCATCCGATTGCAGAGATCGAGAGAAAGACATTGAACCTTACGCATTGCGAAAAAATAATACATACGAATCAGTGTTTCATACATGACGAAACATCTGAGTCTAGTACCTGCACACCTTTTTCAAACCTGCATTTTGTTTCACTCGTTAGCACATTAAATAAATCAAATGTTCAATTAATGTGGTTCAGTTTTATTTACAACAATAATTCAGAGGAGTAATAATGTGGAAAAAGCACGCTACCTCCCCATGGCGGCAGTCAAATTCATGTAATCAAGTTTATAAAGCGCTTATTGTGTACACTTTCACATGTCTGTTCGTTTCGAATGGAAACTCGGATGGATGATCTGTAAAGATTGTATGAGACAACGTATCAGAAAATATTTGCTCCTTAGGGAAGGAAATTCATTCCTTTTAAAGTTGTCCCATTTTCCAAAGGGAGGGCATCAATTTCTAACAGAGTTGCCTCCCCTGGAAGTTCCCCATAACTATTAAGTGTAGAGAGATGTAAAGACTTTTGTGATTCCTTTTGTGCATTCTGTTTTATTCCCGATTTTAACCTTTAACATGCTGGAAATTAAATGCGTAGATGACGGATGAGTCCTATGAATATTTTAACCCTAAAATAATCATTCAAAAAATGGCAACATTCTAAAATATTTTTTCGGAAAAAATTAGGCTTGACATTTTATGTGACTTATTTGCTAGAGATCTTGATACGATGTACCCTTTTCATGTGAGACGGCTCAAATTACAAAAGGACACGTACATCTTATGCGAACAGTAAAGATCCTGATTAGGGTGCGCGGATGGGCGCACTGGACTCTGATAAGATTTCGGAGGTGCGCAGCTTGTTCTGGGCATAGATGAAAATGCACGCAAGTATGTCTACAAGACAAACAGCATTACACGCAAGAATTAATGCACACTAGCATACATCCAAACGCGCATGCATGCACGCACGGCGTATGTAGGTCGGTCGGTAGGTAGGTAAGTGCGTGCGTGCGTGCCAGCCATACATGAATATATACATGTATGTATGTATGTATGCATGTATGTATGCATGCATGCATGCATGCATGTATGTATGCATGCATGCATTCTATGACTTTTATTATTATAATTTTGCTTACAATTGATATGTCTAACGTGTTGCTGAATGAGTGGGAAACAGTATAGACCCTGATCAGATTCAGCGTCTGATCATGGTCTACAATGTTTGTGCAGGACCCCATGTCCCAATACTTAGGGTTATTACCGTATTATCATTACCGAATGGTAGCTAATGCAAGCTGTCCTCAGTTGTGAAAAGACCCATTTCTCATATTCGGACACTTATCAGTACTGTAAATGGACGTAGTAGCGGTAGTAGTTGTAGTAGTAGTAGTAGTAGTAGTAGCAGCAGAGGCAGTAGTAATATAAATCGAGAAAAGGGCCAACCTGACATATGCAAACAATGAATACTCCGAACCGGTCTCCGGACATTTGCCCCCCAGGACATTTGCCTCCCAATGAAAAAATATATAAATGGACATTTGCCCCCCCAGTTGAAAATGTGACCAGGACATTTGCCCTCCCCCTCCCCCCACGAGCTTATTTCTAGTATGGACGTTTGCCCCCTGTGCTTATTTTGCAAGTGGACATTTGCCCCCCCCCCCAACCCCCACTGCTTATTTTTGGTATGGACGTTTGCCCCCACCCCCACCCACTGCCTGATACATCCAGCATTCCATTCGTTTATTTATTTTCTTTTCTTAACACAAGGAGATTCATTATACAGACCAGACTTGTATATAACTACATCATTTACATTATAACTGTTTTACGGCCCTTTCAAGATTATTTCACTTACTTAAAAATATTGTCCATCAGGTGTGCGAAAACTGGAGTCTCCAGAGAAAAACCACACGAGCTTCAATTGCAGAAATTGGCGTCTGACATAGGACCATGAGTGAGGCAAAAACTCAATATATGGTTCTGTAGCTGACTTGCTTAATGCTTATCCTGCTGAATAAATTTATTTAGCATCTCCAATTGCTGACTGTTTGTGTTGAGGTTTTACGGCCCAGTCAACCCAATGGGGTCATGTCGAGCGCGGTCAGTTTACCTAACCACACGTTTACTGGGCAGGCGTAGTCCTCTATGCGGTTAACCAGTATTGTGCACATTCTTTCGCCAGAAACTGACAACTGCCCTTCTTGAATCAGCGGAAGGGAGAGAATGACCGTAGGCAATATTTCATGATCAATCTCCACGAAAGAACGTTGCCGACCTCGGCGGGGGTCGAACCCGCGACCTCCTGGTCTCCAGTCGGACGCGCATCCAACTGCGCCACCGAGGCCGGCCCAATTGCTGACTATCAACCAATCAAATTCTTGATATGTTTTTGTTCAAATTCACAAACTGCATGACAAACAGTGTAGATCCTGATTAGATCTGATCTGGATCTACACTGCTTGCAAAGGTATGGGTTGTCTTTAACAGCAGGTTATAATTTATATAGATGGAATTATTCATTGCTTAACATTTTGTTCTTCTGATGATAATAAACCAATGGATCCGAATGCGAGATCGCGGGTGATCAACTAACAACATTAACGCTGAATACTTTGTATTTTTTTTTTCAGCAAACGACATGTTTTAACTATTTTTTCTTATTTTTCCCAGAAATGGGATTTGACATTTCATGTAAATTATCTCCAGACAATTTGCGATGAACTGTCAAATTCTGTTTTCTGGTAAAAAATAAAAAAAATATAAGTTTGTCGTCTGCTGAATTAGCTCAGAGAGTGGTAATGGTTAAACTGTGCGCATTGCGAGAAAATAATATATACGAAACATTTGAGTCTAGTACCTGCAGACCTTTTTCAAACCTGCATTCTGCTTCACTCGTTAGTACGTAAAATAAATTAAATGTTCAGTTAATGTAGGCATGTAGTTCATTTTTATTTACAACACTAATCCAAGGGGACCATAATGTGCGAAACGCACGCTGGCTCCTCAATACATGTACATGTCGTAAAGATTATAAAATGCTTAAATTATTACACTTCTGCATGTCTGTCTGTATTGGGTGGAAACAAAGAGCTCTCGTCTTTTCAATGAGGTTAAGCAACGCCAATCTGGTTAGTACTTGGATGGGTGATATTCTTACACAACAATGTTCAGTAGAATGTTCGTGTATATTTTTTTTTATTATTTATTTTATTTGTTTATTTTTTTTTTGTACCTGTTTTTTCCCCTCATTACTTTGTCACTCATATGAATGATTATGTGTTCCAAAGAAATCTGATCTTCTCAATGAAGTTAAGCAACGCCAACCCGGTTAGTGCCTGGATGGGTGAACGCCTAACACTACCGGGTGCTGTAGATTTTTCATGTATTTTTTTTCTTTTTTTTTCTGTGCCTGCTCCTTTTTTCATTCTTTTGTCATTCATAGCAATAATTCTGTTTGCATATGTTCTGCAGACGCCCTTTCCTATGACATGACTCGGATATGTCTTTCCTCTACATGGGAAGATAATATAAAACTTTGAAAAGAAAACCGTAGTCAGTCGGCGGATATGTATAATCAAGGACGGATTCGGAGGGGGGCTCAGGGGATTCAGTCGAGCACCCCCCACCCCCAGCCTTTGGATCAAAAGTTCATTTTCATGGGAAATTATGGATAAATTTTGGATACCGTATTTACCGTAAATATCCACATCCCTTATTTTCACCTTATACTTATCTTCAAGTCCACTTGACAACTTGCGAGAAAGACTGTGTAAAATTGCAGGAAGAGTGGCAAACACTGTGGACCCAGATCAGACACCGCATTTTCCGGCGTCTGATCTGGCTCTACACTATTTGCTCAGGCCTGTCTTTCCAAATACGTAGGGTAAGTAGAGACATTTGATCAAATCGAGCCCCCCACCCCCTCATAAGTAATCCTGGATCTGCCCCTGTAAAGTCAAATCAGGTATTTTTGTTCTCTAATAAAATCATCGGACACTTTACATAGAATATGTGAAAGGACAGCGAAGGCCATGCTCGAATAAACTGGATTCGCTTCGAAGGATACGAAGGCAGATCTGGACTTTCGTTTTTAGAAAAATTCATTTTATCACGACAAGAGATAAATGGCATCATTTGAATTTTAGGCTCTTGAACGTCTCCTGCTTTCGTTTTTCAGGCATGCCTTAGAATGTTTTGAGTCATTTGCACCACATTTACCTCTTGTCTCAAACGCTGCGAGTACTCCTATGTTGGGGATAGAGTAGGTATTTTGCTTGGTTCTTGGGAGTCGACAGTCGGTTCATCCTTTGCCGCGTCTTTTCTGTAGCGTTTGGTCGTGCTGACACGAACCTTTTATATGCTTGCTTATAACATGTTAAATGGAAATTAAGAACAATTGTTTTTACAAACTTCATGTTTATATGTCTGTCAACACGGCAACAGGCATTTAACCTGGGGATCATGACTGCACGATCTTCTAGCACTGCCAACTCCGCTAACATACAGAGCCACTGTTTCTGATTAAAACATTTTGTTTAAAATTTTCATCAGGCTGTTCGTCCATATATTCTGTAGCTGCAAAACGCCACTTACACAGGTACATACTTTCTGCTAGAAATGTTCGTTCGCTTTGTTTAAAACGTGCATGACTCATTGATATGTGTGTTCATTGTGAAACTACTGACAAAGCACGGAGGAAACTCTTGCCAAGGCAAACTGCACACAAACGGAAATATTAGCGCTTGCAAAAATAATCAACAAATGAATGACTAGTTAGTGTGTGCAGAGTTGCGGGCTTAATTGCTTCTACACTGGAAACATTGCGTTGTGCTTGATAAAAGTATTAAAAACGGAGATGTTAGATCGAAAACTTATACAAAGTGCGGTAATAAACTGTTGCATTGAGTAGCAGCACGAGAATAACAGACTTGTGGGTATTTTAGTACATTTTGTGTTGTGCTTATTAATATAAATATGATGACAAACACTTGACATTGGTTTCTAGAAAGGCATTGTAACATTCATGTGCTCTGAAAGAAATACCTTAGCTTTTCTTTTCTATTATTTCTTTCCTCTACCAAGAACACCCATTACAAACTAAAAAGAAGATAGTGGCAGTCCCTCAAGACCTACAACCCGGCCAGTAAAAAAAAATAAATAAAAATATAAAATAAAAATAAAAAAAAAAAAAAAAAAAATGGTGCGGGTAAGTGGAGCTAACTTTGCGAATCCTCCATCGGAGGAATTCGCTTGAGGAACGAGAATGCAGATCCCGTTCATGACCGTCCAGACAACTCTAGACAGAATCTAACTTAACGACACGTAGGAAATACAGTAGTTTGACCTGAGCACAATAAATACACATAAAATATTAATTTTAAATGGTATCTCCGGAGCGCAATGAGAGGATATCAGCGCCCAGTTATTAACAACTTTGTTTCGCTTAAATAAAAAGTCTTCTAATGAAAACATTATTTATAAATGATAAATGACATTCAGCTACAGTGTCAGAATAGAGCTTATTGTTGTGCCTGATGGTCTCATTTCAGTATCAAACAGCGCATTAGCTCCCTTTACAAAACAGCTATTTAAATAAATAATAATGCCAAAGACTACTGGGCCAAAATAGCCGAGGGGTTATGGATGTCCACTTGAGAACAGTTAATCAAACTGGACGCAGTGGTCAAATCTTCTAGGCGTGAGTTCGAAATCTGATGATGGAACATGTATATATAAATAATCGTATTGTAATTCTTTACTTATTCCTTTATTATTTTTATTGTTCACGTTTTATTATATTTGTCTTCTATGTCATTTCCCTAGTATGCTATTTTTTTTTTTCAAAATCTTCACTATATATGTATTAGATACAGCAAAATACATGAACAGACAGCAACAACCTGATAAGATCGCGTGGATAGGCTGAGGGATGCGCAGGCTGATCTGGGCCTTCCTTGACCGCACATGCAAAAACAGTCATTTTCTTACGACATGGCTTCAAGTTAGTCATTAAGGCCCTGAAATGTCAAACCTGGTTTTCTGGAAAAACAAATAATAGAAAACTATCAAATTGTCTTCTGCTGAATTTGCACAGAGAGTGGTAAAGGTTAAAGAACCTCAGTAAAGAAAATAAATTTGAAACTATTTCTTAATCTGAACTTAATTTGCAGCAAGGTTTATACAAACATATTAATGCCAGTCACTGCTGGAGTCAGCTAGCCAATGATATGACATTTCCTCCTGTAAGTCGCTTCAAGCAACATAGCCCTCGTTAGTAGAATTATAAGTCTCTGAACTGACATGATATACATGTAGGATATCCTGGGAGCCAGCCTCCACGCGCTACAATACATTTCACCACCACAGCAGCATATTACAACATAGCGAATCCCTCCCCCTCCTCTTCCCCAACCCTCCTCCCCTGCACCCCGCATTGCCACATCAAGTCCTTCAACCATATGAAAGGGACAATATGCCGCGTGAGAACAGTAAAGACCCGAAAAAGCATACGCATCCGATTGCAGAGATCGAGAGAAAGACATTGAACCTTACGCATTGCGAAAAAATAATACATACGAATCAGTGTTTCATACATGACGAAACATCTGAGTCTAGTACCTGCACACCTTTTTCAAACCTGCATTTTGTTTCACTCGTTAGCACATTAAATAAATCAAATGTTCAATTAATGTGGTTCAGTTTTATTTACAACAATAATTCAGAGGAGTAATAATGTGGAAAAAGCACGCTACCTCCCCATGGCGGCAGTCAAATTCATGTAATCAAGTTTATAAAGCGCTTATTGTGTACACTTTCACATGTCTGTTCGTTTCGAATGGAAACTCGGATGGATGATCTGTAAAGATTGTATGAGACAACGTATCAGAAAATATTTGCTCCTTAGGGAAGGAAATTCATTCCTTTTAAAGTTGTCCCATTTTCCAAAGGGAGGGCATCAATTTCTAACAGAGTTGCCTCCCCTGGAAGTTCCCCATAACTATTAAGTGTAGAGAGATGTAAAGACTTTTGTGATTCCTTTTGTGCATTCTGTTTTATTCCCGATTTTAACCTTTAACATGCTGGAAATTAAATGCGTAGATGACGGATGAGTCCTATGAATATTTTAACCCTAAAATAATCATTCAAAAAATGGCAACATTCTAAAATATTTTTTCGGAAAAAATTAGGCTTGACATTTTATGTGACTTGTTTGCTAGAGATCTTGATACGATGTACCCTTTTCATGTGAGACGGCTCAAATTACAAAAGGACACGTACATCTTATGCGAACAGTAAAGATCCTGATTAGGGTGCGCGGATGGGCGCACTGGACTCTGATAAGATTTCGGAGGTGCGCAGCTTGTTCTGGGCATAGATGAAAATGCACGCAAGTATGTCTACAAGACAAACAGCATTACACGCAAGAATTAATGCACACTAGCATACATCCAAACGCGCATGCATGCACGCACGGCGTATGTAGGTCGGTCGGTAGGTAGGTAAGTGCGTGCGTGCGTGCCAGCCATACATGAATATATACATGTATGTATGTATGTATGTATGCATGTATGTATGCATGCATGCATGCATGCATGTATGTATGCATGCATGCATTCTATGACTTTTATTATTATAATTTTGCTTACAATTGATATGTCTAACGTGTTGCTGAATGAGTGGGAAACAGTATAGACCCTGATCAGATTCAGCGTCTGATCATGGTCTACAATGTTTGTGCAGGACCCCATGTCCCAATACTTAGGGTTATTACCGTATTATCATTACCGAATGGTAGCTAATGCAAGCTGTCCTCAGTTGTGAAAAGACCCATTTCTCATATTCGGACACTTATCAGTACTGTAAATGGACGTAGTAGCGGTAGTAGTTGTAGTAGTAGTAGTAGTAGTAGTAGCAGCAGAGGCAGTAGTAATATAAATCGAGAAAAGGGCCAACCTGACATATGCAAACAATGAATACTCCGAACCGGTCTCCGGACATTTGCCCCCCAGGACATTTGCCTCCCAATGAAAAAATATATAAATGGACATTTGCCCCCCCAGTTGAAAATGTGACCAGGACATTTGCCCTCCCCCTCCCCCCACGAGCTTATTTCTAGTATGGACGTTTGCCCCCTGTGCTTATTTTGCAAGTGGACATTTGCCCCCCCCCCAACCCCCACTGCTTATTTTTGGTATGGACGTTTGCCCCCACCCCCACCCACTGCCTGATACATCCAGCATTACATTCGTTTATTTATTTTCTTTTCTTAACACAAGGAGATTCATTATACAGACCAGACTTGTATATAACTACATCATTTACATTATAACTGTTTTACGGCCCTTTCAAGATTATTTCACTTACTTAAAAATATTGTCCATCAGGTGTGCGAAAACTGGAGTCTCCAGAGAAAAACCACACGAGCTTCAATTGCAGAAATTGGCGTCTGACATAGGACCATGAGTGAGGCAAAAACTCAATATATGGTTCTGTAGCTGACTTGCTTAATGCTTATCCTGCTGAATAAATTTATTTAGCATCTCCAATTGCTGACTGTTTGTGTTGAGGTTTTACGGCCCAGTCAACCCAATGGGGTCATGTCGAGCGCGGTCAGTTTACCTAACCACACGTTTACTGGGCAGGCGTAGTCCTCTATGCGGTTAACCAGTATTGTGCACATTCTTTCGCCAGAAACTGACAACTGCCCTTCTTGAATCAGCGGAAGGGAGAGAATGACCGTAGGCAATATTTCATGATCAATCTCCACGAAAGAACGTTGCCGACCTCGGCGGGGGTCGAACCCGCGACCTCCTGGTCTCCAGTCGGACGCGCATCCAACTGCGCCACCGAGGCCGGCCCAATTGCTGACTATCAACCAATCAAATTCTTGATATGTTTTTGTTCAAATTCACAAACTGCATGACAAACAGTGTAGATCCTGATTAGATCTGATCTGGATCTACACTGCTTGCAAAGGTATGGGTTGTCTTTAACAGCAGGTTATAATTTATATAGATGGAATTATTCATTGCTTAACATTTTGTTCTTCTGATGATAATAAACCAATGGATCCGAATGCGAGATCGCGGGTGATCAACTAACAACATTAACGCTGAATACTTTGTATTTTTTTTTTCAGCAAACGACATGTTTTAACTATTTTTTCTTATTTTTCCCAGAAATGGGATTTGACATTTCATGTAAATTATCTCCAGACAATTTGCGATGAACTGTCAAATTCTGTTTTCTGGTAAAAAATAAGAAAAATATAAGTTTGTCGTCTGCTGAATTAGCCCAGAGAGTGGTAATGGTTAAACTGTGCGCATTGCGAGAAAATAATATATACGAAACATTTGAGTCTAGTACCTGCAGACCTTTTTCAAACCTGCATTCTGCTTCACTCGTTAGTACGTAAAATAAATTAAATGTTCAGTTAATGTAGGCATGTAGTTCATTTTTATTTACAACACTAATCCAAGGGGACCATAATGTGCGAAACGCACGCTGGCTCCTCAATACATGTACATGTCGTAAAGATTATAAAATGCTTAAATTATTACACTTCTGCATGTCTGTCTGTATTGGGTGGAAACAAAGAGCTCTCGTCTTTTCAATGAGGTTAAGCAACGCCAATCTGGTTAGTACTTGGATGGGTGATATTCTTACACAACAATGTTCAGTAGAATGTTCGTGTATATTTTTTTTTTATTATTTATTTTATTTGTTTATTTTTTTTTTTGTACCTGTTTTTTCCCCTCATTACTTTGTCACTCATATGAATGATTATGTGTTCCAAAGAAATCTGATCTTCTCAATGAAGTTAAGCAACGCCAACCCGGTTAGTGCCTGGATGGGTGAACGCCTAACACTACCGGGTGCTGTAGATTTTTCATGTATTTTTTTTCTTTTTTTTTCTGTGCCTGCTCCTTTTTTCATTCTTTTGTCATTCATAGCAATAATTCTGTTTGCATATGTTCTGCAGACGCCCTTTCCTATGACATGACTCGGATATGTCTTTCCTCTACATGGGAAGATAATATAAAACTTTGAAAAGAAAACCGTAGTCAGTCGGCGGATATGTATAATCAAGGACGGATTCGGAGGGGGGCTCAGGGGATTCAGTCGAGCACCCCCCACCCCCAGCCTTTGGATCAAAAGTTCATTTTCATGGGAAATTATGGATAAATTTTGGATACCGTATTTACCGTAAATATCCACATCCCTTATTTTCACCTTATACTTATCTTCAAGTCCACTTGACAACTTGCGAGAAAGACTGTGTAAAATTGCAGGAAGAGTGGCAAACACTGTGGACCCAGATCAGACACCGCATTTTCCGGCGTCTGATCTGGCTCTACACTATTTGCTCAGGCCTGTCTTTCCAAATACGTAGGGTAAGTAGAGACATTTGATCAAATCGAGCCCCCCACCCCCTCATAAGTAATCCTGGATCTGCCCCTGTAAAGTCAAATCAGGTATTTTTGTTCTCTAATAAAATCATCGGACACTTTACATAGAATATGTGAAAGGACAGCGAAGGCCATGCTCGAATAAACTGGATTCGCTTCGAAGGATACGAAGGCAGATCTGGACTTTCGTTTTTAGAAAAATTCATTTTATCACGACAAGAGATAAATGGCATCATTTGAATTTTAGGCTCTTGAACGTCTCCTGCTTTCGTTTTTCAGGCATGCCTTAGAATGTTTTGAGTCATTTGCACCACATTTACCTCTTGTCTCAAACGCTGCGAGTACTCCTATGTTGGGGATAGAGTAGGTATTTTGCTTGGTTCTTGGGAGTCGACAGTCGGTTCATCCTTTGCCGCGTCTTTTCTGTAGCGTTTGGTCGTGCTGACACGAACCTTTTATATGCTTGCTTATAACATGTTAAATGGAAATTAAGAACAATTGTTTTTACAAACTTCATGTTTATATGTCTGTCAACACGGCAACAGGCATTTAACCTGGGGATCATGACTGCACGATCTTCTAGCACTGCCAACTCCGCTAACATACAGAGCCACTGTTTCTGATTAAAACATTTTATTTAAAATTTTCATCAGGCTGTTCGTCCATATATTCTGTAGCTGCAAAACGCCACTTACACAGGTACATACTTTCTGCTAGAAATGTTCGTTCGCTTTGTTTAAAACGTGCATGACTCATTGATATGTGTGTTCATTGTGAAACTACTGACAAAGCACGGAGGAAACTCTTGCCAAGGCAAACTGCACACAAACGGAAATATTAGCGCTTGCAAAAATAATCAACAAATGAATGACTAGTTAGTGTGTGCAGAGTTGCGGGCTTAATTGCTTCTACACTGGAAACATTGCGTTGTGCTTGATAAAAGTATTAAAAACGGAGATGTTAGATCGAAAACTTATACAAAGTGCGGTAATAAACTGTTGCATTGAGTTGCAGCACGAGAATAACAGACTTGTGGGTATTTTAGTACATTTTGTGTTGTGCTTATTAATATAAATATGATGACAAACACTTGACATTGGTTTCTAGAAAGGCATTGTAACATTCATGTGCTCTGAAAGAAATACCTTAGCTTTTCTTTTCTATTATTTCTTTCCTCTACCAAGAACACCCATTACAAACTAAAAAGAAGATAGTGGCAGTCCCTCAAGACCTACAACCCGGCCAGTAAAAAAAAATAAATAAAAATATAAAATAAAAAAAAAAAAATAAAAAAAAAAAAATGGTGCTGGTAAGTGGAGCTAACTTTGCGAATCCTCCATCGGAGGAATTCGCTTGAGGAACGAGAATGCAGATCCCGTTCATGACCGTCCAGACAACTCTAGACAGAATCTAACTTAACGACACGTAGGAAATACAGTAGTTTGACCTGAGCACAATAAATACACATAAAATATTAATTTTAAATGGTATCTCCGGAGCGCAATGAGAGGATATCAGCGCCCAGTTATTAACAACTTTGTTTCGCTTAAATAAAAAGTCTTCTAATGAAAAAATTATTTATAAATGATAAATGACATTCAGCTACAGTGTCAGAATAGAGCTTATTGTTGTGCCTGATGGTCTCATTTCAGTATCAAACAGCGCATTAGCTCCCTTTACAAAACAGCTATTTAAATAAATAATAATGCCAAAGACTACTGGGCCAAAATAGCCGAGGGGTTATGGATGTCCACTTGAGAACAGTTAATCAAACTGGACGCAGTGGTCAAATCTTCTAGGCGTGAGTTCGAAATCTGATGATGGAACATGTATATATAAATAATCGTATTGTAATTCTTTACTTATTCCTTTATTATTTTTATTGTTCACGTTTTATTATATTTGTCTTCTATGTCATTTCCCTAGTATGCTATTTTTTTTTTTCAAAATCTTCACTATATATGTATTAGATACAGCAAAATACATGAACAGACAGCAACAACCTGATAAGATCGCGTGGATAGGCTGAGGGATGCGCAGGCTGATCTGGGCCTTCCTTGACCGCACATGCAAAAACAGTCATTTTCTTACGACATGGCTTCAAGTTAGTCATTAAGGCCCTGAAATGTCAAACCTGGTTTTCTGGAAAAACAAATAATAGAAAACTATCAAATTGTCTTCTGCTGAATTTGCACAGAGAGTGGTAAAGGTTAAAGAACCTCAGTAAAGAAAATAAATTTGAAACTATTTCTTAATCTGAACTTAATTTGCAGCAAGGTTTATACAAACATATTAATGCCAGTCACTGCTGGAGTCAGCTAGCCAATGATATGACATTTCCTCCTGTAAGTCGCTTCAAGCAACATAGCCCTCGTTAGTAGAATTATAAGTCTCTGAACTGACATGATATACATGTAGGATATCCTGGGAGCCAGCCTCCACGCGCTACAATACATTTCACCACCACAGCAGCATATTACAACATAGCGAATCCCTCCCCCTCCTCTTCCCCAACCCTCCTCCCCTGCACCCCGCATTGCCACATCAAGTCCTTCAACCATATGAAAGGGACAATATGCCGCGTGAGAACAGTAAAGACCCGAAAAAGCATACGCATCCGATTGCAGAGATCGAGAGAAAGACATTGAACCTTACGCATTGCGAAAAAATAATACATACGAATCAGTGTTTCATACATGACGAAACATCTGAGTCTAGTACCTGCACACCTTTTTCAAACCTGCATTTTGTTTCACTCGTTAGCACATTAAATAAATCAAATGTTCAATTAATGTGGTTCAGTTTTATTTACAACAATAATTCAGAGGAGTAATAATGTGGAAAAAGCACGCTACCTCCCCATGGCGGCAGTCAAATTCATGTAATCAAGTTTATAAAGCGCTTATTGTGTACACTTTCACATGTCTGTCCGTTTCGAATGGAAACTCGGATGGATGATCTGTAAAGATTGTATGAGACAACGTATCAGAAAATATTTGCTCCTTAGGGAAGGAAATTCATTCCTTTTAAAGTTGTCCCATTTTCCAAAGGGAGGGCATCAATTTCTAACAGAGTTGCCTCCCCTGGAAGTTCCCCATTACTATTAAGTGTAGAGAGATGTAAAGACTTTTGTGATTCCTTTTGTGCATTCTGTTTTATTCCCGATTTTAACCTTTAACATGCTGGAAATTAAATGCGTAGATGACGGATGAGTCCTATGAATATTTTAACCCTAAAATAATCATTCAAAAAATGGCAACATTCTAAAATATTTTTTCGGAAAAAATTAGGCTTGACATTTTATGTGACTTGTTTGCTAGAGATCTTGATACGATGTACCCTTTTCATGTGAGACGGCTCAAATTACAAAAGGACACGTACATCTTATGCGAACAGTAAAGATCCTGATTAGGGTGCGCGGATGGGCGCACTGGACTCTGATAAGATTTCGGAGGTGCGCAGCTTGTTCTGGGCATAGATGAAAATGCACGCAAGTATGTCTACAAGACAAACAGCATTACACGCAAGAATTAATGCACACTAGCATACATCCAAACGCGCATGCATGCACGCACGGCGTATGTAGGTCGGTCGGTAGGTAGGTAAGTGCGTGCGTGCGTGCCAGCCATACATGAATATATACATGTATGTATGTATGTATGTATGTATGCATGTATGTATGCATGCATGCATGCATGCATGTATGTATGCATGCATGCATTCTATGACTTTTATTATTATAATTTTGCTTACAATTGATATGTCTAACGTGTTGCTGAATGAGTGGGAAACAGTATAGACCCTGATCAGATTCAGCGTCTGATCATGGTCTACAATGTTTGTGCAGGACCCCATGTCCCAATACTTAGGGTTATTACCGTATTATCATTACCGAATGGTAGCTAATGCAAGCTGTCCTCAGTTGTGAAAAGACCCATTTCTCATATTCGGACACTTATCAGTACTGTAAATGGACGTAGTAGCGGTAGTAGTTGTAGTAGTAGTAGTAGTAGTAGTAGCAGCAGAGGCAGTAGTAATATAAATCGAGAAAAGGGCCAACCTGACATATGCAAACAATGAATACTCCGAACCGGTCTCCGGACGTTTGCCCCCCAGGACATTTGCCTCCCAATGAAAAAATATATAAATGGACATTTGCCCCCCCAGTTGAAAATGTGACCAGGACATTTGCCCTCCCCCTCCCCCCACGAGCTTATTTCTAGTATGGACGTTTGCCCCCTGTGCTTATTTTGCAAGTGGACATTTGCCCCCCCCCCCCAACCCCCACTGCTTATTTTTGGTATGGACGTTTGCCCCCACCCCCACCCACTGCCTGATACATCCAGCATTACATTCGTTTATTTATTTTCTTTTCTTAACACAAGGAGATTCATTATACAGACCAGACTTGTATATAACTACATCATTTACATTATAACTGTTTTACGGCCCTTTCAAGATTATTTCACTTACTTAAAAATATTGTCCATCAGGTGTGCGAAAACTGGAGTCTCCAGAGAAAAACCACACGAGCTTCAATTGCAGAAATTGGCGTCTGACATAGGACCATGAGTGAGGCAAAAACTCAATATATGGTTCTGTAGCTGACTTGCTTAATGCTTATCCTGCTGAATAAATTTATTTAGCATCTCCAATTGCTGACTGTTTGTGTTGAGGTTTTACGGCCCAGTCAACCCAATGGGGTCATGTCGAGCGCGGTCAGTTTACCTAACCACACGTTTACTGGGCAGGCGTAGTCCTCTATGCGGTTAACCAGTATTGTGCACATTCTTTCGCCAGAAACTGACAACTGCCCTTCTTGAATCAGCGGAAGGGAGAGAATGACCGTAGGCAATATTTCATGATCAATCTCCACGAAAGAACGTTGCCGACCTCGGCGGGGGTCGAACCCGCGACCTCCTGGTCTCCAGTCGGACGCGCATCCAACTGCGCCACCGAGGCCGGCCCAATTGCTGACTATCAACCAATCAAATTCTTGATATGTTTTTGTTCAAATTCACAAACTGCATGACAAACAGTGTAGATCCTGATTAGATCTGATCTGGATCTACACTGCTTGCAAAGGTATGGGTTGTCTTTAACAGCAGGTTATAATTTATATAGATGGAATTATTCATTGCTTAACATTTTGTTCTTCTGATGATAATAAACCAATGGATCCGAATGCGAGATCGCGGGTGATCAACTAACAACATTAACGCTGAATACTTTGTATTTTTTTTTTCAGCAAACGACATGTTTTAACTATTTTTTCTTATTTTTCCCAGAAATGGGATTTGACATTTCATGTAAATTATCTCCAGACAATTTGCGATGAACTGTCAAATTCTGTTTTCTGGTAAAAAATAAGAAAAATATAAGTTTGTCGTCTGCTGAATTAGCCCAGAGAGTGGTAATGGTTAAACTGTGCGCATTGCGAGAAAATAATATATACGAAACATTTGAGTCTAGTACCTGCAGACCTTTTTCAAACCTGCATTCTGCTTCACTCGTTAGTACGTAAAATAAATTAAATGTTCAGTTAATGTAGGCATGTAGTTCATTTTTATTTACAACACTAATCCAAGGGGACCATAATGTGCGAAACGCACGCTGGCTCCTCAATACATGTACATGTCGTAAAGATTATAAAATGCTTAAATTATTACACTTCTGCATGTCTGTCTGTATTGGGTAGAAACAAAGAGCTCTCGTCTTTTCAATGAGGTTAAGCAACGCCAATCTGGTTAGTACTTGGATGGGTGATATTCTTACACAACAATGTTCAGTAGAATGTTCGTGTATTTTTTTTTTATTATTTATTTTATTTGTTTATTTTTTTTTTGTACCTGTTTTTTCCCCTCATTACTTTGTCACTCATATGAATGATTATGTGTTCCAAAGAAATCTGATCTTCTCAATGAAGTTAAGCAACGCCAACCCGGTTAGTGCCTGGATGGGTGAACGCCTAACACTACCGGGTGCTGTAGATTTTTCATGTATTTTTTTTCTTTTTTTTTCTGTGCCTGCTCCTTTTTTCATTCTTTTGTCATTCATAGCAATAATTCTGTTTGCATATGTTCTGCAGACGCCCTTTCCTATGACATGACTCGGATATGTCTTTCCTCTACATGGGAAGATAATATAAAACTTTGAAAAGAAAACCGTAGTCAGTCGGCGGATATGTATAATCAAGGACGGATTCGGAGGGGGGCTCAGGGGATTCAGTCGAGCACCCCCCATCCCCAGCCTTTGGATCAAAAGTTCATTTTCATGGGAAATTATGGATAAATTTTGGATACCGTATTTACCGTAAATATCCACATCCCTTATTTTCACCTTATACTTATCTTCAAGTCCACTTGACAACTTGCGAGAAAGACTGTGTAAAATTGCAGGAAGAGTGGCAAACACTGTGGACCCAGATCAGACACCGCATTTTCCGGCGTCTGATCTGGCTCTACACTATTTGCTCAGGCCTGTCTTTCCAAATACGTAGGGTAAGTAGAGACATTTGATCAAATCGAGCCCCCCACCCCCTCATAAGTAATCCTGGATCTGCCCCTGTAAAGTCAAATCAGGTATTTTTGTTCTCTAATAAAATCATCGGACACTTTACATAGAATATGTGAAAGGACAGCGAAGGCCATGCTCGAATAAACTGGATTCGCTTCGAAGGATACGAAGGCAGATCTGGACTTTCGTTTTTAGAAAAATTCATTTTATCACGACAAGAGATAAATGGCATCATTTGAATTTTAGGCTCTTGAACGTCTCCTGCTTTCGTTTTTCAGGCATGCCTTAGAATGTTTTGAGTCATTTGCACCACATTTACCTCTTGTCTCAAACGCTGCGAGTACTCCTATGTTGGGGATAGAGTAGGTATTTTGCTTGGTTCTTGGGAGTCGACAGTCGGTTCATCCTTTGCCGCGTCTTTTCTGTAGCGTTTGGTCGTGCTGACACGAACCTTTTATATGCTTGCTTATAACATGTTAAATGGAAATTAAGAACAATTGTTTTTACAAACTTCATGTTTATATGTCTGTCAACACGGCAACAGGCATTTAACCTGGGGATCATGACTGCACGATCTTCTAGCACTGCCAACTCCGCTGACATACAGAGCCACTGTTTCTGATTAAAACATTTTATTTAAAATTTTCATCAGGCTGTTCGTCCATATATTCTGTAGCTGCAAAACGCCACTTACACAGGTACATACTTTCTGCTAGAAATGTTCGTTCGCTTTGTTTAAAACGTGCATGACTCATTGATATGTGTGTTCATTGTGAAACTACTGACAAAGCACGGAGGAAACTCTTGCCAAGGCAAACTGCACACAAACGGAAATATTAGCGCTTGCAAAAATAATCAACAAATGAATGACTAGTTAGTGTGTGCAGAGTTGCGGGCTTAATTGCTTCTACACTGGAAACATTGCGTTGTGCTTGATAAAAGTATTAAAAACGGAGATGTTAGATCGAAAACTTATACAAAGTGCGGTAATAAACTGTTGCATTGAGTAGCAGCACGAGAATAACAGACTTGTGGGTATTTTAGTACATTTTGTGTTGTGCTTATTAATATAAATATGATGACAAACACTTGACATTGGTTTCTAGAAAGGCATTGTAACATTCATGTGCTCTGAAAGAAATACCTTAGCTTTTCTTTTCTATTATTTCTTTCCTCTACCAAGAACACCCATTACAAACTAAAAAGAAGATAGTGGCAGTCCCTCAAGACCTACAACCCGGCCAGTAAAAAAAAATAAATAAAAATATAAAATAAAAATAAAAAAAAAAAAAAAAAAATGGTGCGGGTAAGTGGAGCTAACTTTGCGAATCCTCCATCGGAGGAATTCGCTTGAGGAACGAGAATGCAGATCCCGTTCATGACCGTCCAGACAACTCTAGACAGAATCTAACTTAACGACACGTAGGAAATACAGTAGTTTGACCTGAGCACAATAAATACACATAAAATATTAATTTTAAATGGTATCTCCGGAGCGCAATGAGAGGATATCAGCGCCCAGTTATTAACAACTTTGTTTCGCTTAAATAAAAAGTCTTCTAATGAAAACATTATTTATAAATGATAAATGACATTCAGCTACAGTGTCAGAATAGAGCTTATTGTTGTGCCTGATGGTCTAATTTCAGTATCAAACAGCGCATTAGCTCCCTTTACAAAACAGCTATTTAAATAAATAATAATGCCAAAGACTACTGGGCCAAAATAGCCGAGGGGTTATGGATGTCCACTTGAGAACAGTTAATCAAACTGGACGCAGTGGTCAAATCTTCTAGGCGTGAGTTCGAAATCTGATGATGGAACATGTATATATAAATAATCGTATTGTAATTCTTTACTTATTCCTTTATTATTTTTATTGTTCACGTTTTATTATATTTGTCTTCTATGTCATTTCCCTAGTATGCTATTTTTTTTTTTCAAAATCTTCACTATATATGTATTAGATACAGCAAAATACATGAACAGACAGCAACAACCTGATAAGATCGCGTGGATAGGCTGAGGGATGCGCAGGCTGATCTGGGCCTTCCTTGACCGCACATGCAAAAACAGTCATTTTCTTACGACATGGCTTCAAGTTAGTCATTAAGGCCCTGAAATGTCAAACCTGGTTTTCTGGAAAAACAAATAATAGAAAACTATCAAATTGTCTTCTGCTGAATTTGCACAGAGAGTGGTAAAGGTTAAAGAACCTCAGTAAAGAAAATAAATTTGAAACTATTTCTTAATCTGAACTTAATTTGCAGCAAGGTTTATACAAACATATTAATGCCAGTCACTGCTGGAGTCAGCTAGCCAATGATATGACATTTCCTCCTGTAAGTCGCTTCAAGCAACATAGCCCTCGTTAGTAGAATTATAAGTCTCTGAACTGACATGATATACATGTAGGATATCCTGGGAGCCAGCCTCCACGCGCTACAATACATTTCACCACCACAGCAGCATATTACAACATAGCGAATCCCTCCCCCTCCTCTTCCCCAACCCTCCTCCCCTGCACCCCGCATTGCCACATCAAGTCCTTCAACCATATGAAAGGGACAATATGCCGCGTGAGAACAGTAAAGACCCGAAAAAGCATACGCATCCGATTGCAGAGATCGAGAGAAAGACATTGAACCTTACGCATTGCGAAAAAATAATACATACGAATCAGTGTTTCATACATGACGAAACATCTGAGTCTAGTACCTGCACACCTTTTTCAAACCTGCATTTTGTTTCACTCGTTAGCACATTAAATAAATCAAATGTTCAATTAATGTGGTTCAGTTTTATTTACAACAATAATTCAGAGGAGTAATAATGTGGAAAAAGCACGCTACCTCCCCATGGCGGCAGTCAAATTCATGTAATCAAGTTTATAAAGCGCTTATTGTGTACACTTTCACATGTCTGTCCGTTTCGAATGGAAACTCGGATGGATGATCTGTAAAGATTGTATGAGACAACGTATCAGAAAATATTTGCTCCTTAGGGAAGGAAATTCATTCCTTTTAAAGTTGTCCCATTTTCCAAAGGGAGGGCATCAATTTCTAACAGAGTTGCCTCCCCTGGAAGTTCCCCATTACTATTAAGTGTAGAGAGATGTAAAGACTTTTGTGATTCCTTTTGTGCATTCTGTTTTATTCCCGATTTTAACCTTTAACATGCTGGAAATTAAATGCGTAGATGACGGATGAGTCCTATGAATATTTTAACCCTAAAATAATCATTCAAAAAATGGCAACATTCTAAAATATTTTTTCGGAAAAAATTAGGCTTGACATTTTATGTGACTTGTTTGCTAGAGATCTTGATACGATGTACCCTTTTCATGTGAGACGGCTCAAATTACAAAAGGACACGTACATCTTATGCGAACAGTAAAGATCCTGATTAGGGTGCGCGGATGGGCGCACTGGACTCTGATAAGATTTCGGAGGTGCGCAGCTTGTTCTGGGCATAGATGAAAATGCACGCAAGTATGTCTACAAGACAAACAGCATTACACGCAAGAATTAATGCACACTAGCATACATCCAAACGCGCATGCATGCACGCACGGCGTATGTAGGTCGGTCGGTAGGTAGGTAAGTGCGTGCGTGCGTGCCAGCCATACATGAATATATACATGTATGTATGTATGTATGTATGCATGTATGCATGCATGCATGCATGCATGTATGTATGCATGCATGCATTCTATGACTTTTATTATTATAATTTTGCTTACAATTGATATGTCTAACGTGTTGCTGAATGAGTGGGAAACAGTATAGACCCTGATCAGATTCAGCGTCTGATCATGGTCTACAATGTTTGTGCAGGACCCCATGTCCCAATACTTAGGGTTATTACCGTATTATCATTACCGAATGGTAGCTAATGCAAGCTGTCCTCAGTTGTGAAAAGACCCATTTCTCATATTCGGACACTTATCAGTACTGTAAATGGACGTATTAGCGGTAGTAGTTGTAGTAGTAGTAGTAGTAGTAGTAGCAGCAGCAGAGGCAGTAGTAATATAAATCGAGAAAAGGGCCAACCTGACATATGCAAACAATGAATACTCCGAACCGGTCTCCGGACATTTGCCCCCCAGGACATTTGCCTCCCAATGAAAAAATATATAAATGGACATTTGCCCCCCCAGTTGAAAATGTGACCAGGACATTTGCCCTCCCCCTCCCCCCACGAGCTTATTTCTAGTATGGACGTTTGCCCCCTGTGCTTATTTTGCAAGTGGACATTTGCCCCCCCCCCAACCCCCACTGCTTATTTTTGGTATGGACGTTTGCCCCCACCCCCACCCACTGCCTGATACATCCAGCATTCCATTCGTTTATTTATTTTCTTTTCTTAACACAAGGAGATTCATTATACAGACCAGACTTGTATATAACTACATCATTTACATTATAACTGTTTTACGGCCCTTTCAAGATTATTTCACTTACTTAAAAATATTGTCCATCAGGTGTGCGAAAACTGGAGTCTCCAGAGAAAAACCACACGAGCTTCAATTGCAGAAATTGGCGTCTGACATAGGACCATGAGTGAGGCAAAAACTCAATATATGGTTCTGTAGCTGACTTGCTTAATGCTTATCCTGCTGAATAAATTTATTTAGCATCTCCAATTGCTGACTGTTTGTGTTGAGGTTTTACGGCCCAGTCAACCCAATGGGGTCATGTCGAGCGCGGTCAGTTTACCTAACCACACGTTTACTGGGCAGGCGTAGTCCTCTATGCGGTTAACCAGTATTGTGCACATTCTTTCGCCAGAAACTGACAACTGCCCTTCTTGAATCAGCGGAAGGGAGAGAATGACCGTAGGCAATATTTCATGATCAATCTCCACGAAAGAACGTTGCCGACCTCGGCGGGGGTCGAACCCGCGACCTCCTGGTCTCCAGTCGGACGCGCATCCAACTGCGCCACCGAGGCCGGCCCAATTGCTGACTATCAACCAATCAAATTCTTGATATGTTTTTGTTCAAATTCACAAACTGCATGACAAACAGTGTAGATCCTGATTAGATCTGATCTGGATCTACACTGCTTGCAAAGGTATGGGTTGTCTTTAACAGCAGGTTATAATTTATATAGATGGAATTTTTCATTGCTTAACATTTTGTTCTTCTGATGATAATAAACCAATGGATCCGAATGCGAGATCGCGGGTGATCAACTAACAACATTAACGCTGAATACTTTGTATTTTTTTTTTTCAGCAAACGACATGTTTTAACTATTTTTTCTTATTTTTCCCAGAAATGGGATTTGACATTTCATGTAAATTATCTCCAGACAATTTGCGATGAACTGTCAAATTCTGTTTTCTGGTAAAAAATAAGAAAAATATAAGTTTGTCGTCTGCTGAATTAGCCCAGAGAGTGGTAATGGTTAAACTGTGCGCATTGCGAGAAAATAATATATACGAAACATTTGAGTCTAGTACCTGCAGACCTTTTTCAAACCTGCATTCTGCTTCACTCGTTAGTACGTAAAATAAATTAAATGTTCAGTTAATGTAGGCATGTAGTTCATTTTTATTTACAACACTAATCCAAGGGGACCATAATGTGCGAAACGCACGCTGGCTCCTCAATACATGTACATGTCGTAAAGATTATAAAATGCTTAAATTATTACACTTCTGCATGTCTGTCTGTATTTGGTGGAAACAAAGAGCTCTCGTCTTTTCAATGAGGTTAAGCAACGCCAATCTGGTTAGTACTTGGATGGGTGATATTCTTACACAACAATGTTCAGTAGAATGTTCGTGTATTTTTTTTTTTTTATTATTTATTTTATTTGTTTATTTTTTTTTGTACCTGTTTTTTTCCCTCATTACTTTGTCACTCATATGAATGATTATGTGTTCCAAAGAAATCTGATCTTCTCAATGAAGTTAAGCAACGCCAACCCGGTTAGTGCCTGGATGGGTGAACGCCTAACACTACCGGGTGCTGTAGATTTTTCATGTATTTTTTTTCTTTTTTTTTTTCTGTGCCTGCTCCTTTTTTCATTCTTTTGTCATTCATAGCAATAATTCTGTTTGCATATGTTCTGCAGACGCCCTTTCCTATGACATGACTCGGATATGTCTTTCCTCTACATGGGAAGATAATATAAAACTTTGAAAAGAAAACCGTAGTCAGTCGGCGGATATGTATAATCAAGGACGGATTCGGAGGGGGGCTCAGGGGATTCAGTCGAGCACCCCCACCCCCAGCCTTTGGATCAAAAGTTCATTTTCATGGGAAATTATGGATAAATTTTGGATACCGTATTTACCGTAAATATCCACATCCCTTATTTTCACCTTATACTTATCTTCAAGTCCACTTGACAACTTGCGAGAAAGACTGTGTAAAATTGCAGGAAGAGTGGCAAACACTGTGGACCCAGATCCGACACCGCATTTTCCGGCGTCTGATCTGGCTCTACACTGTTTGCTCAGGCCTGTCTTTCCAAATACGTAGGGTAAGTAGAGACATTTGATCAAATCGAGCCCCCCACCCCCTCATAAGTAATTGATTGATTGATTGTGTTGGGGTTTAACGACACGTCAACCCTTGTGGGTCATTTTGTGTCGTCTCCCAGAGAAAGGGAGAAAAGAGATAGAAGAGATAGTAGAGGAGATGAAAGAGACGATTAGGGAAGAAATAGGAACAGGAATGAAAGTGAAGAAACAGAAGAAATAAAAACATTCCCCCTCTACCCTTACCTGCTACAAGGACAGCAGGCCTTGCCCAACTGTAAGCCAATTTCAGTTGGACGCCCCGGTGACGTAAGATACACGACACCATTGCCACTCCCGACCACCCCCCTCATAAGTAATCCTGGATCTGCCCCTGTAAAGTCAAATCAGGTGTTTTTGTTCTCTAATAAAATCATCGGACACTTTACATAGAATATGTGAAAGGACAGCGAAGGCCATGCTCGAATAAACTGGATTCGCTTCGAAGGATACGAAGGCAGATCTGGACTTTCGTTTTTAGAAAAATTCATTTTATCACGACAAGAGATAAATGGCATCATTTGAATTTTAGGCTCTTGAACGTCTCCTGCTTTCGTTTTTCAGGCATGCCTTAGAATGTTTTGAGTCATTTGCACCACATTTACCTCTTGTCTCAAACGCTGCGAGTACTCCTATGTTGGGGATAGAGTAGGTATTTTGCTTGGTTCTTGGGAGTCGACAGTCGGTTCATCCTTTGCCGCGTCTTTTCTGTAGCGTTTGGTCGTGCTGACACGAACCTTTTATATGCTTGCTTATAACATGTTAAATGGAAATTAAGAACAATTGTTTTTACAAACTTCATGTTTATATGTCTGTCAACACGGCAACAGGCATTTAACCTGGGGATCATGACTGCACGATCTTCTAGCACTGCCAACTCCGCTAACATACAGAGCCACTGTTTCTGATTAAAACATTTTGTTTAAAATTTTCATCAGGCTGTTCGTCCATATATTCTGTAGCTGCAAAACGCCACTTTCACAGGTACATACTTTCTGCTAGAAATGTTCGTTCGCTTTGTTTAAAACGTGCATGACTCATTGATATGTGTGTTCATTGTGAAACTACTGACAAAGCACGGAGGAAACTCTTGCCAAGGCAAACTGCACACAAACGGAAATATTAGCGCTTGCAAAAATAATCAACAAATGAATGACTAGTTAGTGTGTGCAGAGTTGCGGGCTTAATTGTTTCTACACTGGAAACATTGCGTTGTGCTTGATAAAAGTATTAAAAACGGAGATGTTAGATCGAAAACTTATACATACAAAGCGCGGTAATAAACTGTTGCATTGAGTAGCAGCACGAGAATAACAGACTTGTGGGTATTTTAGTACATTTTGTGTTGTGCTTATTAATATAAATATGATGACAAACACTTGACATTGGTTTCTAGAAAGGCATTGTAACATTCATGTGCTCTGAAAGAAATACCTTAGCTTTTCTTTTCTATTATTTCTTTCCTCTACCAAGAACACCCATTACAAACTAAAAAGAAGATAGTGGCAGTCCCTCAAGACCTACAACCCGGCCAGTAAAAAAAAATAAATAAAAATATAAAATAAAAATAAAAAAAAAAAATGGCGCGGGTAAGTGGAGCTAACTTTGCGAATCCTCCATCGGAGGAATTCGCTTGAGGAACGAGAATGCAGATCCCGTTCATGACCGTCCAGACAACTCTAGACAGAATCTAACTTAACGACACGTAGGAAATACAGTAGTTTGACCTGAGCACAATAAATACACATAAAATATTAATTTTAAATGGTATCTCCGGAGCGCAATGAGAGGATATCAGCGCCCAGTTATTAACAACTTTGTTTCGCTTAAATAAAAAGTCTTCTAATGAAAACATTATTTATAAATGATAAATGACATTCAGCTACAGTGTCAGAATAGAGCTTATTGTTGTGCCTGATGGTCTCATTTCAGTATCAAACAGCGCATTAGCTCCCTTTACAAAACAGCTATTTAAATAAATAATAATGCCAAAGACTACTGGGCCAAAATAGCCGAGGGGTTATGGATGTCCACTTGAGAACAGTTAATCAAACTGGACGCAGTGGTCAAATCTTCTAGGCGTGAGTTCGAAATCTGATGATGGAACATGTATATATAAATAATCGTATTGTAATTCTTTACTTATTCCTTTATTATTTTTATTGTTCACGTTTTATTATATTTGTCTTCTATGTCATTTCCCTAGTATGCTATTTTTTTTCTTCAAAATCTTCACTATATATGTATTAGATACAGCAAAATACATGAACAGACAGCAACAACCTGATAAGATCGCGTGGATAGGCTGAGGGATGCGCAGGCTGATCTGGGCCTTCCTTGACCGCACATGCAAAAACAGTCATTTTCTTACGACATGGCTTCAAGTTAGTCATTAAGGCCCTGAAATGTCAAACCTGGTTTTCTGGAAAAACAAATAATAGAAAACTATCAAATTGTCTTCTGCTGAATTTGCACAGAGAGTGGTAAAGGTTAAAGAACCTCAGTAAAGAAAATAAATTTGAAACTATTTCTTAATCTGAACTTAATTTGCAGCAAGGTTTATACAAACATATTAATGCCAGTCACTGCTGGAGTCAGCTAGCCAATGATATGACATTTCCTCCTGTAAGTCGCTTCAAGCAACATAGCCCTCGTTAGTAGAATTATAAGTCTCTGAACTGACATGATATACATGTAGGATATCCTGGGAGCCAGCCTCCACGCGCTACAATACATTTCACCACCACAGCAGCATATTACAACATAGCGAATCCCTCCCCCTCCTCTTCCCCAACCCTCCTCCCCTGCACCCCGCATTGCCACATCAAGTCCTTCAACCATATGAAAGGGACAATATGCCGCGTGAGAACAGTAAAAACCCGAAAAAGCATACGCATCCGATTGCAGAGATCGAGAGAAAGACATTGAACCTTACGCATTGCGAAAAAATAATACATACGAATCAGTGTTTCATACATGACGAAACATCTGAGTCTAGTACCTGCACACCTTTTTCAAACCTGCATTTTGTTTCACTCGTTAGCACATTAAATAAATCAAATGTTCAATTAATGTGGTTCAGTTTTATTTACAACAATAATTCAGAGGAGTAATAATGTGGAAAAAGCACGCTACCTCCCCATGGCGGCAGTCAGTAATCAAGTTTATAAAGCGCTTATTGTGTACACTTTCACATGTCTGTCCGTTTCGAATGGAAACTCGGATGGATGATCTGTAAAGATTGTATGAGACAACGTTATCAGAAAATATTTGCTCCTTAGGGAAGGAAATTCATTCCTTTTAAAGTTGTCCCATTTTCCAAAGGGAGGGCATCAATTTCTTACAGAGTTGCCTCCCCTGGAAGTTCCCCATTACTATTAAGTGAAGAGAGATGTAAAGACTTTTGTGATTCCTTTTGTGCATTCTGTTTTATTCCCGATTTTAACCTTTAACATGCTGGAAATTAAATGCGTAGATGACGGATGAGTCCTATGAATATTTTAACCTTAAAATAATCATTCAAAAAATGGCAACATTCTAAAATATTTTTTCGGAAAAAATTAGGCTTGACATTTTATGTGACTTGTTTGCTAGAGATCTTGATACGATGTACCCTTTTCATGTGGGACGGCTCAAATTACAAAAGGACACGTACATCTTATGCGAACAGTAAAGATCCTGATTAGGGTGCGCGGATGGGCGCACTGGACTCTGATAAGATTTCGGAGGTGCGCAGCTTGTTCTGGGCATAGATGAAAATGCACGCAAGTATGTCTACAAGACAAACAGCATTACACGCAAGAATTAATGCACACTAGCATACATCCAAACGCGCATGCATGCACGCACGGCGTATGTAGGTCGGTCGGTAGGTAGGTAAGTGCGTGCGTGCGTGCCAGCCATACATGAATATATACATGTATGTATGTATGTATGTATGCATGTATGTATGCATGCATGCATGCATGTATGTATGTATGCATGCATGCATTCTATGACTTTTATTATTATAATTTTGCTTACAATTGATATGTCTAACGTGTTGCTGAATGAGTGGGAAACAGTATAGACCCTGATCAGATTCAGCGTCTGATCATGGTCTACAATGTTTGTGCAGGACCCCATGTCCCAATACTTAGGGTTATTACCGTATTATCATTACCGAATGGTAGCTAATGCAAGCTGTCCTCAGTTGTGAAAAGACCCATTTCTCATATTCGGACACTTATCAGTACTGTAAATGGACGTAGTAGCGGTAGTAGTTGTAGTAGTAGTAGTAGTAGTAGCAGCAGCAGAGGCAGTAGTAATATAAATCGAGAAAAGGGCCAACCTGACATATGCAAACAATGAATACTCCGAACCGGTCTCCGGACATTTGCCCCCCAGGACATTTGCCTCCCAATGAAAAAATATATAAATGGACATTTGCCCCCCAGTTGAAAATGTGACCAGGACATTTGCCCTCCCCCTCCCCCCACGAGCTTATTTCTAGTATGGACGTTTGCCCCCTGTGCTTATTTTGCAAGTGGACATTTGCCCCCCCCCCCAACCCCCACTGCTTATTTTAGGTATGGACGTTTGCCCCCACCCCCACCCACTGCCTGATACATCCAGCATTCCATTCATTTATTTATTTTCTTTTCTTAACACAAGGAGATTCATTATACAGACCAGACTTGTATATAACTACATCATTTACATTATAACTGTTTTACGGCCCTTTCAAGATTATTTCACTTACTTAAAAATATTGTCCATCAGGTGTGCGAAAACTGGAGTCTCCAGAGAAAAACCACACGAGCTTCAATTGCAGAAATTGGCGTCTGACATAGGACCATGAGTGAGGCAAAAACTCAATATATGGTTCTGTAGCTGACTTGCTTAATGCTTATCCTGCTGAATAAATTTATTTAGCATCTCCAATTGCTGACTGTTTGTGTTGAGGTTTTACGGCCCAGTCAACCCAATGGGGTCATGTCGAGCGCGGTCAGTTTACCTAACCACACGTTTACTGGGCAGGCGTAGTCCTCTATGCGGTTAACCAGTATTGTGCACATTCTTTCGCCAGAAACTGACAACTGCCCTTCTTGAATCAGCGGAAGGGAGAGAATGACCGTAGACAATATTTCATGATCAATCTCCACGAAAGAACGTTGCCGACCTCGGCGGGGGTCGAACCCGCGACCTCCTGGTCTCCAGTCGGACGCGCATCCAACTGCGCCACCGAGGCCGGCCCAATTGCTGACTATCAACCAATCAAATTCTTGATATGTTTTTGTTCAAATTCACAAACTGCATGACAAACAGTGTAGATCCTGATTAGATCTGATCTGGATCTACACTGCTTGCAAAGGTATGGGTTGTCTTTAACAGCAGGTTATAATTTATATAGATGGAATTATTCATTGCTTAACATTTTGTTCTTCTGATGATAATAAACCAATGGATCCGAATGCGAGATCGCGGGTGATCAACTAACAACATTAACGCTGAATACTTTGTATTTTTTTTTTTTCAGCAAACGACATGTTTTAACTATTTTTTCTTATTTTTCCCAGAAATGGGATTTGACATTTCATGTAAATTATCTCCAGACAATTTGCGATGAACTGTCAAATTCTGTTTTCTGGTAAAAAATAAGAAAAATATAAGTTTGTCGTCTGCTGAATTAGCCCAGAGAGTGGTAATGGTTAAACTGTGCGCATTGCGAGAAAATAATATATACGAAACATTTGAGTCTAGTACCTGCAGACCTTTTTCAAACCTGCATTCTGCTTCACTCGTTAGTACGTAAAATAAATTAAATGTTCAGTTAATGTAGGCATGTAGTTCATTTTTATTTACAACACTAATCCAAGGGGACCATAATGTGCGAAACGCACGCTGGCTCCTCAATACATGTACATGTCGTAAAGATTATAAAATGCTTAAATTATTACACTTCTGCATGTCTGTCTGTATTTGGTGGAAACAAAGAGCTCTCGTCTTTTCAATGAGGTTAAGCAACGCCAATCTGGTTAGTACTTGGATGGGTGATATTCTTACACAACAATGTTCAGTAGAATGTTCGTGTATTTTTTTTTTTTTATTATTTATTTTATTTGTTTATTTTTTTTTGTACCTGTTTTTTTCCCTCATTACTTTGTCACTCATATGAATGATTATGTGTTCCAAAGAAATCTGATCTTCTCAATGAAGTTAAGCAACGCCAACCCGGTTAGTGCCTGGATGGGTGAACGCCTAACACTACCGGGTGCTGTAGATTTTTCATGTATTTTTTTTCTTTTTTTTCTGTGCCTGCTCCTTTTTTCATTCTTTTGTCATTCATAGCAATAATTCTGTTTGCATATGTTCTGCAGACGCCCTTTCCTATGACATGACTCGGATATGTCTTTCCTCTACATGGGAAGATAATATAAAACTTTGAAAAGAAAACCGTAGTCAGTCGGCGGATATGTATAATCAAGGACGGATTCGGAGGGGGGCTCAGGGGATTCAGTCGAGCACCCCCACCCCCAGCCTTTGGATCAAAAGTTCATTTTCATGGGAAATTATGGATAAATTTTGGATACCGTATTTACCGTAAATATCCACATCCCTTATTTTCACCTTATACTTATCTTCAAGTCCACTTGACAACTTGGGAGAAAGACTGTGTAAAATTGCAGGAAGAGTGGCAAACACTGTGGACCCAGATCAGACACCGCATTTTCCGGCGTCTGATCTGGCTCTACACTGTTTGCTCAGGCCTGTCTTTCCAAATACGTAGGGTAAGTAGAGACATTTGATCAAATCGAGCCCCCCACCCCCTCATAAGTAATTGATTGATTGATTGTGTTTGGGTTTAACGACACGTCAACCCTTGTGGGTCATTTTGTGTCGTCTCCCAGAGAAAGGGAGAAAAGAGATAGAAGAGATAGTAGAGGAGATGAAAGAGACGATTAGGGAAGAAATAGGAACAGGAATGAAAGTGAAGAAACAGAAGAAATAAAAACATTCCCCCTCTACCCTTACCTGCTACAAGGACAGCAGGCCTTGCCCAACTGTAAGCCAATTTCAGTTGGACGCCCCGGTGACGTAAGATACACGACACCATTGCCACTCCCGACCACCCCCCTCATAAGTAATCCTGGATCTGCCCCTGTAAAGTCAAATCAGGTGTTTTTGTTCTCTAATAAAATCATCGGACACTTTACATAGAATATGTGAAAGGACAGCGAAGGCCATGCTCGAATAAACTGGATTCGCTTCGAAGGATACGAAGGCAGATCTGGACTTTCGTTTTTAGAAAAATTCATTTTATCACGACAAGAGATAAATGGCATCATTTGAATTTTAGGCTCTTGAACGTCTCCTGCTTTCGTTTTTCAGGCATGCCTTAGAATGTTTTGAGTCATTTGCACCACATTTACCTCTTGTCTCAAACGCTGCGAGTACTCCTATGTTGGGGATAGAGTAGGTATTTTGCTTGGTTCTTGGGAGTCGACAGTCGGTTCATCCTTTGCCGCGTCTTTTCTGTAGCGTTTGGTCGTGCTGACACGAACCTTTTATATGCTTGCTTATAACATGTTAAATGGAAATTAAGAACAATTGTTTTTACAAACTTCATGTTTATATGTCTGTCAACACGGCAACAGGCATTTAACCTGGGGATCATGACTGCACGATCTTCTAGCACTGCCAACTCCGCTAACATACAGAGCCACTGTTTCTGATTAAAACATTTTGTTTAAAATTTTCATCAGGCTGTTCGTCCATATATTCTGTAGCTGCAAAACGCCACTTTCACAGGTACATACTTTCTGCTAGAAATGTTCGTTCGCTTTGTTTAAAACCTGCATGACTCATTGATATGTGTGTTCATTGTGAAACTACTGACAAAGCACGGAGGAAACTCTTGCCAAGGCAAACTGCACACAAACGGAAATATTAGCGCTTGCAAAAATAATCAACAAATGAATGACTAGTTAGTGTGTGCAGAGTTGCGGGCTTAATTGTTTCTACACTGGAAACATTGCGTTGTGCTTGATAAAAGTATTAAAAACGGAGATGTTAGATCGAAAACTTATACATACAAAGCGCGGTAATAAACTGTTGCATTGAGTAGCAGCACGAGAATAACAGACTTGTGGGTATTTTAGTACATTTTGTGTTGTGCTTATTAATATAAATATGATGACAAACACTTGACATTGGTTTCTAGAAAGGCATTGTAACATTCATGTGCTCTGAAAGAAATACCTTAGCTTTTCTTTTCTATTATTTCTTTCCTCTACCAAGAACACCCATTACAAACTAAAAAGAAGATAGTGGCAGTCCCTCAAGACCTACAACCCGGCCAGTAAAAAAAAAATAAATAAAAATATAAAATAAAAATAAAAAAAAAATGGTGCGGGTAAGTGGAGCTAACTTTGCGAATCCTCCATCGGAGGAATTCGCTTGAGGAACGAGAATGCAGATCCCGTTCATGACCGTCCAGACAACTCTAGACAGAATCTAACTTAACGACACGTAGGAAATACAGTAGTTTGACCTGAGCACAATAAATACACATAAAATATTAATTTTAAATGGTATCTCCGGAGCGCAATGAGAGGATATCAGCGCCCAGTTATTAACAACTTTGTTTCGCTTAAATAAAAAGTCTTCTAATGAAAACATTATTTATAAATGATAAATGACATTCAGCTACAGTGTCAGAATAGAGCTTATTGTTGTGCCTGATGGTCTCATTTCAGTATCAAACAGCGCATTAGCTCCCTTTACAAAACAGCTATTTAAATAAATAATAATGCCAAAGACTACTGGGCCAAAATAGCCGAGGGGTTATGGATGTCCACTTGAGAACAGTTAATCAAACTGGACGCAGTGGTCAAATCTTCTAGGCGTGAGTTCGAAATCTGATGATGGAACATGTATATATAAATAATCGTATTGTAATTCTTTACTTATTCCTTTATTATTTTTATTGTTCACGTTTTATTATATTTGTCTTCTATGTCATTTCCCTAGTATGCTATTTTTTTTTTTCAAAATCTTCACTATATATGTATTAGATACAGCAAAATACATGAACAGACAGCAACAACCTGATAAGATCGCGTGGATAGGCTGAGGGATGCGCAGGCTGATCTGGGCCTTCCTTGACCGCACATGCAAAAACAGTCATTTTCTTACGACATGGCTTCAAGTTAGTCATTAAGGCCCTGAAATGTCAAACCTGGTTTTCTGGAAAAACAAATAATAGAAAACTATCAAATTGTCTTCTGCTGAATTTGCACAGAGAGTGGTAAAGGTTAAAGAACCTCAGTAAAGAAAATAAATTTGAAACTATTTCTTAATCTGAACTTAATTTGCAGCAAGGTTTATTCAAACATATTAATGCCAGTCACTGCTGGAGTCAGCTAGCCAATGATATGACATTTCCTGCTGTAAGTCGCTTCAAGCAACATAGCCCTCGTTAGTAGAATTATAAGTCTCTGAACTGACATGATATACATGTAGGATATCCTGGGAGCCAGCCTCCACGCGCTACAATACATTTCACCACCACAGCAGCATATTACAACATAGCGAATCCCTCCCCCTCCTCTTCCCCAACCCTCCTCCCCTGCACCCCGCATTGCCACATCAAGTCCTTCAACCATATGAAAGGGACAATATGCCGCGTGAGAACAGTAAAGACCCGAAAAAGCATACGCATCCGATTGCAGAGATCGAGAGTAAGACATTGAACCTTACGCATTGCGAAAAAATAATACATACGAATCAGTGTTTCATACATGACGAAACATCTGAGTCTAGTACCTGCACACCTTTTTCAAACCTGCATTTTGTTTCACTCGTTAGCACATTAAATAAATCAAATGTTCAATTAATGTGGTTCAGTTTTATTTACAACAATAATTCAGAGGAGTAATAATGTGGAAAAAGCACGCTACCTCCCCATGCGGCAGTCAGTAATCAAGTTTATAAAGCGCTTATTGTGTACACTTTCACATGTCTGTCCGTTTCGAATGGAAACTCGGATGGATGATCTGTAAAGATTGTATGAGACAACGTTATCAGAAAATATTTGCTCCTTAGGGAAGGAAATTCATTCCTTTTAAAGTTGTCCCATTTTCCAAAGGGAGGGCATCAATTTCTAACAGAGTTGCCTCCCCTGGAAGTTCCCCATTACTATTAAGTGAAGAGAGATGTAAAGACTTTTGTGATTCCTTTTGTGCATTCTGTTTTATTCCCGATTTTAACCTTTAACATGCTGGAAATTAAATGCGTAGATGACGGATGAGTCCTATGAATATTTTAACCCTAAAATAATCATTCAAAAAATGGCAACATTCTAAAATATTTTTTCGGAAAAAATTAGGCTTGACATTTTATGTGACTTGTTTGCTAGAGATTTTGATACGATGTACCCTTTTCATGTGGGACGGCTCAAATTACAAAAGGACACGTACATCTTATGCGAACAGTAAAGATCCTGATTAGGGTGCGCGGATGGGCGCACTGGACTCTGATAAGATTTCGGAGGTGCGCAGCTTGTTCTGGGCATAGATGAAAATGCACGCAAGTATGTCTACAAGACAAACAGCATTACACGCAAGAATTAATGCACACTAGCATACATCCAAACGCGCATGCATGCACGCACGGCGTATGTAGGTCGGTCGGTAGGTAGGTAAGTGCGTGCGTGCGTGCCAGCCATACATGAATATATACATGTATGTATGTATGTATGTATGTATGCATGTATGTATGCATGCATGCATGCATGTATGTATGTATGCATGCATGCATTCTATGACTTTTATTATTATAATTTTGCTTACAATTGATATGTCTAACGTGTTGCTGAATGAGTGGGAAACAGTATAGACCCTGATCAGATTCAGCGTCTGATCATGGTCTACAATGTTTGTGCAGGACCCCATGTCCCAATACTTAGGGTTATTACCGTATTATCATTACCGAATGGTAGCTAATGCAAGCTGTCCTCAGTTGTGAAAAGACCCATTTCTCATATTCGGACACTTATCAGTACTGTAAATGGACGTAGTAGCGGTAGTAGTTGTAGTAGTAGTAGTAGTAGTAGCAGCAGAGGCAGTAGTAATATAAATCGAGAAAAGGGCCAACCTGACATATGCAAACAATGAATACTCCGAACCGGTCTCCGGACATTTGCCCCCCAGGACATTTGCCTCCCAATGAAAAAATATATAAATGGACATTTGCCCCCCAGTTGAAAATGTGACCAGGACATTTGCCCTCCCCCTCCCCCCACGAGCTTATTTCTAGTATGGACGTTTGCCCCCTGTGCTTATTTTGCAAGTGGACATTTGCCCCCCCCCAACCCCCACTGCTTATTTTAGGTATGGACGTTTGCCCCCACCCCCACCCACTGCCTGATACATCCAGCATTCCATTCGTTTATTTATTTTCTTTTCTTAACACAAGGAGATTCATTATACAGACCAGACTTGTATATAACTACATCATTTACATTATAACTGTTTTACGGCCCTTTCAAGATTATTTCACTTACTTAAAAATATTGTCCATCAGGTGTGCGAAAACTGGAGTCTCCAGAGAAAAACCACACGAGCTTCAATTGCAGAAATTGGCGTCTGACATAGGACCATGAGTGAGGCAAAAACTCAATATATGGTTCTGTAGCTGACTTGCTTAATGCTTATCCTGCTGAATAAATTTATTTAGCATCTCCAATTGCTGACTGTTTGTGTTGAGGTTTTACGGCCCATTCAACCCAATGGGGTCATGTCGAGCGCGGTCAGTTTACTTAACCACACGTTTACTGGGCAGGCGTAGTCCTCTATGCGGTTAACCAGTATTGTGCACATTCTTTCGCCAGAAACTGACAACTGCCCTTCTTGAATCAGCGGAAGGGAGAGAATGACCGTAGACAATATTTCATGATCAATCTCCACGAAAGAACGTTGCCGATCTCGGCGGGGGTCGAACCCGCGACCTCCTGGTCTCCAGTCGGACGCGCATCCAACTGCGCCACCGAGGCCGGCCCAATTGCTGACTATCAACCAATCAAATTCTTGATATGTTTTTGTTCAAATTCACAAACTGCATGACAAACAGTGTAGATCCTGATTAGATCTGATCTGGATCTACACTGCTTGCAAAGGTATGGGTTGTCTTTAACAGCAGGTTATAATTTATATAGATGGAATTATTCATTGCTTAACATTTTGTTCTTCTGATGATAATAAACCAATGGATCCGAATGCGAGATCGCGGGTGATCAACTAACAACATTAACGCTGAATACTTTGTATTTTTTTTTTCAGCAAACGACATGTTTTAACTATTTTTTCTTATTTTTCCCAGAAATGGGATTTGACATTTCATGTAAATTATCTCCAGACAATTTGCGATGAACTGTCAAATTCTGTTTTCTGGTAAAAAATAAGAAAAATATAAGTTTGTCGTCTGCTGAATTAGCCCAGAGAGTGGTAATGGTTAAACTGTGCGCATTGCGAGAAAATAATATATACGAAACATTTGAGTCTAGTACCTGCAGACCTTTTTCAAACCTGCATTCTGCTTCACTCGTTAGTACGTAAAATAAATTAAATGTTCAGTTAATGTAGGCATGTAGTTCATTTTTATTTACAACACTAATCCAAGGGGACCATAATGTGCGAAACGCACGCTGGCTCCTCAATACATGTACATGTCGTAAAGATTATAAAATGCTTAAATTATTACACTTCTGCATGTCTGTCTGTATTGGGTGGAAACAAAGAGCTCTCGTCTTTTCAATGAGGTTAAGCAACGCCAATCTGGTTAGTACTTGGATGGGTGATATTCTTACACAACAATGTTCAGTAGAATGTTCGTGTATTTTTTTTTTTATTATTTATTTTATTTTTTTATTTTTTTTTTGTACCTGTTTTTTTCCCTCATTACTTTGTCACTCATATGAATGATTATGTGTTCCAAAGAAATCTGATCTTCTCAATGAAGTTAAGCAACGCCAACCCGGTTAGTGCCTGGATGGGTGAACGCCTAACACTACCGGGTGCTGTAGATTTTTCATGTATTTTTTTTTCTTTTTTTTCTGTGCCTGCTCCTTTTCTCATTCTTTTGTCATTCATAGCAATAATTCTGTTTGCATATGTTCTGCAGACGCCCTTTCCTATGACATGACTCGGATATGTCTTTCCTCTACATGGGAAGATAATAAAATACTTTGAAAAGAATACAGTAGTCAGTCGGCGGATATGTATAATCAAGGACGGATTCGGAGGGGGCTCGGGGGATCCAGTCGAGCACCCCCACCCCCAGCCTTTGGATCAAAAGTTCATTTTCATGGGAAATTATGGATAAATTTTGGATACCGTATTTACCGTAAATATCCACATCCCTTATTTTCACCTTATACCTATCTTCAAGTCCACTTGACAACTTGCGAGTAAGACTGTGTAAAATTGCAGGATGAGTGGCAAACACTGTGGACCCAGATCAGACACCGCATTTTCCGGCGTCTGATCTGGCTCTACACTGTTTGCTCAGGCCTGTCTTTCCAAATACGTAGGGTAAGTAGGGACATTTGATCAAATCGAGCCCCCCACCCCCTCATAAGTAATCCTGGATCTGCCCCTGTAAAGTCAAATCAGGTGTTTTTGTTCTCTAATAAAATCATCGGATACTTTACATAGATTATGTGAAAGGACAGCGAAGGCCATGCTCGAATAAACTGGATTCGCTTCGAAGGATACGAAGGCAGATCTGGACTTTCGTTTAAAGAAAAATTCATTTTATCACGACAAGAGATAAATGGCATCATTTGAATTTTAGGCTCTTGAATGTCTCCTGCTTTCGTTTTTCAGGCATGCCTTAGAATGTTTTGAGTCATTTGCACCACATTTACCTCTTGTCTCAAACGTTGCGAATACTCCTATGTTGGGGATAGAGTAGGTATTGTGCTTGGTTCTTGGGAGTCGACAGTCGGTTCATCCTTTGCCGCGTCTTTTCTGTAGCGTTTGGTCGTGCTGACACGAACCTTTTATATGCTTGCTTATAACATGTTAAATGGAAATTAAGAACAATTGTTTTTACAAACTTCATATTTATATGTCTGTCAACACGGCAACAGGCATTTAACCTGGGGATCATGACTGCACGATCTTCTAGCACTGCCAACTCCGCTAACATACAGAGCCACTGTTTCTGATTAAAACATTTTGTTTAAAATTTTCATCAGGCTGTTCGTCCATATATTCTGTATCTGCAAAACGCCACTTACACAGATACATACTTTCTGCTAGAAATGTTCGTTCGCTTTGTTAAAAACATGCATGATTCATTGATATGTGTGTTCATTGTGAAACTACTGACAAAGCACGGAGGAATCTCTTGCCAAGGCAAACTGCACACAAACGGAAATATTAGCGCTTGCAAAAATAATCAACAAATGAATGACTAGTTAGTGTGTGCAGAGTTGCGGGCCTAATTGTTTCTACACTGGAAACATTGCGTTGTGCTTGATAAAAGTATTAAAAACGGAGATGTTAGATCGAAAACGTATGCATACAAAGTGCGGTAATAAACTGTTACATTGAGTAGCAGCACGAGAATAACAGACTTGTGGGTATTTTAGTACATTTTGTTGTGCTTATTAATATAAATATGATGACAAACACTTGACATTGGTTTCTAGAAAGGCATTGTAACACTCATGACATCATCGTGATTTGCTCTAAAAGAAATACCTTAGCTTTTCTTTTCTATTATTCCTTTCCTCTACCCCCTACCAAGAACACTCATTACAAAGTAGAAAGAAGATAGTGGCAGTCCCTCAAGACCCACAACCCGGACAGTAAAAAAAATATAAAAAAATAAAATAAAAAAAATGGTGCGGGTAAATGGAGCTAACTTTGCGAATCCTCCATCGGAGGAATTCGCTTGAGGAACGAGAATGCAGATCCCGTTCATGACCGTCCAGACAACTCTAGACAGAATCTAACTTAACGACACGTAGGAAATACAGTAGTTTGACCTGAGCACAATAAATACACATAAAATATTAATTTTAAATGGTATCTCCGGAGCGCAATGAGAGGATATCAGCGCCCAGTTATTAACAACTTTGTTTCGCTTAAATAAAAAGTCTTCTAATGAAAACATTATTTATAAATGATAAATGACATTCAGCTACAGTGTCAGAATAGAGCTTATTGTTGTGCCTGATGGTCTCATTTCAGTATCAAACAGCGCATTAGCTCCCTTTACGAAACAGCTATTTAAATAAATAATAATGCCAAAGACAACCGGGCCAAAATAGCCGAGGGGTTATGGATGTCCCCTTGAGAACAGTTGATCAAACTGGACGCAGTGGTCAAATCTTCTAGGCGTGAGTTCGAAATCTGATGATGGAACCTGTATATATAAATAATCGTATTGTAATTCTTTACTTATTCCTTTATTATTTTTATTGTTCACGTTTTATTATATTTGTCTTCTATGTCATTTCCCTGGTATGCTATTTTTTTTCTTCAAAATCTTCGCTATATATGTATTAGATACAGCAGAATACATGAACAGACAGCAACAGCCTGATAAGATCGCGTGGATAGGCTGAGGGATGCGCAGGCTGATCTGGGCCTTCGTTGTCCGCACATGCAAAAACAGTCATTTTCTTACGACATGGCTTCAAGTTAGTTATTAAAGCCCTGAAATGTCAAACCTGGTTTTCTGGAAAAACAAATAATAGAAAACTATCAAATTGTCGTCTGCTGAATTTGCACAGAGAGTGGTAAAGGTTAAAGAACCTCAGTAAAGAAAATAAATTTGAAACCATTTCTTAATCTGAACTTAATTTGCAGCAAGGTTTATACAAACATATTAATGCCAGTCACTGCTGGAGTCAGCTAGCCAATGATATGACATTTCCTCCTGTAAGTCGCTTCTAGCAACATAGCCCCCGTTAGTAGAATAATAAGTCTCTGAACTGACATGATATAGGATATTCTGGGAGCCAGCCTCCACGCGCTACAATACATTTCACCACACAGCAGCATATTACAACATAGCGATCCCTCCCCCTCCTCTTCCCCCAACCCTCCTCCCCTGCACCCCGCATTGCCACATCAAGTCCTTCAACCATATGAAAGGGACAATATGCGCGTGAGAACAGTAAAGACCCGAAAAACATACGCATCCGATTGCAGAGATCGAGAGAAAGACATTGAACCTTACACATTGCGAAAAAATAATACATACGAATTAGTGTTTCATACATGACGAAACATCTGAGTGTAATATCTGCACACCTAGTTCAAACCTGCATTCTGTTTCACTGCTTAGCACATTAAATAAATCAAATGTTCAATTAATGTAGTGATGTGGTTCAGTTTTATTTACAACAATAATTCAGAGGAATAATAATGTGGAAAAAGCACGCTACCTCCCCATGGCGGCAGTCAAATTCATGTAATCAAGTTTATAAAATGCTTATTGTGTACACTTTCACATGTCTGTCCGTATCAAATGGAAACATAGGGCAGAATAGTCGTTATAGTCACGGGGTTTTCCGATAATCTCCGAGCGCTCCGGAGATAAGCAGTTACCTGTATTCGGTCCTCAGTTTAATAGGCAAATGTATAAATATTCACAAAGAAATTTCTTTCCCAATTTAATATATTTTCCGCCATTAAATTATAACGTCTAGGATGAAAGAGCATTTCAAGCTTTCTAATCTGGTATAAAAATCATAGAAATACGTCAATGAGAAGTTTCTTCCAGCTGAGCCCTAAGTATTCTTCCTTTTAATCCTAATTTTCTTATAGAATTTTATTCAGATTACGCGAATCTTCGTTTTTGGACCTAAGAAACATACATAAACTAACATTTGCGAATCTATTATAACGTATGAGCAGAAAGTTAGTATTCCATTGATTATAATGATGTAATTTATTCATATATAGCTAAACGGGAAGTTTCTTCCATTTACGCCTAATTTTGCTTACATGTACTTTTAATCCGAACGTCGAACAAATTTTTCTGTATATAATTCATTAATACATTCTAAGCATGCGATCATATACCTGACACCAGCAACTTGTGTCAATATCATACGAAAGTGTATTTATTTATTTTTTTTCCCCACTGCATGATTTTCAATACAAAGTGAGAATGAATGAATGAATGAACGAACGAACGAACGAACGAACGGGCGGGCGGGCGGGTGGGCGAGCGAGCGAGCGAGGGACGGAGGGAGGGAGGGAATGAATGAATGAGCGAGTGAGCGAGCGAGAGAGAGAGAGAGAGAGAGAGAGAGCGAACGAACGAACGAGCAAGTGAGGGATGAAGTGAGTGTCTAAGTGATTTCGTGAGTGTGTGAGTGAATTTACCAGCGGATATAAATGTGACCAGTAAGTTCAAACGATGTTCAACTTTTAATTACTGTACAGCTATTCAAACTAACAAACAAAGATGGTCAAAATATGTTTTGATTGGAATCAGTGTAAATCGTTACATAAACAAACATTATCACTAAATCGTACAGGCAGCCAATAACAGTACCAAGGGAAACAAGTACATTTTTGGCCACGGGCTTAATTCACATATAGTACAGGAGTTAGCGATTTGACACCGTAACGAGTTTTCTGCGAGATGACCCAACTGAGCCACCGAGGCCAGATAATTTATGTACATTCTGCAAATTAGAACAGGAGTAAATGGAACATATGTTTTGGCACTGTAACGTTCTTAACCGATTTTGTGATACTATAGACCAATGGATTTTCGAAAGACTACTTATATGGTAAATGTTAAGTACAGGGCATTATTCGGAATTCCAAGTATATTACCAGCGATACAACCAATAAACTACATATAAATATTAACGCGCCACTAAATATATACATGTCGAATAAACTCTTTTAATTCAATTTTTTTGAAATGGAAAAATTATGTTAATAAATTTCTGGAGACAGAAAAACTGATTGCTATTAAAATAGTATATACGATAAAATGAAAACACACTGGAAAAAATGGCTTAACATTTTCGGGCTTTAGCATATTGGTGTCTAGTAGCCCTCTTAGTTTACGGTCCACGAGTATAGTCAGTTGATGCGCATGCTATATTTTTGCAGGATTACCTGTGGTTTCATGCTTGCAGTACAGATCACAACCAGATGCCGTGTTTCAACGTCGAATTGGGATCTGCACTATTGGCCTACTAAGCGCCTTGAGGCGCTTCGATAAATTTATTACTTCGATAAATGCATGTACATTATGACTTTTTGATAGCACTGCGTTTGATAAATTAAAATTTCAATATACATCATGGAATAAAACGAAGAATAATACCTACAGGACAGAAAATGCACCACTAAGTCTCATCAGTACCAAAAGTTAGTACCAAAAGCGCCGGGGGAAGAAAACATCATTTCGCTTTTGCCAACTGTGACAATGTAACCGTCTTATTACGCTTCCTTTCCTTAAACAAACGATAAACTATTATGTAAAAATGTAACTTTTAGAATTCTTAGCATCCCTTAAGAGATGTTAATATATTTGGGTATATCGCGTGTTATTGATACCTGAGGTTTAGACATGAAATAACTTATTTAAAAAGAACTATTCCCAAATGACGGAAATATTGTTGATGGGGACGTTAAACCTTAATACAAACACACAAACAACTAGATGGCGCAGTCGATGATATATCATCGCAAATACCCGGTTTTTCGGTGAACAAACTGTCATAGATGTTGACATTTGCCCTTGAAGTCAAGGTCACACCAAAAAGTAGCCAACTATCTCTATGTGCAAACGTGACGGACGGACGTACATATACACACACGCATACATACACATAGAGACTGACGGACACTCGAGTCTTACACGAAAACATTATACCTGATATTTCTTCGAAAAAGCAGGTATAATAAAAAAAATATAATGTGTAAATACCTGATAGGTGAAATCAAATAATTTGTCCTTTGTAGTTTTTAATACAATTTTACATTATTCTGTTATAGTGTCATTTCTCGGAATTAATAAGAAAATATACTCTACCGTTATGCTTATCCTGCAAGGGAATTCCTTACCCCTAACACACTTGAACGGCTTATATCTAGCACACATGCATGTATATTTCAACTGGGTACATGAAGGTTTACCTACGTATATTACTGAAGTTCAGTGAAGCATTGAAATTTTTACAAGGTACAGTTGCTTTCCATATGTGTACGCCAAAAATTAATAAAATCTCGCATCGCATTAGCACACCTATGTGATTGATATCTTCCATATTGCATAGCTGTGTTAATGTGATAGGAAAAAGTGTCATTGGTAGCTATAGAACTTTTTGACAAATGAAAAATACATTGGTGGTTTGTATTATTTCATATATTAACTTTTCTTATACACGTTGTTATACATGTGTTCGCATGATTAATAAATATATTTATTTGTTATGTTGTCAGGGTGGGGTGGTCGGGTGGTGCGAAGGTGTCATGTAGCTTATATCACCGGGGCGTCCAACTGATATTGGCTTACAGTTGGGCAAGACCAGCTACCCTTGTAGCAGGTAAGGGTAGAGGGGGAATGTTTTTATTTCTTCTGTTTCTTCACTTTCATTCCTGTTCCTCTTTCTTCCCTGTCCCTCTCTTCCTTCTCCTCTACTATCTATTCTATCTCTTTTCTCCCTTTTTCTGGGAGACGACACAAAATGACCCACAAGGGTTGACGTGTCGTTAAACCCCAACTCAATCAATCATATGTTGTCAGGGAATAAAATAAATAAACTAGAAAAAAGCCACAGAGCATTCCTAAAATATATAACCTGTGGCAAGTCAGAATATTCAGATGAACAGACTTGAGCCCCCAAAGAAAATGGTGCAATCAGACGTCCCAGGAATTTAAGAATTGAAATTTATATTCTGGTATGTCTAAATGACAAAAAGAAGCTATCGTTTAAAGAAAGGCGGCGTACGGCGGTGAAATTAGATATCAACTGCGAATCCAGCATTATGTAGAGAAGGATGTGACTTTGACAAGGAAACTGGCAAAGATTCGGGTGTAGAGTGGACTTCATTTTAAAAACCTTTGTTATAATATTGGAAAAATAATTTACTATTCTTTGTCGCCTTTTTTTGTTTTGGTTTTTTTTTTCTTTGAAGACGTTCTTTTTTTCTTTTCACTATTAAAGGAAATGCTTTGGCTTTAGAAGATTTATGCATGGTAACCAAAGCAGAAAGAAACACAACTTATCGCTGTTTCTAAAGACAGAGTTGTAACGGCCAAAATGTCTGCCAGAGAACTTGTCACTTGTAAGCAACGAAACCTCAGAGTCGGGGAGCAGAAGTGAACGGACAATTGGGATTGTATATCACTTGCGATGTTGTACAGTGGACGCTCTGTCACTTGCTTTTAAAAATAATCAATAGGTATGCCAAATATGTAAACACACCAGCCATGCGCGTGAACGTGGAGACTTTTCTTTTTGTTTACGTAGGTTGCCTATATATATGCCATTACCTGCATTGATATTATTAGTACTATCGGTGGAAACACTGGCGTTGATCAGTTGTCCTGTATCTCCCTGTTGCTGCTCACCAACTTTACAAAACAGTGGAGAAAATGTCCAAGAAATATGTAAATTACACCTTTTGGGATTTTTGTGACCTATTCAATCACTTGTTCAGCATATTGTATAATAAAGACGTGTTTTTTTTTTTTTTTTTTTTTTTTTTTTGGTGGGGGGGGGGGGGGGTGGGGGGGGGAGGGGGGGGGGGCGGAGGAGGGGGATGGGTGTTTACGACCCTTTCAAGAATATTTCACTTATATATACTTATATCGAGCCGATCGTTCATCAGAGGCGGGCGAAAACCGGGGAAAACCACCTGACCATCCGTAAGCAGAACTTGGCTTTCCCACATGTGACCGGCCGCATGTGACCCGAGCGAGGCTCGAACCACAGCGGTGAGAAAACTAATGGATTAAGAGAACTCTCGACATTGTCCAGTGGATCAGACTACCACCAAAAATAGCAATAAGGACGAACGGGATGACGTCACAGCCGCTATTGTTTTCCCTCCACGGAGGTACCTTCCTCGGTTTTAATCGTTGTAGATTAATCATTTATCAGTTGACAAAACTTGAAAAATTGTCAAGATATTTATAAAGCAATTACTAGGATTTAATGACTCAACATATTCTTTTAAATATTCCAGCTAAATTTTAGTTACTGTAGGTAACCAAGGTTATCACCTCAATCGAAAGAGACAAAATGGCGGATTCCATAACTTTTCAGAATTTCTTTTGTCTGAAGAGTGCCATGCCGATCGCCCCTATGCTGCCAGACTTTGAAGCAGTCAGCAGTCTAACCTTCTCCATGCCATAGACCGGAGGCATTGTTTATAACATTTTACTCTAGCACTTGGTCTTAATCGGATTTGTAAGTCTGACCTTTCAGCTTTATATCACTTTCACCTGTTTTATCTTTCTTATTTTTAACTGTTCACTGTATTGACCCCCTGTCTGAAGCACAACGGACACCTGAACATAATCCCCGCGAGAGGGTGTTGCAGTATCTGAAAAGGAAAAAAAGGTGGCCATATCTGTTGAAAGACCGGAACCATATTTGGCTGTGGACAACTAGATCTCTAGTGGAAAATCTCAGATAGGTTTAAATATGAAAAATTCTGACAAGCGATCTCGGAGGATATGCGATAAAACGAAATTGTTTACGGGCGCAAGGACGCCAGATATCTTCCTGTGGTATTATACAATACTACTTAAACAGAATGACCAAGAGACTCAGTCCTTTCTGTCTTCTCTCCAGACATCTGTGTGAGGCTCAGAAATGACGCCATACTCATTTATGCGGGGGAACGTTCCTATTATGTGTTTGTCCACATATAGTGCATCCTCGGTAACCCAGATGTGACCCATTCCGTTACACTGTGAAGTGTACCTAATGGGTCACACATGGGTTACGGAGGATGCATATAGTGATGTCGGACTCGAATATATATATGATGCTTTGCTTTCAAATGGTATCTTGCCTGAAAAGGGGATACGCTATGGTATTTCAACAAATAACGGGTTTAATAAGGCACTAAGGGAAAATCCGTCCCAAGAAGCAAAACACATCAATAATTTTAAAATTCTGTCGTACAAGTAACCATTCAACAAAGTCGCAGTTGTCATGTACAATCCACAAACTTACCAAAGCAAGTGACTGTACTATTTCATCGTCCAACGGGTGCAATACGTTAATGGTTTTCTTAAATATTAAAAGATGTTTGTGTGTGTGAGTGTGTGTGTGTGTGTGTTTTTTTATACTTTTCGAACACAATTAATGTCCGAAGAATAAAATCCTGAGCAACCAACAGAATTGCTGCTTTACACACGTTTTATTGTTAAATCAGTCACTGCCTATCGATAAACAATTGATCAAATTTCCAGCTTTTCTAATACTGCTTATAAAAATACATTTTACCGCAACTAAAACATAATAAAAACATCTAATTTACCGGCAAGACCACTTAATGATATAACTTCATGATTGCTGTGAATCTGTGACACTATCTGCATAGCCAATATCGCAAGTGACTGAGCGTCCACTGTACAACATCGCAAGTGATGCACGATCGCAAATGTCCGTTCAATTCCGCTCCAAGACTCTGAACCTGGGCTCCCAGGCGCGTTCTGCGCATATGTATTTCGACAATAATAGAATAGTGGCGCGGGTCATTGTGTGAGCACACCAGTGTTACTGGAATATTTTACAAGCAGCATGAAGTTCTGACCAGCTATCCAGCACTACGCTACAAAGTTACCACAGACAAATACAGTTGTGAGTGGAATCCATATAATACATACGAGAATGAAATTTTATGTCAAAGCGAGGGGTGGGGTTGTCGTACCCTGGCCCCCTTCGAACCTCCTCTGAATCCGCCCCTTATCTGATTCCTGTGTGTGTGTGTGTTTTCTCTATCGTCCCCACACGGAACATCGTTGGTATTCGTCGCTCTAGATTTTTTTCAACCATCTAATAGTGATATATTTTTGTGACACTGAGTTGATGTAAATGTTGACGGACGAAAATTGCATTCCAATATTGTATCTGTTTTCTTAAGAAAAGTTTGTTTGTGTTGAGGTTTTACGGCCCAGTCAACCCAATGGGTCATGTCCAGCGTGGTCAGTTTACCTAGCCACGCGTTTACTGGACAGGCTTAGTCCTCTAAGCGGCTAACCAGTATTGTGCACATTCTTTCGCCAGAAACTAACAACTGCCCTTCTTGAATCTCTCCCTTCCTTTTCTGTCCATGTGTGTACCAAGTTTCAACTTTATAGCTTTTGTAGCTCCCCAGAAATCTGTAATGAAAACTTTTCATTTATGGCAAAGTGGTAAACCTAAAGGGATTAAAATCCAAGAGTTATGGGCTCGTGGCCCCGACTGGTATACATAATACACAAGCCCACTGTCCATTTGTGTACCAGGTTTCAACTTTGTAACCCTTACAGGTCTTGAGGAAAATGTGACGAAAATTTTTCATTAATGGCAAATTGTAAAACCAATTAATGGATCTAACTCTTAGAATTATAGGCCCTTGGCCCCGTTTCTGGTATACATGATACATCGGACCACTGTCCATGTGTGTACCAAATTTCAACTTCTCATTTCCTGAGAAATCTACAACGAAAATATTTCATTGATGGTAAATTGTAAAACCTATCACAGGTTTTAACTCAGTTATTGGCCCTTGGCCCGATTCCGGTATACACAATACATCAACCCACTGTTCATATGGGTACCAGGTTTCAACTTTGTTATCCGTACAGTTCTTGAGGAAAGTGACAAAAAATTTTCATTAATGGTAAATTGTAAAACCTGTCAAGACATTAACTCCAAGAGTTATAGGCCCTTGGCCCCGATTCTGGTATACATGATACATCAGCCCATTGTCCATGTGTGTATCAAGTTTCATTTTTACTGCTTTCATAGTTTCTGAGAAATCTGTATTGAAATTTTTTCATTAATGGTAAATTGTAAAACCTATCAAGGCATGTAACTCAAAGAGTCTGGGCCCTTGCCCATTTCCGGTATACACACTACATCAGCTCACTGTCCATATGTGTACCATGTTTCAGCTTTACAGCTTTCATAGTTCCTGAGAAATCTATAATGAAAATTTTTCATTAATGGTAATTGTAAAACCTATCAAGGGATGTAACTCCAAGTTATGGGCCCTTGCTCCTGATTCGGGTATACACAATACACCAGCCCACTGGGTATGTGTATACCAAGTGTCAACTTTGTAACCATTACAGTTCTTGAGAAAAGTTTGACGAAAATTTATCTGATAATTGGATGGAAGGAATGATGGACGGAAGGAATGACAAAAGGAATGATGGAAGGACAAGGCAAGTCCAGTAGAGCCCCACTTTTTCAAAGCAGGGCTATTACAAGATTTCAGGTGTGTACTTATTTCAGTTTCTGGCAATCACGCCATTCAGATGATTTGTCTATATATGTAAGAACACTATTGTATAAAATTGCCTGAATAAAGTAGCTACAACTCTGACCACAGCAAACAAAATTAAGCATAAAATACACCTTTGTAGCTTTCAAATCATCATCATCATCAGATGTTTGATTAACTTGCAGGTACAGAGGAAACATCCACATCAGTGGGACCCCTTTCAGGTAGCTGGGTTACTGCACGCATGGAAGATCTCATACCAGATCTCTAGGTATGTCTATCATGAGGGTCGATAGCTTCCACTCTCTGCAATCCTTCTCTGTCAGCTGCTTCCATGTCATCTTTGGCCTCCCAGGCCCACTCTTTCCATCAACCTGTACGTCAAAGTATTTCAACCTGTATTTCAAATGATAACTTTTACTAAAACATTTTTTATGGTTTCTTCAGAATACTGAACTATAAAATGAAATATTGTTTATGATTTCAGTTGTAACTGAAATACAAATTCATGAAAAAACAACAATAAAAAAACCCCAAAACACTGTACTAAAACTTTAAATCATGACTTATCAATACTGAGAATATATTCCTCTTTTGGAGGGCCTGGAAAAATAAACAAGAACAAGTTCTCTTAAAATTGGGTATTTTATTTTCTTAACAATCTAAATTATACATAAACAGGTGAATGATATTGCTTAAAATGGACTAGTCATTCCATACCAAATAAATACATTTATTGTCCATAAATAAAACTTTTACCCTTCATACACTCTTTGCTGAAATAATAAAAAGTCAACCAAGACTTTTGACTTTTGACCAAAAGTATTGGTATTTTTTCTTATTTCTTCATAGAAACATACGTTGTGGGTACTCATTAGAAGTGCCTCAGTGGGGCACTTCTAACGAGTACCACAACATGTTTTTATGGAGAAATAATGAAAATATTTATCTGGAAACCCGAGCTATTAAAAGTAACCACGTCACACAAAAGTAGTGCTCAACCTTTTAAAATGCCACATTTATTAGGCGAAAATAAATAGTTTTCCAAGAGAATCATCTCCATAGAAATTTCATGTGAACTATCTGTGAAAATGATCTGCATCAAATGACAAGCCTTATTTCCCAAATTCTAAGTATAAATACTGTGGACAGATGAGATGGCCTTGGTGGTCTATGCCCTTTTTTCACATATTCACAATGATTTTCCTATGGCATGCCTTAAGTGACAATTTTCAACAAAAAGTTTACACTTTCCTCTTTGCCAAAAGTACAACTCAAGACTCCAAAGCACTTTCAATCTACAAGGGCCATTCAAAAAGTTCTGTGGAAAGCCTTGCTTGTTTAACATTTAGGTACATATTTCTATTATAAATCAGTGGTGTGACTTTGGTGTATAGGTTCTTGGTATGTACAGTCAGATAAGGATACAACCTAATAATATAATTCTATATTGTATTTATAATGGCAGGCAATAGAAAAGTGACTTTAAAAATTATTTCAATTACCACTTTGGTTGCATCTGAAAAGCAGAAACCAATAACAAGGTACTTTCTCTCCCTTCCTTTATTTTTAACAGGGACCAAAAGCATTGATTGCAATAATCATATCATGGTTCAAGTTATCAACATTGGTACAAATATCGATGCACAATATTGGAAAAAGGCCCTTATATGATATGCAAACAGGGAAGGTCCAAATGAGCTTGCATATCCATGCAGTCTGATCTGGACATTCTCTGTTTGTTGACATATACTACAATATCCAATGATTCTGTACGTGGGCAACGAAGGCCCAGATCAGTCTGCATGAATGTGCAGGTTGAACCGGGCCCGCATTGTCCACAAATTACAAAGGGCCCTTTCTGTGCACTGGGCATCAATTATGAAAATATTGTTATAAATATAAAGAAATTGAGCACAATGATCTTTGTACAATTTGGAGCAGTAAGTCACAAACATGTGTTAAGTTACAAAGCCTATTCAGAACTTTTCTAATGCCCATGAATAATAAACCTCAAAATAAAACCGTATAAATATATCAAATTCTGTTGCATTTCGTTGCACTTGCATTTCACAGAGGCCCTGTGTGGTAAAAAAAAGTTGCAAACAGCAAAGACACATGCCCCACAGTCCATATCAGTGCAAATCAGCCAATTCTTTTTCCAACCAAAAAGTTTTGATATTTTTCTTCTTTCTCCATAAAAATCATCAGACTTGCCTTCCCTGGCACTTCTAAGAGAACATTAACAACAATTTTTGTGAAATATTTATCTGGACACACCTCATATCTGGAGCTATAAATCAGGGCCCAGTTGTTCAAAACTAACAATGTCATTAGTTAACGCATTGTCAAAACTTTGATCATTTAATATGGCATATATGGTAATATTTTTGCTGAAAAAATATGAGTAGCTTTTGCAAATGCTACTCACATTTTTTCAGCAAAAATTTCTGTGTATCAGATATTATACTTATTAGAACAGATAACATTTCGACCACTAACGAGCTCGTTAAGCTAAAGATGCTTTGAACAACTGAGCCCAGAATACTATGCTTCCATAAATATTTGGACAGACATGCCTTAGCAAACAGTATGAGTATCTGAACATATGGAAAAAATAAGAAAAATATCAGTACTTTTCAGTTGGAAAAAAGTACCTTTTTAGACTTGCCCAAGTCAGCTCATTGATTTCCTTTTTGTATAACTATTAAAAATAATAATAAAAAAATCAAGTACCATATCTGTAATGCAATAATACTGAAATGAAAATTCAGAGATGAAACCTACAGGGGCTGTTACAATATTTTCCTCTTAACCCATTTATGCTGAGTAGATTCTTCTACCTCAAATTTTTGGACAAGTCCATTTCCTGTATAAGAGTTATGTTTTTATTATTATCATGTTTGTAGAAATTTCTGAACTAAATGCAAACAGTATAGATCCTGATCAGACGCCACATTCTCTTTTATGGGATGCTAGGCTTAAATGGGTTAGAGACATTTCCAAGTAACAAGAAGCAATACAAATGTAGGGACTTGGGCAAGTCTAGTACCTTATCAGAAGCCATGCATATTTATACCCTATACATCCAAGCAAACATCAGAGCAAACAGTGTAGACCCAGATAAAATTGCTCCTAAAGGAGTAGTGTGATCACAATGTGTACTATTTGCACTTTAAATCACTTTTCACTAATTTCCTTTCGACATCTCTCAGAAAGGCGCTTTTTGCTTGCCGTTTTATTCTAAATGAAAATATTTTATTACAAACCATTTGCCTTTTCTGTTTCAGTGTATTGTTCTCAAATAGTTACCCTAAAATTAAAATGGTGAAAAATTGGTCTGACCTATGCAGTTTCTATAGTAAAGTGATATTTTGGAATTTTTATCTAAGAAAATATTTTTTAAGTTTTCTTTGGAAATTTTACAATGGCAAAAAATGAAAATACTTGAATTTTTTAAAACCAATTACTAGAATAAAACTTTTTGCCTACTCAGTTACAGCAAATGGTTTTACATTACACCATAACAGAATTTTGCAAATGTACTTCTGCATAGATGGCCCTGGCAAAAAATGACTTTCTGAAAGCTTTTGAAAGGAAAGAAGGGTAAATGTCCTAAAATTTCGAACACCAATGTGTCTGACAAAATGACATATGCAAACAGTGCAGACCCTGAAGGAGCAGTCTGATCAGGGTCTACACTGTTTGCCATTCCACTAAGTATTTTAGGAAACAGATGCATAATAAACAAAATTTAGCCCAAAACACTATGGAATAAAGTGTTCAAAATTTTAGGACATTTACTGTAAGTTCCATATTTATTCTACATATTTGGATGTGCCTGAGCAAACAGTGTACATACAGAATAGGCACTGCAGAATGCAGCATCTGATCAGGGTCTATACTCTTTGCCAATCATACAGCAGTTTTTAGACATACACTGAAACCTCTTTTTAAAATGATTCATTATAATACAACTTCAGATATGACAGTTTAACCCTTGTCATGCTGAATAAATTAAGATGCCACGCCCATTTCTAATTTCCAGCCAATCAGATTACGTACTTGATCCAGATTTTTGACAGAAATTCACATATTGAATGACAAACAGTGCAGATCCAGATCAGTTGGCTTCTTCAGAAGCCAACTGATCTGGATCTACACTGTTTGCTAAGACAGGGCATGTCATGTTCAGCAAGAGGAGGGTTAAAGGTGGGCCCAAAAAGTGTTGTATCCAACCAAAAATGTATATATTATATAGAAAAACTGACCATTTAAGGTCATTTTTTCTATATAATCTAAAACAATTTTTTGAATACAGCATGTTTGTTTAGCTAATACTGTTTGTGCTTCGGATCCCAGCTATAGTGTTACAATGAGGTTGTGGTATACCAACAGACAGTAAAACAGTCTAGGACAAGTACGGTAAGGAGGTTAGTGGCCCCAAATTCAGGCTAGGAAAATCCCTAAAATGGTTCCTATATTTAGAGTATTTACAGTAAATATGGTAAGAATGTGCAAAGATCTTGGATCTTTGCTGTTCCCATGAGAGATTTTCTAAACCACAGCAAGCCATAGGAACTTGAAGAAATTATAGATTCATATCTCTGTATACATACTTTTTTTTTTTTTTTTTTTTTTTTAACCAAGAGGTACCCTTTGTGAATTTAATTTAAAATTACATATACAACAGGAAAAAATATACTTGAATACTTAAAAAATAATGTCTTACAAAACCTGGTCATAGCAGCCAGAATGAGGCTTTTGGTTTTGATTTATGATGTAACTCCAGATCAGGGCATTTGTTTTCCTAACAAAAAAGGTATATTTTTCTTATTTCACAATGAGAGCATGTTGTGGGAACTCATTAAAATTACCTCAGCGAGGCATTTCTAATGAGTACCCATATCATATGTTCTTGAGGAGCAACAAGAAATATAACTTCTGGATATTCCTTGAGATACAGATTACCAAAAAATATCAATATTCCCCCTCCCCTCCCCACCCCTCTTCCCCCAAATATATAGAGGTAAATGCACCCTGAATTAAAATACAACACATAAGAAATATTTCCCTGAGAGATTTGCAAATCTGATAACTGAATGAGTGCATTAGCATGAGTTTGTTTATAAGATGTGCAAGTCTCGAGGAAAATACTTTTAAGAATAAGTTTTCTGATGTTATGCCATCTACACTTGTCGTGCGTTATAAAGGAAAAGTCAACCAGGTATAGAACATCAAACAATAATTACAAATTATTTTAATCCTTAGCACTCTGGGGAAATTCAGCAGATTTCAAACTAATATTTTCCTTACTTTTTTTTCAGAAAATAATGTCTGACATTTTATGCATGTCCCTTTAGGAGAAAATCTGCAGAAATAACAAACCTTATTACATTGTATCTGGAAAAAAGAATTAGAAAAATGTTGTCTGCTGAAATTTCTACCCATTATAAAATGCATTAAAATACATCCAAATAATGATTATAAAAAAAAGATCAATGCAAACCAAAGTAACAAAATATTTCACACAAAATCTGAATGCAACACTGTTTTCTCATGAAGTAATCTTGCACCAAACTATTGTTTTTGTAAGAAAAAAAATTCCTTTTTGTATAGTAATTTGCTGGGTAGCATTGAGCATCAGCCAGAATTTCATGGTCAATCTTCACTTTTGTAAAAACCCACTGATCAATGAAGTCAACTAGTAGAAAATCTACCTGAATAACACCAAGTATAGGGAAGCTAGGCTTTTGCAAACAGTGTAGACCCAGATCAGATGCTGCAGAATGCAGCATCTGATCAGGGTCTACACTGTTTGCCACTCACCCAGCACTATTTTAAATACATAAACAGGTAATAGAATAGACTTTTTCAAATATCTGGACAAGTATAATAAGGAGTTAAGGTGTCCCAATACTAAGGATTAATACTCTGTTAAGCTGCTCTTCCAGGTTCTTATTCATAGCGTCAGATAAGCAGGATGTGCACATATTTTTCTTATTTCTCCATGTTATGGGACTCATTAGAATTTTCCAATTAGTCAACTATGAAAATTCTCTTTCTGATCATCAGTCTTAAGATGCAAAAGTGACTGATGATCGATTACTGATCACTGGGACAACACTGTTGCAGAGTATAGAAGGGTGAACACCAGCTGAATCATACTTTTCTAGGCTGTAGCGAGAATCACTGTAACTCGGTATTTTTACCATATATTTGACTTCAGACACAATGTCCTGCTCATTAGAGATATGGAAGAATTAAAACTGGTTATAAAAGCCCCAAATTTGACAAATCAGTAAATTTTAGGTTAACCCATTTTAAACTGAATAAACTCTCCCCTATATATACTGGAAAAGTCCATTTCAATCTTAGATGTCAGGCTATGTAATTTAGATATTCCTACATAAAAATGGCTGTACTATTTGCTAACTGATCAAATGCTGCATTCTGCATAACCTGCAATGTCTGATCTTGGTCTGCACTGTTTGCCAATTACCTTTTTTGGGGGGTCTCCAGACTAAAATGGGTTAAGGAAAATATTTACAGAATATTTGGATGGAGAGCCTTGAACAGTACATCTGCCACTCTGGTTTACACTGAACTGCATAAATTCTTTTACATATTTATCTCATTAATTTACTTCTTAGCACTTTGACAGGTCAGGAGATTAAACATAACATTTAACCCTTGTCATGCTGAACCCAGAATCTGATATACCCTGCCTTTGCAAACAGTGTAGATCAAGATCAGTTGGCTTCTTCCAACTGGTCTGGATCTGCACTGTTTGCCATTAAGTATGTGAATTTATAGCAACAATCTGGATCAAGCAATCTGGCTGAAAATTAGAAGTGGGGGATGTAGCTTAATTTATTCAGCATGACAAGGGTTAACAACAATACCTTGAAAAATGGTTTAAAAATAGAAAATGAATATTCAATGAATTTTATAATATATATGAGATTACTCGTCTGTGCTGAGCACAACTTGAAACCTAGCTCTAGGTAAATATTTTCTTATCTTCCTGCAAAACATATTGTGGATATTCATTACAGCTGATCCACAGTACAGTTGTCTCAATAAGTACCAAATAGAACTGCTGTGGAGAGGTGTTTCTAATGAGTACCCTCAACATACATGTATGTATTTGTTTTGTAAAAAAATGAAAAAATACTATCACTTTTTGGTGGAGTAAATAGTGCCTTATCTAGAGCTAAGCTGAAATAATAAAAAAGAAAGAACAGAAAAAAAAAAAAAAAAAAAAAAAAAAAAACTGACAGTGAAAATGATGGAACTTCTTTCTTTCAATGCAATTTTCCATATTTTATTGCTGTCAAATTGTTATATTTATTGCTTAAAGAATAGCTGATATTTGAGTTATTACAGTAGGCTCATACATGCCATTAGCTGTTGACAGAAATCTGTGAGATTTTGCAAATTTTTAGGGGAGATTTGATAAATTCTGTGAGATTTTTATGAAAATCACTTTCAAGTTTACAGTTAAAAGCCATTATTTTAATGAATTAAGCTTGGGATAGCCATGCTTATGTCTGATTTATTTCTAGTTCTTCAAAAATAGCTTACTAAATGGTATGAAAATTCTGTGAGATTTGAAAATCTTATGGGTAAGAGGGTCCAGAAGGGCCAAAATTCTGTGAGATTTTGTCTCACAGTGTGAGGTATGGCATGTATGTAGGCTAATGAATTTTCACTTGCAATGTCCAATAGTATTAACTATTGTTTGCTAATCAATCTTCACTTGCAGTGTGGATTAAAGTACAATAATAACACTAAGTACAGTCAAACCTGTGTTAAGCAAGCACCTATGGGAAAGCCAAAAATTGGTTGCTTAAAACAGGTGCTTGCTTAATACAGGTAGATTTTCACTTCTTTGCCTTTAATGGGATCTCATATAGTGGCCTTTAAAGGCAGGTGATTGCTTAATACAGGTGGCCTTTAGGATAGGTTTGTATTGTGTAAAACAGGTCTGAGAAAAACAGCATAGACCCACAACAAACTTTGCAGAATGTAGCATCTGACCAGTCTACACTGTTTGCCACTCATCTTGCAGTTTTTATTCACATCAACAGGTAGTTAAAAAGAGTTGTCAAGCGTTAGTTTCTCTGAAAATTAAACAAATATGCTGACCCAAAAAAAGAAACCATCACGAAAACATGCCTATATAATATTGACCCCCTTAAACCCCACTTTTATATAGTAAAACTGGGGTTTACAGGGGTATACATTATTATTCTTATTTCTGTTCAAAACATAGATTGTGGGTACTCGTTAGAACCGCCTCGCCGAGGCGGTTCTAACAAGTACCAACAATCTATGTTTTGAGCAGAAATATGAAAAATATTAGAGTTTTTTATCTGAAAAGTTCAGGTCTATGGAGGCAAAAGTTTCTATATATTTGAATAGGTGCGTTTTCGTATTGACCACCTTGCAACAACCATAAATTTCTTGAAATATGTTTGAAAATATTAATTTGGCTTTCTGCTATATGATTATTAAAAACCACCTTATGTTTGCATACTTGAAGGTAAATGATGTGTCCCTGTAAATTGTTACTTTTTACACATACACAATCTGAATTTTAAGATGATGTTTCTTTTTTGGGTCAGTATATTTTAGAACATCATCTATAAAAATTCTGAATGATGCTTTAATGTAAAATACATATTCCAATGAGCCTGATCAGCTTGCACATCCCTGTAGCCTGGCCAAAAGGTCTTTCCTGTTGTATAAATTAACAAAACACAAGATCCTATTATGTAAATTAACAGCAAAGACTTGCAGCTGGCTGGTACAGGTCTGTGTTTGCCTATTCTCACAACCGGCTTTTTTTTCTGGAAAGGAACCAATACCAAAATAATGAAATCATGCAAGGATTCATGTTAGGAGATCAGAAGGGACACAACAAATCTTACAAAATCATGAAGGATTCATGTCAGAACATGAGAAGGAGCACAACAATTTTGCTAAAAAATATGGAATAATGTCAGAACAGGATAAGAGACACATCAATTTACCTAAAACATGTACTGATGTCAGAATGTGAGTAGGGAAACAACAATCTTGCAAAAATCAGATTGTTGTTTTTCTTCTCACATTCTGACTGATGTCAGAATGTGAGAGGAAAAACAACAATCTTACAAAGATTATATGGACTGATGTCAGAATATGAGAAGGAAAAAAAAAAATACCCCCTAAAAATATGGACTGATGTCAAAACATGAGAAGGGATGCTACTATCTTATAATAAATGTAATGAAGGGTTAATGTCAAAACATGAGAAGTGACACTCAATCTGACTAAATGTCATGTGTGAACAGTAAATACTCAACCAGCCTGCACACAGTATAATTCCAAATAAGAGGTGGTACCCACATGATACTTTTCTTTTATTTCTCCACAAAAACATATGACGTAGGTATTCATTAGAAGTACCTAAGTGAGGCACTTCTAATGAATATTCACGACATATGTTTGAGTGGGGACATATGGAAAATATAAGACCCTCATCAGACAATACTGATGCCCATACTGGTCTGGATTACGATTTCAGGATTTAAACCTTGTCCTGCTGAACCCGGATATAACCTACCTTTGCAAACAGTACAGATCCAGATCAGCTGGCTTCTGAAGAAGCCAACTGATCTGGATCTGCACTGTTTGCCATTAAGTTTGTGAACTTATAGCAAAAATCAGGATCAAGTGTTCTGATTGGCTGAAAATTAGAAATGGGTGTGGCATCTTAATTTATTCAGCAGGTGCATCAACACATGTGGGTCATTTGCGTCAAAATGGTATAGTAAATATTTTGTTTGGTATTGAACTGGCCATACTGGTCCAAACTGGTCTGGACCTAAGCTGTTTATACAGTGGAATTTCAATGACGTGAACCCTGATAGACCATTTACCCTGTCTACCACTAATGTTATTTACCCTACATACAGTAGATGTCCAGAAATTTTGAACATTTTATTCCATCTTTTTTTTTTGGCATATTTTGCTTTTTTAAGCAGTTGTTCCTTAAAATGCATAGTGGAATGGCAAATAGTGTAAACCCTGATCAGACTGCTATTTTGTCTGAGCCTTTGGTGTCAGAAATTTTAGGACAATTACCGTTTTCAGAAACCTTACTTGTTAACCAGACTTATTCTAAATTTTGAACAACTCCTCTTTACTACTTGCTGATATTTCTAAAATACTGCTTGCAGAGTAGCAGAATGTGGTCTGATCTGGCCCCGAGGTTATAAAACTTTTTTCATGCTCAACTCAGCTGAGCATGAAATTTGTTTAGCTTATACATGTAAATCTTAACATACTGACAAAATTCTGAAACTTCTTTCATGCTCAACTCAGCTGAGCATGCTGAGCTGAGTTGAGCATGAAAAAAGTTTTAACTGTTGGTATTTTTATTTTTATGACCATGTGAAATTCCATGCTAAGTTGAGTTGAGCATGAAAAAAGTTTCATAACCTCAGGGCCTGGATCTACACTGTTTGCTCAGACCTGTCTGTCCCATAACTTAGGGTAAATACGATAATGCTCGTGTCTCTACAGGTCAGTTTACTTAGGATCCAACCCTGAATGGCTGGAACTCCCTCTGGCTAGAACTACATATACTTGTTAAGGTTCCCAGAAGTTCTACTATACATGGCATTCTGTAGGTTAGGTTGTGTTCCAGGTAAACTCATGCACAATGTCAGAAAGGTCCCTCATGCCAGAGCAAAAAACACAGGCCTAGATCAGCCTGCAGACTAGTGCAGTCTTGTAAGGGACTTCTTAACATATGAGCCAGGGCTACTGCAATTTCTACAAGTTTACATGTGCTCCCAGCAAAGACTCAGATCAGCCTGTGCATCTGCCCAGGCTGATCTGAGCCTTTGCTTGGCACACATTCATTCTTGTAGGAAATGCTATGCTCCATACCAGCTCATATTCTCAAATAGTAATTGTGTCTGTAAGCAGGCCATGAAGGCCTTGATCAGACTGCAGATGCTCAAGTGGATATGTGCCATCATTGCCTACAAATGGTGTAAGGGTCCTTTTCTGGCATTGCCCAACAATTACACCATATTTACCCTAAATATTCTGACACCTTAACTCCTTACCATATTTGTTATAAGATTTGAACAAGTCCTTTTTACTGTCTGCCGATGTGTTTAACCCATTTTAGGCTGGAGACCCCAAAAAGGGCAACTGGCAAACAGTGCAGACCCAGATCAGAGCCACATTTGTCTGAGCAGGGTCTCCAATTTTTGCAAATAGTTTAGCCAGTTTTCTTTAAATTACATAGCCAACCACACCTAAAATTGAAATTGCACTCTTCCAATATATATAGTTTGGGGCAGAGTTTATTCAGTCTAAAATGGGTTAAAAACTGCTAGATGTGAGGCAAACAGAGTAGACCCTGATCAGATGTCATGTACTGCGGCATCTGATCTGGGTCTACATTGTTTGATCAGGCCTGTCTATCTGAATACTTAGAATAAATACCGTATAATTAAACAATTACACTCTTACTGTGATTCCTTCCACGACAGAGCTTTCGTTGTCCTTGATAGAGACATAAAATTTTTAAAATCTAAGCTACCACCATTCCTCGATAGAAATATAAAATTTTAAAACCTGAAGCTACCACCATTCAACACAATGAATGTAGTCTAGGAGCTTTCTGAATGTAAATATTGTGAATTTCATAGCTCCAGATAAGAGGGGTTATTAACCACTGGTATTCACATTATGTTTTTCTTATTTCTCCATGAAAATGTACGTTGTGGGTACTCATATAATGAGTCCCACAACATATGTTTTCATGGAGAAATAAGAAAAATGGAGAAATAAGAAAAACATCAGTACTTTTTGGTTGAAAAAAAAAAAACAAACACATCATCTGAACCCTTTCACCCTTTAAACGCCGTACCTGCAAAGAAGTCTTCCAACTCTGAATTTGGACGTCAATAAAATGGCAGTTCACAAATAAAATGGCCTGAAGCAGTGCAGATTCTGATCTCGCAGCACATTAAGGGCCATCAAATCCGGATCAATAATTTAGTAAAGTTCAATATTTTGGTTCCAGCATGAGGGGTGGAGAGGGTTTACCTTTAGCATTGTCCAGGGAACTTCAGCAGAAGACAAAAATTGGTGATATTTTCCTTATTTTTCCCAGAAAAAATAGGATTTGACTTAACTGACTCTTTAAAGACATCCTGAATAACAAGTCAAGCCGTATTCTTTTTACAGCAAAAAAGAAAAATATATTTAAAAATGTCATATGCTTAATTGTTTACCCAGCATGCCAAGAAAAGTGGTTTTGAGAAATACAAATACGAGACAGACGTTCAACCTGAATTATGACTTAACACATATATTTTTTTCTTTAAAAACATCAGCTGCTCTATTTACCCAAAGTACTCGGACACACAAGACTTAACAAACAATGCATCCAGATCAGGGCCCAGTTGTTCAAAGCATCGTTAGCTTGACAAGCTTGTTAGTAGTCAAAATGTTAACTGTTCTAATAAGTATAATAGCTAATTCACAGGTATTTTTGCTGAAAAAATGTGAGTAGCTTTTGCAAAAGCTACTCACATTTTTTTCAGCAAAAATATTAGCGTATACCAGTATGCCATATTTAATAATCAGTTTTAACAATATGTTAACTAACGACATCGTTAGTTTTGACCAACTGGGCCCAGATATCTTAGAATGGTGCACCTGACCAAGGTCTACACTGTTTGCCATTCATAAGGCAGAAGTTTTTAAACCAGTTAACAGGTAGTCAAATGGACTTTTTCAACTTTTTGAACAAGTCTGGTAAGAAGTTAAGGTGTCCAAATAATAAGGATAAACAGGATATAAGCATAATTCTAATGCACTCGCGTATGTAACGCGACGTCCGATTGGATAACGTCAAAAATTTGCGACGGTATATTCTGCGATATACTGTCGCAAATCCGACGTCATCACGTAACGTCGCTTCTCATTGGCTGGCATTTGGTTTTACGCAGCTCACAGCACTTGTCGTTTTGTGCAAACAGTACATTTTTTCAATAGAAAAAAAATGAATAAATGCATTAGAATGGGGATAACTGCATCAAATTTGTCATTTGGGGAGGTAAATCGGCGGTTTTACGGTCGCAAATTACGTTTTACGGCTCCGCTGACGCGTCGCCGTAAAACGAAATTTCCGACCGTAAAACCGCCGATTTACCTCCCCAAATGCCAAATTTGAAAGCAGTTATCCCCTAATATTATGTAAGCTTGTGTAATGCTATTATGTCTTATGTATACAGGTTTTAAAAATGACATGGTTAAACGTTTATAACGAATCAGACTCTTTCTATTAAAATATATATTTCAAATAAAAAATGGCAAACCCCACTTTCTTAGAAAGAAGCAAACTATTTTGTGCATTTAATGAGCAATATACCAAAAGAACCCTTATGTCTTATGCAGTCAGTGAAGGCCCAGATCAGCCTGTACACCCACACAGTCTGATCAGGCCCTTCATGGCCCACTTATTGATTGACAGATACAAATGGATCAACATTTGGGCCATGCCAAGCGAATACGTGTCTTCAAGCATGTGCAAAATGCACATATTCGGATTCATCCTGCGCATGTCCAAAGTACCACCCGGGCCTTTGCTCCCTTTGCTCTCCATTCATACATTCTGTAGTAGCCAATGATTCTGTTGGGGGAGAGTGAAGGCCCTGATCAGACTGCGCGGATGCGCAGTCTGATCTGGGCCTTCACTGTCCAAATATGACCGAAAATACATTTTCATATTGCGTGGCACATAAATTATGCAAGGTACCATATTCCCTCCCAGAACAAGGGCATACAGGCCTGAAAATACAATGTCGACCAAGATTAGACACTGCAAAATGTGGTGTCTTATCAGTGTCCACAGTATTTGCCAATCATCCAGAATGTTTCAGATGTGTTAACTAGTAGTACATGTTGAAATTTTAGGAGAATGTAGTGTTTGATTAGTGTCTATTCTATTTACCACTCACCCAGAATGTTTTAGACACATTAACAGGTAGTAAAATAGATACAGTCAAACCTGTGTTAAGCAAGCGCCGAAGGGAAAGCCAAAAATTGGTTGCTTAGGACAGGTGCTTGCTTAATACAGGTAGATTTCCACTTATTTGCCTTTGATGGGATCTGAAATAGTGGCCTTTAAAGGCAGGTGATTGCTTAATACAGGTGGCCTTTAGGACAGGTTTGACTGTATGTTGAAATTTTAGGAGAAGTCTGGTAAGGACTGTCCCAATATTTAGGGTAAATACAGTAATCAATGTATATTTGAAGCTACAAATTTACATGATCTAGCCCCAATTCACGCCGGGTCGGCAACATTCTTTCATGGAGATTTGATCATGAAATATTTTCTACGGTCATTCTCTCCCTTCCGCTGATTCAAGAAGGGCAGTTGTCAGTTTCTGACGAAAGAATGTGCACAATACTGGTTTACCGCTTAGAGGACTAAACCTGCCCAGTAAAAGTGTGCTTAGGTAAGCTGACCGCGCTCGACATGAGCCCATTGTGTTGACTGGGCCGTAAAAACTCAACACAAACAAATAAGGGAAAGGTCTGATCAAGGTCTTTACTGTCTGCTTATACTGTATATATCCTAAGCATATGAATATCATTGTTTGGGTTAGTGTTTAATGGCCCAGTCAACACTATTAAGGTCATGTTGAGCACATATATGACTATCATAACTCCACCCCAATATTGTCCTAACATTTGGACAAATACATTTGAGCACAAGTTGAGGTATGTCTACAAAACTGTTGGATGTGTAGCAAACAGTGTAGACCCAAATCAGATGCCACAATCTGTGCTATCTGATCTGGGTCTAAAATATTTGCTCAGGCCTGTCTGCCCAAATACTTATGGTAAATATGGGCTATCACATAGCTCCAGATCAGAGGGGTATCCACATAACAGTTTTCTTTAATCCCCACTAAAACATATGTTGTGGGTACTCATTAGAAGTGCCTCAGTGAGGCACTTCAAATGAGTACCCACAACATATGTTTACTTGGTGTAATAAGAAAAATATCAGTACTTTCAGATAAAAAACAAGAAATGTGTCCAAAGGACAGGGATGCCCCCACCTGAAAAACTTAAAAACAAATTGCTAATGTCTGAAAAACTTAAACGCAAACTGCTAATGCCACCGCGGACGCGGATGGAGATGGACGGACAGGGGTAACACTGTATGCCCTTTCCGCCATTCTTTGAATGGCGGGACATAGAAAGGTCTAATCTGGAGCTATGCAGTATCAGATAACTGATCAGCAAATGTCCAGATCAGATTTTGTAGACGGGTAGGATGATCTGGGTCTTCAACAATAGCAGATGACCTTAGTTTTCTTTTTTTTTCTCATGATGCGAATGAATCTATGACACTGAATACTGATTATTTTTTACATGCATAATGCCATTTTTCTTTATCGTTACCACATTCTAGGCTAATACAGCAGACTACAAATGATATTTTTCTTAATTTCCCCAGCAGCATTTGGTATTTCATGCAAATTGTCTCCACCGGACAGGATTTGACATTTCATGCAAATTGTCTCCTGTGGAGACAGTTTACATGAAATGCCAAATCTTGTTTTCTTTGGGGAAAAAGAAAAAAAAATATTTCAGTATGTTGTCCACAGAAAATTTTACCCCATGTCCAAAGCTTTAAAATATTAATACAAACAAAAGGTGTACTCATAAACCTCAAAGAACCATCACTCTGACCTGCAAGTATTTTCCTCCCTTCTCACAAGGGGCTACTCTTGGGGATGATGGTGGGGGTGGGGGCAAATTCTTTCTTTTAAGAGTAGCCCCCATTTTTGAAAGGGTTTAAATACCAGGGAAGCCAGTTTTCATCAAGTCATCTCCCTTTAATAATGGCTGCAAAATCTCCCAGTCTTAACAATGCATCCACCTAAGTGAGTCATTAGAGTCAAATACCTTCAAATATTATCTTTCTGTATAAACACATGAGTAAATTCTATGATCTGAGTGGGCTAGATGTCCAAGCTGACCAGAGTCTACATAAGATGACAAGGTGATGTCAACCACAACTCCACTTGTCCATTCTTCAGTTGATGTCAACGAGGAAAACATACATTGTAGCTGCAGATAAGGCACTTTTTTCAACCAAAAATTGTTGATATTTTTCTTATTTCTCCATGTAAACATATTTGTGGGTACTGATTAGAAACACCTCACTGAGGTGCTTCTAATGAGTACCCAAACCATGTTTTCTGAGGTGCTTCTAATGAGTACCCACAACATATGTTTTCTGAGGTGCTTCTAATGAGTACCCACAACATATGTTTTCTGAGGTGCTTGTAATGAGTACCCACAACATATGTTTTCTGAGGTGCTTCTAATGAGTACCCACAACATATGTTTTCTGAGGTGCTTGTAATGAGTACCCGCAACTTGTTTTCTGAGGTACTTCTAATGAGTACCCACAACATATGTTTTCTGAGGTGCTTCTAATGAGTACCCACAACATATGTTTTCTGAGGTACTTCTAATGAGTACCCACAACATATGTTTTCTGAGGTGCTTCTAATGAGTACCCACAACATGTTTTATGAGGTGCTTGTAATGAGTACCCACAACATATGTTTTCTGCGGTGCTTGTAATGAGTACCCACAACATGTTTTCTGAGGTGCTTCTAATTAGTACCCACAACATGTTTTCTGAGGTGCTTCTAATGAGTACCCACAACATATGTTTCTGAGGTACTTCTAATGAGTACCCACAACATATGTTTTCTGAGGTGCTTCTAATGAGTACCCACATGTTTTCTGAGGTACTTCTAATGAGTAACCACAACATATATGAGAAATAAGAAAATTATCTTCCTGATATCCCATCTTATCTGGATCTATGGGAAAAGTCTACTGACAAATATTGGTTAACAAACAACATTGGTAAAACCATCACAGGCTTAGTTCAAAGATCAAATTGTTCAAAGTATTATTAGTTTAACAAAATTGCTTGGCCATAGTTGGTTGGTTTGGAGTCTAACGGCCCTGTCAATACAGTTAAGGTCATGCTGCACTGATCAGTTTACCTAACTACACTTTTCCTTGGGCAGGCTTAGTCCTCTAAGCAGTTAACCAGTACTTGTGCACATTATCTCAATAGAAACTGACAACTGCCCTTCTTGAATCTTGATCCAACTCGGCCAACATTAAACTTTTACAACACAAAGATAATATTTTTTTATGAAAACAAATGGTAGTAGCTACTCATATTTGTTCATAACAATATATCAATGCATTTAAAATTTATAAGTTGCAGTACACAACAGCAGCAGACAATACTTTTTCTTTATTTTATTTTTTTTTTCATGGAAAATAAGTTGACATTTTATGTGAATTGTATGCCAAGCTGATGATTCACATAAAATGTCAAGACTTATTTTCTATGAAAAAAAAAATAAATAGAATGCCTTCTGCTACAAATTTTGCTTGTGCTCTAAGTTAACATTGCATCAACATAACTTATTAACCTTTACCACTTTCTGGGCTAATTCAGCAGACGACACTTTATAATATTTTTCTTAAACTTCAAAGAAAACAAGTTTTGACGCTTCATGCAAATTGTTTCCACTTTCTTATTTTTTTCAGAAAACAAGTTTTGGCATTTCATGCAAACTGTCAATTTGCATGAAATGTCAAAACCTGTTTTTCTGGGAAAAAAATAAGACAAATATTTCAATATGTCGTCTGTTGAAATTTTTACCCTGAGTGCTAAGTGGGAAAGCTAATGACACTTTGACAAAACAAGTGATCCCAGATCTTGTAGAGACTTCTAATACTGGCCTAAATGGTTAATGTCTTGTCATCTTTTTACATCTCGTTTTAACCTGCAAATAGACAAAAAAAACTTTTTCATATTTTATTGTATCAGACAAAATTTCAAAGGCTCCATTTTCCTCACAAAATAGACATTTTTTATTTTTATCCAAGAAAGGTTTAATAACTTGATATATGGTATTAATATGATCATTAAATGTGGCATCTGACAGCCTTTAAAATTTCACTTAGTCTCTGGTTTTTGAATTAGATCAAAAATGAAATGATTTTTATCATATCTCTGAATTAATATTGGCAACATTAATTCAGAGATACATGAAAAAATCATTTCAGATTGTATTAATACCATATACCAATGTATTAAACCTTTCTCGGATAAAAAAAAATGTCTATTTTTGAGGAATATGAAGCCTTTAATGGTGAATGATTTCAATAGGTAAATGCCAAACATGTTAATCAAGGGAGGTAACTTTTGTGACTTCCTATTTGCTTTCCTGCACTCAAAGTCCCTTCTGAAAAGGGGAGCAAATTCTTCCCTTTTAGAGTAGACTACTTTTTAGAAGGGAGACTGAACCTTTTTTTTCAGCTGCCTCTTCTGAAATTGAAAGAATAGCAATCCCCTTTAACCTTTACTCCTTAGGCTAATTCAGGAGATGACAAATTGTTGATATTTTTCTTATTTTTCTCCAGAAAACAGTATTTGACATTGCATGCAAATTGTCTCCACTGGAGACAATTTGCATGAAATGCAAAATCCTGTTTTCTGGGAAAATAAGAAAAATATTTCAATATGCTGTCAGCTGAAAATTTTCACCTAGAGTGTTAAGGGTTAAACAAGGCAAAATTATACTAAAATATCACTGAAGTATTATATCCCGATTTATCTGCTTACCATAATAGAATACTAGCACTCTGCACATAGTTGTTCAGTTTCATTTGCTTAAACTTTTATTGCTGTGCATGCTGTTTAAAAATTCAGCTAAAACAGTTTGAAATATTCTTCTTATTTTTCCCCAGAAAAAACATTTGACATTTCACACAAACATGGGATGTCAAACCCTATTTTTTTTTAGAAAACAATTGTAACTATTGTCAATTTTTATCTATTGAAGTTGTCCAGAGAGAAGTAAATGTTAGGTTAGATAGACATTAAATACTGCAAAAACAATTAAATGAGTAGCTTTTGCCAGGTTCCACACATTTTTTTACAAGAAAAAAAAAACAAAAAAAAAAACAACAAAAACAAACAAAACAAGAGCTGTCGTAGGACAGCATAGCTCGCCTGCTGGGTACATTTTATATTGTAACATTTTTATCATTAAGAAATTCAAAATGTATAATAATAATAAAACACAAACCCATCATGAGTTCTTGCTCCGTTTAAAGTAATTATCCTTGGAGCAGTTAATGTTTTGCAATGTTCTCATTCAGTTTTGATTTTGTTTGTAAGGGAAAATCAGTGAACCATGAAATATAGGTCACAGTGTCCTAGAATGATTAAGTCAAATGGGTATGACATATTTCTATGAAATAATTTTCAAGTTATATGGCGAAATCATTCAACCATATAATATAGGTCACACTGACCTAGATGTATTTGTATGTAAATCATTTTGTCACATAGATATAATAATCCAGGTATGACAATTCTCCATGAAATAGTAATAAAAATAAAAGGCAAAATCACTGAAGCATGAACTATAGGTCACAATGACCTAGATATAGTAAGTGGTCATTCATTGGGTCACATGGAACTAATATCCTAGGTGTGACATTTATCCAACAAATAGTATTCAAGATATAAGGCAAAATCACTGAACCATGAAATATAGGTCACACCAACAGAGATATATTTTGACATCAATAATCGGGTCACAAGGAACTAATATCCCAGGTGTGACATTTATCCAACAAATAGTATTCAAGATATAAGGCAAAATCACTGAACCATGAAATATAGGTCACAATGACCTAGATATAGTAAGTGGTCATTCATTGGGTCACATGGAAGTAATATCCCAGGTGTGACATTTATCCAACAAATAGTATTCAAGATATAAGGCAAAATCACTGAACCATGAAATATAGATCACACCAACAGAGATATATTTTGACGTCAATAATCGGGTCACAAGGAACTAATATCCCAGGTGTGACATTTATCCAACAAATAGTATTCAAGATATAAGGCAAAATCACTGAACCATGAAATATAGGTCACACCAACAGAGATATATTTTGACGTCAATAATCAGGTCACAAGGAACTAATAATCTAATGACCTGGACCGTAAAATGTAGGTCACAATGACCTTCACTCTCTTACACTTAAACCGATGTCACATAGTTAGCTGATGTATAACCAGTTGTGTCTATAACCTGTAGGCATATAAGATTTTACAAATGTGTCCTAGATTTTGACCCCTAGCCCCACTCCAAGGCCCACCCTGAGGTATGAACCCTGGGGTATGCTCTTTTGGAATCTCAGAAGACTCCTCCAGGTACCCAAATTCTAAATATGAATGCTCTATGAGGAGTGAAAGTCAAGATATAAGAATTTGAAAAAATTTAACACAGTATTACAAAGGAGTCCTAGATTCTGACCCCTAGCCCCACCCAGGGGCATGAACCCAGGGGTTTATTCTCTTGGAATCTCAGAAGACTCTCCAAGGTACCTAATTTCCAAATTTGATGCCTCTGTGAGGAGTGACTGTTGAGATATAAGCATTTGAAAAACTTTAACGCAGTGTGACGGGAACGGGAACGCAAACGCGGACGACCGGGGTGACTACAATAGCTCTCCTTGTACTTCGTACAGGCGAGCTAAAAAGACAAATAAAAACAAATAAAAACACAAACACACAAAAACAAAATATTTTTAAACAAGATCTGTCGCTAGACAGTACAGCTCACCTGAACTTGCACTGTTCTATCAGATCTTAAAAACTTTGACGCAAAACTTTAACATAAAATTTCTAAGTCTGTGACCTTGACCTCTAGGTCAGGAGCAGGGGTAAAATTTTGGACCAGCATCTATAATTATACCAAATATAAACTAAATCCATCTGAGGATTTAGAAAATATATGGTAAACTTTGACATAAAACTAACATTTTTGTATATACTGCCGCTGCCAACACCAACGCCGACGCGGGAGGTAATGCAATATACACCTCTTCCTGTACTGTGTAAACTCCTAAAATCTTAAATAAAGTCAAACTAGTCCTCATTAAGTTAATATGTCTTATTGCAAAATCATATTAAGAATAGTAAAAGAAAACTAATCTAAACACATATGTTCCCCAAAATGAAGAGCCTTCCGAACAAAATAAGGTAATAGCAAGGTCCTAGTTATTGATTACTCCCTCTAGTAGTGTTGGAAGGTAGAACGACCACTATAATCCCTCATTGGGATCTACCTAATTAATGCTCACTCCCTCTAATAGCATTCTAAGGGAGATAAACCACCATGACCCCTTGCAAAGAGCTACAAGAAGCATTAGGGAGAATGGATACACCTGAATGTTTTGCCACCATTTTTCAAAAGGAGGTAATTTTTTTTAACAAGAATTTAATTCTCTAGTACTTGAATCCTATCACAGATGGAGGCTACTCTACTCTCTAGAAACAAATTCTTTAACAGTTACTTCAAATGAGACGGAAGACAAATATTTCATGGCAGAATTCTTTCCCTTGGAGGTGTATCCATTCCCCTAAAAACATATGCAAACAGCAAAGTCCAAACTAATCCGAGCCTTCTCCGACTTAAAAAAGCCTTCCGATATTTACTGATTGGCGGCTTTAGTCAAAGACCCCAAATCAATATAAAAAGGCTTTGAACAGCCAGAGAAGGCTCGGGCTAAGTCCAAACCTGTCTCAGCTGAAGTTTGGTTGGTTGGTTGGTTTAAAATTTAATGGCCCAGTCAACACCATTAAGGTCATGTCAAGCCAGTCATTTTACCTAACCACACTTTTCCTGGGCAGGCTTAGTCCTCTAAGCGGTTTAAGCCCTCTAAGTGGTTAATCAGTGCACATTCTTTTGCCAAAAAACCTCAGCTGAGGAGCAGAACCACATAACTCCATATGAGGTGATAATCTGGGATAATTTTTACTACTTTTGAAACAAAGCATACCTTATGGGTACTCACTGAAATCCTACGGTCAATATACAGTAGAATCTCGGTGATTCGAACGCCGATTTTTCGAAACTACCGGATTTTTCGAAACAGACTGTCAGTCCCGATCTTTTTCGCTATTATTTAATGTAAAAATATTACCGAATTTTCGAATTTCGATTATTCGAAAAATTCAATTTTTCGAATAAAATTGTCGGTCCCATCAAAGAAATTCCTATTAAAATCCATCTCCAAATTCGAAGTCAAAATATGTCAAGCACAGTCGCGCATGAAGATCACGTTTTCTTTGAGCAGTAAACATCGATTGTTACACACCCGATTGATTTCACAGGTACATTGTATTTTTGCGTATACAGGTAATTGACACCTAGTTAATCCTTAGCTCACTCGAGTGATGTTTCTTAATTGATTTAACGGTGATAGGTAATGGGCATCGTTAAGAAGATAATCCTGTTTGATGTTTTTTAAGCGACTTTAATCTAAGACCTTTTTGAACTTAAATGAGCTTTAATTTGAATGTCTCCCATCCTTTGATTTATTGAGCAATGTCTACTTAGGGTAAATAAACAACAAGCACAGCATCTTTGATCTGTCCGTTTAATTACGCATAATTTCGATTCCATTGTCTTCCAAGTGCCATAAAACCCCTCGCTTTGCTCTGGTTCTTCACTTATCCAACAGCATGTCTGAAGGAAACTCTGTCATTACTGAGCAACTCAGCGAAGGACCCAGCAATGGGGGCATAACTGAGTCGGTACCTGCGACAGGCGCTGAGCAACCTGGGGAAGGACCCGGTAACGGGGGGATACCCAGGTCAGCAACTGGAAAGAAAGGTGTGAAGAGAAAGTACGAGCCACAGACGTTTGAGAAGAAGTATCAGGCCATTTTAGAAGTGGAGAAAGGCCAGCGACCCAAGTCTGCCATAGCCAAAGAATTTAATGTGCCAGCCAGCACTCTGTCCACTTGGCTTAAAAATGCAGACTCTATAAAAGAGTCTTATCTAAAATTTGGTCCCAAAAGAAAGAATGCCAAAATCGGTACATTTGATGATGTAGAAAATGCCATTTTAAAATGGTTTTCAAATGTACGTGACCAAAATGTCCCTGTGTCCGGGCCTATTCTTCTAGCAAAAGCTGAGGAATTTGCCAGAAAGCTTAACATTGAAAATTTCAAAGCTTCAAGTGGCTGGCTTGAGCGCTTTAAAGAAAGAAACGGAATAACTTTTAAGAAAGTCTGTGGCGAGGCAAAGTCGGTTGACACAACATCTGCCGATATGACAGAATGGGAACATCGACTAGGAAGAATTCTCGACCGGTATAGCGCCGACGATATCTACAACGCCGACGAAACTGGTGTATTCTACCGTCTTCTACCTGACAAGACGTTGGAGTTCAAGAAAGTGGACTGCCATGGCGGTAAAAAGAGCAAAAAACGCCTCACAGCTCTGGTTTGTGCCAACATGATTGGGAATGACAAGCTTCCTCTTCTCATCATCGGCAAGTCAGTAAATCCACGATGCTTCAAAAACAAGAGTACACTCCCAACGCCTTACACCAGCAACAAGAAAGCTTGGATGACGTCTGAGATTTTTACTGACTGGCTAAGAAACCTGGACCAAAAACTTCAAAAGAAGAAGAGAAAGATCGCCATGGTCGTCGACAACTGTCCCGCACATCCACATGTCCGTTCACTAAAGAATATCGAACTTGTGTTCCTTCCTCCAAACACCACAAGCAAGACTCAGCCAATGGATCAGGGGGTTATCCAGAATTTTAAGACCCACTACAGGAAGAGAGTAATCTTACGACAGATGAAGTCCATCGACGAGATGAAGTTCTCGCTATCCATACTTGACGCCATGAGATTGATGCAACAGGCCTGGGAGAGTGTGCAGCCGAGAACCATCTCTAACTGCTTCAGACACGCAAATTTTCACCGTCCAGAATCCGAAACTGAAGCCTCTGAGACACCTCCGGCGCTGACGACGACGCCGAGGACGACATACCGCTAGCTCGGCTTGCTCAGCTCGGACTCACAACGACGACCATGGAAGAGTACATGATGGTAGCTGACAACATACCAACGAGTGAAAGACTAACAGACTCCGACATTATTGATGACATCATCAGCAGCAGAAATACCGACAACCACGATGCCGACGAAACTGCCGACGATGGAAACGACGACGATGCTGATCGGCGAGATTCTGAATTGCCAACCTCTCTTACTGACGCAATGGACGCTTGTGCTAAGCTTAGAAGTTACTTTGAACAGTGTGAAAATTCAGACGACTTTTTGATTAGTTTAGGGCGTATGACGGATAACTTAATGAAACAGGACTTTAAGAAACGCTGTGGTAAACAAACATTGATCACGGGATATTTTCAGTGTAGGGACAATCAGTAACAGTGAAAGTACATGTATCTTGTAAATACATTAGACCTGTACTCAGTCAGAAAAAAATGATTTTTGGGAAACTGAAAGTAGACGATTTTCAGAGAATTCAAGGTTGAAAGTGAAAGTAGAAAAAAAAATGCAGAACAGAAGTGACTAGAAACGTGTGGTTTGCCAGCACAGATCTTCAACAGTGTGCTTATTGCATTCTGATGCAGATCGTTGCTAGCTACTCCCGTGAGCCATTTCTGTCCCGCTTTTTTTATTGGTACATTAGTTCGTCAGTTAGAGATTTATTGTCATTTTACATTGTTGCAGGATGTAAATAAAATAAAAAGTACACGTAAGTTCATGTTGTTTTGTTTTACTTTATTTTCAAGTGTTTGTTAAGCATAAGAAACGATGAGATACTTTGCTCATCATTTTTAATGCTTATACAGAGAGTCTGTGTACATCGCTTACGGGCAAAATGTGGTCAAAAATTGATACCGAATGAAAACTTCCGAATATTCCCGAAAACTACCGATTTCGAAAATTCGAACTACCGATAATTCGAAGAAAATCTGGCGGTCCCTGTCACTTCGAATAATCGAGGTTTGACTGTAGTTCAAATGTGTTACATATAGGTCTAGATAAGAAAGGGTAGCCATTTAATATTTTTCTCATTTCTCCACAAAAATATATGTTGCTGGTACTCATTAGAAGTGCCTCAGAGAGGTGCTTCTAATGAGTACCACAACATATGTTTTTGTGAAGAAATAAGAAAAATATCATTATTTTTTGTTGAACAAAGCACCTTATTTAAAGCTATGTACAGAATACCCACAAGATATGACAATGATTTGGGCAAATTAAAATGATCTTATTATTTACAGTAAATAGACACACTTGGTAGATTTTCAGCCATTTTAACAAAGGGAGACAAGTTTTGTGACTTCCTGTTTGCTGTCCTGTATACCAGCACCCTTCTGAAAAGGGATCTACTCTTAAAGGAAAGAATTTGCTCCCTTGTTTCCTTTTAGAGTAGAGCCCTTTTGCAGAAGGAAGCAAAAAACAATTTTGACACAGTTGTCCCTCTTGGAAGTGTATCCATTCCTGTTATGCATTACTTCCCTTATCTAAGCTATACAGACAGTCATCCCCTCACAACATCATGGGACACTGTGGGATGTGAGTAATGCATAGATCCAGATAAGACGGATAATACATTATGTTTTTTCTTATTTCTCCACAAAAACATATGTTGTGGGTATTCATTAGAAGTGCCTCAGCGAGGCACTTCTAATGAATACCAAAACATGTTTTTGTGGAGTAATAAGAAAATTATCACTACTTTTAAGTTGAAAAAAAAAAGGCCTTATCAGGAGTTATGGTAATGCCTTTTTGCTTGCATATGCCATAAAACCACTTCTCCCTTTGGCATGACCACTTTTTCTTTTTCTAGTTATGTCTTTTCTAGTTATATCAAGCTGGTTCCCTCATAACATACAAGTGCAACACTTGTACATCATCCAAAAAAAAAGACAGGAAGGACAGGTAACAGTTATAGGCAAACCAAGTGCAGTGTTAGGATGTGGGAAGGAAAGTTTAGTAACATATTCAATTTCTGTCTATGTGCATGCATTTGGGTTCATTTGTCATAAAAAGCACAGCACAGAGAAAATGTACCAAGTACATCTGCACTCAACAAAGACTCAAATCAGCCTGGACATCCATGCAGTGTAATTGGAATCTTTATTGTCCGCATGAAGGAACATGTTGCAAAGCTTCAATGACTAAAATGCCCAGTGAGGATTCTGATCAGACTGAATGAATATGCAGGCTGCCAGAATGCACAGGCTGATCTGAATCTTCACTAGGCTTACATGTTGAAAGTACCTTTTCCAATGTTATGCCTCATCTTTTCTTATTTCTTTAACCCTTGTCATGCTGAATTAAGATGCCACGCCCACTTATAATTGCCAACCAATCAGATTGCTTGATCCAGGTTTTTTTTATACAGATTCACATACTGAATGACAAACCGTGCAGATCCAGATCAGTTGGCTTCTACAGAATCTGAATCTACTCTGTTTGCAAAGATATCCTGGCTCAGCAGGACCAGGGTTAAAATATATTTTCTGTGCAATAGGGCTTTAAAAATTCAAGTGAATACTCCCTTACATAATTCATATGAAATGTTAAGCAGTTTTTTCTAAAAAAGAAAACCCAAAAAAGAAAAAAAAAAAGCAACAAACAAAAAGCTCTGAAGATGTCATTTACTATTATCATTAAAAACCATTCATTTTTAGAGGAACATATTTCTTTGGTTTTGCTTTATTTTTCAGAGAATGTAAAGCTTGACATTTCATGTGAATTGTATGCTAGGCAGAGAGTTCATAAAAAATTTCAACCATATTTTCTCAGAAAAAAAAAAAAAAAAATAAATAAAAACATTGGAATGCTGTCTGTTGTCGTGATCAGTGCTTTAAGGGTTGAATTTAGTATTACACTTCAACCTCTTTACAACACGGTACATTATAACACAGTTTTGGATATAACACTGTTCTAAGATGGATCCCAAAAATTTATAGATTATATTGAAAAATGACCATAAATGGTCATTTTTCAATATAATCTATACATTTTTGTTTGGATATAACACGGTTGTATAACTAACACAATTTATGTTATGGACCCCAACAATAGTGTTATAAAGAGGTTGTGGTGTATAACGGTAATTATTTAATTGCAGCATGCTAAAGGCTACTGGTACCAGTGTACCAGAAGAGTATGCTCCTGTTTTTGTGAGACAGTTCAAATCTGGGTGGAGAAGGGAAAGAAAACTATTACAAACCTCACATACACTATGAATGCAAACTTAAAAACAGAAAATAACAAGACAGTAAGACACACTGAAAATGAATTCAAAGCAAGTCCATAGCTCCAGGTAAGAGGGGTATCAGGTGAATATATTTCTTATTTCTCCATGAAAACATGTTGTGGGTACTCATTACAAGCACCTCGATGAGGTGCTTCTAATGAGTAGCAAAACAGATGTTTTCATGAAGAAATAAGAAAAAATATCAATACCTTGCTACTGAAAAAAAAAAGTGCCTTATCCAGAGCTATGAGCAATACTATTATTTAGAAACATGACACACCTAAGAAGAGGAATACAGAAAACATAGGCAATATCTTCAGAAAAGGAAATGAGGTGACAATTTAAGATATCTTTTGTTGGTAATTTAAGATATCTTTTGTTGGTTTTGTACCAAAACATATCTTGAGGGTACTGCCTAAATATCTTGTGGCTTCTCACTTAACCCATTGCAGTCTGGAAAACCCTAAAAGGGTAATTGGCAAACAGCGGAGACCCAGATCAGACACCGCAGAATGCAGTGTCTGATCAGGGTCTCCACTGTTTGGAAATAGTTCAGCCATTTTTCTCTAGGAATATCTAAATCTCAAAGCTGGATGTACCTAAAATTGAAATAGGACTCTTCCCATATAAAGTGTGGGTGAGTCTATTCAGTCTACAATGGGTTAACAGACTTAAAGTTTAGTAATTCCACTGAGTACCCACAAGAATGCTGAGTTGATTCCAGGGAATTTATGTAGTGAATTTATATGTTCCAAGATATGTTCTGGTGCAAAAATATAAAAAATGATCTTTTGATTAGTTGTTTATCATTTATGAGCTGTGAATTATTAAACCAGTCTGTACTTCAATAGCCTACCTTAATAACTCTAAGTATTGGGACAGACAGGCCTTGCAAACAGAGTAGATCCAGATCAGATGCCACATTCTGGGTCTACACTGTTTGCCATACATACAGCAATATTTCAGACATATCAAGAGGTAGTAGAATGGACTATTTCAATTTTTTGGACAAGTATGGGTAGCAGATAAGATGTCCCAATACTTAGGGTAAATACAGTACTTAAATTTCATAGCTCCAGATTAACCCATTTCAGACTGAATAAACTCCCCCACACTTAATACTAGAAGAGTCCAATTTCAATGTCATGCCATGTGATGTAGATATTCGTTGACAAAAAATACTAAATTATTTGCAAACAGTGCAGACCCTGATCAAAACCCACATTCTGCAGCAGCTGATCTGGGTCTGCACTGTTTGCCAATTACCCTTTTAGGGGTCTTCAGACTAAAATGGGTAAAAGGAACTGGATACACTTGGTAGATTTCCCACCATTTTTTTTTACAATGGAGATTACTTCTATGAATTCTTGTTTGCTTTCCTCTACACTAAGCCCTTTCTGAAACAGGGTCAGCTCTGCAAGGAAAGAATCTAATCCTTGTGGGAGCAGATTCTTTCCTTTTAGAGTAGGTCCCATTTTCTGAAAGGAGGCAAAACAGTTTTGACAGTTTCCACCCCTAAAAATTCTCCTCAAGTGATACTGCAAGTGATAATTATGGATAGTTTTTGTTACTTTTGCACAAACCAAATAGGCCATGTCAAGCAAAAAAGTGCCTTCGAACATGCACAAAAACGTGCAGATTCAGATAATCCTGCACATGCGCAAAGTATCATCCTGGTCTTTGCTCTCCATGCATACATTCAGTAGTATCCTAAGATTCTGTTAGTGGACAGTGAAGGCCTGAATCAGACTGCACGAATGTGCAGGCTGATCTGGGCCTTCACTGTCTGCATATGCCCAAAACACTTTTTTGCTTGGCATGGGTCATATGCTTAGGCAAGGTAATTCTTGCAAGCACCCCAGAGCCCTGACAATACATGTGCATGATTAAAACTGAAGCTCGTGATCACACTGTGCATATAAACAGGCTAGTCTGGAGGCTCATTACTCTCATATGAAAAAGCGTCCCCCTACAGCAGAGTTAAAACCAAAAGAAAAAAAACAAAGACGTACACATGCATCGAGAATCTGAAAAATTAATTACATAGATCAATTAAAGCAGAAACCTACGAAACATGATTAGCCCATTTCTGATCCAACTTGTTTGTGGTCCTCAATAGACTGGTCTCTGAAGATTCATTATTGTGTCAAAATTCTATGATTTTATCAATTCCCACATTTTGCTATAAACTGATTGTTCTTTGAGGGTAGCAAAAAAACAAAGCCCACAGGCATTACAAAAACCATATCAACCAAACTGCCATTATAGTATGTACTGTTTAACTAGTTTTATTAAGGGTAAACAGTGCAGACCCAGATCATACACTGCAGTACACGGCATCTGACCAGGTCTACTCTGTTTGCATTACATATGGGAATTTCTATAAAACATAGTATTAACCAAGCTAACCAGACACCTTGTTATTAAAAATAGACCAGTCCAAAGAGTTGTAGTAGAAGAGTCCACTTGACATTAATGGGTTAAAATATAGTGTTTAAAGTCTTCCAAATAATCAATTTTCCCTGTTTTTTTTTTTTTTTTTGCTTTCACTGTCAGTCAATTTAGTGCAACAATCTTTGGGGAAAAAAGCAGTCTGAACTAGTTTCATAGTTTCATAATGAAGCAACGTGTACATTTCTTCTGAGACCAGCAATCTTTGTCAGTACTGGGAAATTTCACATTTTGGAAAGGGTATTTACTCGCACATTAGAGAAGCACGAAACGAAATTACCATCAGTATTCAGTATTTGAACAGACAGGCCTGAGCAAACAATCTAGACCCAGATCAGACGCCAAAGAATGCAGCCTCAGATCATGGTCTTCACTATTTATCACTCAATCAGTAACTTTTAGACACATCATTAGGTAGTCAAAGAGACTTGATGAAAAGTTAGAACAAGTTTGTTTGTGTTAAGGTTTTACGGCCCAGTCAACCCAATGTTGAGCGCAGTCAGTTTACCTAACCACACGTTTACTGGGTAGGCTTAGTCCTCTAAGCGGTTAACCAGTATTGTGCACATTCTTTCGCCAGAAACTGACAAATGCCCTTCTTGAATCAGCGGAAGAGAGAGAATGACCGTAGAAAATATTTCACGAGCAATCTCCACGAAAGAATGTTGCCGACCTCAGCGAAGGTTGAACCCACGACCTCCTGGTCTCCAGTCGGATAGCGCATCCAAATGAGCCACCGAGGCCACTAGAACAAGTACAGTAAGGAATTAACCCATTTTAGTCAGGATACCCCTCAAAAGGGTAATAAGCAAACAGTGCAGACCTAGATCAGAACTGGCATAATGCAGCATACAAATAGTTTAGCCATTTCTCTCTAGAAATATCTAAATCACACAGTCTGACATAACTAAAATTGAAATTCTGCTCTTCCAATACATAGTGTGGGGATAGTTAAATGGGTTAAAATGTCCAAATACTTAGGGAAAAATAACACTGATAGAAAAAAAGTGCTTCTGTAAAGGAGATTTACAGTAAATGTCCTAAAATTCTAAACACTTTATTCCATACTTTTTGACCCTAAATTTTGCTTTTCATGCGCTTATTTCTTACAATACCTTATGGAAGCAAACAGTGTAGACTTTGATCAGACTACTCCTTCAGGAGCAGTCTGATCTGGGTCTGCACTGTTTGCATATGCCATTCCATCAAAACTTTCATGTACGAAATGTTGGGACATTTATGTAGGTAAGTATAACTGAACACAACACAGATATTAAAAGGAATAAATACCCACCCAAGGAAGTTACTCAAACATGGAAATATTTGACTCCCTTCTCATTGGAGGGGACAGGGGTCTTGTTTATAATTGTGATAATAAAACAAGTACTGTAAATTAGGTTGTGATACTCATTAGAAGTGTCTAACTGAGGTGCTTCTAATGAGTACCCCCAAAATGTTTTTGTGCAGAAATAAAAAAAGTAAACAATACCTCTAAAAGAAAAATAAAAAAAATAAAATAAAGAACTTCGCTGAAATTTATGTCGCACCTGTTTGGGGTAAATGCTAGGGTGGACATAAGTACACGGATGAATGAAAGGATGGAAACCTGCATGCCTAAGTCGCCAATGCTAATGCAGGTGTGACAAAAATACTTTCCTGATACCCCCTCTTGACTGGAGCTATGGTAAAAAATTAAGTGTTTGAAGACAAATAACAGATATCAAACATGGATTTAACCACATATATCTACATGGACAGACTATTTAGAAAATTACAGAAAATTCAACCAATATATGGAAGACAAACACTACAGGTTCTGTGAGCTAAAGCCTAACAAACTGCATTATCTTAGATCTGGACAAGAGGGGGTATCAGGTAAATAGTTTTCTTATTTCTCCATGAAAACATGTTGTGGGTTCTCATTAGAAGTGTTCCAAGGGGCACTTCTAATGAGTACCTACAACATACGTTTTCACGGAGTAATAAGAAAAATATCAATACTTTTCGGTTGGAAAAAGTGTCTTATTGGGAGCTATGAAAATATTTTAGTATTTTTTGCACCATAATATATCTGGTGAGTACTTATTAGAATTAACTCTGAGATCATTTTTATCAAATTTGTACCCAAAAACATACCTAAAGGGTACTTATTGGAATTGCCTCTTGTAACCACAAGATATATTTAGACGCAAAAATGAAAAAAAAAAAATCTATCTGGCAAAATCTCCCGTTATCTGAGAGCTAGAACTCTTTACTGTCAACATGTAATGTTGGATTTCCGACAGCGCATCTCACATGTCTATAAATAGATGTGCAACTCACCTGCATGGATGTGAGCCAGACTGGCTACTCTGTGTGGTCCCAACACTCAATGAGGAGACACTTAATGAGGAAAAGCCACTATGGCAGGATTGTAGACTTGTCATAGACCCTCTGAAAAAAGATAGAAAGAAGAACCCAAGTGGTAATTTTTATATGATAATATACTTAACCTTAACCACTCTCTGTTTTTTTTGTTTTTTTTTTGGTTATTCTAGAAAAAATGGCTTTAACATTTTCATGCAAACTGTATCCACATGTTTTGGGGAAAAATATGAAAACTATTCCAAATTGGCGTCTCAAATTGAAATTTTTACCCACTTTCTACGAGTCAGCAAGATCATTCATTTCATTATTTTACAAGACCTAGTTGTCAAAATATTGAAATAATGCACCAGTTGAAAGGAATGGAAACCCACCAAGGGAAGTTACTCAAACATGAAAATATTTGCCCCCCTCTGCCATGTTGAATAAATTAAGATGCAACACCCACTTCTAATTGTCAGCCAATCAGATTACTTGATCCAGGTTGTTGATACATATTCACATACATGTACATAATGACAAACAGTGCAGATCCAGATTAGTTGGCTTCTTAAGAAGCCAACTGATCTGGATCTACAATGTTTGCAAAGACAGGATATATCTGGGATCAGCAGGACCAGAGTTAATAGCATACATGTATAAATGTATAAAAGCATCTATTTATTTATTGTTGTGTTAAGCAACAAATAGCAAAGGCCTGGATCAGCTTACACAACAATCTGGGACCAGTTGTTCAAAGGTAACGACATCGTTAGTTAACGATTCGTTAAAATTTACATCGAGTGATATGCAAATATGCTGAAATTTTTTGCTGAAAAAATGTGAGTAGCTTTTGCAGTGTAAAAGCTACTCACATTTTTTCAGCAAAAAATATCAGAGTATTGTATATTGAATCCACTAAAACAGTTAACGAAATGACCCTTAACAAGCTCGTTAAGCTAACGACGCTTTGAACAACTGGGCCCAGATCAGTAATCTTTACTATCCCACTCACTACATATACATGTATCATAATATTCTATTTTTTTTTAAACTCTAATGTCTTATAGTTCTTTTACAGTTTAGTCGACTCTGAAAGGTGGACCATAATACAACTTACAAGTTCAATTAATGAATATGGTGTATTCCAAATTGAAATTTAGCCAGATCCAGGCCAGGCCAAACAGGAGTTCTTATTTGGACCTTCATCTCATCTTCCAGGAGGCTGTTCTTCACCCAAGTAATTTCACAAATGTACATTCAATACATATCAATAAATGAGTTAGTAATTGTTTGTTTGTGTTGAGGTCTTATGGCCCAATCAACCCAATGGGGTCATGTCGAGCGTGGTCAGTTTACCTAACCACACGTTTACTGGGCAGGCTTAGTCCTCTAAGCAGTTAACCAGTATTGTGCACATTCTTTCGCCAGAAACTGACAACTGCCCTTCTTGAATCAGCGGAAGGGAGAGAATGACCATAGAAAATATTTCATGATCAATCTCCACGAAAGAATGTTGCCGACCTTGGCGGGATTGAACCCGCGACCTCCTGGTCTCCAGTCGGACGGCGTATCCAACTGTGCAACCGAGGCCAGCAAATGAGTAAGTGATACTTGTGTATGAAAATGTATCATTTTAATGAAATTGCCAAATTACATGTCTCTGTTTTACCTACTCAACTAATGACAGCAGATAACTTTCATAAGTTGAAAATGTTCTTGGTCCTAGGTATTAAAAACTACAAAAATCAGTCATTAAAATTTTTATCTTTGAAAAACCTGAAATGGACTAAAGTATAATTATGGGGAAACACAGTCTAATAGATGATTTGCTGTCAGTAGTGAAGAAATTATTTGAAGATAAATAAGGATTCCTATTTGTCCTCGCGAGATTCCAGATCTGGCTAAATTACTATTTGGACAATGACAAATATATATGGGCAATCCTGAAGTAGAGTGAAAATGTTTGGTGATAATCACCACTGCCATTTACTTTTAAAAAAAAACAATGGAAAATGCTAGCTAATATTGCATTTGTCTATTCTGTTTGAAGAACTAAAATTTTTCCTTACTAAGGAAACAGTCAAATTTGCCATTAAATTCTTTGATCAAAATTTCTTTTGTTTATCTCTTTGACTATACATTTGTATATATTAATACTATATTTACATGCATAGCAACAGATAAGGCACTTTTTTCATCCGAAAAATGCTGATATCTTTCTTATTTCTACATGAATACATATGTTTTGGGTACTCATTAGAAGCACCTCAATGAGGCGCTTCTAATGAGTACCCTTCGTGGAGAAATAAGTAAAATAATATGCGGATACCCGCTCTTATCTGTAGCTATGTACATGTATTAATAGGATTTACCTTATTCATTAAAAAAAAAACAACAACATTGTCACCAATTATATCAAAATGACACTTCTAAACTGGAACCTCTTTATCAGAAAGTTCATTACAAGATGGTCTGGGATATAAGATGATTTAAAGGTGGACCCCAAAAGAGCTGTATCCCAACAGAAAATGGATATATTATATACAAAAATGACCTTTTTTCTATATAATCTATACATTTTTTGTGGGATACAACACCGTTGTTTAACTAATATTGTTTTTGCTTTGGATTCCAGCAACAGTATTGGTTCAACATTATTAAGGTCATGTTGAGCCGGTCAATTTACTTAACCACACTTTTCCTGGGCAGGCTTAGTCCTCTAAGCGGTTAAACAGTACTTGTGCACATTCTTTCCCCAGAAACTGACAACTGCCCTTCTAGAAATAGCGGACAGGGGTGGGGGGGGAGGGGGGGGGGGGAAATGATCGTAGAAAATATTTCATGATCAATCTCCGCGAATGTTGCCGAAGACGGTGAGGATCGAAAGCAAAAGTGTTATAAAAAGGTTGTGGTGTAACAGAAAACAACAGTTCACTCACCTAAAAGCTTCTGAATGTAACAGATCTGTGTAGTACATAACTTTGGACTTGTGAGTAGCAAGTGTGAAATCAAATGACGCTTTTGTAGAATCAAAGAATTTCCATTGTAAAACATAACTTCCTGCCAGAGACGTAACATGAGATCCCTGAACATAAAAAAAAAAAAAGACATTCAGAAAGGACATTTTCTCATGCAATAGATCAGGACATGGCACATTTTTTTTCAACTGAAAGTACTGATAGTTTTCTTATTTCTCAATGAAAACATATGTTGTGGGTACTCATCAGAAACGCTTTGGCAAGGTGCCTCTAATGAGTACCCACAACATAAACATTCATCGAGAAACAAGAAAAATATTATACGCATACTCCCTCTTATCTGTAGCTTTGTCATGCTAATCTCATGAGAACTTTATAGTACATAAAATGCAAGTACAGAAGGTATTGGCTTCAATGAGCTTATGCATAAGCTGATTCTGGCTTTGTTCTTCACATCAGTTTGAGTATACTTTTCATAACATTATTAATGAATTTTTAAATAATTATCATTAACATCGTAGATATTATACCTCTAGTTAAAACACTTTTTTAGCTCTAGTTAATGCACTTTTTTCAGCTCTATCTAATGCATTTTTTTTTCAGCTCTAGTTAATGCACTTTTTTCAGCTCTAGTTAATGCACTTTTCCAGCTCTATCTAATGCATTTTTTCAGCTCCGGTTAATGCACTTTATTCTGCTCTAGTTAATGCATTTTTTTCAGCTCTTGATAATGCACTTTTTTCAGCTCTAGTAAATGCACTTTTTTCAGCTCTATCTAATGCATGTTTTTCAGCTCTAGTTAATGCACTTTTTTCAGCTCTAGTTAATGCAATTTTGTCAGCTCTAGTTAATGCATTTTTTTTTCAGCTCTAGATAATGCACTTTTTTCAGCTCTAGTTAATGCACCTTTATCAGCTCTAGGTAATGCATTTTTTTCAGTTCTATCTAATGCATTTTTTTTTCAGCTCTAGTTAATGCACTTTTTTTCAGCAGCTCTAGTAAATGCACTTTTTTCAGCTCTAGTTAATGCATTTTTTCAGCTCTGGATAATGTACTTTTTTCAGCTCTAATTAATGCATTTTTCTTTCAGCTCTAGTTAATGCACTTTTCAGCTCTAGTTAATGCATTTTTCATTCTAGTTAATGCACTTTTTTCAGCTCTAGTTAATGCATTTTTTCAGCTCTGGATAATGCATTTTTTAGCTCTAGTTAATGCATTGTTTTCAGCTCTAGTTAATGCACTTTTTTCAGCTCTAGATAATGCACTTTTTTCGGCTCTAGTTAATGCACTTTTTTTCAGCCCTAGTTAATGCATTTTTTTCAGCTCTAGTTAATGCACTTTTTCAGCTCTAGATAATGCACTTTTTTTTCAAGAAAAATTATTTTCTTACTTCTCCATGAAAACACACGTTTGTAAGACTCATCAGAAACAATACAGCAAGGTGCTTCTAATAAGTATCCCCAGTGTAATTTTTCTGGAGAAAAAGGGAAATATTTACCTAGATACTCCTCTTACCATAGCAATTTTTCTGCTTGGCACTTTAATTCTGAAGTTTGAACTCTGGTTCATTAAATCTTTTATATGATTTCACTATTATTCAGTGGATAAGGTCATGTCATAAAAATCATATGACCACATGTTACATAACACTTGGCTACTGTTGAGTAAAGTCATCATGTCCATGACAATGTTATGATTTCTGTTGAAAAACGGTTCAACTTTTATGGCCATACAAAAGTTTAAAAGTGATACGATAAACAGAATCCAACATTTGTGGTCATTTCATATGAATTTTATGAAACTTGCGGAAGGCTTGACTTTGAAATTTGAACTTGTCAATCTGACTACCTGGTGATGTACATAAAAAGTCTGAGAGAACAAGGGAAACCCAGATTAAACCCTTTTAATCTGGAGACCCCCACGAAAGGGTAATTGGAAAATAGTGCAGATCCAGATCAGACACTGCAGAATCCACTGTCTGCAAATAGTTTAGCCATTTTTCTGCAGGAATATCTAAATCACACAGCCTGACATACCTAAAAACTGAAAGCCAACTCTTCCAGTATATCATGTGTGTGTGTGTGTGTGTGTGTGGAGGGGGGGGGGGGGGCATTATTCAGTCTTAAGTGTGTTAAATTACTCCTTTAGCAGCAGTTTGATCTTTATGACAAATGAACACACTTTCACAGAGAGACAACTCATTCAGAACTATTTTGTCTCCCTTCTGAAAAGGATCTGTTCTAAAAGGTAAGAATTCGCTCCCATTGGGAGCAAATTCTTTCCTTTTTAGAGAAGATCTTTTTTCAGAAGGGGCTTGATGTACAGGAAAGCAAACATGTCACAAAGTTATCTCCCTTGTAAAAAGGGAGCAAAATCTACCAAGTGTCTCCAGTCCCCTTAAAGGAGCAATGTGGTACTTTAAAAGGAAATTTTGAATAAATCTGTCACAGAAAATAAGACCCCATATTTCTTTCAGGCTTCTTTAGTGACAAATGGAATGAAAGGTCAGACCCTTATTTTGTTTGAATATGAGAAAAACATTAAAACAAAAACAAAACCTCTGCTACTTGAATTCAGTTCCACACACGGTACCGTATTTACCATATATTTTCGGACACCATTAATGTTCGGACACCACCTATTTTCTGCAAAATATGATAATTTAATACACCATAACATTTCGGACACCCCCTGAATTTGAAAAAGATAATTTCCTAATTTCAGACACAAAAATGCCTCTGGACAAAGCCGAATTTTCAATGAAATCCAACACCAAACCCGCAGAGTCGCTATCATTTTCACGGATGTTTTGATAGACGAAGCCATTTTCTAACAGGTAAGAAGGAAGTAGTAGAGTCTAAAAAATTAACTCAAAAATTATTTTCCGTCAGGGCTGTTTTCATTCAGGGAGAAACTACTTTTATTTGTTTATTCAAATCGCCGTGCTTATAAACTGCGCATGCCACTTACTATACATTCGAAGATGATGAAATCGCCCCTCGTCCAAATGGACTGATCTACCAATACACAGCTAAAAATAGGCAAGAAGAGAAACAATAATAATAATAATAATGAAGGCCGTGGAACATGCAACAATCTCATTACCGTTCAATGTTTTTCAACGAGGAGATATTATAGCACCTGTCTATTTCTCGGTAACACTATTTATAGTTTCTTTTAAAAACCGTCATATTACCACGTGGTTCTATACCACGTGTTAGTCATATGCAAACTTTACGACACCTGAGGTTACGTTTCCTCTACATGGTGTGTCAAGAAAAAAAAAAGACGTCATTATATAATTTTCATTATGGGCATTCCCTCATAACCAAGATAAAAACGATTATAGTGACAATCAAAGCAGTGAAGCTTGTAAAATTAATTTCCATTAATACTTATTAAAACAAGCACTCCTATTAAACAGGCAATCAGCGACCTTTTGTCAGTGCGTTAATATTACGCAATTTTATGATCGTCTGCTCAGGGCGATTGGGCAACCTCGTTGAAAGACCTGCTCAGCCTTTGCAGAGCTGCAAATAATGACGAGTCGGTATGTTAACTTCATTTTCCTATGAAATACATTACTATCTTTCATGGCTTTAGGAACGAAAAAAAAAAAAAAAAAAAAAATGTAGCGTCAAACTGGGTCTTCTACGACTTCAAGCACCGCGGTCACCCATCCAGGTATTAACCGCGATCTCCGTTGCTTAACTTCGTAAAAAAGCCAATCATTCTACCAATGTCGCCATAAAAGCCGGCTTCCACAGCGAGGCTGTAGAAGTGATTATATACCTAATCCGTTACAAAAAAAAAAAATAAATAAAATAAAATAAAACAAGAGGACCATGATGGTCCTATATCGCTCACCTGACCAAACAGATTTGCATATTTACTGTTGAAGTTTCAGCCAAGTTCACTGCTCTAGGATTTTTGTAGAAGCTTTATAGCACTAACCACCCCCACCCCCCTCCACCACACCCCCGGCCATGTTTTTTTACAAATCTTGACGACTTGGAACTGAATCTTAAATGATGGTCACCAAAGGAACATTTCTGCCAAGTTATATTGAAATTGGTCCAGTGGTTTAAAAAGTTTTATATAGCTATAAAGCCCTATGCCCTAACGGCCATGTTTTTTGACGAATCATGAAAGCTTGAACAAACTTGGTAGAGGGTCACCAAAGGAACATTCCTGCCAAGTTATATTGAAATCTGTTCAGTGGTTTCTGACAAGAAGATTTTTAAAGTTTTCTATTTAGATATATAGGGAAAATAAGCCCCACCCCATGGCAGCCATGTTTTTTGACAAATCATGACTGCTTGTACAATCTTGATAGAGGTTCACCAAAGCAACATTCCAGCCAAGTAATATTGAAATCGGTCATGGTGTATGTGACAATAAGAATTTTAAAATTTCCTATGCAGATATAGACGAAAAATAAGCCCCGCCCCACTGGGGGCCATGGTTTTTGACATATCATGAAGGCTTGAACAATCTTGGTAGAAGGTCACCAAGGCAACATTCCTGCCAAGTTACATTGAACTCGGTCCAACTGTTTCTTACGAGCAGATTTTTAAAGTTTTCTATATAGATATATAGGGAAAATAAGCCCCGCCCCCTAGCGGCTATGTTTTTTGATGAATCATGACGGCTTGAACAATCTTTGTAGAGGGTCACCAAAGAAACATTCCTGCCAAGTTGTATTGAAATCGGTCCATTGGTTTCTGAAAAGAAGATTTTTAAAGTTTTATATATAGATATATAGGGAAAATAAGCCCTGCCCCTGGCAGCCATGTTTTTTGACGAATCATGATTACTTGAACAATCTTAGTAGAGGGTCACCAAGGAAACATTTCTGCAAAGTTATAATGAAATCAGTTCAGTAGTTTCTGACAAGAAGAGTTTTAAAGTTTTCTATAGATATATAAGGAAAATAAGCCCCGACTCCTGGCGGCCATGTTTTTTGACGAATCATGACGGCTTGAACAATCTTGATAGAGGGTTACATAAGAAACATTCCTGCAATGTTACATTGAAATCGGTCAAGTGGTTTCTGAAAAGACTATTAAAATTTTCTATATAGATACACTGCAGCGCTGTTATAACGCGATCGCATATAACGCGGAAACCGTTATAACGCGGTTGGGCTGTGGCTCCCGTTTTTTATTTCCCCAACCAGTTTGAAAGTGTTGCCCTTTTTCCGCGGAACGAGGAAGTCTAAAAATCGCCAGCCGTGAACATATACTCGCTGATTTACTCATTCTTTTTTACCAAACCTTTCATCAGTTTTTGTTGTCTTTAGGCTATTTCAGATAACGTCCGCGCACCATTTAAAAGCCATACTACGGTAACTGGCACAGGGCTAAATGATAATTTTCATGTATTATAAGAGAAATAAGAGAAATAATAAGAGTAACTTACGCAACACAAATTAATTACATTATTATCCTAACACAGTCATAAATCAACACTTCACTGTCCTTTTTGCTGTAATGGTAGTCTGATAATTAATCCGTTTGTGTGACATGTGTGAATGCACTGCCACAGCCCATGGCTCCAGATAAGGTGTCTTTTTTTTTCTTTTTTTTTTTAATTAAAAAAGACTTATTTTTTTTTATTTCTCCATGAAATTGTAGGTTTTGGGTACTCTCTGGAAGTGCCTCCAAGGAGTATCCACAACCAACGTTTACGTGAAGAAATAAGAAATTTAATATGTGGAGACTCCTCTAGTCTGGAGCTGTGGATAGACCCTCTTATCTGGAGCTATGACAGTCGGCATGTCCAAATAGATCAAAGAAACGGGTCAAGTGTGAATACACTGAGACAGTTCATAGCTCCAGATAAGGCGTCGTTTTTTTTTAGTTAAAAAGTACTGCTACCCTTGTTTAACGGAAATAGGCTGCTAGGAAACGAAATGTACTTTCTGGACAAATATGAAACAAAGACTGGTCAGTGCTCTTTATAAAAAAAATATCTGAGATTAGATTTTTTTATTGTGAAAGAAATCAACAGCTGCAATAAAAACTGACCAAGCAGGTAAGCCTGTCCCTTTTATCATGTACTTAACATCTGACGTAACAGTTGGTATTGATTTTTTTTTTCTGCACCTGTTGATAAACCCTTAGCATGCTGTGTGAATATAATTAGCAGACCACCTTCTGAAATATTTTTTTTCTTATATCCTCAGGCTGCAAGATTTTGACACTGCATGCAAACTTGAGAAAATTTGCATGAACAAATTTGTTGTATGGAAAAAAAAAAAAGAAAGAAAGAAAAAGAAAAAAATCATCAATTTGTCATCAATATGTCATCTGCTGAATTTTTCCAGGGAGCAACAAAGGTTATTTTTTGAAACGCAGATCAACTGTGCTCATGCTCAAGGCAATTTCCGGTAAAGGACACGTTGTTTATTACACAGTTATCCATAATGCAAGACTGTTGCAGTTAGTTCCCTTGAATGATCATAACAGAAAACAAAACAATTTAAGCTTAAAAATTTATTATTTACTGGATTAAAAGAATGAAACGGAAATCAGGCAAGGTACATGCACAAAGTTTCAACAATAAAAAAAATAAATAAATAAAAAAGGAACATATAATATAACATACATGCAATGTGTAATATCTCATAATAACTGGAGGAACCTGCAGTGGTGCAAGTGGGTGGGGTTATGACAAACCCACCCACTCGCACCACTGCAGTTTCCAGATTAAAAAACGATCCAGTATAACGCGGACCACGTATAACGCGGTCAGTGTTCGTGGCTCCCGACGACCGCGTTATAACGGCGCTGCAGTGTATATAGGAAAATAAGCCCCGCCCCCTAGTGGCCATGTTTTTTGACAAATCATAACGGTTTGAACAATCTTGGTAAAGGGTCACCAAGGAAACATTTCTGTGAAGTTATATTGAAATCAGTCCTGTGGTTTCTGACGACAAGATAGATATATATGGAAAATAAGCCCCGCACCCTCTAGAGGCCATGTTTTTTGACAAATCATGACGGCTTGAACAATCTTGATAGAGGGTCACTAAGGAAACATTTTTGCCAAGTTATATTGAAACCGGTCCAGTCGTTTATGACATGAAGATTTTTAAAGTTTTCTATACAGATATATATGAAAAATAAACCCCGCCCCCTAGCGGCCATGTTTTTTAACAAATCATGGCGACTTGAACAATCTTGGTAGAGGATCATCGAAGAAACATTACTGTAAAATTATATTGAAATCCGTCCAGTGCTTTATGACAAGAAGATTTTTAAAGTTTTGTATATAGATATATAAGGAAAATAAGCCCCGCCCCCCTGGCGGCCATGTTTTTTGACAAATCCAAATGGCTTGAACAATCTTGGTTGCGGATTACAAAAGGAACATTTCTGCAAAATCATATGGAAATCGGTCCAGTGGTTTCGGACAAGAAGATTTTTAAAGTTTTCTATACAGATATATAGTGAAAATAAGCCCCGTCCCCTGGCGGCCATGTTTTTTGACAAATCCAAATGGCTTGAACAATCTTGGTACAGGATCACCAAGGGAACATTTCTGCAAAATTATATTGAAATCGGTCCAGTGGTTTCGGACAAGAAGATTTTTAAACTTTTCTATATAGATATATAGGGAAAATAAGCCCCGCCCCCTGGTAACCATGTTTTTTGACGAATCCAAATGGCTTGAACAATCTAGGTAGAGGATCACCAAAGGAACATTTTTGCAAAATTATATTGAAATCGGTCCAGTGGTTTGGACAAGAAGATTTTTAAAGTTTTCTATATAGATTATATAGGGAAAATAAGCCCCGCCCCCTGGCGTCCATGTTTTTTGACGAATCCAAATGGCTTGGACAATCTTGCAACAGGATCACCAAAGGAACATTTTTGCAAAATTATATGGAAAGCGGTCCCGTGGTTTCTGACAAGAAGATTTTTAAAGTTTTCTATGTAGATATATAGGGAAAATAAGCCCCGCCCCCTGGCGGCCATGTTTTTTGACGAATCCAAATGGCTTGAACAATCTTGCAACAGGATCACCAAAGGAACATTTCTGCAAAATTATATTGAAATCGGTCCAGTGGTTTCTGACAAGAAGATTTTTGAAGTTTTCTATATAGATATATAGGGAAAATAAGCCCTGCCCCCTGGCGGCCATGTTTTTTGACGAATCCAAATGGCTTGAACAATCTTGGTAGAGCATCACCAAAGGAACATTTTTGCAAAATTATATTGAAATCGGTCCAGTGGTTTCGGACAAGAAGATTTTTAAACTTTTCTATATAGATATATATGGAAAATAAGCCGCGCCCCCCGGGCGGCCATGTTTTTTGACGAATCCAAATGGCTTGAACAATCTTCCTAGAGGATCACCAAAGGAACATTTTTGCAAAATTATATTGAAATCGGTCCAGTGGTTTCGGACAAGAAGATTTTTAAACTTTTCTATATAGATATATAGGGAAAATAAGCCCTGCCCCCTGGCGGCCATGTTTTTTGAAGAAAACAAATGGCTTGAACAATCTTGGTAGAGGATGATCACAGGAACATTTCTGCAAAATTATATTGAAATCCGTCCAGTGCTTTATGACAAGAAGATTTTTTAAAGTTTTCTATATAGATGTAAAGGGAAAATAAACCCCGCCCCCTGGCGGCCATGTTTTTTGACGAATCCAAATGTCTCCAACAATCTTGGTAGAGGATGACCAAAGGAACATTTCTGCAAAATTATATTGAAATCGGTCTAGTGGTATCTGACAAGAAGATTTTTAAAGATTTCTATATAGATATATAGGAAAAATAAGCCCGGCCCCCTGGCGGCCATGTTTTTTGATGAATCCAAATGGCTTGAACAATCTTGGTAGAGGATTACAAAAGAAACATTTCTGCAAAATTATATTGAAATCGGTCCAGTGGTTTCTGACAAGAAGATTTTTAAAGTTTTCTATATAGATATATAGGGAAAATAAGCCCCGCCCCCTGGCGGCCATGTTTTTTGACCAATCCAAATGTCTTGAACAATCTTGGTAGAGGATTACAAAAGAAACATTTCTGCAAAATTATATTGAAATCGGTCCAGTGGTTTCTGACAAGAAGATTTTTAAAGTTTTCTATACAGATATATAGGGAAAATAAGCCCCGCCCCCTGGCGGCCATGTTTTTTGACGAATCCAAAAGGCGAACAATCTTGGTAGAGGATCACAAAAGGAACATTTCTGCAAAATTATATTGAAACTGGTCCAGTGGTTTCTGACGAGAAGATTTTTAAAGTTTTCTATATAGATATATAGGGAAAATAAGCCCCGCCCCATGGCGGCCATGTTTTTTTACGAATCCAAATGTCTCGAACAATCTTGGTAGAGGATCACCAAAGAAACATTTCTGCAAAATTATATTGAAATCAGTCTAGTGGTTTCTGACAAGAAGATTTTTAAAGTTTTCTATTTAGATATATAGGGAAAATAAGCCCCACCCCATGGCAGCCATGTTTTTTGACGAATCATGACTGCTTGTACAATCTTGATAGAGGTTCACCAAAGCAACATTCCAGCCAAGTAATATTGAAATTTGTCATGGGGTATGTGACAATAAGAATTTTAAAATTTTCTATGCAGATATAGACGAAAAATAAGCCCCGCCCCACTGGGGGCCATGGTTTTTGACATATCATGAAGGCTTGAACAATCTTGGTAGAAGCTCACCAAAGCAACATTCCTGCCAAGTTACATTGAACTTCTTACGAGAAGATTTTTAAAGTTTTCTATATAGATATATAGGGAAAATAAGCCCCGCCCCCTAGCGGCTATGTTTTTTGATGAATCATGACGGCTTGAACAATCTTTGTAGAGGGTCACCAAAGAAACATTCCTGCCAAGTTGTAGTGAAATCGGTCCATTGGCTTCTGAAAAGAAGATTTTTAAAGTTTTATATATAGATATATAGGGAAAATAAGCCCTGCCCCCGGCAGCCATGTTTTTTGACGAATCATGACGGCTTGAACAATCTTGATAGAGGGTTACATAAGAAACATTCCTGCAATGTTACATTGAAATCGGTCAAGTGGTTTCTGAAAAGACTATTAAAATTTTCTATATAGATATATAGGAAAATAAGCCCCGCCCCCTAGTGACCATGTTTTTTGACAAATCATAACGGTTTGAACAATCTTGGTAAAGGGTCACCAAGGAAACATTTCTGTGAAGTTATATTGAAATCAGTCCTGTGGTTTCTGACAAGATAGATATATATGGAAAATAAGCCCCGCACCCTCTAGAGGCCATGTTTTTTGACAAATCATGACGGCTTGAACAATCTTGATAGAGGGTCACTAAGGAAACATTTCTGCCAAGTTATATTGAAATCGGTCCAGTTGTTTATGACATGAAGATTTTTAAAGTTTTCTATACAGATATATATGAAAAATAAACCCCGCCCCCTAGCGGCCATGTTTTTTAACGAATCATGGCGACTTGAACAATCTTGGTAGAGGATCATCGAAGAAACATTACTGTAAAATTATATTGAAATCCGTCCAGTGCTTTATGACAAGAAGATTTTTAAAGTTTTGTATATAGATATATAAGGAAAATAAGCCTCGCCCCCCTGGCGGCCATGTTTTTTGACAAATCCAAATGGCTTGAACAATCTTGGTAGAGGATTACAAAAGGAACATTTCTGCAAAATCATATGGAAATCGGTCCAGTGGTTTCGGACAAGAAGATTTTTAAAGTTTTCTATACAGATATATAGTGAAAATAAGCCCCGCCCCCTGGTGGCCATGTTTTTTGACAAATCCAAATGGCTTGAACAATCTTGGTACAGGATCACCAAGGGAACATTTCTGCAAAATTATATTGAAATTGGTCCAGTGGTTTCGGACAAGAAGATTTTTAAACTTTTCTATATAGATATATAGGGAAAATAAGCCCCGCCCCCTGGTAACCATGTTTTTTGACGAATCCAAATGGCTTGAACAATCTTGGTAGAGGATCACCAAAGGAACATTTTTGCAAAATATATATTGAAATCAGTCCAGTGGTTTGGACAAGAAGATTTTTAAAGTTTTCTATATAGATTATATAGGGAAAATAAGCCCCGCCCCCTGGCGTCCATGTTTTTTGACGAATCCAAATGGCTTGAACAATCTTGGTAGAGGATCACCAAAGGAACATTTTTGCAAAATTATTTGGAAAGCGGTCCAGTGGTTTCGGACAAGAAGATTTTTAAAGTTTTCTATATAGATATATATAGGGAAAATAAGCCCCGCCCCCTGGCGGCCATGTTTTTTGACGAATCCAAATGGCTTGAACAATCTTGCAACAGGATCACCAAAGGAACATTTCTGCAAAATTATATTGAAATCGGTCCAGTGGTTTCTGACAAGAAGATTTTTAAAGTTTTCTATATAGATATATAGGGAAAATAAGCCCTGCCCCCTGGCGGCCATGTTTTTTGACGAATCCAAATGGCTTGAACAATCTTGGTAGAGCATCACCAAAGGAACATTTTTTACAAAATTATATTGAAATCGGTCCAGTGGTTTCGGACAAGAAGATTTTTAAACTTTTCTATATAGATATATAGGGAAAATAAGCCGCGCCCCCCTGGCGGCCATGTTTTTTGACGAATCCAAATGGCTTGAACAATCTTCCTAGAGGATCACCAAAGGAACATTTTTGCAAAATTATATTGAAATCGGTCCAGTGGTTTCGGACAAGAAGATTTTTAAACTTTTCTATATAGATATATAGGGAAAACAAGAGGCCCACGGGCCACGGGTCGCTCACCTGAGTGACATAGCCACTGCAGATACGCAGATGTTATGCAACATTTTTCCAATCCTGTCATCGCAACTAGTGAAAAGATCATCATTTAAGCAGTTCTTTATTTTGAAGAAGATATATGGCATGCCAGTCAATTGAGCATGATCATTTGAACAAACTCTAAATGGCAGCCAGCTTGGATTTACGATTGGCACAATTTTAGCTATTTTTGATCTACGAGTCACCCTAATGCTTCCTACCAAGTTTCAAGTCAACTGGCCTTTCAGTTCAGGAGAAGAGGCGAAAAATAGATTTTCAAGATGGCTGCCATGGCGGCCATCTTGGATATCCGGTTAGCACAATTTTAGCTTTTTTTTGATCTACAAGTCACCCAAATGTCTCCTATGAAATTTGGAGTCAATTGGCCTTTCGGTGCAGGAGAAGAAGCCAAATATAGATTTTCAAGATGGCGACCATTGTGGCCATCTGGGATTTCTGATCAGAATGATTTTAGCTATATTTGATCTACCAAGTCACCCTGATGCTTCCTACTAAGTTTCGAGTTAAGTGACTTTTGGGTTTAGGAGAAGAAGCGAAAAATAGATTTTCAAGATAGCTGCCATGGCGGCCATCTTGGATTTACGATCGGCATGATTTTAGCTATTTTTGATCTACAAGTCACCCAAATGCTTCCTACCAAGTTTCGAGTCAACTGGCCTTTTGGTTCAGTAGAAGAAGCGAAAAATAGATTTTCAAGATGGCTGCCATGGCGCCCATCCTGGTTTTACAATCGGCATGATTTTAGCTATTTTTGATCTACAAGTCACCCTGATGCTTCCTACCAAGTTTGTAGTCAACTGGCCTTTCGGTTCAGGAGAAGAAGCGAAAAATAGATTTTCAAGATGGCTGCCATGGCGGCCATCTTGGATTTCCAATCGGCAGGATTTTAGCTATTTTTGATCTATAAGTCACCCCAATGCCTCCTACCAAGTTTGGAGTCAATAGGCTTTTGGGTTTAGGAGAAGAAGCGAAAAATAGATTTTCAAGATGGCGGCCATGGCGGCCATCTTGGATTTCTGATCGGCACAATTTTAGCTATTTTTGATCTACAAGTCATCCTGATGCTTCCTAGCAAGTTTGGAGTCAATTGGCCTTTCTGTTCAGGAGAAGAAGCAAAAAATAGATTTTCAAGATGGCCACCATGGCGGCCATCTTGGATTTCCGATCGGCACGATTTTAGCTACTTTTGATCTACAAGTCACCCTGATGCTTCCTAGCAAGTTTGAAGTCAATTGGCCTTTCGGTTCAGGAGAAGAAGCGAAAAATAGATTTTCAAGATGGCGGCCATGGCGGCCATCTTGGATTTCCGATCGGCACGATTTTAGCTATTTTTGATCTACAAGTCACCCTGATGCTTCCTAGCAAGTTTGGAGTCAAATGGCTTTTCGGTTCAGGAGAAGAAGCGAAAAATAGATTTTCAAGATGGCCGCCATGGCGGCCATCTTGGATTTCCGATCGGCACGATTTTAGCTATTTTTGATCTATAAGTCACCCTGATGGTTCCTAGCAAGTTTGGAGTCAATTGGCCTTTCGGTTCAGGAGAAGAAGCGAAAAATAGATTTTCAAGATGGCGGCCATCTTGGATTTCCGATCGGAACGATTTTAGCTATTTTTGATCTACAAGTCACCCTGATGCTTCCTACCAAGTATCAAGTCAATTGGCCCAGGGGTACAGGAGGAGTAGGCTTTTAAAGCAATTGTTGACGCCGCACGACGGACGACGCACGACGGACAACGGACATTGACTGACCACAATAGCTCACCATGAGCACTTCGTGCTCAGGTGAGCTAATATTGATTGATTGTGTTGGGGTTTAACGACATGTCAACCCTTGAGGGTCATTTTGTGTCGTCTCCCAGAGAAAGGGAGAAAAAAGATAGAAGAGAGAGTAGAGGAGATGAAAGAGAGGGACAGGGAAGAAAGAGGAACAGGAATGAAAGTGAAGAAACAGAAGAAATAAAAACATTCCCCCTCTACCCTTACCCACTACAAGGATAGCAGGCCTTGCCCAACTGTAAGCCAATATCAGTTGGATGCCCCAGTGATGAGCTAATAAGCCCCGCCCCCTGGCGGCCATGTTTTTTGACGAATCCAGATGGCTTGAACAATCTTGGTAGAGGATAACCACAGGAACATTTCTGCAAAATTATATTGAAATCCGTCCAGTGCTTTATGACAAGAAGATTTTTTAAAGTTTTCTATATAGATGTAAAGGGAAAATAAGCCCCGCCCCCTGGCGGCCATGTTTTTTGACGAATCCAAATGTCTTCAACAATCTTGGTAGAGGATCACCAAAGGAACATTTCTGCAAAATTATATTGAAATCGGTCTAGTGGTATCTGACAAGAAGATTTTTAAAGATTTCTATATAGATATATAGGAAAAATAAGCCCCGCCCCCTGGCGGCCATGTTTTTTGATGAATCCAAATGGCTTGAACAATCTTGGTAGAGGATTACAAAAGAAACATTTCTGCAAAATTATATTGAAATCGGTCCAGTGGTTTCTGACAAGAAGATTTTTAAAGTTTTCTATATAGATATATAGGGAAAATAAGCCCCACCCCCTGGCGGCCATGTTTTTTGACCAATCCAAATGTCTTGAACAATCTTGGTAGAGGATCACCAAAGAAACATTTCTGCAAAATTATATTGAAATCGGTCCAGTGGTTTCTGACAAGAAGATTTTTAAAGTTTTCTATACAGATATTTAGGGAAAATAAGCCCCGCCCCCTGGCGGCCATGTTTTTTGACGAATCCAGAGGGGTTGAACAATCTTGGTAGAGGATCACCAAAGGAACATTTCTGCAAAATTATATTGAAACTGGTCCAGTGGTTTCTGACGAGAAGATTTTTAAAGTTTTCTATATAGATATATAGGGAAAATAAGCCCCGCCCCCTGGCGGCCATGTTTTTTTACGAATCCAAATGTCTCGAACAATCTTGGTAGAGGATCACCAAAGAAACATTTCTGCAAAAATTATATTGAAATCGGTCTAGTGGTTTCTGACAAGAAGATTTTTAAAGTTTTCTATACATATATATAGGGAAAATAAGCCCCGCCCCCTGGCGGCCATGTTTTTTGACGAATCCAAAAGGCTTGAACAATCTTGGTAGAGGATCACCAAAGGAACATTTCTGCAAAATTATATTGAAATTGGTCCAGTGGTTTCTGACAAGAAGATTTTTAAAGTTTTCTATATAGATATATAGGGAAAATAAGCCCCGCCCCCTGGTGGCCATGTTTTTTGACGAATCCAAATGGCTTGAACAATCTTGGTAGAGGATCACCAAAGGAACATTTCTGCAAAATTTTATTGAAATCGGACCAGTGGTTTCTGACGAGAAGATTTTTTTAGTTTTTAGTTAAAAAATCTATTTTTAGCTCCTGTGACCTAGATATGCAATGGACCGGAACCATTTGAACAACTTTGAAAGAGGATCAACCAAGGATCATTCCTGTGAAATTTGGTCAAAATCCAATCAGTGGTTTAGGAGGAGATGTTGTTTAAAGATTGTGAACGGACGGACGGACAGACGGACGACGATGACGACGGACGGTGAGTGATCACAATACCTCACCTTGAGCCTTCGGCTCAGGTGAGCTAAAAAATAAACTAAAGTAACCGTTTCATCCACTTACAGAAACGATCTTTGACAAACAGAATAGATCCTAATCAGATATCTTCCATCTGCTGCGATTTTATCAACGAACTTAGCCCTTTGCACCAAGTCCATCTTTGAGGTGTGCCAATACCGGCAGGATTTTTCTGAACAACAGGAGGGGTCATGTGACTCAGTTTATTTACAAATGGCGCTCTGTCCGAACGACGATGCGATGATCAGTTGAAATGTAACAGTGGTTTAATTTTTCGTATTTATCAAGCAAAAAACGGTCCATAATAGTCAGTATTAAAAACTCGTGTACTACAAACCGCCGATATACCTGCGTGACAGACCTTAAAATCTTCATTTTTATCGGAATTTTTCGGCTATTTTCTTTAATTTTCCGACACAGCGTTTTTTTGAAAATTATATTTTCATAAATATTCGGACAAAAAATAAAATAATTATTTTAACGTGTCCGAAAATGTATGGTAAATACGGTACATCCCAGTCTTTTAGTCTCTCAGGCACTTTTAAAAAAAAAAAAACAAACAAAAAAAACACACACACACACACAGATGCATGCATGTGTTTTTTTTTATTTTTATTTTTCCTGTTGGGTATACTCTTTGATATTTTGGTTTGTTTTGCAAAATAAAATGGCTGAGGTTTTCACAAAAGTATTTGAAATGCAAATTTCAAGTCTCAGACAACATTAACAGATCGTAATTTTACTGACTTTCTTTACAAGTAAGTAAGAATACCATATGTTTGTGGTTTTTGTTTGTGCTGAGAGTTTACTGCCCAGTCAACCCACTGGGGTCATGTCAAGCACGGCCAGTTTACCTAACCACACTTTTACTGGGCAGGCTTAGTCCTCTAAGCGATTAACCAGAAACTGACAACTGCCTTTCTTGAATCAGCTGAAGGGAGAGAATGACCGTAGAAAATATTTCATGATCAAATCTCCAGGAAAGCATGTTGCCGACCAGTAGGGGGTCGAATCCGCAACCTCCTGATCACCAGTCAGACTCGCATCCAACTAAGCCACCTAGGCCATCCCCGTAGGTTTGTGGTCTGGATCACAAAAATATTTCTTAGATAAGTGAGAAAACTCCAGTGTCATGTATTTTCATGGGTTGAAACAAACTTTTTTGAGAATCAAACTATTTTTTTCTTTTTGGCCTTACTTGAACACTATCACCATCTCTACATATATGTGGTGGTTCAACAATGCTGAGATCTGGCCCCACTTGCATTGTCCTTTCTATGTACTGCACAGATCCTATACCCCCGGTGGCCCCGCTGATGTGGTGAGCATGGTGTGGCTCCTGGGTCAGAGGAGTCTTACATCTGAACACAGTGAAAGTGACATCTCCCTTGAGGATGTCGAAGTCCCAGGTGATAACACAACCCCGTTGAGGCACCTGGATTAACACCTGTAATATACATTTAAGATTTGAGCTGTACTGCAACAAACCCTGTCCTCCTTCTAATGGTAAATGTTCTATAAATTCAAACTACATCTCAAATCTTAATTTCAAAAAGAAACATAAAGAATTCCCTGAGGGAAGTACCGTATTTGACCTAATTACAGCACGGTGTGCTCAGATTTTTCAAAAGACTGGCAAAAACTTGTATCCACCTATTCTAAGGGCACTCTTAAAAAGATCAGTGATGAACCCATCTAATGATGCTTATGTGATGTTTTTTTTTTCTTTTATTATTTTCTTTATAAAAGCATATGTTGTGGGCATTCACTTGAATTGCATCGACGAGTCGATGCAATTCAAATGAATACCCACAACCTATGCCTTTTTAAAGAAGTAGATAAAAAGTACACTGGATGTAATCCGAAGCATACGGCATTGCCTGACTGTGCGCTTATAGGGGTATGTGCGGTAATTAGATCAAATACACTAACTTAATCTTGACACAATTTAGTCTAGAAACATCTAAGTGTTTAATCAGTATTGTGCACATTACTTGCCAGAAACTGACAACAGCCCTTCTTGAATCAGCTGAAGGAAGTGAATGACCGTAGAAAATATTTCATGACCAAATCTCCATGAAAGAATGTTGCCGATCTAGTGGGGGTCGAACCGCAACCTCTTGATCACCAGTCGGACACGCATCCAAATGAACACCGAGGCCGGCGTAAAAGCAATGTACTTGGATGACCGAGATGATGATTATAAAGAGTCATTCTGGACCTTCCAGCTGCAATTTTACTTTGACTTTCTCAAATTCAGTTTGCCATAATATTATATTATCTAACCTCTAAAACATTAGCCTCAGATAAGGCACATTTTCCATCCAAAAAATATTGATATTTTTTCTTATTTCTCCATGAAAACATATATTGTGGGTACTCATTAGAAGCACCTCACTGAAGCGCTTCTAATGAGTATCCACAACATGTTTTCATGGAGAAATGAGAAAAATATTTTCCTGTTACCCCCTCTTATCTGGAGCTATGTAAAATATGTTGAAAAGATAATGGATACATTTAAATTGAAACTAAATACATATTAATGAGTGTTGCTAATACTATGACATTAATTCAATACTAATATAGTGCCCCAAATAATGCAACCACATTTTTTCTCATGATATCTATATCTAAAGGATCATGAACTCACTTCTGACCTGTTTTAAATTTTTGTGAAATTTGATAGCTTGAACTTGAAATAAATATAGCTCCAGATAAGTGGATACAGAAATAATATATATACGAGCGGTTCATAAGTTCGTAGAACTTGGTATTTTTCTATACAATTCAAGATTTCTTTTTTTCATTTTTGTGCAGTGTAAACCTTTGTCAGTTGAATGATAACAGCCGTTTAGTCAACACGTACATTTTTTGCTCTTACTTTTTGTTTGAAAACCTATACCCATAGGCAAAAATGGAAAGTCAGAATATTGAGTTCAGAGCAGTCATAAAGTTCCTCACTAAAGAGGGTGCAAAGGCCAAAGAAATCCATCAGCGCATGGCTGATGTGTATGGTGACAGTAGCCCAAAGTATTCCACAGTGGCAAAGTGGTCAGCAGAATTTAAACATGGGTGAGACTCCTTAGAAGATGACCCAAGGCCAGGTCGCCCTGCTGATGTCATCAGCCAGGAGATGATCGACCGTGTTGAGAGACTTGTGCTAAACAATCGCCGAATCAAAGTTGCCAAACTTGCTTCAGAATGTGGTATTTCTTATGGAAGTGTTTACACTATAATCCATGAACATTTAGGCATGTCAAAAGTGTCTGCCAGGTGGGTACCTGCAAGATCGTCAGCAAATGGTGGAGTCAAGTCAAGAACTTCTGGAAGTGTACAATGCCAATCCAGAAGACTTTCACACTCGTCTTGTAACAGGAGATGAAACTTGGCTTCACCACTGGGACCCAGATACTAAAAAAGAGTCCATGCAATGGAAGAGCCCTGGCTCACCCCCACCTAAGAAATTTCGTACCCAACCATCAGCCAGCAAGGTAATGGCCACGGTGTTTTGGAACTCCAAAGGGATTATATTGATAGATTACAAGCCTGCTGGTACTTCAATTACAGGAGAATACTATGCCAATGTCATTAAACAATTAAGGGTTGCTATTAAAGAAAAACGAAGGGGAAAGCTAGCTGCTGGTGTCCTTCTTTTGCATGATAATGCCCCTGTGTACAAGTCCAGAGTTGCACAAGCGGCTATTCGTGAGTGCAAGTTCGAGCAGTTAAATCACCCCCCATACAGTCCAGACTTGGCCCCAAGTGATTATTATCTGTTTCGAAATTTGAAGTCCCACTTGCGTGGAACGAGATTTTGGGACAATGATGAGCTCAAGGCTGCTACAGAGGCTTGGTTTGAGGACCAAATAGACGACTTTTATTTCAAAGGCATAGACTGCTTAAAAGAAAAGTGGACCAAATGCATTGAAGTAAAGGGGGATTATATTGAAAAATAATGTTGAAACCATCTTCCAATCTGTGAGTTAAACCCTAAGTTCTACAAACTTATTGAACTCCCCTCATATATATTATTTCTGTATGAAAATGCATGTGTGGATATAGAAGGAGATATTTTTACAGAAGGAGATATTTTTTTACAGAATGAGAGTTGCCTCCTTTGTAGCTGAAACCTTAAGTTAGAGAGAGCTCTTAAGAAAATAATTTGATATTAGAGTTATATGTGTCAATTTCCAGTAACATCTTATCAGACTAACTTAACCCTGTTCTTGCTGAACCCAGATTTGCCCTGCCTTAGCAGACAGTGTTGATCCAGATCAGCTGGCTTTTGAAGAGTTTGTGTTTAGGTTTTACTTCCCAGTCAACCCATTAGGGTCATTTCGAGCATGGTCAGTTTACATAACCATACTTTTACTAGGCAGGCTTAGTCCTCTAAGCAGTTAACCAGTATTGTGCACATTTTTTGTCTTGCTTCTGAGGAAGCCAACTGATCTGGATATGCACTGTTTGTCATTTACTATGGGAATTTTTATCAACAACCTGGATCAAGCAAATTCATTGACTGACAATTAGAAGAGGGCTTGGCATCTTAATTTATTAAACATTGATTGACTGAGTTGAGGTTTTACGGCCCAGTCAACCTACTAGGGCCATTGTCCTCTGGAGACAATTTGCATGAAATGTCACAGCCTATTTTCTGGAAAAAAATATTAAAATATTTCAAAAAGTCGTCTGTTGAAATTTTTACCCAGAGTGCTAAAGGTTTACAAGTGCTAGAAAAAACACAAAAAAAATATGAATGTATAGCAAGTAAATCAACCATCCCAATGAAAAAAACAATGACACTCAAGGTATAAAATGATAACATATCAAGGTATCAAGGTGGAGAGTCTGGTAACATGATATATATATATATATATCAAGAAATTTGAGTAGCCATAAGATATCTATCACTGTAATGATAGAAGAGAATGAAAATATTTCCACAGTCCAGCTGGCATGTCAAATTCTTTACTTGCAATTTAGGTAAAACATCATTTAACAATTCATGATTATCCCCACCATTTTTAAAAAAAAAAAAAAAAGCAATGGGGAGACTGTGAACTGCTCCGACTGTTCGTCCATCATCACACTATCTCTTCCTAAATCACTGGGTGGAATTTAAGGGTAAGAGTGTGCGAGAGCAAATTATTTTTCACTTTCTCTCTACTTAGTGAAAACTTGGGGATTTGCAATGGCGTGCCATCAACAGTGTGATATAGTTATTTTCTAAATTCACAGAAGTTTCTTCCAGTGAACATGTTTTGGTGTACAGTGTCCAGATACCTACCTCATGGGGGTAGTCTTTGACAACCTGCGCAGTATTGTACAGGCTGTCTCCTATATGGATAGGGGGCTCATCTGGAGATCTATCTACATGTTCTTCTTTATACAGAGATTTTGGCACTAACCCTCCTTCTGGAACATCACACTGAAATAAAAGAAATGAGATTAGGATAAATAAAACTATGAGCAAATAGCCCTTATGCAATATGAACAGCAAAGGCTGAGATTGGTAAAATAATTTTTAATATTTATCAGGACCATAATTCTGTAAATATTATCAAAATTTGCCCATTAATCCTTACCAAGCTGAACAAATTAAGATGCCAGCCTATTTCTAATTTTTAGCCAATCAGATTACTTGATCCAGATTGTTGTTATAAATTCACATACTTAATGGCAAACAGTGCCGATCCAGATCAGTTGGCTTCTTCAGAACCCAACTGATCTGGATCTACACTGTTTGCAAAGGCAGGACATATCCGGGTTCAGCAGGACTAGGGTCAACCTTTACAATTCAATGGGCTAATTCAGCAGATGACAAAGTGGATGATTTTCTGTTCTTTCCATAAAATAGGGTTTGATATTTTATGCAAATTGTCTCCCAAGGAGACAATATGCATGAAATGATAAAGCCTATTTTATGGGAAAAATATTTATTATTTACCCAGCTTGCTAGGTGTTGACAAACTGAGATCTTGCCAATAACAAAGCATACATAAAATTTCAGTGGAATAAAGGATACAGAACAAGTTGTCACACAGAAATGAAACACTGATGGACGAACAAAGATCATGAAACTGTAATACTCAACCACTATAGTGTGGCATGGTATAAAAATAAGATGTAGGTATGGTAGCCAACAGTCTAAACAAGCTCAGTATATAGATGAATTGTTGTTTTCTTTTAGTTCACCACCAAATTAAAATTGTCTCACAGAAACAGTTCTGATATATCACATCGGTTACAATGAGAAAAAGTTAATGTACACTGTAACATCTTTTTATCTTATGATGATGCTGTTATTCAGTGGTGTAACATCATTACACAAAAATCGTATGACAACATGTTATATAACACTTTGTCAGGAACAAGTAATGTCATGACAATGCCCATGTCAACCATGCGTTTTTTGTTGAACAATTGTCAAATCTATTAAAAGGCAATAAAATCAAATTTAAAATGGTCACATGATAAACAGACTCTTCCACTCATGGTCATTTCATATGAAATTTATGAAACTCGCCAAAGGCTCGTTTCATAACTTTCATATGAAATAACAACTGGTGTAAGATCCTCTATATAAGATAGTTCATTATAAGAGGGTTCAGATATTAGATGGTTTACAGGTGGACTTCAAAAGTGCTGTATCCAATAAAATGTATTGATTATATAGAAAAATGACCATTTATGGTAATTTTTCTATATAATCAATACATTTGTGTTTGCAGACAACACAACTGTTTAGCTAAAATGGTGTTTATTTTGGATCCCAGCAATAGTGTTACAAAAAAGTTGTGGTGTATCAGGAAATTCATAAACAACAACATATGTTATAATAATCTATCAAGCAGTTGTCTGGACTGAAAATTGACATTGAAATGCAACATGTGGCTCGTTAATATCTGCATTCAAGTAATCTTTTCATAACAGTGGAAATTAAATGTAAATTTCATCAAAATAATAATAATAATAAAAAAAACCCAAAAAAACAAAACAAAAAACGTTTTAACACTCAGAGCTCTAAATAAAATTGTAGCTGCAAAATTCTACTTTTTATTATTGTTTTTCTGAGAAAATTAGGTTTGGTATTTCATGTTTGTTTGTTTGTGTTGGGGTTTTAAAGCCCGGTCAATCCAATGGGGTCAGGTTATGCGTAGTCAGTTTACCTAATTACTTTTACTGGGCAGGCTTAGTCTAAGCGGTTAACCAGTATCGTGCATATTCTATCGCCAGAAACTGACAACTGCCCTTCTTGGAGCGGTGGAAGAGAAAGAATGACCGCAGAAAATATTTTATGGTTGAATCACCAATAAAGGATGTTGCTGACTCAGCGGGGATCTATCCCGCAACCTCCTGATCACCAGTCGTATGCCCATCCAACTGAGCCACCAAGGCCAGTTGGTACTTCATGTAGATTTTCTGCTAGGAAGATGATTTACATTAAATGTCAAGCCTTATTTTCTCTAAAAAAATCAAATTGTCATCTGCTGTAGTTGTTATTAAGTGCATTGATTAACATGCAGTCAAACTTCGATGGCTCAAACATCTTTGGGACCATAGAAAACTGTTCGAGACAGGGTGGTTCGAGCCACTGAAGGTTAATTATGGTGCCAAGTCAGGAAGCAAATGGCGATAATTCAGGGATTTTTTTTTTGATTTTCTACACAATAATTGTATGTTGAGTGTACTCATTAGAATTGCCTTAATGAGGCAATTCTAATGAGTACACACAACATACAATTTCACGATAAAATAAGAAAAAAATCCCTAAATATTTGTTTTCTTGAGCTATCGGAAGAACTTCGTAGGGACTCTTTCGTCAGAAACTGACAACTGCCCTTCTTGAATCAGCAGAAGGGAGACACATTTTATGATCAACCTCCACAAAACAAAACATAATTACAGAAAATATTTATACATGCATTATGATTGAAAAAGCGGTCTTTTCTGGAGCCAATAGCGAAAAATCCCCACAATAAATAGGTAAAAGATACCATATTTTGACAAATAGGCCTTAGCAAATAGTGCTCATCCAAATCTGATGCTGCAGAATGCAGCATTTGGTCAGGGTCTACACTGTTTGCCACTCATCCAGCAGTTTTTGTTTGTTTGTGTTGAGGTTTTACGGCCCACTAAGGTTATATGTCAAGCTTGGTCAATTTACCTAACCACTTTTCCTGGGCAGGCTTAGTCCTCTAAGCAGTTAACCAGTATTGTGCATATTCTTTTGCCAGAAACTGACAACTGCCCTTCTTGAATTCAGCTGTTTTAAGTCACACCCAGCAGGTAGTGACATGGACTTATTCAACAATTAGAAAAAGTATGGTAAGGCGTTAAGGTGTCCAAATAAAAAAATTCAGCAGACGACATTTTGAACTTTTTTCTTGTTTTTTCTAGAAAATAGGATTTGACACCTCATGCAAATTGTCTCCTACGGAGACAATTCGGATGGAGTTTCAGATCCTATTTTCTAGGAAAAATAAAAATATCATCAGTTTGTCATCTGCTGAATTTGTTCAAAGCATGTTAAGTGTTAACCCTTAAAGCACCATACAAATTTTTTAGCAGACGACATTCTAAATTATAATTTTTTTTTTCAGGAAAAACAAGTCTTGACATTTCATGTGAATCATCTGCCAAGCAGAAAATTCACATGGAATGTCAAGACTTGTTTTCTCTGAAAAATAAAAAAAAAAAATTAAAAAAAATTGTCGTCTGCTGCAGTTGTGATATTGGCGCTTTAAGGGTTTAGGTAAGTATGGTATATTTACATGGAATACAGACAACAGATGCTTTGCAGGCTGCACAAAATTATAAGCAGACGGCATTTTAGATTACTTTTTTCTTATTTTTCCAAGAAAAAAGGATTTGATAATAAAATATGATTTTTTAAATGCCTTCTTCCTGTGGAAAATAAGACAAACATTTACAGTACATGTCCTAAAATTTCTAACACTTTAATCCATACTTTTTTGGCCTAAATTTTGCTTTTTTATGCAGTTGTTTCATAAAATACTTAGCCGAATGGTAAACAAAGAAGACCCTGATCAGACTGCTCTTGAAGGAGCATTCTCAATCTGGGTCTGCATTATTTGCATATACCATTTTGTCAGAAACTCTGGTGTCAGAAATTTTAGGACATTTATGGTAATCTCATCTGCCAAATTCAACTTCCATGTGGTAAAGAGTTAAATACTCACATAGCAATCTCCACCAAGGAAATCAGGAATATATTTTTCATCTATAAAGTCAACAAGACCACCAGGGCCTTTGTAATCATTGCCTCCATAAAACATAAATTTTTGGCGAGTATTTTCATCAATAAATGGACTTATTAATGTCCATAGTACGGGGAAGACTCTTGGTGCTCGGACTATAAGTAAACGTCCCATAGTTTCTGGGTAATTGGCTTCAACAATCTCGATGATGCGCAGCAATGCCCGTATACCAGGCCGCCATAAGTGACGCATACTCAATCCCTCCAAATCCACAATACACGTACATGCACTGAAAAGAAAAAAGAATAAATGAGCTAAAACATGAGAAAAAGTACTTTATAACAGAGTGGCCACACATTTTTAGCAATCAAATTCCCTGATTTTTCCCTGATTTGATTTTATTTTCCCTAATTAAAAACCTTAATATTATCGCAATGGCCCTTACTTTTAGAAGTCATATACTGATTCAAATGCTGTCAAGTGATATGTTTATACACAATGCTGTCACAATATTCTTAATTAAATGAAAATTTATCTAAAATATGATGTACATGTGCTAATTTACTTTCATGGTATTCAAAATCAAAACTGGTAAAATATATGGCCTCCAACCTCCCCTTGTAGCCACACCTTCACCTCCAATTTATTAAAACAGTAGGGGTTTTTTGTTCTTTTTTTTTTTTTTTTTTGGTTACATGGTAGACTGTCTAAGGCCATTCTTAAAAATTGCTTGTTTGCAATTACCTATTCAGGTGTTCAAGGAATGGATAGACAGGCTGGGATTTTCTTTTTTCATGTGTTCAAGGGGTGGGTATGAAGACTAGAATTTTCAAATTGGGAACAAGTCTTGATATCAATTGATTATGCAACAGTAATTAGCAATACACATACTCATATGTCAGTTTAAAGCAAATTTTGCTTTATATTAGCTTTTTAATGATACAGCCATGAAGGTATTTTAAGCATATGGCAGAAAGAAACCACCAGTAGCCACATCTGAACAGCTATAAAATTTGAATATTTTGACCTTACAAAGATAAGATTTTTTGAAATTCCCTGATTTTTCCCTGATTTTCAGCAAAATTTCAAATTCCCAGACTTTTCCCTGCAGGGAATTTTTTTTCACCATTTTCCCTGTTTTCCAGAGTGCGTGGCCACCCTGTTATAATATGCAGACAGTGATGATTCAGATCAGCATGTCCACCCACACAGATCATGGCCAGAACCAGAGGAAGTTCAATGGGGGGAAGTGTAGTCAAACCCCTCTTTTACTAAAATTTCGTTTTTTATGGGCAATTTTAGATGATAAATTTTTGACAGTGTATTCACCCAGAATATTCACTTGTACTTCTTATAAAATTCACAAGTCCATGTTAGTATCTGTGAATGTGTCTAAAACTGCTGGATGAGTGGCAAACAGTGTAGACCCTGATCAGATGCTGCATTCTGCAGCATCTGATTTGGGTCTACACTGTTTGCATAGGCCTGTTTGTCCAAATACTTAGGGTAAGTACTGTAGTTTGATCAAATCAAACCCCCTCAGAAATTTTGAACCCCCTAGTAAAGAATCCTGGATCTGCCACTGCCGTCTAGAAAGTCTCGGCCGTCAAAATAACGAAGCCTTGGTTCCTTGTCTATCTAGAATGACCAGTGAAGACAGATCAGACTGCATGGATGTCAGGCTGAACTGTGTATTCCCTTGGCGCATAATCCCTTGTCCTGCTGAATAAATTAAGATGCCATGCCCTTTTCAAATTTTCAGCCAATTAGATTACTTGATCCAGATTGTTGATATAAGTTCACATACTGAATGGCAAACAGTGTAGATTGGACTGATCTGGCTCTACGCTGTTTGCAAAGGCAGGGTATATCCGGGTTCAGCAGGACAAGGGATAAGATAGATTTTCTGATGTAGTTCATATGATCCACATCATAACAAAACCTGCTTTGTTTATCAAGCACGCTAAGGGTTAATACATTTTAGGCTGGAGACCCCCAAAAACATAACTGGCAAACAGTGCAAACCCAGATCAGACACTAAAGAATGCTGCATCTGATCAGTGTCTCCACATTTACAAATAGCAAAGCCACATAGCCTGATATACCTAAAATTGAAATTCTGCTCTTCCAATAAATAGTGTGTCTAAAATGGGTTAACCTTTACCACTCTCTGGGCAAATTTAGCAGACAACAAATTGATGATATTTTTCTTATTTTTCAAAAAAAAAAAAAAAAAAAAACAACAAAAAAAACCAACAGCTAACAAACAATAAAATAAAACAAAACAAACAACAAAAAAAAAAAACAGGTTAAGACATTTCATGCTAACTGTCTCCAATGGAGGCATGGAGACAATAGGCATGAAATGTCAAAAACTGTTTTGGGAAAAATAAGAAAAATATTTCAAACTGTTGTCTGCTGAAATTTTTACCCAGGGTGCTAAGTGTTACTTATGCTTTTGAACAATGACCTTGCCAATCCTGGTTTCCATATAAAGGTAATAACTAGGGACCCTATGACAATAGATGTATTTTATGTTCTTCTTTGTTCAAAATAAATCTTACTTTATCAGTCAATGCAATGTCCTCAGTGAACTTAATGCTTAGCATGCTGGGAAATATTTCAGCAGACAACAGTTTGAAATAATTTTCTTATTTTTCCCAGAAAACAGACTTTGACATTTCATGCAAATTGTCTCTGCAGGAGACAATTTGCATGAAACGTCAAAGCCTATTTTCTGGGAAAAATAAAACAAATATCATCAATTTGTCGTCTGCTGAATTTGCCTATACGTAAAGGTTAAAAGTAATAAAATATTTTATTTTCGTCAGTGCTGTAGGTCTGAAAAGGAAAACATTAAAATATACTCTTCATAAAACTTACAAATTGACTTACATATCACTTTGATGTAAGAACCTTTGTGTAATAATATTTTATAACTATCTCTTTAGGGGGAAACATGACGTTTTTTTTAGTACTTCCCTGTTTCTATAAATACTCCCATGGCAAAACTTACAGAGACCATAAATCTGATTTTATTTCACAGAAAACAGTATTTGACATTTCATTTAAAGACTCTCTAAGGAGGAGGATCTGAATGAAATACCAAGATCTATTATCAAATGTAAAATAAAATGATCTTACCCATTCTGGCCTGGAGAACTCCAAAAGGGTAACTGGCAAACAGTGTAGACCCCCAGATTAGACACTGCAGAATGCGACATCTGATCAGGGACTTTACTGTTTGCAAATGCTTTTGCCATTTTTTCTAGGAATATCTAAATCAAATAGCCTAATACACCTAAAATTGCCAGTGTTTAGAGTGTGTGTGTGTGTGTGTGTGTGTTGGGGGGGGGGGGGGGTGGGGAGCATTAGTGTATTTACCTTTACCACTTTTTGGGGCTAATTCAACAGATGTCAAATTGATATTTTTCTTACTTTTTCTCAGAAAACAGGCTTTGACTTTTCATGCAAACTGTCTCAAATGGAGACAATTTACATGAAATGTCAAAAACCTATTTTGTAGAATAAATAAGGAAAACCTTTCTATATGGGGTCTGCCGAAATTTTTACTGAGAGTGCTAGACATTAAAGGTTAAATGTTTCTTTACACTGAATGGGAAAGACATGAAAGAACTGTGTCATGAGAAAACCTGCGTTTTGCCATGTTCTAACATGACTTCAACATTTTCCCCTTGAGCCTAATGGAAACATCACCATGATCAAACTACAATAATTCACGTAGTCAACCTAGTGCATGCAAAAGGGCACATTTGATCATGTTGCATGTAATTATTTACTTCTAGCAATGACCACTAGAAAAGAGTTCTTTGGAAAACACTGTAACAATGTCGACTTTCCTTTCTGTTATCATGTTAGAATCAAATAATTTTTCTCTACTATGAATTATCGCGACTAACTTGTGGTGTTATTGGGCAGACCCGAGTGAATTAATACTTCGCAATCTGCCCTCCAATACCATGGCTTATGGACAAAAATTCACAACAGGGAAATTATTTCTTAATTGTATTTAACCTTTACCACTCTCTGGGCTAATTCAGCGGATGATAAATTGAATGTCAAAACCTGTTTTCTGGGGAAAATAAGAAAAATATTTTGACATGTCATCTGCTGAAAATTTTACCAAGAGTGCTAAGTGTTAAAGTACAGGTAACTTACTGTAGCAGACAACATTCAATTTTTCTTAAGAAAATAAGGCTCAACATTTCATGTAAATCATGCCATGTAGACAATTCACGTAAGCTTTATTTTCTCAGATTTTATTTTCTATTCAGAATGACATCTGCTACAATTGTGATTGGCACTTTAAGCAAACTGAATGCTCTGACCAAACTGCACAAATTCTTAAGCTAATCTGTGTCTTAGCTATCCTTATATGATTTGAAGATGTTTTTATGTTGTAGCTTTTAATCAAATGTGGGTCAGTAGTGAACCATGTCAGCATGCTGGAGTGTGAGTCCACAACAACCATGTCAATATAATTTTGCACTTGCTCAAATTCATCTCACAACATGCAAAAAACAACTGGGATGCACACTGGTAAAAGAAAATATATTTTATGCCTAACTTATCCTATTTGCAAATAGAAAAGATCATAATAGCCTGCATATGTTTGTAATGGTTTTGACTTGTACTATATAACCTCAGATCAAGTACTAACGATCTACAAGCTGGGTCAAAATTTCAACATACATGTAGGAGACAATTTGTATGAAATGTCAAATCCCACTTTCTGGTAAAATAATATTTTATTTTATTACTAAAATAAAAAAATATTTTAGTATTTGCCCAGCATGCAAAGCATTATTGATCTAATATACATGTATACTGATTTCTTTCTTTTTTCAACCCATTTTAGTCTTGAGACCCACAAAAGGGTAATTGGCAAACAGTGCAGACCCAGATCTGATATGCCAAATGTGGCATCTGATCAGAGTCTCCACTGTCTGCAAACAATTTAGCTATTTTTTCTCTAGGACTATGTAAATCACTAGCCTGATATACCTAAAATTAGAATTCTAATCTTCCAATATATAGTGTGGGGAAATGGGATAAATCAGTCAGCTACATTTTATTCTACCAAATGAAAATTCATCAAATCATGATATACACAGTATATACATAGAGGAACTTTCAGTACTTTACTAAAAGCAGTCTGGTAAATAAGTTAGCAATGCCTAATCATAAAAGTAACACCAAATAAAAAGGGGTCTTTGGTATTTTTAGAGGTAAAGAGGATCATATATACTTTCACTGGAGGCAGTTCTGTAAAAATGTTTGCCTCCCTTCTCAAAAGACATTTATTGGAACAAGACCTATCAAGACAGGATAGCTTGCCTGAACTCGCTCTTGTCAATCAAATAAAAAAAATTAGGTCCTAAAAACTTTGACGTAAAATTTAAACATGAAAGTTCTTAGTCTGCGACCTTGACAAGACCTAGGGTGGTAGGGATGGTACTGCACAAAATTTTGGACCAATATGTACAATCATACCAAAGATGAATCAAATTGTGATAAGGTTAGGAAATAATGAGGTCTTAAAAACTACAAAAACTTTAACATTTGTGGCCGCCGCAGCCAATGCCAACCCCGCCGCCAACGCCGATTCCCAGCCGAGGGTAGTACAATAGCTCTCCGTGAACGCTGTTCAGACGAGCTAAAAAAGCAAAGCATTTAGTCCTACAGGGTATGGTATGCAGAAAAGCAAAAGGTCACAAAAGTTCCCCATGACATAAAATGTCAGAAAATTTGCCGAGTGGACTCTTCTACCGTAACTATTTGGTTCAATCTATTTCCAAATAGTGGGTGTCTGGCTAGTTTTTATGATAAGTATGTTATACCGAAATTCCTTGGTGTAATGCAAACAGTGTAGACCCTGATCAGACACCACATTCTGTGACATCTGATCTGGGTCTACACAGTTTGCCATTGTCCCTTTTATGGGACGCTAGGCATAATTGGGTTAAACTCAGACCTAACTGTCTGCAAATACTCCAAGATCTTTTACTTAGCATGCCTCCAGTTAATCCTGGTCCTGCTGAACTCTGATATCGAGGGTTGAGCGCAAGACTGGCATAAGTCAGATGGTTGTTTTTCCCCCAAACCTAATCTCCTCACCATGAAGGCATTATGAAGATTACAACATTTCTTTCTGTAAACAATGAAAATTTAGGTGCCATTGCTCGTATGAGCAATGGCACCTAAATTTGCATTGTTTACAAAGGGGTCCAAGTTGCCCCTAAACAAGGGTTTCAAAAATATGTTTGAGTTACTATAGTCTTGCGCTCAACCCTCGATATGCCCTACCTTTGCAAACAGTGTAGATCTAATGAAGCCAACTGATCTGGATTTGCACTGTTTGTCAAGAAGTATGTGAATTTGTATGAACAACCTGGATCAAGTAATCTGATTGACAGACAATTAGTTGGCATGGCATTTCAATTTATTCAGCATGGCAAGGGTTAATACTACAGAAGATACACCTCCAAGGGCCATTATAATATTTGTCACCCTTCTCATGGAGGTGGGTCTAGTCTTAACCCTTGTCATGCTGAATAAATTAAGATGCCACGCCCACTTCTAATTTTCAGCCAATCAGATAGCTTGATCAGGTTGTTGATACAAATTCACTAACTGAATCGCTAACAGTACAGATCCAGATCAGTCGGTTTCTTAGAAGCCAACTGATCTGAATCTACACTGTTTGCAAAGGCAGGGCATATCCCAGTTCAGCAGGATCAGGCTTAAAAGGAAACATTTGCTCCCTAATTTACCCAAAAGCAAAATTTGTATCCAGCATTTATGTTCACAGCAGAGATAAAGCTAAAACAAACACAATGAGGACAGTTCTATTTTAACCCTTGTCCTGCTGAATAAATTAAGATGCCACACCCATTTCTAATTTTCAGCCAATCAGATTACCTGATCCAGACTGTTGATATAACATACTTAATGGCAAACAGTGCGATCCAGATCAGTTGGCTTCTTCAGAAGCCAACTGATCTGGATCTACACTGTTTGCAAAGGAAGGGTATAACCGAGCTCAGCAGGACAAGGGTTAATACATCCAGGTGAGGTTTTTTTTGCCCAAAAAGTAACGTGAAAACTTGTATTAAAGTACAAGGAAAACTTGTATTAAATAAGCAGCTATGCAAAAGGTAAAAAGTATTTGAAGAAGACTATAGGTAAATTTAAATGTATTTTCACTTTAAAGGATCTAATAAACTAGCTTTTACAATTAGATGGTGCTTAATACAGATTGGCTTTCAGACAGGTTTGTTTGTTTGAACTGAACTTTTATGACCTAGTCAACACTGTTATGGTCATGTCAAGCCAGTGCTCTAAGTGGTTAACCAGTACTTGTGCACATACATTTGCCAGTAACTGCCATTCTTGAATCAGCCGAAGAAAGGACTCCAGAAATGATTTCATGATCAATCTCCACAAAAGTTATGTGACCAAACTGGTGTTCAAACTCCCGAACCCTGGATCTCTAGTCAGATATCCTATTGACTATGCTATGGAGCCCAGCTCACATGATAGTAAGATATTACTAAAAGGAAATGATCCAGGTCAGATTGTGTGGGTATACAGGATGATCTAGACCTTCATTGTTTGTACATGATTCACCATGAAACAAGAATTGGTTTTAAAATGGACAGCTGTTGATAGTACCAGACCATGTTTGTTTTTTTTCTGGAAGAGGTCTGAATTTTTTTTTATCTATATGTAAGCAGGTGGTAAGGCATGACTCAGTCCAGATTATGACTCAAATGTTGGAATGGAATAAAAAATATCAACTTTGATGGCTAATGTAATTATAAATTATAAAATAAGAAATAAAAAAAAAAAACAAGAAAGAAAAAAAGAAGCTTAAAAAAATGTATCCCTACCACTAGGATCGTACCCACAATCTTCTACTTCCAAAACAGACGTGCTAGCCATTACACTACAAAGGATGTTAGTTTCAGTTTGTCGTTTTATAGGTTTACATTCATTTATCAATATTTTTTTTGTTGCAGTGCAACTTTTTTATCTCCCTTGCCAAATGCTCTTCATCTGGAGACTGACATTCTTCCTATATTGAAACCTAACACACAGACCCAGATAGGGCACTTTTTGAACCAAAAAAGTATTGGTATTTTTCTTTCTTCTCCACAAAAACATATGTTGTGGGTACACATAAGATGAGTACCCACAACATATGTTTTTTTGGAGAAATAAGAAAATATTTACCTGATACCTACCTCATCTGGAGCTATGCTAACCTTGTACACTACAACCTTTTTATAACAATGTTCGTTACAACACGCTTTTGGATATAACACGGTTCAAAGATGGATCCCAAAAATGCATACGTTATACTGAAAAATGACCATAAATGGTCATTTTTCAATATAATCTATACATTTTTGTTTGGATATAAAATTTTTTTTAACTAACACGGTTTATGCTATGGACCCAAACAATAGTGTTATAAAGAGGTTGTGGTGTATTTTGTCCAGCAAAAATGGCTCACATATAGAATCAACAGATATTGTAGGATGTATGGATGAGGAGAGAAGGTCCTGATCAGACTGCATGAATGTGTATGCTGATCTGGGTCCTCATATTTGCATATGCCTGAAGGCCCTTTTTTTAGACTATACATTGTATGGGGTACGTCAAGCGAAAAAGAGCTTTCAAATATGCGCAAAATGTGCATATAAAGATCATCCTGTACATGTGCGAAGAATTACCCAGGGCCCAGTTGTTCAAAACTAACGACATCATTAGTTAACGATTCGTTAAAATTTACATCGAGTGATACGCAAATATGCTGAAATGTTTTGCTGAAAAAAATTTGAGTAGCTTTTGCAGTGCAAAAGCTACTCACATTTGTTCAGCAAAAAATATCAGAATATTGTATATTGAATCCACTAAAACAGTTAATGAAATGACCCTTAATGAGCTCGTTAAGCTAACGACGCTTTGAACAACTGGGCCCAGGCCTTTGCTCTTCATTCATACATTCTGTAGTATCCCATGATTCTGTTAGAGAACAGTGAAGCCCAGATTAGCACACTGGATGGCAGGTTAATCTGGGCCTTTGCTGTCCATATAATTTGGAAGACACGATTTCGTATGGAGTGGGCCATATAGTCATTTCTCTACTTAAACTACGTTCCGAAACATTTTTGTACTCATTCTAGCCAGGTACTTCTTACATGATCCAAGAGCACATTTCAAAGAAAACAATTCTTTTCAATGAAGCCATGCATAGGCAAAATCCAACAACATTGTCAAACTGGTGAAAATGCCATGTTAATTCTCATATCAGAAATATAGGAAAAGCCCCGATTCACACAAAAAGAAAAGAAATCAAAACATAATAATGCACACAGAAATAAAATGTAACCCTTAATCTAAAATTCTGCCAAAAAAAAAAAAAAGCACCTTACAATTGGTATAGGCATCCTGAAGTCTAAAATAGGTTTTGTTATGATTGGTGTTTGCATCCGGCAGCCCAAAATAAATTGGATGACAAAGATGTGGCATTTTGCAATTCTTTCAGCAGTTTTTAATGAGGCTGGCTAATCAGAGCTGAAAAGATAACTGATTATCAGTCCTGCCATTGTGATCATTGTAATCACTGAAGTTTTGGTCATAATTTTAAAATACCGGTCTGAGCATGATTCTTGCCATATGTTATACTTTATCGTATGTATTCGGTCAGACAGGTCTGAGCAAACAGTGTAGACCCAAATGAGATGTTGCAAATGCAGCATCTCATCAGGGTCTACACTTTTTGCCTCTCAGTCAGCTATTTTAGACATAACAGCGGGAAGTAAATTGTACTTGTTCAAAGAATGGTAAGGAGTTGAGGTGTCTGAATACTAAGGCTAAATACAGTAAAACAACAGACACACAAATCAAATGATTGATTATTAGCAAATCTGTAATGATAATCATTTTTTGTAGCATTTATCGATCAATACATTGTAAATCGATTATCCGATTGATCGTGTCAGCCTTAGTATTTAACCTAATCGATTATCCAATTAATCGTGTCAGCTGTGTCAGCGTGTATTTAACCTTTACCACTCTATGAGCATATTCAGCAGATGACAAACTGATAATGTTTTTCTTATTTTTCCCAGAATATAGGCTGTGACATTGCATACAAATTGTCTCCAAGCAGACTGAACCTTGGAGGCTGAATAAGCCTTACAACCCTGGCTTTGACAGAGGCATAGGTTGATCAGCTTAACATAAGGCACATTTTCTCATATTGCCTTCATTTTCAGTTGACATTTGAGTTTTACGGCCCTGTCACAACACTGTTAAGGTAAAGTTGAGCCAGTCAGTTTAATGAAACTTTCCTTCTCCTGTGCAGGCTTAGTCCTCTAATTGGAATAACCAGTAATTGTGCACTCATTCACCAGAAACTGATAATTGCCCTTCTTGAATCAGCGGAAGGGATAGAATGATCAATCTCCACAAAAGAATGTTGCCTGACCCAGCAGGGATTGAAACTGCCACCTGATCACCAGTCGAACATCATCTGACTGAGCCACCATGGCCAGCATATTGCCATTCGTAGATTGTGATAAGTTAAGATCCTGAAGGAACTCTTACAATGTATCTTCACTGGCTGAATACAGGAAACTTGTACTGTAATTACCGTATGTAGTCGGACAGACAGGCCTGAGTAAATAGTGTAGATCTGGGTCTACACTGTTTGCCACTCATCCAGCAATTTTTGGGTACACCTGGTAGTAAATTGTACTTGTTCAAATTTTAGAACAAGTATGTAAGGACTTGAGGAGTCCAAATACTTTAGGTAAATATGGGTTTGTTTGTGTTGAGGTTTTACGGCCTAGTAAACTGTATGGGGTCATGTCAAGTGGGGTCAGTTTACCTAACCACACTTTTACTGGGCAAGCTTAGTCCTCCAAGCCGTTAACCAGTTTTGTGCACATTCTTTCGCCAGAAACTGACAACTGCCCTTCTTGAATCAGCGAAAGGGAGAGAATGACCGTAGAAAGTATTTCATGATCAATCTCCATGAAACAATGCTGACGACCCAGAGTAAATATGGGAAAATATGGTATTTCCTTATTTAATATTGTCTTTCATTTTACACAGCTCTAGATAAAAAAAAGAGTATCAGATAAATAGTTTTCTTATTTCTCCACAAAAACATGTTATGGGTACTCATTAGAGCTATGTTTAACGGTATTTATAGGCTAATGAACAACTGTTATTCAGACAAGCTTCCTGTATCTCCTGATGAGGAGAAAATATGTGACAAATAAGAATATTTTTTGTTAACCATTGTCCTGATGAACCCATATATACCCTGCCTTTGCAAACAGTGTAGAACCATCCAGTATGTATTTATATCAACAATCTGGCTCAAGGAATCTGACTGGCTGACAATTTGAGGTGGGTGTGACATCTTGATTTATTCAGCATGACAAGGGTTAATATGCACCAAAACATATTTTATAGGTTCTCACTGGAATTGCATCAACTAGGCAATTCCAGTGAGTACCCACAAGATATGTTCTGGTGCAAAAAGCAGGGAACATAATCTTCTGAATATGGCTTTATCTGGACCTACAGTATTCATAATTACCACACTGTGCACTTAGGTTTTTTAAAATTACTGGAAAAACTTGCAGTAAAATATCCATCTTATAAGGGCACACTTTTAAGAACAGCAAAGGGCTTCATGAGGAGCATATTTAATTATTCTTATGCGATATTATTTTCAGATTTTCTTTATAAAAACATATGTTGTGGGTACCCATATGAATTGCCTCAACTTGTTGAGGCAATTCAAATGAGTACCCACAACATATGGACTTGTTGAGGCAATTCAAAGAGTACTCACAACATATGTTTTATAAAACATATGTTGTGGATACTCATATAAATTGCCTCGACTTGTCAAGGCAATTCAAATGAGTACCCACAACATATGGACTTGTTGAGGCAATTCAAATGAGTACCACAACATATGTTTTTATAAAGAAGTAGATAAAAGTACATAGGTTGTAATCTAAAGACTACTAAATTGCTTGACTGTGAGCTTATAGGAGCATGTGTGGTAATTAAGTGGAATACGGTATGACAAAATAAGGAAGATGTGAAAAACTGCCACTATGAGAAGAGGAACAACAATGTACAGTCATAATTGGGCCCAATTAAGCCAAAAAGTGCCTTCGAACATGCATAAATTGCATAGATTCATATAATCCTGCACATGCGCAAAATATTATCCAGACCATTGCTCTCCATTCATATATTTGGTAGAATCCAATGATTCTGTAGGCAGACAGTCTGATCTGGGCCTTTGCTCTGCACATGACCCGAAGGCAAATTTTCGCTTGGAGGAGCTTAATGGCTGTTAACATACTTAATTTGTACATTAGCAGATGAACATTTTAAAATGTTTTCTCTCATTTTAATTTTTCTTATTATCCACTGAAAATAGCACTTGCATTTCATTTGAATTGTCTTCCTCTTAAGACAATCTGAATGAAATATCAAACCATTTGCAAGAGAGTAAAATAGTCAACTACAAAATTTGGATTAACCCTTAAACTGCCAATCACAGCAATTGTCATCTGCTTTGTCATCTACTTGTGACTTTAAAGGTCATTTTTGCAAACAGTGTGGACCCAGATCAGACTGCTCCTCTAGGAACAGTCTGATCAGGGTCCACACTGTTTGCCTGTATGCAAAAATAGGTTTGAAAAGTTTGCAAGAATATTCAGCCGACGACATAAACAGACAACATTTTCAGATGCAGGTTTTCTTGACATTTTAAGGATTAAGTGCTTAGTTGCTGGCTGTGACAGGTACTTCCTCTGTATGGCATCATAACAGTACAGCATAACAGATCTCATACAAAAAAGTAATCTTAGACGAGAAGGATGAAATCTTGAAGTTGTCAACTGTGAAATAAAGGTCAAGGTCTTAGCAGCTCATTACTATGCAAAGCCATGAAGTTAGACTTCCTGTCACACACCGAACATGAAAAGTTCTCCTAACACAAAACACTCAGCTCCAGACAGAGAGTTTTTTTCTGTCAAAAATTGTTTGATATATTCCTTATTTCTTAACGAAAACATATGTTGTTGGTACTCATTAGAAGCGCCTCACTGAGGCACTTCTAATGAGTGTTGGGGTTTAACGACACGTCAACCCTTGAGGGTCATTTTGTGTCGTCTCCCAGAGAAAGGGAGAAAAGAGATAGAAGAGAGAGTAGAGGAGATGAAAGAGAGGGACAGGGAAGAAAGAGGAACAGGAATGAAAGTGAAGAAACAGAAGAAATAAAAACATTCCCCCTCTACCCTTACCCACTACAAGGATAGCAGGCCTTGCCCAACTGTAAGCCAATATCAGTCGGACGCCCCAGTGATGTAAGATACACAGCACCTTCGCACCACCCGACCACCCCCAACTTCTAATGAGTACCACAACATATGTTTTTGTGGAGAAATAAGAAAAATATTTTCCTAATACCACCTCTCTTATCTGGAGCTTTGAATACATAAATGGAATATAATGGATACATTCTACCCTGACAATAACATAGAAACATACACACAGCCCGAACACAATATGCCCTATCCATTTCATGGTAAAAGCATATTTCATTATGCTGGAGTTTAACAGCCCAGTCAACACTATTAAGGTCATGTCGAGCCAGTCAGTTTATATTTTACCTAACAAAATTTTTCCTGGTGGGCAGGTTTAGTCCTCTAAGCGGTTAACCAGTACTTGTGCACATGCTTTTGCCAAAAACTGACAATTGCCCTTCTTAAATCAGCTGAAGGGATAGAATGATAGTAGAAAATACTTCATGATCAATCTCCATGAAAGAATGATGCCAGCCAAGGCAGGGATCGAACCAATCTGAATGAGCTACTGAAGCTGGCATAATAATTTGTCTACAGGGTTACTTATGCTAGTGTACTAAACTTTATATGCTTCTATATTAGGCTGCTAATCAAAAGACACAAATATGGCCTACTGAAACAATTGACACAGTTCAGCTTGTTTAAAATATTTCAAATTACAGAAATAGCAGCCTTGTCATTAGCAGGTGGCAGAAGGCGAAATTGCCTTCTATTTTGGGGTATTTGGAATCTGAAGGGGAATCTCAAAAACATTTGTGTCCCTCTTATTATTAAAGGTTTACTCGTTAAGGAAATCACTTGTTTCTTTACAGGAAGGTCTCTTTTTTTTTTTGGAGATCAATTTACAACAATGCAAACAGGAAGTCACAACTGTTGTCTCCCATGTAAACTGGAAGTCAGAAATGTTGTCTCTCATGTGAACAGGAAGTCACAAGTGTTGACTCCCATGTAAACAGGAAGTCACAAATGTTGTCTCTCTTGTAAACAGGAAGTCACAATTGTTGTCTCCCATGTAAACAGGAAGTCACAAATGTTGTCTCCTATGTAAACAGGAAGTCACAAATGTTGTCTCCTATGTAAACAGGAAGTCACAAATGTTGTCTCCCATGTAAAGAAGTCACAAATATTGTCTCCTATGTAAACAGGAAGTCACAAGTGTTGTCTCCTATGTAAACAGGAAGTCACAAATGTTGTCTCCCTTGTAAACAGGAAGTCACAAATGTTGTCTCCCTTGTAAAAAAATAGCAGAAAATATGGCAGGCATATCCATTCCTCTGAATCCTATTGCCTTTTACTTTCAGATTCTAGTCACCTAATTCTAAACTTAATGAACAGATTGAGTTAGTATAGGGTAAACAATACTTCAATTTTCTGTAACAGTTTGATGCTTTAGCTCTTTGCATGCTGGGTAAAAATTTCAGTGGATGACATTTTGAAATATTTTTCTTATTTTTCCTAGAAAATAGTATGGAGACAATTTGCATGAAGTGTCAAATCCTATTTTCTGGGGAAAATATGAAAAATATCACCAGATTGTCGTCTGCTGAATTTGTCCATAGCATGGTAAGTATTATAAAACATTTTACACTAAACCTTATGATGGCCAACAAAACAAAAATAATCAAACTAAAGTAAAAAAACAACAAAAAAAAAACAAAACAAAAACAACTAAATGCTGTGTCTAAAAATAAGAGTCAACTTTATTTCTGCCACACCATGAGAACTGTACCAGATTGTGAAGTTCCAGACCAGCCCATACAGTAAGCAGTCTGATCTGGTCGTTCAGTGTTAAAAGTGTTAAAAAAAAAAATACAATATTTGGATTCAGTAGTCTAAACAGTAACCCATTTTAGTCTTGGGCCCATCAAAAGAGTAACTGACAAACAGAGCAGACCAAGATCAGATGCAGCACAATGGGGCATCTGATTAGTCTCCACTGTTTGCAATTAGTTGAGCCCTTTTTCTCTAAATGACATACCTAAAATTGAAATTCTAATCATGACTGTAGCAGACGAAATGTTTTTTTTTATTTTTCAGAGAAAATAAGACATGAAATTACATGTAATCTGTCTGCATAGCACACGACTCCCATAAAATGGCAAGTCTTATTTTCTCTGAAAAAAGAAAAAAAAAATTAGTATGTCATCTGCTAAAATTTTACTTTATGCTTTAAGGGTTAACCCTAAATCTTGTTATGGTAAATGTCCTAAATTTTCAAACAATTTATTCCATACTTTTTTGGCCTAATTTTTGCTTTTTGTACAATTGTTTCTTCAAATACTTTGTGGAATGGCAAACAGTGTAGACCCTGATCAGACTAGTCTGATCTGGGTCTGCACTGTTTGCATATTACATTTTGTCAGACTCTTTGGTGTACAAAATTTTAGGACATTTACCATACACCTTAACTCCTTATCTTACTTGTTATAAAATTTCTGTAACTTCATTTTACTACCTTTGCTGTAACAAAAAAACTGCCGGATCAGTAGCAAACAGTGTATACCCTGCTCAGAAGCAGCATCTGATCAGGGTCTACTCTAATTGCTTAGACTTGTTTGTCCCAATATTTAGGGTAAAAACAGTAAGACCGGTTTTCTCATGATGTGGCCTGTGTGCTGTTAGTTTAACACTTAGCATTCTGGGTAAAATTTTCAGCAGACAATATATTGAAATAATTTTCTTATTTTTTCCTGAAAACCGGAGACAATTTGCATGAAATGTCAAATCCTGTTTTCTGGGAAAAATAAGAAAAATATCACCAATTTTGTTATCCGCTGAATTAGCCCAGAGAGTGGGAAAGATTAAGTCATGATATCCAAGCACTACTTGAAATGTTCCAATACCTCACAAGGCTGTAGAAAGAAAATACAAATTGTCTGGTAAAGTCTGTCTCACAAAGATCATTTGGTTGTTAGTAGATCATTAACTTGTGGGTAGATAGGCCCTAGCTCTAGATAAGGTACTTTATTTTTTCTACCAAAAAGTGCTGATAGTTTTTTTTGTTTTTTTTTTTTTATTTCTTCACAAAATGTAATCTGTGGGTACTCATTAGAAGTGACTCACAGTGTAAAATTATCCTTTACTAATAAGCTGATGACAAAATTAGCAGGAAAAAAAAATAATGCCAGTTTTTTATTTTTTCCCAGAAAGTATGGCTAAGCTTTTCATGTGAGCCTTCCTCCTCAAAAAAGACTTTCAAGATCCAATGAAAAAAATGAGTCTTATTTTCAAAGAACAAATGCAAAAAATATTTCAAAATGCGCTACATTATTATTCAATTCTTAAAGCATGTTCAGAATTGCAGCAGATAACATGTACAGTGATGAAAAGTTGACGATGATGATCATTTCGTGTTTTATGTCCCTTTCAACATTATTTAAGTCATGTTGAGACAAAGGCAGGATCATTCTGAAAGGCTCTGTGCAATGATCCGGTTGGAAGCATTAACCATACAGGCACCTCTCCCTACACCACAAACACATATACACAGAAACACACAGACACACACACAATTTTTATGACAAATATGCAAGAGGCCATTCTCCCTAGATCACACACACACACACATACATACAGACAGACACACTCACACACAATTTATACGCCAAATATACAAGAGGCCATTCTCCCTAGACCACACACATAAGAACAAAGACAGGCACACATACACACTCACAATTTAGATATCAAATATGCAAGAGGCCATTTTCTCTAGACCCAGCCTGACCTGACAAGTCAACATTTATAACTTACCTAACTGGATACCCTCGCAATGTTGTTGCTTCACTTGCTCTTCTTAATCCCTCCTCATTCACCCATAATACCTTGAAATGAAAATACAGAAATTCATGGCTACAAACATATACAGTCGAACCTCGTTATCTTGAGCTTGCTTATTTCGAATTACCGCTTATCTCGAAGTGAAAATCTGGTCCCTGTTTTAACATGAAACTATGACAACAGGTAACAAAATAATGTGGAAAAGAGGAGAAATTGCTCCTAAGGAGCAATTTCTCCTCTTTTCCACATTATTTTATCTATATATATTTCTAACTTCAGGAGTCAAATTACATACTCATTTGTTAAATGTGGTTGTTAAATTTATTGTTTTCCTCACTCTCTCAACTCTGATATGTCAGATATCTCGAAGTATGGATATCTCGAAGTGTTTCAGTGAGTCCCTTGGAATTCGAGATAACGAGTGTTGACTGTATATATATATATGTATATATATATAGCATAGCTTCAAATAAAAGATACAATGAGTTTACAGATAAATATTTTTCTTACTTCTCCCAAAAAGCACAGTTGTCAGAGGGTGCTTATTAGAAGTGCCTTACTGACCCTGATCAGACGCTGCATTTTGTGACATCTGATCTAGGTCCACACCGTTTGCCAATGTCCCTTTTATGGGACGCTAGGCATAAATGGGTTAATAAGAACATTGAACATATGAGCCAGGGCACAGTAATTTTTACAAGATTGCATGTGGAACCAGTAAAAACCCAGATCAGCCTGCATATTCACACCGTCTCATCAGTCTTCGCTGTCTGTCTGAGGATACTTTGATCTTTGGTTGCCAATAGAATGCCCTGCCAAGACTGATCAGATCATGCAGACATTTTTTTTTTGTTTTGTTTTGTTTTAGTTGAGGTTTTATGGCCCAGTCAACACATCAAGTCATGTCTAGCCTAACCAAACTTTTTCCTGGGCAGACTTTGTCCTCTAAGTGGTTAACCAGTACTTGTGCTAATTCTTTCGCCAGAAACTGGCAACTGCCCTTCTTGAATCAGTGGAAGGAAGACTGTGCAGATGTGCAAGCTGATATGAATCCGGTGGATGCACATGCAATCGTGTAGGAAATGCCATGCCCTGGGCTGTTATGTTGTTGTTTACATAAAGAAATAAGAAATATATCTATACTGTTATTTCTTGACTAACTGCTTCCTTCTTTACTTACACACTACCACAGCTCCCAATAAGGCAGGGTATCTACGTATTATTTTTCTTATTCCTCCACGAAAACATGTTGTCGGTACACATGAGAAGTCTGGGAAAAATACTCAAAATATCATGAATATGTCATTTGCTGAATCTACCCGGAGAGTGGTAAAGGTTAAGAGGACAATTAAGCCTTGTCATGCTGAATAAATTAAGATGCCACGCCCATTTCTAATTTTCAGCCAATCAGATTGCTTGATCAGGTTGTTGATACAAATTCACTAAATGAATGGCAAACAGTACAGATCCAGATCAGTCGGTTTCTTAGAAGCCGACTGATCTGGATCTACACTGTTTGCAAAGGCAGGGCATATCGGGGTTCAGCAAGATCAGGGTTAAAAGGAAACATCCAGGTTGTTGATACAAAATTAACATACTTAATGACAAACAGTGAAGATCCAGATCAGCTGGCTTCTGAAGAAGCCAACTGATCTGGATCTACACTGTTTACAAAGGCAAGGCATAACAAGGTTTTGTAGGACAGGTAAAGATCCCAATCAGACTGTGAGCATGAGCAGCCTGATCTGGGTGTTTGCTTCAGGGTATTTTTGCATGTTAAACATTAATTATGCAGAATGTACCTTATGTCAAGTCCAAAAGGCCCAAACAAAGTACAAATCAATATAGCAGACTTGATGTCTGTCCACCCATTGGCTCATTTGGTTCATAGTCATTTTACAATGTCAAACACAATTCTAACAGCCACTTCTTAGAGATATAGCTTGTGCATTCAAGCATATGTTCATTTTTTTGTGGTTTGGCTGATTTAGAGTTTAACGGCCTAGTCATTTTAAAGGTCATATTGAGCCTGTCACTTTTCCTGGGCAGGCTTAAACTTGAGCACATTCTTTTGCCAGGAATTGACAAATGTCCTCCTTGAATCAGCGGAAGGGAAAGAATGACTGTAGAAAACATTTCATGATCAATCTCCGTGACCCAGCAGAGATCAAACCCACAAACTCCTGATTACCAGTCTGACGCGCATCCCACTGGGCCATCATGACCAGCTCATATCTTACGAGGAACTTACATGTTTTAAGAGATTTTCCTCTCCTACTGCCTTCATGAGACCTTTGACATCTATCACCCCTAATCTGAGTATGTATAAGGGACGACCATCTGTAAAACAGAGCATCAGAATTTCTTTATCTGAGCCACAACGTCAGAAAATGTAACTTCAGATATGTATGCCCAATGAAGATTCAGATCAGACTGCGCATTTGCGCATTCTGATCAGTCTGATCAGAATCTTCACTGGGCACATTTTGGATAGACAAGGATGCATAGTTTCTTCATGAGGACAACGGAAACTGATTAGACTGGGCAGATGTCTGACTATCTGGCTCGTTTGATAATCATTTAAAGAATAATAATATGTGCCAGCACACGACAAAACCTACAATAAGACCTGTGTGATCAGCAAAGACTCAGATAAGTCTGAACATCCTTCAGTATGACAAGTGTTCTCATTTATTCCTCTTTGGATAGCCTGAAGGCTGTAGAAGGCATATGTGATCAGCAAGGACTCTGATCAGAGTGTGCAGATGTGCAGGCTGATCTGAGTCTTTACTAGTCGCACAAGTCTTATTGTAGGTTTTGTCGTGGTCTGGCTCAAATAGTGGCTGATAAAAAGCATTTATCACAAATATCTGGACAGACAGCAATCAGCAAACAGTGTAGACCCAGGTCAGATGCCACAGAATGCAGTGTCTGATCTGATCATGGTCTACATGGTTTGCCACACATCCACAATTTTTTTTAGATGCATCAAAAGGAAGTAAAAATGGGCCTGTTCAAAATTTAGGACAAGTATGGGAAGTAGATAAATAGTCTGAAACTTGGTGTAAACACAGCAGTTAACCCTTGTCCTGCTGAATAAATTAAGATGCCACAGCCACTTCTAATTTTCAGCCAGTCAGATCGCTTGATCTGAATAGTTGCTATAAATTCACATACTTGATGGCTACAGTGCAAATCCAGATCAGTTGGTTTCTTCAGAAGCCAATTGATCTGGATCTACACTGTTTGCAAAGGCAGGGTATATCTGGGCTCAGCAGGACAAGGGTTAAGAGGACGGTGTGTTCTTTCACCTCAAACCTCAGTATAGTCAGCTAGAAAAAAAAAAATCAAATGTTGTAAAGGAGCTCATCTGATATCTACCATATTTACCCTAAGTATTTGGACAGACAGCCCTGAGTCAAAGTATTCAGACAGACAGCCCTGAGTCAAGACCCAGATCAGACTCCACATTCAGCCTTATCTGTTCGGGGTCTACACTGTTCGCCACTCATTAAGAAATTAGACACATCAACAGTTACTCAAAAGGACTTTTCAAAATTTAAGGACAAGCAGGACAAGAATTTATGTTGTCCAAACACTTAGGGTAAATACAGTATCAATTCTAATTTCAATTTGTTCCGGAGACAACCATCTGTAAAGAAATATATGATAAATGACATTTCCTTTTACAAGATACAGTCATTGTTACCAATGCATCTTATTCTTATAATCATCTGGGCCCAGTTGTTCAAAGCATTGTTAGCTTAACAAGCCTGTTAATGACAAACTCCTTAACTGTTGTAGCTAAGATATTTTCAAATACATTGATATATTTGCTGCAAAAAATGTGAGTCGCTTTTGCAAAGCTACTCACATTTTTTCAGCAAAAAATATCAATGTACTTGCCATATTTCAAGATAGAAATTTTAATGTCACGTTAGCTAACAATTCCGTTGTTTTGAACAACCGGGCCCTGCTGGCCAATATAGGAAAAAGGCCCTTATGTTAATCTTAAGATCAGCCTGTGCATATGTGCAGTCCAATCAGGCATTCTATGTTCCTAAACATATTTTACAGTAACTAATGTTTCTGCAAGTGGATAGACACCGAAGACCCCGATTGGCCTTGAATGTTAACATATACCATAAAGGCTATTTTCTAATGCTGGTGTGATATTAATTAAAATCGTCGAATTTTGCAGATTATTGTGAAGTAATTATTATTTGTGAGATTTTCTGTCATTTCCTTATTCTGTAATGACAGACACATTACCAGGCTATATTTCCTTAATGACACATAAATATTCATTATATAAACATACAGAAGGAACTTGTTTTAATGTATCACAATATAAACAAGGAAATTCACAAGGAGAACTTGTTTTTCAATGTAGCAGTCTGGGTCAAACATTATATTATACAAGTAATTATAATGTATTTTTAGCTGTAAAAAGATGACTTTTAATCAGACTTCATCTAGAGAAATTGACACCAGATGCTGTTCATATTTCAATGACAAAAACTCTGCAAGACTTGTCTTTGATGCCATGTCATTGCTGTTTTTTTGTTGTTGTTTTTTGCATTTAATTTTCATTCCTCTACATGTATGTTTGTAGGAAACTTTGGGCCCAGGAATTCAACATGATTCTTTCAGAGAATGTTAATCCATTTTAGTCTGTTGACAACAGAGCAGACCCTAATCTGACGCTGCATCCTGCAACACCCGATCTGGGTCTGCACCGTTTGCCAGTTACCCCTTTTTTGGGGTATCCAGGCTAAAATAAAAGGAGTGGATACAGTTTTAGGAGGTAACTTTGACTAAATTGTTTTTGTCCGTATCTGTAAAAGGAGTCCACTCATAAAGGAAATAATTTGCTCCCAATGGGAGCAAATTATTTCCTTTTAGAGTGGCCTCCTCTTCAGAAGAGGACAGCTGTGCAGAAAAGGGAAAAGGAAGTCACACATGTTGTCTCCCTAGTGAAAAATGGTGAAAAATCTGCTACCAAATGTATACAGCACCCTTAACCCTTTCCATGCTGAATAAATAAAGATGCCACGCCCACTTCTAATTTTCAGCCAATCAGATTACAGGTTACAGGTTGTTGCTACAAATTCACATGCTTAATGATAAACTGCAGATCCAGATCAGTTGGCTTCAGAAGAAGCCAACTTGGCTTCAGAAGAAGCCAACTGATCTGGAGCTACACTGTTTGCGAAGGCAGGTATATATCCATCTGAAGAGGAGGTCACTCTAAAAGGAAATACTGTAATTTGCTCCCTTTGGGAGCAAATTATTTCCTTTATGAGTGGACTCCAGGACAAGGGTGAACTCCTTATTTTACTTATCCTAAAATTGTCAAAAATGTTTATTTATCCACCTGGTGATGTGTGTAAAATGTCCTGACAAAACAGCGAACAGTGCAGACCATGATATCTTATGAGCAGTTTGACAGCAGAAGTTTCTGCTGGGTCTATACTGTTGCTCCAGTATATATTGAATGGGGAAACTTGGGGAAACTATGGCTCTATCAGCCTTTTCATTAAGTTTTGAAGTAGGAGGCTAAAATCTCAAAATAGAGGGCAGATGCTAAAGAGATTTGCAAAAGATCATTTAGAAAGGCTTAAAAGTAGAAGGCTATGCTGGGAGAGTAGAAAGAATTTAGCCTTCTGCCTCCTCTAAATGAAAAGGCTGCTCTTTAGCGAGTTTTAACTGACCTACAACATGGCTTTAATAGCCCCAAATTTAGTTTTACCAACCTTTAACCCATTTTAGTCTGGAGACCGCACAAAGTATAATTGGCAAATAGTGCAGACCCAGATCAGATGCTGCAGAATGCAGCATCTGATAAGGGTTTCCACTGTTTATAAATAGTTAAGCCATTTTTCTCCAGGAATATCTGAATCACATAGCCTGATATACATAAAATTGAAATTCGACTCTTCCAATATACAGTGTAGGATGAGTTTATTCAGTCTAAAATTGGTTATATTGAGAGATTTTACTGACCTTTATCAGAGTAATGCCAGCCGCCGGTGTAATATTGCTCTAGAACTGTGGGAGCCTGATATGTTTGTAGGAGTCTGTCTATACTGTATAACTTTCTCCAGGCCAAGGAATGTACCAGCATCTCTCTAGCCTTCTCAACATGGAAATCCCGAGCCCGCAGGAAACGTAAAATATGAGCATCTTTTGGAATCTGAAAAACACAAGGCCAAAATTAAAATATTTTTTGTTTCCTTTTATCTGAGCAACTCTGAAAACTAGACCCTACATAAAAAAAACATTGTAAAGTTCTAAAATCAACTTTATTTTAAGCATTTTAAGAACATTTAGGGGCTTTTGATACTTTTCATACATAACAACCCCTTTATAACACTATTGTTGGGTCCATAGCATAAACCGTGTTAGTTAAACAACCGTGTTAGTTAAACAACCATGTTATATCCAAACGAAAATGTATAGATTATATTGAAAAATGACCATTTATGGTCATTTTTCAATATAATCTATACATTTTTAGGATCCATTTTTGAATCGTGTTATATAAAAAAACGTGTTCTAATGAACCGTGTTATAAAGAGGTTGAAGTGTATTTCTGAAATTAATTCTTTTCCCCAAAACACATCCGTGCAGTCTGATCAGGACATTCACTGTATGCTTATAAAATCTTTGGGTATTGTATAACATAACGAAGTATACGGTAAATGTCCTAAAAATTCAAACACTTAATTCCATACATTTTTTTGCCTAAATTTTGCTTGTTATGCAGTTGTTTCTTAAAATACTTAATGGAATGGCAAACAGTGTAGACCCAGATCAGACTGCTCCTTCAAGAGCAGTCTGATCTGGGTCTGCACTGTTTGCCTATGCCATTTTGTCAGACAATTTGGTGTTCGAAACTTTGAGAATTTCTGCTCAGACTATATATCTCTGCTGGCTGATCTGGATCTTTTCTGTTTGTATCTATCTCAAAGATGACTTTTGTCATGTCACGGCTTGTATTCCCCTAAGGAAACAACTTGCATGAAAAGTCAAACCCTAGCCTGTTGTCTGGGAAAATTAAGTAAAATACCATCAATTTGTCTTCTGTTGATTTTGTCTGGAGAGTGTTTAAGGTTAAACAGAGATTTAATTCTCAAGAATCTGTAAAAGTTTCACATAGCTCAAGATAAGAGGGGGTATCCACGAAATATTTTTTTTTTTTTTTTTACATGAAAACATATATTTTGGGTACTCATTAGAAGTGCCTCAGCAAGGCACTTCTAATGAGTACCCACAACATATGTTTTCGTGGTGAAATAAAAAAAAAATATGAGTAATTTTCAGTGGAAAAAAGCACTTTATCAGGTGCTACAGTGTCAGACACTGAGAAACAGTAAGGCAAAAGAAAAATCTTCTTAACCTGGCATGTTTCAATTTCCACATGAAATTCTCTAAAGAAATCCTTATGGTTAGGTAATATAAAATGGATTTACAATGCATCCCATATGAACAGCTTGATGAGAATATGTGTCTACAGGCACAACAAAGCTCCAGAGAAATCTAAGCATCAGCGTCTTTATTCTTATTGCTAGACAAGACAGGCTATCCAGAAATATTTTTCTTATTTCTCAAGGTGCTACTAATGAGTATCTATAATCTATGCTTCTGCAGTGAAATAAGAAAAAAAAATATCACTTTTTGTCAATAAAACAAACAAACAATATTTTATCTGGAGCTATATTCGTTGTTCACAGACTATTTGCAATTTGAAGCTCTAAAAAAGCAAGCAATTAACCCTTACAGTGCCAATCACAACAACAGCAGACAACAATCAAATTTCATTTCCATTTTTCAGAGAAAATAAGGCTTGAATTTCATGTGAATTGTCTGCTATGCAGACAATTCACATGAAACGTCAAGCATTATTTTCTCTGAAAAACAAAAAGATAAAAAAAAAATGGGAATGTCCTCTGCTGCAATACTGCATGAAATTTTATGGGTTAAGCTGCTGTTCACTTAGAATACAACATTTCTGACAGAGCTGTGTCCCTTTAAAGTATACCTCTTCCTCTTTAGGTAGCCTGTATAGTAGCATATTCTTATCATGGGATACAACTGTTCAGAATTATACTTTATTTTGAAAGGAAAAGGAAGAGATGACAAATAGTGTGTGTGTGTGTGTGTGTGTGTGTGTGTGTGTGTGTGTGTGTGTGTGTGCATGCGTGTGCGCATAGTACTACTGGTCAAAGCTAGGTATTGAACCAATACCGGCTGCATCCACACTGCCTCCTACATATTATTTATTTATGGACCAGACTTTCTCTCACTATTTGGACAGACAGACCTATGCAGACTATGAAACTGTATATTCAGTTGATACAGATCCAGATGACTTGTTAAGGAGTATTTGTTGACAATTCTGGGATGTTTTTTCTTATGTCTCCATACAAACATGGCTTGTGGGTACTCATTAGAAGTGCCTCACAGAGTGCTTCTAATGAGTACCCACAACTACCATTTTTATGGAAAACTGAAGATTTGTTTGTGTTGAGGTTTTACGGCCCAGTCAACCCAATGGGGTCATGTCCAACGTGGTCAGTTTACCAATCCACACGTTTACTGGGCAGGCTTAGTCCTCTAAGCGGTTAACCAGTATTGTGCACATTCTTTCGCCAGAAACTGACAACTGCCCTTCTTGAATCAGCGGAAGGGAGAGAATGACTGTAGAAAATCTTTCATCAGAAAATTATCCCAGTATTATAATGATGATTTGGTGTTATACACCCCTTTCAATATTACTGAAGTCATATCAAGATGATGGATGGGTGACAATGAAAGGCTCTGTGCAATAAAGTGCTGTACAGTCATGAGCTGAATTCTTCCTCCAGCACAAGTTAACCCTTAAAGGAAAAAGCACATAAAATAATAAGTACATTCAGAAATAAAGAACATGATTGGCTGAGTAATTTGGTGAAAAAATTATGAAAATCAGGTGGTAAATAATAAAGTTATTGGATTTTAAAATTCTAGAATATGCTGTTATGGAAGCCGCCATTTTTGTGAGTGAGTGACATCATAACCACCTAATTAAATATGCAAAAAATGAATAAATCACGTCTGAAACAATGTTTTGTTGTCTAACTGTAAATGTGTTCATTTGCATAAAAACTGTCCACTAATTCACATAAGCAGAATATTCCTGTCAACAGGAGACTTTTATTTGTGTCTTAAAAAATTAAACACCTAATTAAAAATTCAAAAATGGCAGCGCCCATGCTCAGGGTTATATAAAATATAAAATACAATATCTTTCTTATTTCTTAACCGATTTTGATCAAATTTGCTCCAAAATTCTTGATTTTTAGAGTTTAATATTTTCATATATACACTGCATTTAGTGTCCCTTTAAACTGCCAATCAAAACAACTGTTGTCTGCTTTGTCTTCTGCTAAGAGTTAAGAGGACTGGAAACACTCAGTAGTTTTTATTTTTTTTTTTTTCTTCTGCTTGTGATTTTAAAAGTCATTTTTGCAAACAGTGTGGACCCAGATCAGATTGCTCCTCTATGGAAAATAGGTTTGAAAAGTTAGAATATTCAGCAGACAATATAAACAGACGACATTTTCATACGACATTGGCATTTCAAGGATTAAACATGCAATCTCATGATCCAAAGTTTGAGATCTAACCTTTATGCAATGTGGACCCTTCCAGGATTATCATCAAATACTCTTCCTTAACAAGTACCATCCATCCCCTTATTGATTTCAGTAAATAAAATGACTCATGATCATGCTGTCAATGTATGTATGAATTCTTACAGCTGTTTCCATAATTTGATTTCTTTCTTTTTTTAATATATATTAACCCTTCTCTTGCTGAACATGACATGCTCTGCCTTAGCAAACAGAGTAGATCCAGATCAGTTGGCTTCTGAAGAAGCCAACTGATCTGGATCTGCACTGTTTGCCATTAAGTATATGAATTTATATCAACAACCTGGATCAAGTAATCTGATTGGCTGAAAATTAGAAATGGGTGTGGCATCTTAATTTATTCAGCAGGACAAGGGTTAATTTGTTTTAATCTTTACCTGTATTTGGAGAAACTGAAAAAAAAAAGACTGCTTTACAAAGGATACAAATGTGCAAATCTTTCAACAGATGACCTAAATGTAGTTATATTAATTAATAATTTTGCCTTATAACTAATAAGAATAGCATAATACACAGAATGTTACTTATATTTGCTAGAGGAAAATATTGCAAAGAAAAGTACATGTACATGTATTTTGCACAGGCCTGTTGGTAGTATGTTAGACTAGCTCCTAGACCTTGATGTCATGTTTTATCATTCCTAACTATAAGCTGATTCAATTTTATGTATGACATCTTGTATAGCCAGTCTCTAATAGTTGATCTCTGATATCTCCAAGATTAGTTGCTGCTATCAAAGAGGTGAGGCAAGCAGTAAGTAGTAGATGGCCCTTAGTTCATTATGTAAATTAATAATTATAATTGATTGATGAAAATAATATTGATATCCGACTAGTAACTAGTCTAGTAGTATGTATGTACTGGTAAGAGTGTTTACTCATACAGTCGACATTCTTATTTATCTTGGAAGCAAATTCTTTCCTCTTAGATTAGACCTCTTTCCAGAAGGGGTAGGGGGCAAAAAGAATGACATACATGTATATGCCCCTGACCCCCTCCCCTAAGAGCATCATATGATCCCCTGAAAGAGTACCATTGTCCTTAACCTTTACCACTAATTCAGCAGATGACAAATTGATGACATTTTTCTTATTTTTCAAAAAAAAAACAAAAAAAAAAAAACAAAAAAAAAAAAACAAAAAAAAACATAATTTGACATTTCATGCAAATCGTCTCCATCTGAGACAATTTGCATGAGACATTAAATCCTGTGTCCTGGGAAAAATAAGAAAAATATTTCAAAATGTCTGCTGAAAATTTTACCCAGAATGCTAAGCCTTAATCAGAGCTTAGGTGAATGTTTAACTCTTTCCCTGCTAGTGGCGACCATTGCCGTCTGCTGATAACCTTGGCAAACAATTCAAACCCAGATCAGGCCCGACAAAATGTCCGGCCTGATCTGGATCCAAACTGTTTGACTCTGATGGTATTCCTGAAAGTTTTTTGAAAAAGTTAATAAAAAAAACAAACAAAATCCACAGACGACAAAAAAGCATGCAAAACTATGCAGCATGCAAAGAGTATTGTATTCACCATAAGAGTTTAGGGGACTGGAAACACTCGATAGATTTCCTGTCATTTTGTACATGGGAGACAGTAAATCACTTCTGAAAAGGGTCTGCTGTAAAAGGAAAGAATTTCATTCCTTTCAGAGTAGACCCCTATTCTGAATTGTGGGGCAAAACAATTTTGACAGAGTTACATCCCCTGAAAGTGTATCCTTTCCCCTTAAGTTTGTGTTTGTATTGAGGTTTTACGGCCCAGTCAACCCAATGGGATCATGTCGAACGCAGTCAGCTTACCTAACCACACTATTACTGGGTAGGCTTAGTCTTCTAAGCAGTTAACTAGTATAGTGCACAAATCAAAATTAACTTAAGGCAAGTGGCATATGCCACTTGCTTGAGGGGATTTCTGGAAAAATCCAGAAATCCCCTTAAGTTAATTTTGATTTGCACTCAAGTAGAAACAGATATCCCCACTCCACTCACATACCTTCAATGTTCTATGTCACTTGCTGACCTTGGAAATAAAGTCAAGGTCACCAAAATCTAATCACTCTTCACTTTGTCCGAGTGTGTTTCTATCTATGTTTGACCTAAATCTATCGATTGGTTCAGGAGATCGAGTGCAAACAAGCTGTTTTAGTTAAACTTGACAACCTTTTTGAGTTCTGTGACCTTGAAAATTAAAAACTGATCAGTTTTTAAGCATGTACCAATGGTAGATCCCTGCAAGTTTGATGAAAATCTACCAACTGGTTCAAGACATATGGTACACACAAGAAACTGCCAATGCCAACCCCATGTAGATGCTAACACTAACTTGATCAAGACAGACAACAATGTTCCCTTCCACCTTAGGATGGGTGGGGGTAATTACTTACAAAACAGTGTCTTTTTTTTTGGAATTCATAAAACAAATATTTTTAGCAATGTCATAAAAAAAGTGTGAGAAATGTTAGCAAAGACAAACTAATTTTGGATGTATCATTATACCAAAACCGAAATAAATGTGAAACAAAACTGTCAAAAATTTACCACAAAATCAATACAAAACAGAAACCTCACAACCAATTCTCATTTTGAATTTGACAGAAATTAAGACAAATGGTGTACTGTAATTCATCTGAAAAATAATTTACGACTGAAGTTCGATAAGAGAAGTAACTAATAAGGTAAAGACAAAATTATTCCATCTGAGATCTTAATTCCAAATGGCATGCTCACTACCGTATATACCCTTAGTATCTAAACAGAACCATCCCAAACATTTTGGGCAAGAAAGGAAAATTTATATGGTACCTCTTCAGCAGGAAATTCAGGGCCCAGTTGTTCAAAACGCCATTAGCTTAACAAGCTCGTTAGTGGTGAAAATGTTAACTGTTCTAGTAAGTACAATATCTAATTCACAAGTATTTTTGCTGGAAAAAATGCAAAAGCTACTCACATTTTTTCAGCAAAAATATTAGCATATATGCCATATTTAATGATCAAAGTTTTAATGATACGTTAACTAACGACATTGTTAGTTTTGAACAACTGGCCCAGATGAATAATTTTCTTACCATATTTATACACTGTACTAAATATCTGGTCATCTAAACTCCTTACCATACTTGTCCTAAATCTTGAACAAGTCAGTTTACTATCTGAACTACTGGTTGAGTGGCAAACAGCGTAGACCCTGGTAAGATTTTGTGTTTGTGTTGAGGTTTTACGGCCCAGTCAACCCAAGGGGTCATGTCGAGCGCGGTCAGTTTACCTAACCACAATTTTACTGGGCAGGCTTAGTCCTCTAAGCGGTTAACTAGTATTGTGCACATTCTTTTGCCAGAAACTGACAACTGCCCTTCTTGAATCAGCGGTTGTCAGTTTCTGGCGAAAGAATGTGAGGCATCTGATCTAGGTATACAGTTTCTTCTGGCCTCTTTGTCGAAATACTCCTTTAGACAGTCTGATATGAGTCTATCATAGCTCCAGATAATAGTGGGTATACACATAACATCTTTCTTATTTCTTGTTTGTTTGTTTGTTTGTGTTCAGGTTTTACCGCCCAGTAAACCCACTGGAGTCATGTCGAGTGTGGTCAGTTTACCTAATCACACTTTTACTGGGCAGGCTTATAATAGTCCTCTAAGTTTTTAACCAGTATTGTGCACATTCTTTTGCTAGAAACTGACAACTGCTATCTTGAATCATCGGAAGGGACAGAATGACCGTAGAAAATATTTCATTACCAATCTCCACGAAAGAATGTTGCCAACCTAGCGGAGGTTGAGCCCGCAACCTCCTGATCACCAGTCGGATGTGCATCCAACTGAGCCACCGAGGCCTGCAATTCTAATTTCTTCAGGAAAACATAGTTGTGGGTACTCATTAGAAGCACTTTGTTGAGGTGCTTCTAATGAGTATCCACAACATATGTTTTTGCAGAGAAATAAAAAACATCAGTACTTTTCAGTAAAAAAACCCCAAAATATCACTTTACTTAGAGGTATGCCTATGGTATATTGTTTACTGTACATGTCTGTCCAAATACTTAGGGTAAGAACAGACGTCCATTACCTTTCCTTTATGAGTATCTTGTAGCCACTGTCGCAGCTGTACAAGTTGGCTCTCCTGGACTGGAGTTAGGTTACCAAGGAAACGCTCAATGTAATCAGCGTCCAATTTACTACTTGTTTCTCCTCCAGTGATCCTGTCTGCAAACCATAATAACAGTCATTAGGAAAGGAGACATAGTTTCTTCTTAACACTTTGCATGCTGGGTAAAAATTTCACATACAACATTTCGAAATATTTTTCTTGTTTTTCCTAGAAAATAGGAGTTGACATTTTATGAAAATTTTTGTCTCCTAAGGAGACAATTTTGATGAAGTGTCAGATCCTATTTTCTAGGAAAAATAAGACAAATATCATCAGTTTGTCATCTGCTGAATTTGCCATTAGGCAACCTTTAGCAGTCTTGCATTCTCTCAGAAGATTCAGCAGATGACAAACTGATAACATTTTTTTCTTATTTTTCTCAGAAAACAGTTTGGCAATTCATGCAAATAGTCTTCAATGGAGACAATTTGCATGACATGCCAAACTATGTTTTCTGGAAAGAATAAAAAAAAAATAATTCTAACTGTCATCTCAGAAAATTCAGCAGATGACAAATTGATGACATTTTTTTATCATTTTTCACAGAAAACAGTTTGGCATTTCATGCAAATGTCTCCAATGGAGAGAATTTGCATGAAATGTCAAACTCTATTTTTGTGAAAAAAAAAAAAAAAAAATGAAAAGTATTTCAAAATGTTGTCTGCCACATTTTTTACCCAGAATGCTAATTGTTAAAAGGTTACAATGATATACATAAATTTTATGATACAACAGTCAAATCATTTCAGATTTACTCTTTTAGTTCTGAATCAAAATATTAACAGACAACATTTTAAAATGATTTCTTGTTTTTCCCAGAAAATAAGACTTAACATTTCATGTGAACAGGGGACAACTATACCCTAAGAACTGATGATTCACATAAAATGACAAGCCTTATTTGAATATAAATTAGAAAATATTGCTCATTTGCTTATCTGAGATAATTCACCTTCAGAATGATGATGAGGATGATGTTTTGATGTTTTACTCAATTTCAACATTATTTCAGTCATACTGAAACGATGGAAGGGTGATAATGAAAGGCTTCGTGCAATGAAGCGCCACACAATCATGAGCTGAATTTGAACCTGGAACCTTGTGATCGGAAGTTGGGAACACTAACCACTATGCCACCCTGTACACTTCTCCTTCAGCATGAAAGAATGACACCACACCAAGCCTTCCAGCATAAAAGGGGCCTACTGTAACTAAACGATACAAGGCAGAGAACCTTATCACACTGCTTGTTCCACTGCTGTTTGCATGTGCAAGAAGGCTGCTGTTGTCCGGCAGAAACCACTCTCTGGACAGAATTAGCAGATGACAAATTGATGATACATGTATTTCTCTTATTTTTTCCCAGAAAACAGACATTGACATTTCATGCAAATTGTCTCCTCAGGAGACAATCTGAATGAAATGTCAAAGCCTATTTTCTGGGAAAATTCAGAGAAAAATAACGGGATAATGGCCATTATCTCATGATGCAGCAGAAACAAATAAATAAAATGCTTGGACAGGGAGAAAAGCAAGATTAACATGGCCATGCTCCCTGAGAAGGACATATTAACTTCTATAACTCTCCTTATAAAGGCACTTATTCTGTCAATATTTTTGCCCTAAAAACTATTAGTGTTACAAAATGATTACAAACACATGCGGGAATAAAACCGGGAAATAAAACAGATCAGCTGGTAATGATACAATTATGTCAGTGTGAACACCAGAGACGAGATATATTGATTCTGTACCATAATGAATTGATACCGAGCACAGAAAACCATACTTAACTCATTTTAGACTGAATAGACCCCCACACTACATATTGGATGAGTCCAATTTCGATTTGAGGTACATGTATATCAGGCTATGAGATTTAGATATTCCTAGCGAAAAAGGGATAAACTAGTGTTGTTCTTTGGCCCAGTTGCTTGGGGGTCACCACTGACACTTATGACATTTGTCAAAGGGCCATCTTAAAGGGACTTCTGTACATGAATTATTAGCAAAGTAGTTGGTTTTTAGGGCCCCATGTTTTATGTTGAAAGGGTCATTAACGACTTTCGGTAGGCAAATGGCCCCATGACCCCTCTAGGCGCAACAGGGGCTAAACTATTTGCAAACAGTGGAGAGAAGACCCTGATCAGATACAGCATTTTACGGCATCTGATCTAGGTCTGCGCTATTTGTCAATTAGCTTTTTGGGGTCTCCAGACTATCAAAGCACTGACAGCACTTGTGGGTCGATTGTCTCTGACTGTAAGCTGGGAAAATACTCCTGAACAGGGACTTAAGACTGTTTCATTGAACCCTTAAGTTCTTGTAACTTGTGAAGAAATTTAAAGAGGATATTTCCCTGGATACTTCCAGACCTAAATGAGGTCTACTCTAAAAAGAAAGAATTCGCTCTTTCTTTTTAGAATAGGCCCTTTTCAGAAACGAAAACAAACAGGAAGTCACAAAAGTTGTCTCTTGTCAAAGATGGCAGAATGATTGATTGACTGATTGACTGTGTTGCGGTTTTACAGCCCAGTCAACCTATTAGGGTCATCTAGAGTGTGGTCAGCCTAACAACACTTTTCCTGTACTGGTGCACATGCATTCTTTCGCCAGAAACTGACAACTGGCTTTCTTGAATCAGTGGAAGGGAGAGAATGACAGTAGAAAATATTTCATGATCACCTTCCATGAAAGAATGTTGCCAGACCCAGTGGGGATTAAACCCATGACCTCCTGATCACCAGTCAGATAAGCATCTGTCCTGGCCAATGCAAAAATGGCAGAACTCTACCATGTATAAGCATTCATTTTAAGCTTATCCACTGCAAACATGATCACTGTCACGTTAACTTGTCTCCAGCAGACTGTTTTTGTTACCCATGTCAGACTATAAGAGAAGCAATTATTTGATAATTTTAGATGTGACCTCCAACGTGCTAAATGGCATCAAGCGGGATATTTTTATGATTTTTCCCTATAGGACTTGGTATTTGATTAACTCTCTTACAAAGGAAACAAAAGATCTAGTTTAACCATTAAAGTGCTACTAAAGCAGACTTGCAGCAGATGATATTCTAAATTGACTTTGCTAGTTTTCGGAGAAAATAAGACTTAGCATTTCATATAAATTGTCTGCTAGTCTGCTGTTACGATTAGCACTTTAACCCTTAAAGCGCCAAGAAAAACTGCATCTGAAAATGTCGTCTGTTTATGTTGTCTGCTGAATATTCTTGCAGACTTTTCAAACCTATTTTTGCATACAGGCAAACAGTGTGGACCCTGATCAGACTGCTCCTAAAGGAGCAGTCTGATCTGGGTCCACACTGTTTGCAAAAATGACTTTTAAAATCACAAGCAGACGACAAAGCTGACGAAAATAGTTGTGACTGGCGTTTTAAGGGTTAAGGATTAAATGGCATGTGGCAAAATAGGAAAAGTATTTGATCTCCTTTGTTTAGACCCATGAAGTGCCAGTCCCAGCAGCAGGCAGAGGACAGTCTAATTTTTTTTTCCAAGAAAATAAGGCTTGACATTTTATGTTAATCATCTGAAATGTCCTGCCTTATTTCCTCTGAGAGTAATTAAAAAAAGAAAAATAAATAAAATGATGTCAGGAAAGATTTGTGATTTTTCTCATCTTTCCCAGAAATGCTTGATCTTTCGTGTGAACTGACCAAGCCTATTTTCCTGACAGAGCTCTTGTTAACCCTTGTCCTGCTGAATAAATGAAGATGCCACGCCTTTTTCAAATTTTCAGCCAATCAGATTACTTGATCCAGATTGTTGATATAAATTCACATTCTGATTGGCAAACAGTGCAGATCCAGATCAGTTGGCTTCTTCAGAAGCCAACTGATCTGGATCTACACTGTTTGCAAAGGCAGGGTATATCCGGGCTCAGCAGGACAAGGGTTAAGACACAATGTTTTCTAGGGATAGTTTTCTTATTTTTGCACTAAAATGTATGTTGTGGATACTCATTAGAAGCGTCTTCCAATAAGTAACCACAACATACCCCTTCATACAGAAATAAGAAGCTATGAAAATTTAAGAAAAACATATTTTAAAATACATATGTATTGTCCGCTAATATTAAAATGCTTAGTACTCTGGGTAAAATTTTCAGCAGGTGACATTTTGAAATATTTTTGATATTTTTTCCAGGTAAGAGGATTTGACATTTCATGCAAACTGAAATGACAAATCCTGTTTTCTGGGAAAAATAAGAAAAATGCCACCAATTTGCCGTCTGCTGAATTAGCCCAGACAGTGATAAAGGTAATATACAGAATATAGAAGTTTTCTCAGATTTTACTCTATTTACCAGTTTTGAAAACCAATATTGCTGCTAAGTGATTTTCTAACGAGAAAACACTTTAAAAATGACAACTGCTTACTCTATGTCTTGTCTTCAATCCATTACATAGTTCCAGATCATCTGCTTTTTTCAGGTGCACTTAAAGTACTTATATTTTTCTTTTTTCTCTACAAAAACATGTTTTAGTACTCATTAGAAGTGCCTCACCGAGGCCCGTCTAATGAGAACCCATAACATATGTTTTTTTGTGAGAAATAAGAAAAATGTTGTGTGGATACCCCCTCTTATCTGGAGTTATGGCCATTAGCTTTTAACCTACTGAAATGATATAATGATCACCAAGAGAAAAGGGACGTAATGCCACATATATGCAAACAATCAAGGCTCAGATCAGCCTGAACTATTATATAATGTACAGCATGAGGAAAAGGGACCTTAAGCCATAGACATAGCTCCAAATAAAAGGGATATCTACTGGGCTCCATTGCGCAGTAGGTAGTGTGGTCTGACTACAGATCCAGGGGTTGCAAGTTCAATCCCAGTTCGGTTACATTACTTTTGTGGAGATTGATCATGAAATCATTTCTATGGTCATTCTCCCCCTTCAGCTGATTCAAGAAGGGCAGTTGTCAGTATGAAAGTATCTGCACACGTACTGGTTAAACACTTAGAGGACTAAGCCTTCCCAGGAATTGTCGGAGTAGGTCAACTGCCTTTCTGGAATTGGCAGAAGGGGGAGACTGATTGTAGAAATTATTTCATGATCAAGCTCCACAAAAGCTGTATGTATGTGCCCGTACTGGGATTCAAACTTGCAATCCTTGGCTCTGCAGTCAGACGTGTCACTGACTACCCTATGTAGCCATGCAAGCAACTCATATTCTGAAAAGGAATACTTCTCATCCTGGTGTCTGGCAATTTTGTCATCAGTATGTTGCTTACCATGCTGGGTATATTTTTTTTAACCCTTGTCATGCTGAATAAATTAAGAGGCCATGCCCACTTCTAAATGTCAGCCGAATTGATGCCTTGATCGAGATTATTAACATAAATCCATAAACTGAATGGCAAACAGTGCAGATCCAAATCAGTTGGCTTCTTCAGAAGCCAACTGATCTGGATCTACACTGTTTGCAAAGGTGGAGTATATCCAAGTTCAGCAGGTCAAGAGTTAAAATATTTTTCTTTAATTTTTTTCTAGAATACAAGGTTTGACATTTCATGCAAACTGTTTCCATAGGGGATAGTGTGCAAGAAATGTCTAATATTTTTTTCTGTGAAATATCAGAAACATATGTCACATTTTCCAGCTCCAGACAAGGCAACCAAAAAGTGTTGATATTTTTTTCTTATTTCTCCACTAAAATGTATGTTGTGGGTACTCATTAGAAGTCACTCATAGATGCACTTCAACATATCTTTTTCGTGGAAGAAAAAAGAAAAATATCTATACGGACACACCTCTTATCTGTAGAGCCATGGTTACATATCACCAACTTGTCAGCTAGTGTGCTGAAGGTTAAACCTCAATCCCTCTGGAGTCCATAAGCTGGAAGGAACTACTTTTTAGCAATGCAACGAGAAAATGTATTTTTGGAACGGTAAATATCCAGACTAGCCAGCAAAGTTCCACAATATAATATTAACCCTTGTCATTCTAAATAAATTAAGATGCCATGCCCACATCCAATTTTCAGCCAATCAGATTACTTGATTCAGGTTTTTGATATAAATTCTCATACTGTATGACAAACAGTGCAGATCCAGATCAGTTGGCTTCTTCAGAAGCCAACTGATCTAGATCTGCGCTGTTTGCAAAGGCAGCGTATATCGGGGTTCAGCAGGACAAGGGTTTATTAGCATAGCCATTGATATACATGAGTATATTTTACAGTATCCAATGATTTTATAAGTGGGCAGTGAAGGCCATGATCTGCATATGGATGCGCAGGCTGCTCTTGAACTTCCTTGTCCACATAAGCCACAAAGGTACATTTTCACTTGGCCGGGCTGAGTTATATGCTCTAGAGAGTCTGTTATTATGCATAAAATGCTGATATTTTCATTTTTTCATGGCTACAATCCTGTAAGATTTCATGACAAATGGATGACTGGAAGAGATCTCAGGCCATATGCTAATACCAGATGACTTGTTAAGAAGGACTATTTGATGATAATTCTGGGATAATTTTCTCACCTCGGTGTAGCACTTCTAATGAGCACCAACAACATGTTTTTTTATGGAGAAATAATAAAAAATATCCAGAAATAATCGTTAAATACTCCTCCTCAAAAAGTCCTCTGTAACAAGGAAATAGACTAGTGCAATATAAGCACTGTTAATCTTGAGTTCAAGGGTGGAATTGTGGTGTTGGCTGAGTGGGAGAGGAATGGGTAGGAAGGCTTTCCAGTAAGAAAAAGATCTAAGAACTAATAAAGCTCCAAATTAAATGGTATTCAAAAAATATTCACAGGACCTCAGGGTGGTGGTGGAGGTGGAGGGAGGTGGAAGTCAGGGCACAGATTATTTACATTAACAAGAATAAGTATGGTACAATGTAACAATGCACTTATTTCAAGTTCCCTGAGCCTTTGAGATCAAAATAACCTATCCTACAAATATGATACCATCTACAATGGGATAATTATCTATCTAATTATGATAACTATCACCCACACAATTAACACACATGTATTTTAGTCATAACTGACCACATTATCAAAATCCTATAATAACCTCTAGCATGCTGCATTTAAAAATCCCATATCAACTTTTTGCCTGCTGCAGAATGTATTGTTGAGAACTTGTGCACGTTAATTCACCAGAAACTGACAACTGCCCTTCTTGAATCAGCAGAAGGGAGAGAATAACCATAGAAATGATTTCATACAACAATTAATCTCAGTGTGCCAGGGTTTTCTCTCAGACATATGTCTCTATTGACCCATATTTTAGGGGACATATGGGGTAATTTCTAGGGGTTAATTGTTTGAATTTTACAGAAAATATTGCAAATTTTAAGGGACATCAATGTCTCTCTAAGACGGTTTAGGGGACATCAGTCAAAAATGGACCAAGTCTTGCTTTTTTGAGGGACAAGGAAAATCCTTTGTTGCCAAGCTGGGGTTTGAACTTGCCATCCCTGGATCTGCAGTCTAAGGGACTACTGACTGTGCTCTGGGGCCTGGCTTAAAAATCCTAAATTAACCCTGCCATGCTGAATAAATTAAGATGCCACATCCACTTCTAATTTCCAGCCAATCAGATTACTTGATCTAGACTGTGGATACAAATTCACATATACTTAATCACAAACAGTGCAGATCCAGATCAGTTGGCTGAAACCAACTGATCTGGATCTACACTGTTTACAAAGGCAAGGCATATACAGGTTCAGCTGGACCAGGGTTAACTTCTAGCCTGCTGCAATGTTCCTGGATAAAACTATACGAGTGTACAGGAAGATCAGATTAATAATTTTAGATAACCACTTTTTCCCCAGCACCGTTCAAATATATTTCTTATTTCCCTAGGAAAACACAATATTGCAGTTAACCTCAAGGTGCTTCTAATGAGTACCCACAAAATGCTTTTTCCTGGAGAAATAAGAAAAAATATTTAAATTGAGGCATTTCTAATGAGTGGCCAAAACATACATGTTTTTTGTTGAGAAATCAGAAAACTTTTTATCTGGATATCTTTAACCTAGAGCCACTGATCTGCATATGTATATTTTACATTATGCTCAATTGGACACCTTTATGGCCGACTTGGCCCATCTGTCCAATTTAAATTGTGAAAACAGCATTACATTGTCTTACATCACAGAGACAATAATCACAAGCTACCATATTACATGCTTTTTTCCATAAGGTAATAAGGAAAATGGACCGTGCAACAGGTGAGAGAAAAAAAATATTCATCCACATAGCTTGATGAGAGCTGTGTTACTGGCTTATGGAATCCTCTGGATTCTAGCCCATTTTACTGAATCATCTCCCCTACACAATCATAGCTACAGATAAGAGGGGTGTCCACATAATATTTTTCTTATTTCTTGACGAAAACATATGTTGTGGTACTCATTAGAAGCGCCTTGCCAAGGCGCTTCTAATGAGTACCCACAACATATGTTTTCATTGAGAAATAAGAAAGATATCAGCATCACTGGGTTGAAAAAAGCGCCTTATCTGCTGCTATGACAATATATATTGGAAGAGTCCAATATCGATTCTAGGTATAGCAGGCTTTATGATTTAGATATTCCTAGAGAAAAATGGCTAAACTATTTGCAAACAGTAGAGACACTGGTCAGGGACTGCACTTTTTGCAAAACATTCCATACTCTTTAGAAGCGCCTTTACCAGGCATTACTAAAGAGTTCCCACAACATATGTTTCCATGGACAAGTAACAAAAATATCAGTACTTTCCTGGTGAAAAAAAAAAGAAAAAAGCCTCATTTGGAGCTATGTAAGATTTTTTTTTAAACTCCTAAAGTGCTAGTGACTGCAGCAGCAGATATACATTTTTCAGAGAAAAAAGTCAAATGTCAAGCCTTATTTTGACTGAAAAATAATCAAAAAAAAAAAAAAAAATAGAATACCATCTGCTACAATTTAGACACTTTAAAGGTCAACTTCAATGTTGATATTTTTCTTCTCAATAAAACCATATGCTACTGGAACTAAACAGAAGTATCTCAATGCATGTATTCTGGGAGAAATACAAGACTATCAGATGAACCAAATGAAATGTCAAGCCTTATTTTCTATGAAAACACATATGCTACAATTTTGCAATGTGCTTTCAGGGTTAAATGGGCCAAAAAAAAAAAATAAAAGAAATAAAATAAATAAAACTAGGTGGAGTATTGATTACTAAGTGATTTGGGGATACACATATATAAACATGCTTATAATATTTAATAATCCACCCCGTGAAAGATTCTTATCAGCTGTCACTACTGAACAGAAATATGTTACTTACAAACATGTTTTGGAGACAAGATTTCAATGCATAATATTGACTAGTACAGAATAACTACTTGAGAAAAAAAAATCCATCATTCACAGCTTCAGATAAGAGGAATATCCAGATAAATATTTTCTTATTTCTCCACGAAAACATATTGTGGATACTCATTAGAAGTGCCTCTGTGAGGTGCTTCTAATGAGTACCCACAACATATGTTTTTGTGGAAAATACAAAAAATATCAATACTTTTCAGTTGAAAACTCTTATCTGGAGCTATACATTATATTGCTCAAGCTGTGTTCTTCCAGATAAGGACAGTTTGAGATAAAGGGAGTATACAAAAAATATTTTTTATTATTATTGCACCAGAACAAGGTGATTGCAATGGGTACCCAAACCAGATATATTTTGGTGTGAAAAAATAAATAAATAAAAAAATAAAAAAAATTATAAAATCCTAAAATTATTGCCTCAATTCTCATCATATCTGAGCTACATGTATGTAGGATCATAGCTCCAGATAAGGCATTTTTTTTTTTTTTTTTTTTTTCAAACAAAACTATTGATATTGTTCTTATTTTTCCACAAAAACATATTGTGGGTACTCATTCTAAGCCTCTCACAAAGGCACTTCTAATGAGTACCCACAACATGTTTGTTTTTTTTCCAGACTATTCTAATGAGTACATTTATTATATGATGCACGACAGACGAAAAAGGCCCTTAAGTAATTTGTGGACAATGCAAGCCCTGATCAGCCTGCGCATAAGCGCAGGCTGATCTGGGCAGTCATTGTCCTCTTACAGAATCAGTGGATACTGTAATATATGTCAAAATGGAGTTGTTCACATTTTAGGACAAGAAGTAGGAAAAAGGGGTAAAGGTTGGTTGGTTTGGAGTTTTTATGGCCAAGTCAACACTATTGTCATGTTGAGCCAGTCAGTTTACCTAACCTCACTTTTCCGGGGAGGCCTAGTCCTCTAAGCAGTTAACCAGTACTTGTGCACATTTCCTCTAAGCAGTTAACCAGTACTTGTGCACATTCCTTCACCAGAAACTGACAATTGCCCTTCTTGAATCAGGGGAAGAGAATGACTATAGAAAATAATTTCATGATCAATCTCCACGAAAGAATGTGGCCAGACCAGGTGGGGATCAAACCCACAATCTCCTAATCATCAGTCAGACACACATCCAGCTAAGCCACTGAGGCAGAAGGATTTTTTCACTGCCACAGGCGATAATAATAGGCTTTTGCAAACACTGTAGATCCAGATGAGAAGGCTCACTGAGCGGTCTCATCAGAATCTACGCTGTTTGACATTCAGTCTTTCAACTTTACATATAAACGTCTTTCCAAGCGATAGTTTGTTAAAATAAAAAAAAAGCAGACGACAAATGTCATCTGAAATTTGGCACCAAAAGAGTTAAGTTGACCAAATACAGTAAAATCTCAAAAGCTCAAACATCTTTGGGACCATGGAAATTAGTTCGAGACATGGGTAGTTTGAGCCACTGAGAGTTAATCTGAGAGGTCAGGGAGCAAATGTTGATAATTTAGGGAAGTCTTTTTGATCTTCTACACAATAATAGTATGTTGAGTGTACTCATTAGAATTGCCCTGATGAGGGAATTCTAATGAGTACACACAACATACAATTTCATGATAAAATCAGAAATAAGAAAAAGTCCCTAAAAATTTGTTATTCTTGCTCTATCAGAAGAATTCCGTAGGGACTCAACAACGTTTGAATCGTCCAAGGTCAGTGTTCGAATCATCGAGGTTTTACTGTATTTAGGGTAAATATGGTATTCCACTTACCGTCTGTGTGTGTGTGTATTGTTGCAGCTGTGGCTCCCAGCACAAGACTACTCTGACTACTGTGACTGTGCTGGCTGGTTACACTATTTGACCTTGACCTCACACCACTGTCCTGTGAGGGGACATCATCTGGAGGCTTGACGGCTTTAACAGGACTGGTCCAGCGAGGTATTTCTGTTATGCCTTGACTAATCAGCTCATTTATATAGAACTCAATAACTTCTTTACCCTGAAAAAGACATGCAAATGTCTTGTGAGTGTCTAAGCTTTAAACAGAAGCAGACACTGACAGCATTTTTTTTTTTTCTTTCCAATTTTATATTTCACAGAAAAAAGCTTTAAAAACTTAGAGTTCTTGCTTAACAACATGTCAAACATAGTGAGTCATTTTGTGTTGTCACCCAGAGCAAGAGAAAGAGAAAGCAGAAATGAAGAAGCTTGTAGTCCAGAAACAGACTAGAAAAAGTGTCCATAGGACACGGATGCCCCTGCCAAAATGCCATTCAGAAAAAGGTTACATATTAATTGTGACAGGTACAGCATGAAGTTATTATTAAGGTTGATATGGCCCACACACGGTTTACTATATGAAACTTAGTCAAGGGCAGATAACTTATAAACCAAATAAGCAAGAGTTGTCTTCCATGTTCATTACACATCGCCTCAATGTCATGCATGCATCTGTAAATTTTCATAAATATATTCCATACGGTTTAGGAGTTATGGCCCGGACGCGGTTTACTTTATGGAACTAAGTCAAGGGCAGATAATTCAAAAACCAAACAAGAAAGAGTTGTCTTCCTTGTTCATGACACATCGTCTCAATGTCATGCATGCACCTGTAAAGTTTCATAAACATATTCCATACGGTTTAGGAGTTATGGCCCGGACACGGTCACTAATGGAACTAAGTCAAGGGCAGATAATTCAAAAACCAAACAAGCAAGAGTTGTCTTCCTTGTTCATGACACATTGTCTCAATGTTTTGCATGCACCTGTAAAGTTTCATAAATATATTTCATACGGTTTAGGAGTTATGCCCTGGACACGGTTTACTATATGGAACCAAGCCAAGGGCATATAATTCAAAAACCAAACATGCAAGAGTTGTCTTCCTTGTTCATGACTGATCATCTCAATGTCATGCATGCACCTGTAAAGTTTCATAAATATATTCCATAAGGTTTAGGAGTTATGGCCTGGACACGAATGTGAATGGACATACGTACGTACGGAATGGACAGGGGTAACACTTAATGCCCTTCCGCTATTCTTCGAATAGGCGGGGGCATAAAAAAAATAGCAGCAAGTACAATAGGCCCTTTCTACCACCCTATCATGAGAAATATAATAAAAATAAAAAGGTGAAACTATTGTTGGTGGGCAGATTACTGTCAAAAACTGACGAAATTTGCCCATGAGAAATCCAAAACCAAATTTCCACAATAGCAATGCACATACCAAGTTTCATGAAAATCCATTAACATTTGCTCCAGTTATTGTCCAGAAATAAAAATAGGGACGTATACTAAGATGTTTGACAGATGGATGGATAGACAGACACATAGACAACCAATGTGAAACCATAATACCCTGCCACTATCGTATGGTGGAGTATAAAAATTCCAACAGCAAAATCTGTTTCAAAAAAAAAGTACAAAGAACTTTTTTAGAAGTAACCTCCCTTTACAAAATAGGTTTCTTCCCTTGGTGAGGATAGATAAAATATTAAGAATCTACATGTAGTTATTATTTCTCTGTTCAATTTTTCAGAAGATTAGCAGTCTACAGTAATCAAAAGATATATTGTCTGCAAATGTTTATGTTTCTGTATGTGGGATCCAAAATGTAGATACCCTTTTCACCCTACCGTATTTACCATATGTATTCAGACAGACAGGCCTGAGCAAACAGTCTATACCCAGATGAGATGCCGCAGAACGCGGCGTCTCATCTGAGTCTACAATGTTTGTCACTCATCCAGCAATTTTTAGACACAACATCGGGTAGTGAATTGTACTGGTTCAAATTTTAGAACATATATGGTAAGGAGTTGAGGTGTCCTAATACTTAGGGTAAATACAGTATATAACTGGACATACAGACCTAAGCAAACAGTGTAGACCCAGATCTGATATGCAGAATGCAGCATCTGCACTGAATGGCACTCATCCAGCAGTTTATGGACACATCATCAGAGTCAAACAGACTTATTCTAACAGTAGGATAAGACAAACATGTAGTAAGGGGCAGAGGAATTGTTAAGGAGGAGTATTTGGTGATAATTATGGGATAATTTTCTCCAGTTATCCATGAAAACTTGTTGTGGGTACTCATTAGAAGCACTTTGGTGAGGGTGCTTCTAATGAGTACTCACAACATATGTTTTTTTTATGGAGAAATGAGAAAAAATATCCCAGAACTACTGTATCACCAAATACTCCTCCTTAAAGTTCCTTTGAAGGGGTAAAAATGTTTAAATACTTAGGGTAAATAAAGTATCATTACTGTAGCTATCCTTCTATAATTTCAGTTACAGATGGACCATGTCTAAAGAAAAGATGTCTGAGCATATGCAGGGATATTCCTAGACCAAATTTACTATGGGCCCTTCGAATGGGCCAAAGGCCCATGTCCCATTCAAATACATGTAAAATTTAGAATTTTGATGGGCCTTTTCAAAATTTGATGCCCCCCCCCCCCCACACACACACACACACACACACACTAGAAATTATTATGGGCCTAAGAATCTTTAATACCCACCTAAGATTAAAATAAACACTGCATTTAAAAAGCTTGTATAGGGGACCCAGCCAAAAGTAAATTCAATTTGTCTAATATTAACTGTTTTCACACAAAAGCGATCAAGCCCATCCCAGAAATATCCCTAATATGCAACATGCATAAATTCAGATCCTATGCACTTGCATCAGAACTCCTGATAAAGCACTTTTTTCAACCAAAATATGTCAATATTTTTCTTACATCTCCATGAAACATGTTGTGGTTAACCCTTGTCCTGCTGAACCCGGATATACCTTGCCTTTGCAAACAGTGTAGATCCAGATCAGTTGGCTTCTGAAGAAGCCAACTGATCTGGATCTGCACTGTTTGCCATTAAGTATGTGAATTTATAGCAACAATCTGGATCAAGTAATCTGACTGGCTGAAAATTGGAAATAAGTGTGGCATCTTAATTTATTCAGCAGGACAAGGGTTATAAGAAGTGCCTTGATGAGTACCCACAACATTTTTTCAAATGAGAGAAATAAGAAAAAATATTATCTGGATACTCCTCTTATCTAGAGCTATGTTGCAGAGTCTCATCAGGGCCCAGGCTGCCCACTCTATACCAAGGGTTGAGCGCAAGACTATCGTAAGTCAGATGATTGTTTTTCCCCAAACCTAATCTCCTCACCATGAAGGCGTTATGAAGATTACAACATTTCTTTCTGTAAACAATGAAAATTTAGGTGCCATTGCTCGTATGAGCAATGGCACCTAAATTTGCATTGTTTACAAAGGGGTCCAAGTTGCCCCTAAACAAGGGTTTCAAAAATACGTTTGAGTTACCATAGTCTTGCGCTCAACCCTCGATACATTCTATAGTATTCTGTAAATGGACAGAAAAAGTCCTGATCACAGGCTATACAGGTTGATATGGGCCCTGCTCAGTGGACTATATGGTTGAAGAATCTTTTCATTTGGCATGGACCAGATGGTTAACCCTTGCCCTACTGAACCCGGATATACCCTGCCTTTGCAAACAGTGTAGAACCAGATCAGTTGGTTTCTGAAGAAGCCAAATGATCTGGACCTGCACTGTTTGCCATTTAGTAGTGAATTTATATCAATATTCTGGATCAAGGAATCTAATTGGCTGACAATTAGAAGGGGGTGTGGCATCTTAATTTATTCAGCTGGACAAGGGTTAATTACCAGAGGTTATATTTGACCAGACAGACAAATATATACTAAGTAAACTTTGTCTGAACTTGGCTTTAGTGCCATAAATAGTATACAGTAAATGTCCTAAAATCTCGGATGCTTTATTCCATTCCTTTACAGCCTAAATTTTTCTTTTTATGCAGTTGTGAAGAATCTTAAAATACATAGTAGAATGGCAAACAGTGTAGACCCAGTGCTTGCATTAAGGGATGTCTAGGAGTCAGAGACTCCCAAAAATTGCCCTGGGACTTCCAAAAATCAATGATAGGAAGTCTGGGACTCCCAAATTTTAAAGATATTTAGTCATTTATAACAAAAATTTAGAATGAATTTATGTGTTATTTAGCTTAAGAATGGCAGTTTTACTCCATAAATGAGAGTTTAAGAATATTGAGGTTGAATGTCTGAAAGTGAGTGAAAAAACTTGATCACCACAACTTCCAGATATTGGAGCTAGGAAGTCCTGGGACTTCCTGATTTTGACAGTTACAGCAAGCACTGTAGACCCTGATCAGACTGCTCCTTTAGGACAGTCCAGTCTGGGTCTTCACTGTATGTATTATGCCATTTTGCCAGACACTTTGGTATATGTAGTTTTAGGACACTTAACATACACATAGCTCTTGATAAGATGTTGATATTTTTCTTATTTCTCCACAAAAACATATGTTGTGGTACTCATTAGAAGCACCTTGGCGCTTCTAATGAGTACCACAACATATGTTTTGTGGAGAAATTATTTCCCTATTTTTGTGGAGAAATAAGAAAAATATTTACCTGATACCCACTCTTATGCTTACAGTAGGCAAGTTCAAATACTCATCAATAGCTTTGTTTATAAGAATGAAGTTTTCTGTAAACTGATTGAAAAGTTTGTTTATAACATACATGTACAGACATGAAGAGTTCCATACATAGCTCCAGCTATGAAGGGGTACAAGAACATTTTTTTTTTTTTTTGCTTGTTACATCATGAAAAAATATGTTGTGGCTACTCATTAGAAGTGCCTCAGTGAGGCACTTCTAATGAGTACCAATAACATATATGTACAAGGGGAGTTCATTAAGTTCACAGAACTTGGGGTTTAACTCACAGATTGGAAGATGGTTTCAACATTATTTTTCAATATAATCCCCCTTTACTTCAATGCATTTGGCCCACTTTTCTTTTAAGCAGTCTATGCCTTTGAAATAAAAGTTGTCTATTTGGTCCTCAAACCAAGCCTCTGTAGCAGCCTTGAGCTCATCATCGTCCCGAAATCTTGTTCCACGCAAGTGGGACTTCAAATTTCGAAACAGATAATAATCACTTGGGGCCAGGTCTGGACTGTATGGCGGGTGATTTAACTGCTCGAACTTGCACTCACGAATAGCCACTTGTGCATCTCTGGACTTGTACACAGGGGCATTATCATGCAAAAGAAGGACACCAGTAGCTAGCTTTCCCCTTCGTTTTTCTTTAATAGCAACCCTTAATTGTTTAATGACATTGGCATAGTATTCTCCTGTAACTGAAGTACCAGCAGGCTTGTAATCTATCAATATAATCCCTTTGGAATCCCAAAACACCATGGCCATTACCTTGCTGGCTGATGGTTGGGTACAAAATTTCTTAGGTGGGGTGAGCCAGGGCACTTCCATTGCATGGACTTTTTTAGTATCTGGGTCCCAGTGGTGAAGCTAAGTTTCATCTCTTGTTACAAGACGAGTGTGAAAGTCTTCTGGATTGGCATTGTATACTTCCAGAAGTTCTTGACTTGACTCCACCCTTTGCTGACGATCTTGCATGTTCAGGTTTCTGGGTACCCACTTGGCAGATACTTCTGACATGCCTAAATGTTCATGGATTATAGTGTAAACACCTCCAAGAGAAAGACCACATTCTGAAGCAAGTTCGGCAGCTCTGATTCGGCGACTGTTTAGCACAAGTCTCTCAATACGGTCGATCATCTCCTGGCTGATGACATCAGCAGGGCGACCTGGCCTTGGGTCATCTTCTAAGGAGTCTCGCCAAGGTTTAAATTCTGCTGACCACTTTGCCACTGTGGAATACTTTGGGCTACTATCACCATACACATCAGTCATGTGCCGATGGATTTCTTTGGCCTTTGCACCCTCCTCAGTGAGGACCTTTGTTTGTGTTGAGGTTTTACGGCCCAGTCAACCCAATGGGGTCATGTCGAGCGCGGTCAGTTTACCTAACCACACGTTTACTGGGCAGGCTTAGTCCTCTAAGCGGTTAACCAGTAGTGTGCACATTCTTTCGCCAGAAACTGACAACTGTCCTTCTTGAATCAGCGGAAGGGAGAGAATGACCGTAGAAAATATTTCATGATCAATCTCCACGAAAGAATGTTGCCGACCTCGGCGGGGGTTGGACCCGCGACCTCCTGGTCTCACCAGTCGGACGGCGCATCCAACTGAGCCACCGAGGCCGGCGATCAGTGAGGACCTTTATGACTGCTCTGAACTCAATATTCTGACCTTCCATTTTTGCCTATGGGTATAGGTTTTCAAACAAAAAGTAAGAGCAAAACATGTACGTGTTGACTGAACGGCTGTTATCATTCAACTGACAAAGGTTTACACTGCACAAAAATAAAAAAAGAAATATTGAATTGTATAGAAAAATACCGAGTTCTACGAACTTATTGAACTACCTTCGTATGTTTTCATGTAGAAATAAGAAAATTATCAATAATTTTTGGCTGAAAAAGCACCTTATCTGGACTGGAGCTTGCTGAATATGCCCTTAGAGTGGTAAAGGTTCAAGAAGACCTCTGTATTGAACAATATTACAAAAATGTAAACACTTACCTTTTTGATATTATGTGTATACTGTTTCATGGCAATCTTCTCCACTGTGTTTTCGAAGCCAAAGAAAGATTTTATGTCGAGACTGGCATCCTGCTCAAAACATGTCCAGCTGTGGTTCTCAGGATGTACCTGCATTCAGAAGAAAAAGATTATATACTTGGTACATTTTCTGTCACTTTTGACGAGGGAGACAACTTTTGTGGCTTCCTGTAGTCTGTCAGCTTTCGCGCATCCCAAATCCCTACAGAAAAGATGTCTATTCTACAAAGAAAAGAATTTGCTCTTACAAAATCCCTTCTGAAAAAGGATCTACTCTAATATGGAAACTAGAAATGTGTCCAAAGGACACGGATGCCCTCGCCTGAAAAACTTAAACGCAAACGGCTAACGCCAGATGGACGGACAAGGGTAACACCATATGCCCTTTCCACAATTCTTTGAATGACGGAGGCAAAAAAATTTGCTCCCCCTGGGAGCAAATTATTTCCCTTTAGAGTAGACCCCTTTTCAGAAGTGAAGGAAAAACAGAGTTACTGAAGGTGTCATTATTCCACTTAAGAACCACATAGTTTCTATACATGCATGTAAAAATAAGCCAGGTCTGACTCAGTGAGATAAAAAATCTCAGAATAGTACCTTTTCAGAAGTCCAAAATTTAAGATACCTACATGTATTGTAATCTGTAGAACCCCCAAAAGGGTAATTAATAAACAGTGCAGACCCTGATCAGACACCACATTCTAGACGCCACATAATGTGGCATCTGATTGGGGCCTCCACTGTTTGCAAATTGTAAATCCATTTGTATTTTCTCTCGCATAGCCTGATATACTGTAAATTGAAATTCAACTCTTCCAATATAAAATGGTGTGAGAGAGTTTATTCAGTCTAAAATGGGTTAAGGTAATTAAGGTGGCTCATTGTTCTCTCCCTTTATAGCTCTTGCAGAGCTCCAGATAAGAGGGGGTATGTGGTAAATATCTTTCTTATTTCTTCACAAAAACATTATGTTGTGTGTACTCATCAGAAACATCTCACCAAGGATCTTCTAATGAGAACCCACAACATATGTTTTCGTGGAGAATTAAGAAAAATATCATTACTTCTCAGTTGAAAAAAAAAAAAAAAACGCCTTATCTGGAGCTACTGGTCATATGCATTCGGACAGACAGGCTTGAGCAAACTGTTTACATGTACACTGTCTACACTGTTTGCCATTCATCCAGTAATTTTTAGACACAACATCAGGTAGTAAATTGTACCTCCTTAAATTTTAAAACAGGTATGGTGAGGAGCTGATGTATCCGAATACTTAGGGTCAATACGGTATTCAGATGAGCCTTAATGTAAGAAAATGTATCTCAGGACATATATACATGTATGCTTCCAGCAAAGACTCAGATCAACCTGGAAATCTAAGCAGTTTCATTGCTCTAGAGAGAGGCACTTGTTTCAACCAAAAAGTATTGCTATTTTTCTTATGCCTCCACGAAAACATATGTTGTGGGTACTCATTAGAAGCGCCTCAATGAGATGCTTCTAATGAGTAGCCACAACATATGCTTATCGTAAAGAAATAAGAAAAATATTATCTGAATACATTGCTCATCTGGAGCTATGATACTCTGATCAGTGTCTTCACTGTCCACCAGAAGCATTGGATCCTTGGCTATCCATAGAGCATATAGTGAAGACTTGGAACAGATTGTGTGGATTTGCAGGCTGATCTGAGTCTTTGTGTGGTGCTCATTTTTGCTCATGTTGCGGATCAATTAAACATTTGTCTTATTTCTCCCCAAAACATATTTGGTGCATACTCTGACATTAGAAGCATTTTCTGAGTACCAACAACATTATGTTTTCGTAAAAAAAATAAGAAAAACATCTTTTCCTTTTGGTAGAAAAATGAGCCTTATTTGGAGCTACATTGTACATGTACAGACTGGCTCCAGTCTCCAGTAACTAAATATTTCTTCTTATAATCCTGTTTCATAATCCAAGACTATAAGAAAAATATTTAGTCTCTGGAGACTGGAGCCAGTCTAGTACATGTATGATATTCAAAGTAACGAAAACAGAGCTGCTTGATAACAGATCTAATTTTGAAAACAAGTCACAAGTAATTCCCAAGAAAAGAAACAATTGTATTGAACAGGCATTGCATATGTAATTAAAAACACTTCAATAAAGACATTGAATTTGTTCTAAAATTTAATGACAAAGCATTTTATTTTCCTTATTCAGTACACCTGACCTCACTTCAGAAGTCTCTTGTGCAATATATAGCTCCAGATAAGAGGGATTTTACATAATATTTTTCTTATTTCTCCATGAAAACATATGTTGTGGTACTCATTCGAAGTGCCTTGATGAGGCGCTTCTAATGAATACCACAACATACATGTACATGTAATTATGTTTTCATGGAGAAATAAGAAAAAATATTATTACTTTTAGGTTGAAAAAAAAAAAGCCCCTTATCTGGAGCTATGGCAACATGGCAATAAAAACATGAAATATCATATCCCCACCACTATCATATTCAGGGCAAATAACTCTGTCATAAACTGACGAAATTTGCCCATTAGCAATCCTAAATCAGATCTCCACAATCAGGGCTCTGGAAATTTTGAAATCTGAATTGGTCCAGCCGATGACGATGACGTCATCAATGAGCCCATTTCCAAAAAAAAGTATGTATATATCACCTGTCACAAAAACTAATGACAATTGGCAGTCCTATAACTCCTTTTAAATAATACGCCTCAACCGCGTTATATGACGGAAGTCCGGGTATAACGAGCATGATCAAAGCTGGCGTCATCAATAAATACAGTCAGGTATGTAAAAAGAAAGAAAAAAAAAAAAACAAAAAAAAAAAAAACGGTTTTGTTGTTATTTCCACCTCCGCAGGGTTTTCCTAAACTATTTATAAACAACTGATTCCCGTCTAAGCGCGAAGACAGCAGGAAACAGGAGAGACGGAACGAAACTACTTTCATGGACCTAATTAGGTCTAATAACAAAAGGCCTGCGCCACGGACGGTTTTGCAGTTTTCAATGTTTCAAGATTTGACCAGACTGCTTAAATTTTAAGCACTGACCAATCTTGTCTAGCGCAAGTGGTGCATTACTTATTTTTACCGTGAAATCTACCTTGAATTATACTCGCGTGTACGGCAATCAACAACAACAACAAAAAAAAGAATCAATCAATTATACCCAGATTAGACGCCGTTGTATGCGACATCTGATCAGGACATACACGGTTTGGGAATTAATTTATCAAATCTGGGACTGACAAACCGTGTTGATCAAAACAAAAAAGAAGAGGAAGAAAACGGGTGCGTTCAAGCGGTGCATTCTTTTATCACTCTCAGTAAAGCTACCCTTTGATCTTTTGGACACGCCGACTGCACCTGGATGTTTTTGCAGTCTCAGTGTATTCACACGTGTCACACAAACGGATTAATTATCAGATTACCGTTACTGATGATTCGTGTCAATCGCTTGTTTACCACACAATGGTCAGTGAAGTGTTGATTTTTTGACAATGTTTGGATAATGACGTAATTAATTTGTGCTGCGGTAGGTTGCCGTTATTCAGCTGTCTCTCCAATATACATGTCAAAGGACCGTTTAGAGCCTTTTAACTACCATAATATCGCATTTAAAAGGTGGGCGGACGTTGTCAGTTTGGGAAGACTTGACCGTTTGTGATTTTTTAGACATCATTGATTCGTGAAAATTGGTTGGTTGGGGAAAAATGGGGTTCAAGACACAAACCTGTTGGACCGATTTATTAGCGTTTTGGGGTGTTTGAAATCGGTCTAGAATTCTTAATTTCGGTCCAGACCGGCTATTTTTCCGGTTTTCCCGAGCCCTGTCCACAATATCAATGCATATACCAAGTTTGGTGAAAATCCATTGATATTTACTAAAGTTATCATTCTGAAACAAAAATATTGCTATGTCTCAGCCTGATAACTCTGTCAAAAATTGACAAAATTTGCCCATTAGTAATTCGAAACCAGATCTCCACAATACCAATGCATAAACAAAGTTTGTCATCTGGAAACGAAAATATGGACGGACATATGACAGACGGACATACTGTCAGCCAACATGATACCATAATACCCCACCACTTACATGTACATGTACATGTAGCAGTATAAAAAGGGGTTTTACCACATATTATGTGGAAAGGAAATGCTGTATCCACACAGTCTGCATTGGGCTTTCTCATCCTAGTTACAGAATTACCAAATACGGAAAAAATTACAGATAAACAGCCTGAGTCCTACATGTACATGTAATCCTAATCAGACTGTTAAGATGTTCATGGGTGATCCGTGTTTAATGCTTGGGTCTGTCTAGAAGAAAATGTTTTCATAGTGTGACTGAATTACTTTTAGACAGTAAGCCTTTACCACTCTCTTGGCTAATTCAGCAGAGGACAAATTGACACAAATTTGTCTTATTTTTCCCAGAAAACAGGATCTGACATTTTTTAATTCATGCAAATTGTCTCCACTGGAAACAATTTGCATGAAATGTCAAAACCTGTTTTCTGAGAAAATAAGAAAAACATTTCAATATGTGGTCAGCAGAAAATTTTACCCAGAGTGCTTAAGCATTAAATTACATGTACCATCATATACTAGCGGAAAAAAGAAACTGTGCATGTATAAACAAGAGCTGTCGGAGGACAGCGAGCTCGCCTGCTGGGTACATTTTATATTGTAACATTTTTATCATTAAGCCATATAATATAGGTCACACTGACCTAGATGTATTTGTATGTAAATCATTTTGTCACTTAGATATAATAATCCAGGTATGACAATTCTCCATGAAATAGTAATAAAAATAAAAGGCAAAATCACTGAAGCATGAAATATAGGTCACAATGACCTAGATATAGTAAGTGGTCATTCATTGGGTCACATGGAACTAATATCCCAGGTGTGACATTTATCCAACAAATATTCAAGATAAAAGGCAAAATCACTGAACCATGAAATATAGGTCACACCAACAGAGATATATTTTGACGTCAATAATCGGGTCACAAGGAACTAATATCCCAGGTGTGACATTTATCCAACAAATAGTATTCAAGATATAAGGCAAAATCACTGAACCATGAAATATAGGTCACAATGACCTAGATATAGTAAGTGGTCATTCATTGGGTCACATGGAAGTAATATCCCAGGTGTGACATTTATCTAACAAATAGTATTCAAGATATAAGGCAAAATCACTGAACCATGAAATATAGGTCACACCAACAGAGATATATTTTGACGTCAATAATCGGGTCACAAGGAACTAATATCCCAGGTGTGACATTTATCCAACAAATAGTATTCAAGATATAAGGCAAAATCACTGAACCATGAAATATAGGTCACACCAACAGAGATATATTTTGACGTCAATAATCGGGTCACAAGGAACTAATATCCCAGGTGTGACATTTATCCAACAAATAGTATTCAAGATATAAGGCAAAATCACTGAACCATGAAATATAGGTCACAATGACCTAGATATAGTAAGTGGTCATTCATTGGGTCACATGGAAGTAATATCCCAGGTGTGACATATATCCAACAAATAGTATTCAAGCTATAAGGCAAAATCACTGAACCATGAAATATAGGTCACAATGACCTAGACATAGTAAGTGGTCATTCATTGGGTCTCATGGAACTAATATCCCAGGTGTGACATTTATCCAACAAATAGTATTCAAGATATAAGGCAAAATCACTGAACCATGAAATATAGGTCACAATGACCTAGATATAGTAAGTGGTCATTCATTGGGTCACATGGAACTAATATCCCAGGTGTGACATTTATCCAACAAATAGTATTCAAGATATAAGGCAAAATCACTGAACCATGAAATATAGGTCACAATGACCTAGATATAGTAAGTGGTCATTCATTGGGTCTCATGGAACTAATATCCCAGGTGTGACATTTATCCAACAAATAGTATTCAAGATATAAGGCAAAATCACTGAACCATGAAATATAGGTCACAATGACCTAGATATAGTAAGTGGTCATTCATTGGGTCACATGGAACTAATATCCCAGGTATGACATTTATCCAACAAATAGTATTCAAGATATAAGGCAAAATCACTGAACCATGAAATATAGGTCACAATGACCTAGATATAGTAAGTGGTCATTCATTGGGTCTCATGGAACTAATATCCCAGGTGTGACATTTATCCAACAAATAGTATTCAAGATATAAGGCAAAATCACTGAACCATGAAATATAGGTCACAATGACCTAGATATAGTAAGTGGTCATTCATTGGGTCACATGGAACTAATATCCCAGGTGTGACATTTATCCAACAAATAGTATTCAAGATATAAGGCAAAATCACTGAACCATGAAATATAGGTCACAATGACCTAGATATAGTAAGTGGTCATTCATTGGGTCTCATGGAACTAATATCCCAGGTGTGACATTTATCCAACAAATAGTATTCAAGATATAAGGCAAAATCACTGAACCATGAAATATAGGTCACAATGACCTAGATATAGTAAGTGGTCATTCATTGGGTCACATGGAACTAATATCCCAGGTGTGACATTTATCCAACAAATAGTATTCAAGATATAAGGCAAAATCACTGAACCATGAAATATAGGTCACAATGACCTAGATATAGTAAGTGGTCATTCATTGGGTCACATGGAACTAATATCCCAGGTGTGACATTTATCCAACAAATAATATTCAAGATATAAGGCAAAATCACTGAACCATGAAATATAGGTCACAATGACCTAGATATAGTAAGTGGTCATTCATTGGGTCACATGGAACTAATATCCCAGGTGTGACATTTATCCAACAAATAGTATTCAAGATATAAGGCAAAATCACTGAACCATGAAATATAGGTCACAATGACCTAGATATAGTAAGTGGTCATTCATTGGGTCACATGGAAGTAATATCCCAGGTGTGACATTTAACCAACAAAAAGTATTCAAGATATAAGGCAAAATCACTGAACCATGAAATATAGGTCACAATGACCTAGATATAGTAAGTGGTCATTCATTGGATCACATGGAAGTAATATCCCAGGTGTGACATTTATCCAACAAATAGTATTCAAGATATAAGGCAAAATCACTGGACCGTGAAATCTAGGTGACCTTGACCGTAAAATGTAGGTCACCATGACCTTCACTCTCTTACACTTAAACTGATGTCACATAGTTAGCTGATGTATAACCAGTTGTGTCTATAACCTGTAGGCATATAAGATTTTACAAATGTGTCCTAGATTTTGACCCCTAGCCCCACCCCAAGGCCCACCCTGAGGTATGAACCCAGGGGTATGTTCTTTTGGAATCTCAGAAGACTCGTCCAGGTACCCAAATTCTAAATATGAATGCTCTATGAGGAGTGAAAGTCAAGATATAAGAATTTGAAAAACTTTAACACAGTATTACAAAGGTGTCCTAGATTCTGACCCCTAGCCCCACCCAGGGGCATGAACCCAGGGGTTTATTCTCTTGGAATCTCAGAAGACCCTCCAAGGTACCTAAGTTCCAAATTTGATGCCTCTGTGAGGAGTGACTGTTGAGATATAAGCATTTGAAAAACTTTAACACAGTGTGACGGGAACGGGAACGCAAACGCAAACGCAAACGCAAACGCAAACGCAAACGCAAACGCAAACGCAAACGCAAACGTGGACGACCGGGGTGACTACAATAGCTCTCCTTGTACTTCGTACAGGCGAGCTAAAAATAAATTTTCTATAATTCTAAAATCTTTTATGCTTGAAACTTTACACAAACATGATATGTATACTCCTTAAAAATACTGATTGGTAAATAAGGTCCTTGCACGTACATTGCGTTGTCCTTGTGCATGTGCAGGATTAAGCATATTCGTGGCTAGCAATTAATTGTGAACGACTTAACAATCTTTTTGACTCTTGTGTAAAACCATTTTATCCAAATGAAACAGAAAAACAAATTTATTCCTCCTGAATGTGTTGGTAAGCAATGCCTAGACTCAACGAAGCTCAGCGCAACCAAGCAGTTGGCATGATTCAGGCTGGTGTATCCCAAAATGAGGTTAGCAGACAGTTTGGCGTGCATAGGAACATGATTTCTGCTTTATGGAGATGTTATCAGCAATCTGGTAACACCAGGGACTGTGGCAGATCGAGACGTCTACGTGTGACGTCATTACGTCAAGACACTTACATCCGTGTGAAGCATCTTCGTAACCGACTTCAAACTGCTGCGTTGACGGCTAGAAGCATTCCTGGCTTGAGGAACATTAGTCCAAGAACTGCGAGAAACTGCTTGCCTGAACGGAACATTTGCCCTCGGCGTCCAGCAATCCGTCCAGTCCTACAGCGATGTCACTGTGTTGCTCACCTTGCAAGGTGCAGGGCCCATCTTCGCTTTACTAGACGAGATTGGGCGCATATCCTGTTCTCAGACAAGTCACGTTCCCACTTGGATAGCAGTGATGGTCGTTCCAGGGTATACCGTCGAGTTGGAGAGCGGTACCAGGATAACTGTGTTGTTGAACGTCGTCTCTTTGGAGGGGGCAGTAATTGTATGGGGCGGAATAACAGGAAACGCAAGAACGCCTCTTGTGGTCATTAACGGAAATTTGACTGGTGCACGCTACCACGATGAGATTCTGCAAGCCCACGTCATCCTGTTTGTGCGTCAACATGCCGTTACGCTGCAACACGATAATGCCAGACCACACGTTGCATGTGTTGTGACTGATTTTCTTACTCAGCAGAATGTTAATGTGTTGCCATTGCCAGCGGTATCACCAGACTTATCGCTGATAGAGCACGCATGGGATGAGATGGAATGCCGTCTACGTCAGTTGCCAAATCAGGCAGTGACGTTGGCTGAGCTTTCCCGTGCGTTAGTTCGCATCTGGAACGGCATTCCTCAGGCGTTTTTCACCAATCTTGTCGGATCCATGTGGCGGCGATGCAATGTATCCATTACTGCTAACGGTGGACACACCAGATATTGACTTTGTGACATGGTGCTTGAGACATTTTTGATTTGTTGAGCCTTGGTGATGAAATGGGTCTTCTTTTCGCACTTTTGAATCCCTTGAACTTCGATGAAATGTGTATTGTTACAAATCTGAAATAAATTATTACTGTCTGCTACGATGTTATTATTTTGTATAACTTTTTACCAATGCACAGTTTCTTTTTTCCGCTAGTATATATTTTACACTCATTTATCACATGCTAAATACATGTTGTGTAAGACTAAAATCCATTGTATGACTGAATACCTCCACTCATAGACCACAAATCAAACTACCGTATTCGATCTAATTACCGCACATACCCCTATAAGCGCACAGTCAAGAAATTCCGTAGTCTTCAGATTACAGCCAGTGTACTTTTTTCTTTACTTCTTTATAAAGGCATATGTTGTGGGTACTCATTTGAATTGCATTGACTTGTCGATGCAATTCAAATGAGTTCCCACAACATATGCTTTTATAAAGAAAATCAGAAAAAAATGGCATTATCATCATTAAATAAATCCTATTCTGATTTTTTGTAGTGTACCCTTAGTAGGTAGATATATATTTTACCACAACTGAGTGTTCCAAGTAATTTTGAAAAACATAAGTGCACAGTGCGGTAATTAGGTCGAATACTGTAGCTCTTAAAGTGCCAATCAAAATTTGTAGCAGATAACAGAATACGGTGCAAGCAGACAACAGAATATGGTGTCTGATCAGGGTCTTTACAGTTTGTAAATAGTCTAGCCATTTTCTCTTGGAATATCTAAATCACATAGCCGAAATACATTAAATTGAAATTTGACTCTACTAATATATAGTGTGGGAGCCCAAAAATATATATGATGGTAAATAAGTTATCAATACTTTTTGGACAACAACATTCCTTAACCCATTCAAAAATTGATTATGTTATATTTCTGACAAAATAAGATTCACATTTAATGTGAATTGTCTTCAAGCCTTATATTCTCTGAAAAATATATACAATGTATAATAAAAGGATTTTCAGTTTGTCTTCTGCTGTGATTGGTGGATTCATAACTCTAGATAAGAGAGGACATCAACATATTATTTTTCTTATTTCTCCATAAAAACATATGCTGTGAGTACTCATTAGAAGTGCCTCGCTGAGGTCCTTCTAATGAGTACCACAACAAGAAAATTATCAGTATTTTTTAATTGGAAAAAAAAACAAACAAACAAACACCTTGTCTGGAGCTATGGGGTTAAAAAAGTTGCCATTTACAAGAAAGGACTGACTCTTTGTAAGACAATGAAGGGGAAATGTCAGATATATTATATGAATATTTTATGTAATTAATAATGAACAACTGGTGCATAAAGTCTGGGTTAGATCAATTTTCTAGAAAGAGAGCAGACCTGAATACTATATGAGCCATGCCATGGAAAAAGGAGCTTTAATCCATTGTATACTGAATAGACTCTCCCACACTATATATTGGAAGAGTCTATTTTCAATTTTAGGTACGTCCAGCTATGAGCTTTACATATTCCTAGAGAAAAATGGCTAAACTATTTGCAAACAGTGGAGACCCTGATCAGATGCCACGTTCTGCGGCGTCTGATCTGGGTCTGCACTGTTTGCCAATTACCCTTTACGAGTCTCCTGACTACAATGGGTTAACACATACAAGAATGGTAGGTAACTTTAACATATAATAGAACAGTAATGTTACACAAATCTACATGTACCTAAGGCAGAGATAGATGTAGTCAGGATTTTGCGGCCATTTACATGTAATTTTTTTCACAAGGAAGACAACTTTTTGTGACTTCCTGTTTGCTTGCCAGCACACCAATCTCCTTCTGAAAAGGTGTCTATTCTACATTTATAACCCATTGCAGTCTGGAGACCCCTAAAAGGGTAACTGGCAAACAGTGCAGACCCAGGTCAGATGCCGCAGACTACGGCATCTGATCTGGGACCACTGTTTGCAAATAGTTCAACCATTTTTCTCTAGGAATATCTAAATCACATAGCCTGACACACCTACATGTACATGTAAAATCGAAATTAGAATCTTCAAATATATAGTGTGGGGAAGTTCATTCAGACTACAATGGGTTAAGGAAAGAATTGTTCCCTTATTTTTTTTCTTACATAGCAGACCCCTTTTCACAAGCAGAAAAACAATTTTGAATGAGTTGCTTCCACTGCAAGTGTATCCACTGATACTGATTCTATTCCCCATATTTTTTTTTTCTGTACCAAAAACTGTTGCTATTTTTCATATTTCTGCATAAAAACATGTTTTGTGTTGTGTATACTTATTAAAAGCATCTTTCATGAGAAAAAAAAAAAAAAAAAATAACTGAGCTGCTAAGGCTTAGAGCACCTGGGCACTTGCATTAGCGAAGTAAAGCAGAGGAAGAGTTCAGGAGGAGTATTTTGAAGAAAAAGCTTTCTGTCCATCCGTAATGTCATACATGTACCATTGCTCCTATTATCATTTAAGCTAGAATCTCGAAACTTTCACAGGTGATAGCCCTATGGATGAGGACTGGAGGAACACATTCAGAATTTTGATATAACCCCTGGGGCAGGGCCAGGGGGTGCCCCCCCCCAAAGGGTCCAAAATTCATTTTTTACAAACATAGTCATGTTGCATATCAAATCAGGTACATTGTAATGAAGAGGAGAATACAGTGGTGCAAAACTTTTGCCCCTAGGGCATGTCTAGGGGTCACCAGAGGTCAAAAAGTAGGATTTGGGGTCCTTTGTTTTATTGTCTTACAATTCCTCCTAGGGTTTTTGAGCTATAACCTTGAAACTGTCACAGGTAATAGCCCTATGGATGAGGGCTGGAGGAATGCATCTGGGATTTTTACGAGCATGTAGATATGCGATGGCGCTGGCGCGGGGGGTATTGCGATGGCGCCCAATCGACTTGCTCTAGTTTTTCTTATTTCTGCGTAAAAACATACACTTTGTATGTTGTGGGTGCTCATTAGAAGTGCCTTGTTGAGGCCCTTCTAACAAGTACCAACAACATACTTTATTATGGAGAACTGGAGAAAATTATCCCATGATTATTACCAACTACAGTACTCCTCCTTGTAAAGTAAGAAAAGACACTTTTAAAAGCAAGTAAAGTTGAGTACATGTACATGTATTTAGTAAGTAGAGTTAAACTCAAATTTTTGTTTTTTTCAAATTAAAAATTTCGAGTTTAGCCACAGTCACAGTGTCAGTCACAACTACTTCAAATGACATTTTAGTTGTTGTATTTTTTTTTGTTAGTTTTTTTTTTTCTACGTTTTCAGTTGAAAAAAAGGGCCTTATCTGGAGCTTCAAAATGTATGCCACTAATCATAAAACAAGCTATATATGAATAATACAGAAAATCATTTTATGCTTGATTGTTATCATCTATGTCAATATGTCCAAACAGTAAAATTTCGAACTTTTCACCCCATTCAACATAAAGACAATTACAGTGGCAGGACTCCAGATAAGGCACATTTTTCAACCAAACAGTACTGGGCCCAGCTGTTCAAAACTAACGATGTTGTTAGTTAACATTTCATTAAAACTTTGATCATTAACTATGCCATATACGCTAATATTTTTGCTGAAAAAATGTGAGTAGCTACTCACAGTTTTCAGCAAAAATGCTTGTGAATTATATATTGTACTTACTAGAACAGTTAACATTTTGACCCTTAACGAGCTCGTTAAGCTAACGACACTTTGAACAACTGGACCCTGTTATTTTTACTTACATGTATTTCTCTATGTTCTGGGTACTCATTAGAAGTGTCTCTGAGCTCTAGGCACTTCCAATAATGAGTTCCACAAAATACATTTTTTTGTGGAGAAATAAAAAAATTATAAATGTGGATAAATGTACTCCCTCTTATACTGAGCTATGGTAGTAATATGAAATTACAATGCAGTGATTTTTTTAGGTGTGCGTCCTGCGTCCTGTACGCATAATTTCGCCAGAGGACGCAAAAAATTAGCCTCGGTGAGTCCCGTGGACTCATAAAATTCTCGAATGTACGTACGTTTTGCTTCTTGAAATCTACTTTCATTTTCGGAAAAAGCGAATGCGCAAGCGGTGTTTCAGTACAGTATTTGGTAAAAGCCAATACTGAAAGGCGTCGTATCTCTACGGTACACCGATTTTACCTATACAGTCAATTAATCAATACCAAGTTGTCCAGTACCGGAGGAAACCGTAGCGGACACTAAAGTATTGGTTTTTAGTCTGTTGAGAACTTTTATCGTAACACCGTTTGACCTTGCAATTGTCAACAGGAAACAGCGATCGTTTTTTGTTTTTTTTTTTGTTTTATTTTGAAAGAAGAAAAAGATGCACCCTAAAAAGATAATAAAACTAGACCCCTTACAGCAAACGCTGTTCGGTCTGCCAGGTCAGCAAATCAGACTGACACGGACAACAAAGTCTGTGGCCGATGATGGCGATCTCGATAACGAAAACCCCCAGTTCCAAACTGAACCCACAAAGCAAGACAAAAAAAGTCTCTGCTTTGTATTACGGTCTAGTCAAAACAGACAAAATGTCTGTCCTTAATTATTTATCACAGGTACTTGATCATCTGTCTCAAAAACTGAAGTTTTTGAAAACATTTTCATAAACCTGTAGGTGAAAACATTTTCTTAACACTTCAGTTTTAATAGACAGTGTTACTATAGTTTGTAGGTGAAAACATTTTCATAACACTTCAGTTTTAATAGACAGTGTTACTATAGTTTCATATTTCTCAGGAAGTTTTCTGGAAAGAATTAAAGCAACTCAGTCACCACTATTTACTTTTATTGCACATCCAATTAAAATACTAAGAAAGTAATTATAAAAGACTGTTACACAAGTTTAAATGAAAAGTCTAGGACGCAACAAAATATTTCACCACGAGTCCTAGGCTGGATGCATAGTTTGAGTTTGGGATGCATGAATTCTGGACCTAGTGAGTCCCAGGACCCATAAAGGCAAAATTGTAAAAAAATCACTGACAATGTATAATTGTATGGACACATCAAGCGAAATGAGGCCTTACCGACTATAGAAAACAACCAAGATTTAGATCAACCTGCGTATCTATAGATAAGGCACTTTCGTCATACCTCAAGACAACGCACTTTTTACAAAGCAGTAATATTTTTTTCTTATTTCTCCACTAAAACATATGTTGTGGGTATTCATTAGAAGTGCCTCATCGAGGCATTTCTAATGAGTACCCACAACATGATTTCGTGCAGAATTAAGAAAAATGTTTTGTTGCTACCCCCTCTTACCTGGGGCTATGTGGTATTTTTTTTCTTATTTCTAACCTCTCTATTCAACCAAAAAGCATGGATAGTTCTTATTTCGGCAGGAAAAGATATGTTGTAGGTACTTATTAGAAGCAGCTCAGTGAGGCACTTTTAAACTTTTCATACAGAAATATGAAAAATATTCCCTGATACCACCTCTGAGGATCCTGATCAAATTGCTTTAAAAGTTTTGTCTGCTTTAAATGGTATGACTGTCCAAATATTTTAGTAAATATGGTAGGTAAAAATGTCAGGACTTGTTAAGGAGAAGTACTTGGTGGCAGTTCTGGGATTTTGTCTTATTTCTCCATAAACACTGTTAACATTTGTTGCGGGTACTCATTAGTGGTGCCTCACTGACTTCTAATAAGTGCCCACAATTGTATGTTTTATGGCAGAATTGAGCACATAATCCCAGAATTATCATCAAATACTCCTCCTTAATAAGTCCTCTGAATGTTTTTTGTTTTTCCTTGGCCAGTTTCTTTCATTATTATACTTACAGTGTATGAACAATGTTCGTTGATAACTATTCTGGAAGAGAAACTCTCGTTGCGGGCATGAATCTTCAGAGTTCTCTTCCTTCGGTCAAGACTATTCTTTTGAATGAAGTACACAAAGTCCACTCCAGCAAGCTGTCAAAACAAAAATCATAGCTTTAATTTACTGGGCCCAGTTGTTCAAAGCGTCGTTAGCTTAACGAGCTCGTTAAGGGTCATTTCGTTAACTGTTTTAGCAGATTCAATATACAATATTCTGATATTTTTTGCTGAAAAAATGTGAGTAGCTTTTGCACTGCAAAAGCTACTCACATTTTTTCAGCAAAAAATTTCAGCATATTTGCGTATCACTCGATGTAAATTTTAACGAATCGTTAACTTACGACATCGTTAGTTTACAACAACTGGGCCCATAGCTTTAATTTACTGTATTATAATTCTTTTTTTAATAATTGCACTACTAGGCAAAAAAAAAAAAAAAAAAAAAAAAAAAAAAAACAATACGAAAGCACATTTAAATAAAGAATAAACAATCTAAAAAAAAAACAAGAAAGCACGGTGAACTGTTGAAGTAAAGAATAAACAATCTGCTGCTTTTGTTAAGATAAATATCCTAAAATTTTGAACACTTCATTCCATTGTTTTTGGGGCCAATTTTCGCTAATGCTTTCTATGCAATTGTTTCTTAAAATAGTGGAATAGCAAACAGTGTAGATCCTGATCAGACTAATCCTTCAGGAGTCTTTGTTTGTGTTGAGGTTTACGGCTCAGTCAACCCAATGGGGACATGTCGAGCCGGTCAGGAGCAGTCTGATCAGGGTCTACAATGTTTGCATATGAAATTTTGTCTGACACCTTGGTGTACAAAATTTTACATGTAGGACATTTACCATACGGGCACTTAAATGCTTAGTATGCTGGGTAAAAACATTAAGAAATAACTTTTTTTATCCACTCGCTGCACCCACACTCCTCCCCAAAGTAGGCTTTGACAGTTTAGACAGCCTGGCATAAATTTTGTCCAACCTTTATAAAGTTTAGTTATTAATTTTGTTTAAAGTAAATGTCCTAAAATTTTGAACACCAAAGTGCCTGAAAAAAAGATATGCAAACAGTGCAGACCCTGATCAGACTGCTCCTTCAGGAGCAGTCTGATCAGGGTATACACTGTTTCCCATTCCACTAAGTATTTTAAGCAACAGGTGGATAAAAAGCAAAGTTTAGGCCAAAATAGTATGGAATAAAGTGTTAAAAATTTAAGGATATTTACCGTACTGGTAGTTTTAGAACTTAAATTGTATTTACCCTTAATAAAATCAGACAGCTTAGCTCCTTTCCATACTTATCCCAAATGTTGAACAAATTCATTTTACTACTTCTGATGTGTCTAAGGGGTAAAAAAAAATAACTGTGTTTCCACTAACATGCTGAAAAAAAAATTTGGTCAGTAGGTAGGAGAAACTTTTATTTTTTTCTATTTTTTCTCCAGAAAAGAATAGGGTCAGGCCTGTAATTTTATGAAAATAAGAGTACTTTGTTGAGGGTTGGTGCTTTACTTTTTTATTTTGCATTTTTACTGATAAAAAATAGCAGAGTTTGGTGTTTGAAACAGGGTCGGTCGGGTTAGTGGAAACACAGCTTTTTTTTTACGCCTAAAAAATGCTGGCCGGAATGACAAACAGTGTAAACCCTGATCAGACGCAGATTCCACAGCACCTGATCTAGGTCTACACTGTTCACTCAGGGCTGTCTGTCCTAATACTTAGGGTTACGGTAAATGTCCCAAAATATTCAACATTTCATTCCATACTTTTTTGGCCTAACTTGTTTTAAGCAGTTGTTTAATAAAATATATGTACTTAGTGAAATGGCAAACAGTGTAGGCCCTGATCAGACTACTCATTCAGGAGTATTCTGATCTTGGCCTGCACTGTTTGCATAAGCATTCTGTCAGAAATTTTGGTGGTGACTGATTGTGCTGGGGTTTAACGACACATAGAAATTTTGGTGTACAAAATTTTAGGGCATTTACTGAATTATGGTAAACAAACCTTTTTCAACAAATAAGGGGCATCAACATTTAGTCGACATCTTCGTTCAACAACATGCTCTGCTCCATCTTCACTCTTATATTCGCTCATGATATCACTGCCAAGAAACACTGGAATCATCTTACAAGTTGGAAACCTTTTTTCATATGCCTGCAAGATAAAATGGACCATATCAAGAGGAAATTTACATGACTGTATCTTTGTGTCAAAACTGGAATCTAACGATAGAAGCTCCAAATAATAGGGGTGTGCAAAAATACCAGTACACCGGTATACCGTGTATTTCTTTGGATTGGTACATACCACGGTACACGCCTGTACCGCGGTATTCTGATGATTCTATTTTTAGCAACAGTCTATTGTAGAAAACCATAAATCTCCAAAATATTGAAACAGTTGAAGTTGAAACAGCTTCAAATGGTGTGCTTCAGTTATAAATCATTGAATTTCATTTGCAAACGGTAAGTCTTCATGTCTTAGGCAATGGATGAGGTGAAATAATGATACATGCACAATTACTTGTAGTAAATACATGTATATTTAACAATAAATGTTGATACTTAATGAAAGTATAACAGGGGTTATAGGGATGTAAATATGCATTTATAAAATTGATAATAAACAGGAAGAGATTACTGAAGCATTAAGTGCTAGAAACTGCTGACTTATGGTCCTACATGTACATGTATCTCCAGTCGCCACTCTCCACTGCTGGTTTTTAATTTAAAATATAAATTTCTATTACAATACATAATGTAAATCAATATTTTATTGAAAATAAAACTCAGCACTGAGGGGCTTTAAATTTATAGACCATCAGATGTTGGCATATCAACCAAATGGCAACTACTGCTGGCAATTTCACAATGACCTCTGCAAAATTTAGTACTGTTGTGGTATACCGTGGTACAGTACAGCTCAGGTGGTTTTTCAAAATCCCCCCCAAACCGGTGGGGTTGATTTTTTAGCCCACCGCGGATCTCCCTGATACCCCACTCCAATTCCCACCGCGACGGATTTTTCGTCCACCGCGTTTCCGCTGAGTTCCCTCCGCAAAACCACCCACTTACCTGTAGAACTCCGCGGTGGGCAAAAGTTTATCCTGGCGAGCTCGCAATGAAAGATTAGTGACGTCAGAATGATTGACAGCTACGAATTTTTCCGAGTTTGCATGGGGGGGAATCCGGAACCTTTATTTTGCTTACGCATCATTCGGCTGATTTGCCGCTGAATAAATACAGAAATATTTCTACCTAGAGATTAAAAAGAAAAAAAGAAAAAAACAAACAAAAAAAAAAAAAAAAAAAAAAAATTAATGAATAAAACAAGAAATAAAAAATAATCTATTTCTGTTTGTTTATTTCTTATCTTGTACCCGGGTACTTAAAGGGGCGCTTCTGCTATCTTTGGCTTTTATTTGGAGACCAACGAGCATCGTCCCGGAAAAAAAAAAAAAAAAAAAAATACGAGTAATGCCACGTAGGCGGACGCATTAATCTCCGATGGTCAGAATCGTGCATTCGATCCTCACAGATTGAGCGATTTATCATGAAACACATGTATTTGCTACGGTCATTCGCTCCTTCCACTGCTTCAAGATTGGCAGTTACAAGTTTCTGGCAGAAGGGAGTTCAGTGTACTAGTTCACCACTTATTGTGTAAGCATGCCCCCCTCTGTATTGGCGCGATTCGTAAAAAATGCTCTTCCCTTTTCCATTTCGCAGTAAGATGCGCAGTCCGACTGGAGACCAGGAGGTCGCGGGTTCAACCCCCGCCGAGGTCGGCAACATTCTTTCGTGGAGATTGATCATGAAATATTGTCTACGGTCATTCTCTCCCTTCCGCTGATTCAAGAAGGGCAATTGTCAGTTTCTGGCGAAAGAATGTGCGCAATACTGGTTAACCGCTTAGAGGACTAAGCTTGCCCAGTAAACGTGTGGTTAGGTAAACTGACCACACTCGACATGACCCCATTTGGTTGACTTGGCCGTAAAACCTCAACACAAACAAACAAACATTCCATTACGCAAAAGCAGTTGCAGTTAACTCCCTTTTAAGTCAGTTACAGTTAGCTCCCTTAAATCAGTAAAACCTGCAGTGTGAGTACCTTACCCAGCATTTATCAGGGTACAAATGAATACTTTGTTACGTTATTCTCTTACGGTATAATACATTAATAACATTATATTTATTGGCTTATACAGCAATCTTCACAACTTTCGTTTCCATGTAAAGTGTTCTGTTTTTGTGGCTTCAGTATATGCGATATGCAAAACCAAGACCGTAATTTATTTAACGAGTAAAAGAGACGCATTGTATAAACCTAGCGCATCGGCGGGAAAGCGTCTTCTGGGCTAATTCAGCAGACGACAGATTGAATTCGTTTTCTTTTTTTTTTTCTTTTCATTACCAAGAAAACAGGATTTGACGTTTCATGCAGTGGAGACAATTTGCATGAAGTGCAAATAATGTTCTCTTGGAAGAATGAGAAAAATATTTCAAAATGTCGTCTGCTGAAAATTGTACCCAGGGTGTTTAGCGTTAAGGTTTGCACAAACAACTTGCGCATGAGTCTGTGCATGGCAAAACCTACAATAAAACTTGTACGAAGAGACGGATCAGCCTGCACACTCTGAGACTGCACATCAGCAGATCTCAGTAGTCTGACCAGAGCCTTCGCTAATCGTAAATACCCCCTATGATTACTGGGTGTAACAAAACGTCTTGTGCGACGAGCGAAGACTCGGGTCAGTACGCGCCTGCACATTCTGATAAGAGCATTCGGTGATCGTATTTACCATCGATAGCCGGGCTGTCCAAAGCGGAATAAACAGTGCGACTGCAATAGCACATTCTGTTCAGACCCTTCGCTGATCGTACATTATGCAAGAAGCTTGCTTTATCTAGTGGGTCGATGCACAGACTAACCTGAGTCTTTGCTGGTCGCACGTACATTGTAGTATTGTAGGTTTTATCCGGTTCAAAGTTCGTACATTGTAAATCATACTTCAGACATGAGAACTTTGTACCGACGTAATTTTTGTTTGAACTGGAGTTAAACTGTCCAGTCAATACTATTCATCGAGCCCGCACACTTTTCCGGGCGGGCTTATTCATAAGGTATTACAGCAGAAACTGACAACTGCCCTTCTTTTCTTTCATAAACTTGGACGATAGAGCCTACTTTTGGAGTTATGATAAAGTTATGGTACTTGTTTGATGTGAGTGCAGTGGTGGGGCATGGTGAAATGTCTGCAGCCTTTTTATTAGATATTTAACAGGTTGAAATATTGGGAAAGGGTGCCTCGGTGGTGTAGTGGTAAAGCTGCGCGCCTTGTCACCAAGAGGTCATGAGTTCGATCCCAGGCTTCTTTCATATGGGACTTTAAACCAAGGTCCACACCTCCGTATGAACTAGCTATTAGTGGGACGTTAAAAAACTCACTCATTTGAATTGTCATTAACTTCTGTGGCCCCTTGTCCGTAACATGTGTTTTTTGTATGACAGACACCATTTTTGCTTGGGCTGTCTCATTGATTCAATGTCTCTTTGATAGCAGAAGCGCCCCTTTAAGTAAATTTATACTGACACGTGCGGTTGCTGCACGCCAGCGAGAATTTCCCGGTCTTTTACCACATTACGTTATTTATATTGAGCGCGTGCGGTTGTTGCATGGGAATAGGCAGTTACAGGAATACCAAACATAAATACGTAATTCGTGGATTCGAGGCAGATGTTTCTCTTTGAGATTTTTGAGTGTTTGTTTTTTTTTTTTTATGGCACATTAAGTAAAAATGACCATGCCGTGCCCACTTTTTGGCCTGACAAAACTAAGACACAGAATCCGGTACTTTTTCATTAGAGCTTTGTTGCGGCCCATGTTACCTGCTCGAACAGTGCATGGGGCTACCGGGGTTTTCTATGGACCAAGGGAACACCTAAATATATTTCAAGGAACAGGGCAGCATTGGTTAATATTTCAAGAGAAAAAAGGAATAAACCTAATTTTGGGGGATCGGAAAGTGGCAATTTGGAAAACTCATCCTTTTCTATGCATTGGCCATACGCATTCGTTATTGTCCGTCGGCAATCGCAGTGTTTCGATGCTTTATTAATTTTCAAAAGGATGCTGATGAGCGAAAACTGACTCAAGCAGGACGTACGAATATTGCAATTTATGCAGCGAATTTGCGATACGTTTTGTGTACGCAAATACCAACAATTCTGTACGCTCATGGTGAATGGGAATGCTTACAATCAAGATTCGTTAATTGCTGTCACACAATGAGTTGAAAAGGCTGATTTGATCAGGTCGGCAGTTTGGTCCTATTCAACCGTGCATGCCGAAAAAGTACGACTGGCTTTAGCCACGCCCCTTTGGAAACAGCTTTCTCACTTCATCGCGGAAACACCGCATGGCCCCCGCGGCTGTTTCAACTGCCTGTCATAATCGCATCGAATTTTACCTGTTCGAAAGTAATTTTATCAGGCGATTTTTACCACGGGAACGCAGCGGATCCACCGGCCCGGGTGAAACCACCGTGGGATACTAAAATTTAATCCTTTCCACCTGAATCCACTCCCCACCGGCTCGGGGGGGATTTTGAAAAACCACCTGAGCTGTACTGTACGTACCGCGGTATACCGTGGTATGTACCGCGGTATACTGTGGTACTTTATTTTTCGCGGTACCCAGCCCTACCAAATAAGGAACTTATTTCAGCAAAAATGTACCGATATTTTTCTTATTTATCCACGAAATTATATGCTTTAGGTACTCATTAGATGTGCCTACTGAAGCACTTTTAATGAGTACCACATTTTTTGCGGAGATATGTCTAGTGTATTAGTTTTGATTTTGGATTAAGCAGATAAATGGAGAAAAGGTTAAAATGCTTTTTTTACTGCAAGGCAGTCTGGAAGTTACTAAAGTTTCAAAGAAGTTGTTACCCCAAGCCAATCTGTAATTTTAGATAAGGCCTAAAATAAAAAAGTGTATGTTTCAGGTTACTCAGCCGTACCTAATTTTTCGCCACCAACCATAAAGTTTTTTTAAGGATTTTGTGGGGATTTCTCCATTCGGCCATATTTTTTTTCCTATTAACCTCATATAAAAACTTTTAACAAAATAAAAATATTTTCCAACCTACAGTCCCAATTTTAAAATTCCATGTAACCTGAAACACACCTATTTTTTTATTTGGCCTAAATGTAGTCTATAGAAAAACGGTGCATAAATTCACCGGATTGGGCATAATCACCTGATCCCACCCTATTTTACCATTTATCATCACAAAAACATGCCTATATAATTTTGACCCCCTCAAACCCCACTTTTATATAGTAAAACTGGGGTTTACCGGGGTATATATTATTTTTCTTATTTCTGCTCAAAAATATAGATTGTGGGTACTCATTAGAACCGCCTCGTCGAAGCGGTTCTAACGAGTACCCACAATCTATGTTTTGAGCAGAAATAGGATAAATATCAGAGTTTTTCATCTGAAAATTTTCAGTTTTTGGAGATGAAATTTTCTACATATATGTATAGATGTGTTTTGTAATGATAATAATTTCTTTGAGTGTTAATATTTTATTTTGCAAGATAGTCTGTCTAACAAATAAATTGCAGTAATTAGTCTTCAATGGCTGCAAGAAGAAGTGACATTAGGCTTAACTATACATAGAACGCACATAGCAAAGGCCAATATGATCAGACTGCCAGGCTGCAAAGGTTAATCCGAGTCTTCACTGGATGCACATGTAATTTATACAATGTAGGAGTCGCTGTGCCCCAGCTCATGTGTTTCTGTGAAATTTGTTGTTTTATTACATGTGTGTTAGTGAAAATTATAATAACCAACTGCTTTTACTTTGCACTTTGTGTTCAGACTCTTTTAAATCATTACGTTTACAAGACTGACAGGAGTGCTTATAAGCATGTAAACTTATTGTCCTATCCCGTCTTCAGAACAGGATTTTTTTTCTAGATTCTTGTTAGTTCTGTTATTACTGTAAAATCTCCTGGCTACATGTCTCTCTGAGAGAACTGTCAGAAATTATAATGAACATGCTAAACCATAGTGAACCGACCTGGATGCAACAGGTCCGATCCGGTCTACTTTTCATGGTATATCTCGAGCTACAGCTTCCTAAGAGCATTAATTTCAAATATTACTGTATTTTATCTGTTAGAGAGACTACATATTGCAAAATAAAACAATTACACTAAATGAAATTATTTTAACAAGGCTAAAAAAATGGTAAAAATCGGTTCCGATCCAGTGATTACGCCTGATCCGGTGAGTTTACGCCTGATCCGGTGAGTTTACGTACCCATAGAAAAATGGCAAATTGTTTGCAGTGGAGCAGTGGAATAATCTGCAGTGTTTGATCTGGGTCTGCAGTTTGTTAATTACCCTTTTGGGGGTCTTCAGACTAAATGGGGTTAAATGCATTTTTATGCAAGCCGGTCTGTAAGTAAAACTAACTGACAGGGAAATCTTCATATATGATATATGTTACACTCAATAGTTTCACACATTCAGTTTGACAAACAGTGAAAATACTCACGGCCATGACGAGTTCAAACGGGTATTTATATACCCTAACTGGTGACTGATATTTTTGCACCATTTTCGTCTGCAGTACTGATTCCAAGCACAGCGAATATTAGCTACTATCCCTAATTTCTATCCACATTTCTATCGTTCTGTCAAATTTTGAAGCACTCCTAGTTTTTCCGGCCTAAGCGCACTCTAATGTGAAATGCGGATAAACATCAGCAAAGAAACTAACATCATAGATAATTATATTTTTATGATCGACAAGTTTCATAATAAACTGTGTCTTTCAAACTGAGAACTAGAAACAAAGCACTAATGTTTTCTTTTTATAAATGAGTATTAATGTATATTAATTTCAATAAAATAAAAACACTATTGAATATATCACTACGCGTGACGTATGACATAGGTTGTTTTTAATATAGAACAAGACGGGATTTCCTCCGCGTTTAGACATGACTATCAGTCGGGATTCCCCATCGTTTAGATATGACTAGCGGTCAGTTAGCGCCGTTTGAGGTCTGAAAACACTTTATATATTGAGGGGGTGGACAGGGGGGTAGGCACTCCCCACTTCCCTCCCCCCTTATCCCCACTTCCCTCCCCCTTTTCCCCCACTTCCCTCCCCCCTTTCCCCCACTTCCCTCCCCCCTTACCCCCACTTCCCTCCCCCAAGCAAACTATTCCCTCCCCTAAATCAGAATTTTTAATATCTCCAACGCTATAATTAAATTCAAACACGACTATGCAATATACATTCATGCAGATTTTGACCCCAAACTACACCCCTATTTTTTGCCCCCAAATCGGTATTTCCTTAGCATTTGCACCCCCTTTATAGAAAAGCTAAAGATTTGCACCCTCCATTTCAAAAGTCTGCGTAAGGGCTTGCATATGAGCCATATGGAAAACAGGTATCAAGGTGGTGGGCCCTGATCCGGTCCTAAACAGGTCAAGAAATAAATGTGGCAGGCCTAGGTCCGTGCCTAAACTGATCCACATTGGCACAAAAACAGTCGTATTAATTACTGAAATCAAAACTCAAGAATACCATGTAAATCTGTATCTTCTTTTAATATTTTTGATAAGCATGGTCCCACACTTGGGTTCAGTGAGAACAATCATCTTTTTTTGTGGTTTTCTCAAAAACTGAGAGTTAAATGTCGAACTTGTGCAGTGTTTGACAAAACACGGACCACTTACGGACAAGGACTCGTGGACTTACGGACCTATTGGCAATACATAACAAAATACGGACCCGTTATTTAAATTACAATTACGGACGCCACTTATGATATATGAAAAATAGAGGTAATATCAAAATCGGAATAACGTGAAGTAATCAAATTGTACAGATTTTTTATACCCATCCTAATGATGTAGGTCTGCACTGGATTTGTTTCTCGAAATTCAACAGCAACGATGATGTTGTCAACTTGTATGATAGTGCAGACGTTACTAACATTTCAAGTGCCGCTGAAATGGCAATTGCAAACATGATGTTTAGCCGTATGCCGAAAATCTTTGTTAGACACTTTAAATGCTCTGTAGAAACGAATACAAATGACTAAGGTGTCACACCATTGCAAATATGGTCAGCATCCTAAATGGAATTTATCCTAGTGGCATACCATATATTGTCTCTAAAATGAGAAATCATCTTATCAAAGGACTTGAGAATCAAAACATAACAGTTTTTTCCACATAGAAAATTATCTGTTGTGCTCCATTATGGGCTTTATCTGCGATCTGTTTTTGCCCGTAATGATTAATGGATGAGTTAGAAGACCTCCAAACGGACCGAACAAATATATATATATATTTTTTTTTTTACATTTTTACCACTATGGAAGATGAGAGCGAGGGTTGGGATCCCGTAAAGCTAGCTTAACCTCCTACCCTCCGCCCCCACCCCTCTCACACACACATACACGCGCGCCCCCGAGTAAATCATTACTGACCGTTCCGAGGCGGTACTTTCATTGTGGTACTTTTTGTTAAATGTTATGTAGTGTTTCACTGTCTAATGTTTTACTTTCAACAAGTTTGGGTAAGAGAGTTGCCATCATTTTGGGGAAAAAAGTTGCCAGCTCTGCTTGCCATCTGTTCATTTTGTGGCTGCTTAATTGTATTTTTCTGTCTTTTCCTTTGGTATTGGGGGTTAGATGTGGATCTAACTGTATCAGTTCCCGAGTTCACTTATTCACTTTGCTTAAAGTGACCGGAATTTCACTGTTTTGTATCTTCCGCATGCCAGATTCTGGCTTTATATTCACATGTTCAAAATGCCAAAAACTGTTTCATCTCAGGTGACAAAATATCATACAGATAGTACAGCAAGTCAAATTATCAAAAAAAAGTCAGATGTTTAGATTACAGGTCATACGAAACAAGCAATTAAAATTATGATTTATCATTTAGTTATTTTGTAGTTTTCAATTAACTGACCATGTTATTGCTGCTACGGACCATTTACGGACCAATTTTCTGACCATAACTGATCATTCACGGACAAAGGACTTTTCACAGACGATCTGATTGCTACAACGGACCGATGTACGATGCACCAATTACGGACTAATTACGGACTATTCACGGACCATGGACTACGCACGGACCAATTAGCGGTTAAGTTTACTATATTTTGCAATTATAACAGACTATTCATGGACCATGGACACGGAATTTTTATTGGTTCGTAAGTCCGTGAATGGTCCGTGTTTTGTCATCGGGCAACATGTGATTGATTTGACTGAGTTGGGGTTTAACGACACGTCAACCCTTGTGGGTCATTTTGTGTCATCGCCCAGAGAAAGGGAGAAGAGATAGGAGATAGAAGAGGAGATGAAAGAGAGGGGCAGGAGAGAAAGGAAAATAAGTGAAAGCGAAGAAACCTAAAAAATAAAAAAAACATTCCCCCTCTACCTTTATCTGCTGCAAGGATAGCAGGCCTTGCCCAACTGTATGCGCAACGTACATGTACGTGTATATTCTGTGTTTGGAACACCTATCGGGAAATTCATGTTGGTTCTTGAAGTGTTTTTCTTTTTTTTTTTTTTTTTTTTTTTTGAACAGCGCAAAGTCCTTATCCAACAATGAGCAAATAAAATGATTGTCTTCGGCAGACGTTCTAAAAATGTGGATTGCCACCGACAACGGCTATTTTGTGAACTTTCGGAATCAAAGGGAAGTAATCAACTAGAGATAAACCGAAATCGGACTAAACGAATTCAATGTAAACTACGGTTGGTGGAACACTCCTCGTCGGTAAAGTGAAATCAACGCCGGATTCATTGTAAATATACTTGAATCTACTTTAATACATCTATTAGATACTTCTGATACCCAGTTATTGCATTGAAGTACATAAAAATAGAGTAAAATCGGTAAAATACAACAAATTTTGGTAAAACCCCCGCCCCCAAAATTTTCCTACCCCCGCCGCCTCTTCCCCCGTCCCCCGCCCTCTTTACCCCCGTCCCCCGCCCCCTTTATCCCCGTCCCCCGCCCCCTTTACCCCCGTCCCCCGCCCCCCTTATCCCCGTATCCCCGCCCCCCTGTCCACCCTCTCTATATTCAGTACCTTGACTTCTCGATTGATATTTTTTAATACTAACAGTAAGGCAGCCAATCAAATGACAAGTCTCCCGTAATTGTAATGATATGGTTTCTTACAGCCTGAAAATTGGACAGGGTTGAACCCCTAAAACGGGGATCTTTGCGGCAACACGGCAGTTCAGGCAGTTACCTCAGACTGTAACAAAACGAAAACATTCTAAATCAAAAGGAGGCTGTAGCACGGACCAGCAGGGACAGTGTAAATAAACTTTTTTTTTTCTTTGTAAAAAGTAAATAGGGTGACGGAAAGACATTCATTTTAACCTTATTTAACGAGATTGAAGAAAACTACTCCAGAGGGAGGTGTGCCTTCATTGGCAGAAGATATATCAACCAGTAACCAGTAACCACGGCGAAACATGTTAATGGGGCACTTATTTCCCGACGACACTTATTAAATGGGCAACCAAGTGGATTTAGTTAGGTTACCATGTGTTTATATTTTCCCACTGAATTAATGTTTTAATGTAGATTATAATGTAGATTATAATTCAATTGTTCAGCTTTAGAAAACGATCGTCTTGGCGCAGATTTTATCCAAATCGGTTAAATACAAAGCAAGATAGTAATTTATGTAATTGCAAGCATGGGTACCGCCATATTTGAACATTTAATTAGAAATTTAACTTTTGAAAGGCACAAATAAAAGTTATTTTTGGAAAGGAATATCTTGCGTATGTGAGCTAGTTGATAGTTTATATGCAAATGAACACATATAAAGGTATATGATAACAAAATATTGTTTCAGATGTTATTTATTTATTTTTCATATTTAATTAGGTGGTCATGACGTCACTAGCTCACAAAAATGGCGACTTCTATGACAGCATTTTCTAGAAATTCAATGCTGGATAACTCCCTTATTTCAGAAGTTCTCAACCAAATTTCACATTTTTCTCCAAACTGCTCATTTTCTAATATGTTTACTATTTGATGTGATTTTTAAACAAACAAATACATGTATCATGCTTCATGTCTGTATATCTTGTTTAAATTACTTTCACAGTTGTTGATTTGTTCTAGAATGCTACTGAGTTTATTACCAAATTACAATTGCATGTACAATGAAATTCCTTATGAATATATTTAGATCACTTGCCCTTGTATCACCAAGACAGTAAATGTTAATATTTCAACATTTCAATGATAAGTACACTAGGCCATCATAAGACCTTTCTGTCATACGTTTATATAAGTGACTGGCAGATATTGAAAAAGTTTCAAAACATTTCTTTGAAAATCCTTCTGAAAGACTTTAATATTTTCTCCAGGGAATGGATCCACTTACAAAGGCGTTATCAATAGATAAGTGTTTGCAAGTACTACTTTTCTGGTGTATCCATTCACTTAAATTTAAACAGGCATTTACTGAATTGGTAAACATGAAAGACACTGCAAAGCTTTATAAAACCATCTAAAATTTCACCATGTACGAGTACACAAGTTTAATTTTTCTGTAACTCTTACTTACCCATCTCTTTACTACACTTTCCACACTGAGGTATTGGTCATTCCTGTGTATCATTAACAATTTATGGATGTTCCCCACTTTCAATCTGTGTGATACAGTTCTGCTGATATCAGAGAAGACCTCTGCAGTACTAACTGGCAATGACACAGCAATATAGCATAATTCCTCCATGTTGAGACAAAAATCTGCAGCTGCAGGTTTAAGCTGTCTGATAATATTTAGTATTGCCTTTGGTCCTGCTGTTTGTGCCTGATCAAGGTCAGACATCATGTTAGTAAGGCTGTTCCACTCACCCAAACACAGTCTCACAGTCCATACTGTAATTTTCTGCCAGAAGTTCCAGGCCATCACTACCACATACTGCTAGTTTCTGTTGAGTTACAGAAGACACCCATGGCACCCAAAACAGGTAAGAGAAAAGTCCAGGGAGTGGCACATTCATAAACTGCAGCCTTTCCCAGACACCAAGAGGAAGAGGAAACCGACAAATCCAAACAAGCACAAATCGAACAAACGTACGAAAAGCACTAAGATTAGCCCTCTCTTCCCCAAGCGAGGTAATCGCAATGCTAAAAGGACTGAAAAACACAAGAACAAAATAACACAAGGTAAGACATAAAACAAATCGCCTTGTAGAATAAACCACAAAGCAATAAAGAGTAAGACTAACACCAGGACCACCGCCTTAGGACGGTCAGTAGAGTAAACCACCGGGGGTTTAAAGCACTTTTACAGCTAGCCAACTTCACCCTGGGTCCCGATGCTACTCTTAATACAGAAATACATAAAAATTCGGTTCGCATAAAGGCTCCTAACTCAGTCAATGCATCAAAGCGAAAACATAAAAATCAAATTAATCACTATAATAAACAAAGACGAGTACTCATTGCTAATTCTACTGTATGCCAGAGTAAATGAAAACCAATAGTTGAACCACGGCGGGCCAAGCCAAAGACATATCGTCAAGCCCCAATGTCTGAATTCTCTAAACGACTGTTGATGTTGAACACTGTGTTTTCAATGAAAGTTCCTTCTGATCGCTGACTAGCACGGACCTACTGTCTATTGGTGCTGATCTCAAAACTGTCCAACAATTTTTGTGCCTTCAACCCTAGCTTCTCCTTCAGCTGTTGCAGAATGGAAAGTGTGAGCTGTAGTTTAGGGTGAACAATGGACAGGTCAACGTTTTTGCTTTCAAAAGTCAGGGTGACCTGTGTAACTGGCTTCAGAGCATCACACAGGAAGTGGATAAGATGGATGAAATTGTAGCTTTTCACTCTCTACACTAGACCATTTGCTGAAGGACTAGAACCAAGGCGAACTCTGTCCCTTTCATTCTCGAAATTCATCACCAGTACAGGGAAGGTGTCTCTGATATATGTGACAGCATTAAGATGAGATAACCATCAGGAATGGTCCAGTTCTTGACCTCACAATCATCTAATAACTTCTTTACCTTCCACAGAGAGTGGGACTTTACAGCAGAGTTCTGGTGGAATTGAATAGACTGTTGAGAGCATCACCTGCCTCCTTGAGTATGAGATGGCTTTGAGGAGCAAGTCTCTGATTCTGATAGTGAATGCTGATAAGGTCTACCTTCATCTCTGTAAGCCGTGTTGCAGCACACGTTTTCTTCTCGAGCATGACACTGCAACCATCACTGCCAACTGCTGTGAAAGAATCTGCGTTCAAGTCATTTTCAGCCTCTTTCTTTGCTTCACTGAAGATGGTTTCGGCGGTACCATTTGGAGTCTGCACATCGTCCATGAAGTCCACAATGATATCACCTTATGTCTTACATATCTGAACACAAAAGCTAGCTGCGTCCCGTTACTGACATTTGTTGTCTAGTCCATCATGACAGAGTAGGAAGGGCTGTCATTGATCTTCTTTGCCAGGGTCGCTTCTATATCTTCTGACATTGAAGAAATGAACTCAATAGTACGGTAACTTACGATGATACTGTGCGTTCTAATACAAGAACTTGGTAGTACCAAAACATATGAACGAAATTCTACTGACGAGAGATCTATTGTTAATACCCATTCTATCGATATTACTGCTAAATTTGCAGTGAGTATTAAAGAAAAGCAAGACAGACTTCCTACGTTACATTGGTTACCGAAACTTCATAAACGACCTTATAAAGCACGTTTCATTGCTAATTCTAGTTCATGTACGACTACTGTTTTGTCCAAACTGCTAACCATCCCTTACTGCTGTTAAAAAAACATTGGATTAGATACTATGATACTGTTTACGAAGGGGACGGAATTAACTATTTTTGGTCAATTAAAAATTCCAATGATGTTCTCAACAAATTTAAATATAAAAACTTTCAGGCTTCTAAATTGTCTACATATGATTTTTCTACACTGTATACTACGTTACCTCATCATCTTATAAAAGATAAACTTATTGATTTAATTAACCGAACGTTTATTCGGGAGAATACCCAGTATTTGGCTTGCAACGAAGAATGTGATTTTTTTCACTTCTGATGATACAATAATCACAATTTATGGTCGTGCCAAAAAGTCTGCGATGCCCTTGTATATCTTTTGGATAATATTTTTATTAGATTTAGAACTAAACTTTATAGGCAAACTATCGGTATTCCGATGGGAACTAATTGTGCTCCTCTTGTTGCATATTTATTTCTTTTTTGCTATGAGAGATTTCATGAAGTCTCTCTCACGTGAAAATCAGGCTGACATTATTGAGGCTTCAGATTTGTTTCTTTTTTGTTATGAGAGAGATCTCATGAAGTCTCTCTCACGTGAAAATCAGGCTGACATTATTGAGGCTTTTAATTCAACTTTAAGATACCTTGACGATTTATTAAATATTGACAATATTTACTTTGGCCAAATGGTGGACCGCATATACCCTACAGAACTCCAATTAAATAGAGCAAATTCTTCCGATACCGAGGCACCTTTTTTTGGATTTGAATTTATGTATATCTAATGGTACAATTTCCACCAAAATTTATGATAAACGGGACGATTTTGATTTTGATATAGTCAATTTCCCTTTTCTGGATGGCGATGTCCCCCGGCGTACCTCATATGGGGTATACATATCTCAACTTATAAGATTCGCCAGAGCTTCTTCAAATCATTATGACTTTAACTACCGTAATAAAGCCCTTACTGCCAAACTTCTTAGGCAGGGCTATCGTTATTTTAAACTTCGTAAGGCGTTTTCGAAATTTTATCGCAGACACAATGCCTTGTTAGAAAAATATAGCGTCAGTCTGAAAACACTTCTGCAACAAGGTATATCGGAACCCGAATTTTACGGTGACTTAGTGTACAGATTTAGAAAAATTGTAGGTAAATCTAACTTTTCGGAGCACTTCAGAAAACTTATTAACCGTTATAAAAGAATTGGCTATAGCCTGGATATTATGCGGCAGACTGCATGCCTAGTTGTTAACCCAATCATTGTTGATGGCTATGCTTCACTCTTTAATTGCACGGCGGCGGTTCGGGCCTCAGACGCAATGACGGCCTCTTCGTAAAACTTTAACCAGTGGGTTGGGGCTTGACGATATGTCTTTGGCTTGGCCCGCCGTGGTTCAGCTATTGGTTTTCATTTACTCTGGCATACAGTAGAATTAGCCATGAGTACTCATCTTTGTTTATTATAGTGATTAATTTGATTTTTATGTTTTCGCTTTGATGCATTGACTGAGTTGGGAGCCTTTATGCGAACCGAATTTTTATGTATTTCTGTATTAAGAGTAGCATCGGGGACCCAGGGTGAAGTTAGCTAGCTGTAAAAGTGCTTTAAACCCCCCCCCCCCCCCCCGATAGTTTTTCCTGCTGACCGTTCTAAGGCGATGGTCCTGGTGTTGAATTATTCGTTGTAGCTCTTTTTGTTTGCTTGTTTTTCTGTATGTGTTGTGATGCCAGCATTGTGGTCACCGTCTTCAATAGCTGCCCACTTTGCTTTCTGTTTTACCAGTTGTTTTGTAATGCTAGCATTTTGGTCACCATCAACAGCTGCCCATTTTGCTTTCTGTTTTCATTGTTGTATCAGGACCCAGGGTGAAGTTGGCTAGCTGTAAAAGTGCTTTAAACCCCCGCCCGTCCGCCCCGGTGGTTTGCTCTACCGACCGTTCTAAGGCGGTGGTCCCGGTGCTAGTCTTACTCCTTGTTGCTTTGTGGTTTATTCTACGAGGCGATTTGTTGTATGTCTTTCCGTGTGTCATTTTGTTCTTGTGTTTTTCAATCCTTTTGGTATTGCGATCAACTCTCTTGGGGAAGAGAGAGCTAATCTTAGTGCTTTTCGTACGTTTGTTCGGTTTGTGCTTGTTTAGATTTGTCGGTTTCCTCTTCCTCTTGGGGTCTGGGAAGGGCTGCGGTTTGTGATTGTGGCACTCCCTGAACTTTTCTTTTACTTTTTTTTCTCTTACCTTTTTCTCAATTCAACTTCAAGATACCTTGATGATTTATTAAATATTGACAATATTTACTTTGACCAAATGGTGGACCGCATATACCCTACAGAACTCCAATTAAATAGAGCAAATTCTTCCGATACCGAGGCACTTTTTTTGGATTTGAATCTATGTATATCTAATGGTACAGTTTCTGCCAAACTTTATGATAAACGGGACGATTTTGATTTTGACATAGTCAATTTCCCTTTTCTGGATGGCGATGTCCCCCGGCGTATCTCATATGGGGTATACATATCTCAACTTATTAGATTCGCCAGAGCGTCTTCAAATCTTAGTGACTTTAACTACCGTAATAAAGCCCTTACTGCCAAACTTCTTAGGCAGGGCTATCGTTATTTTAAACTTCGTAAGGCGTTTTCGAAATTTTATCACAGACATGTATCACAGACATATAGTGCCTTGGTAGAAAAAATATAGCGTCAGTCTGAAAACACTTCTGCAACTAGGTACATTGGAATCAGAATTTTACGGTGACTTAGTGTACAGATTTAGAAAAAATGTAGGAAAATCTAACTTTTCGGAGCAATTCAGAAAACTTATTAACCGTTATAAAATAATTGGCTATAGCCTGGATATTATGCGGCAAACTGCATGCCTAGTTGTCAACCCAATCATTTTTGATGGCTATGCTTCACTCTTTAATTGCACGACGGCGGTTCGGGCCTTAGACGCAGTGACGAACTCTTCGTAAAACTTTAACCAGTGGGTTGGTGCTTGACGATATGTCTTTGGCTTGGCCCGCCGTGTTTCAACTATTGGTTTTCATTTACTCTGGCATACAGTAGAATTAGCCATGAGTACTCGTCTTTGTTTATTATAGTGATTAATTTGATTTTTATGTTTTCGCTTTGATGCATTGACTGAGTTGAGAGCCTTTATGCGAACCGAATTTTTATGTATTTCTGTATTAAGAGTAGCATCGGGGACCCAGGGTGAAGTTAGCTAGCTGTAAAAGTGCTTTAAACCCCCGTTGGCTTACTCTACTGACCGTTCTAATGCGGTGGTCCTGGTGTTAGTCTTACTCTTTGTTGCTTTGTGGTTTATTCTACGAGGCGATTTGTTTTATGTCTTACCTTGTGTTATTTTGTTCTTGTGTTTTTCAGTCCTCGGGACCCAGGGTGAAGTTGGTTAGCTGTAAAAGTGCTTTAACCCACCCCCACCCCCACGGTGGTTTACTCTACTGACCGTTCTAAGGCGGTGGTCCTTACCCTTTGTTGCTTTGTGGTTTATTCTACGAGGCGATTTGTTTTATGTCTTACCTTGTGTCATTTTGTTCTTGTGTTTTTCAGTCCTCATTGCAATTACCTCGCGTGGGGAAGAGAGAGCTAATCTTAGTGCTTTTCGTACGTTTGTTCGATTTGTGCTTGTTTGGATTTGTCGGTTTCCTCTTCCTCTTGGTGTCTGGGAAGGGCTGCGGTTTGTGATTGTGGCACTCCCTGGACTTTTGTCTTACCTTTTTTTGAAGGAGACGAAAATGGAGCGTTTTCATTGTTGGTGGCTTGTTCAGCTTGAAATATATGAAATGAAACCTCTGATCAATTCATATTTAAACAGTTTGGCTACATCATGGGGCAACTTTTATTATGGTTCTCACGCCCACTTTATAGCCACTTTGTCCATGTTTTTATTTGTGTGAAACTCAAGATGAAATTGATTCATAGCCTTTTCATCTGACAACAGGATATATTCTGTAGTCATGTGACTAGATTTAACAATACTTTTACTTTTCAGTAGTTTAAAATTTAGCCATCTTGTGAAGAAGCAGTTCTCCAGAAAAACAGATAAGGGGGAGGGGGGCGGGGTGGGGGGGAGGGGCTAACGGTAATTTTCTCCACTTCTCGCTAAAATATGTTGTGGTGCTCATTAGAACCACCTCTTTGAGGAAGTTCTAAAAAGTACCCACATTTGAAGAAGAACTCCTCCCATTAAATAGGAAAAAAACATCTCTCTATATACATATATTTGTTCATTTGTAGACTAGGATAATGGTTCATGTTGTAAGAAGAATGCACTTGTCTGTTTTGGTAATAGTTTACAATAGATAAGCTGAGAAGTAAAGAGATACCACAGTGCAAAGCATCAGATACCAAACTCTGTATCTAGGTAATCATTTGGTGGGCTCATGGCGCACAGCAAACAAAAAGAAAAAAGTACTTAGGCATACTGAGCTGTACCCGTTTACATAAACAGCACACAGTACCATGAACAAATCAGGAAACAAATCATTTGAAATATTTTCGTCGAAGTTCACAGAGGTTACAAACATGAGAATATACCGCTATTAAAAAGGGAGACAAAAACCAAACCCTAGAGTAACTTCCCCTAAAAAGTGTATCCATTCACCTAAAAATCATGAAACCGATAATGAACTAGTGAAAAACCGTGTTTCTTGCTATCGCGCGCGTATCTTGATTGAATTCTGTGTATTATTTCGCTCATGGCGTATTGAAAAAAAGGCCTGAAATCGAATTATAGAAAAAAATATTAAATAAGTTGATTCCGTGTCCCTTTCATATGTGGCGTTTGTTTTGTCTTTATTTGTTCCTCATCTCTCCTTATTTTGGTGTCTCGAGAGGACTCTGCTTCGTGACTGTGGCATTTCCTGGGTATCTTCACTTATATTTTTATATGAATAAAACGTCAAAAAAATTGCCCCTTGGAAACAAAGAACAAATTACAGATTAGAAAATGGGAGTCTCGATTTTATTGAGACTCTTTATAAGCAGTAAGTTTACAACACTGCTTACGCCCTCTGTCGTATTCATGAGTAGAACTCCATTTTCAAAGATACAACAATGGGCCCAATGATCTCAAAGGAAATGAGATATAATCTTCACTATGGTGAAATACGGGGAGACGTTCTATGGCCGTCACACGTCACTAACACCAGCTGCAGTATAGTAAAATAAAACGTCAAACTGATTGCCCTTAGAAACAAAGAACACATTACAGATTAGAAAATGGTTTTATTGAGACTTTTCATAAGCAGTGATGAAGTTTGCAACACTGCTTACGCCCTCTAGCGTATACATGAGCAGAACTCCATTCCATTTTCAAAGATACCACAATGGGCCCAATGTTCCCAAAGGAAATGAAATATAATCTGCACTATGGTGGAGTCCGAAAATAATAGTACACAATGTTCATTCAATGAGTTCCTTTCACCACACTAAGTAAATATCACAGTGATGAAGTGCCTTTTGTGGATTTACCTACGCCTGTGTCTCATGTCATAGAGAGTGAGAGCTAATCTTAGTGTCTTTCGTACGTTTGTTCAAGTTGCGCTTGTTTGGTTTTGTCTGTTTCCTCTTCCTCTTGGTGTGGTTTGTGATTGTGGCACTCCCTGGACTTTTCTCTTACCTTTTTAATGCCTTGATCAACAATATTTTAGACACGATGAAATAAATATATAAATAAATATTTTAACAAAGTAATAAAGACAGAAACAAATAAATGAATAAACAAAAAATTCCAATCCGCCCTCAATCAGTGTTTCCAAATTCTATCTGTTATCCCTTCAAAATATATTTTACCCTAAAGTAAGCCTCTTTACCATCCCCTGCTGGCTTCTCATAATCACCTCTTTATGACATGCCTGATTTCTCTTGGATAGCTCCTAAGCAGAGGCAATAAAATCATTTGTGAGTGGTACCAATTTTGGTCTCATTTTAGCTTTTGATCTTTAAAGATAGATTACATGATGTTATATACTTGTAACTTAGCCAATTACCAGTATCATACCATTATCTGCAATGCATGGAAGAATCTTATGTTACGTAATGCAATGTGGTCAAACCGAAAAAAAGTAAGACATTAGACCAATGAGCTCATCGGCTTCACAACATGCTGAACTATTAAGATGGAAGTTACGACCCTTGAGGCTTGAGGCCATCCTTTTTTTCGCTCTGAGACTTTCTCAGACATTTTTATGATTCCTATATTAATCATTACTTAAGGTGGTAGTGCTAAAAGAAAGTATTACAAACTGTTCTAAACTGACACGTCTAAGTTATTTAGAGATAAGTTTGCCAGCAGTGTGCTAACTAGTCAAGAAATGAGGACCGCACCGAACGGGTGGATATTGTGGGAGATTTGAGATTCTTAATGAAGACATAGCCGTTTAGGAGGGCGATTGGAATATCTAAGAAAATACATGACGACGACTCGCTTTATAAACGGGACTTCTAATGTACATTGTAATTCCTTTGAGTCATCAAATATAAGCCTTAAAATTTCGACCACAGAATTTACAGTTGTGTTTGCGCAGGGAAAAATTGGTCATTACAAGCTTTTCGAACTGATGAACTAATACACCGTAGACGGTCGAGGTGTCCTATGACGAACATGAATACTAAAGATGACAACTCTGAATCTGAACCTGTAGCAGATAGTTCTCCACTGTCCCACAACTTGACTGATATGTTGAGAGTGAAAAGGCAATCAACAGAATACCATACGGTGAAGCAATGGATCGCCTATCAGACTATGCCGGCCGCTTGGAGTCGTCCCAGACAAGGTATCGCACAGATAAACCTTCCATAACCGGGATGCCTAGAGCAAGCATCATGCGATCTACATATAGTTGTGCAAAGTGTGATCCAGACTCAGGAAAATGATCGGACAAATGTTACAGCCTTCAAACAATGAAAACCCTGAGAGGCAGTTCTCTCATTTTGCCTTTGATGACAGTCTCATAAAATGTGATGAAGCCACCCATACCGTACTCCAATTATAATTGTTTATTTTGTATAGTAAAAAAAGTAAACAAGGCAACAAGTTCGTTTGAAATACATTGATTTAATCCCACATTAGAATAAAAATTACATCAAATGGATTTCCTTGACTGATAATTTGAAAATTGACACCCTGACACTTTCATCCAACAGAAATTATATATTGCAAATTTATCTTTCATGCAGGCCAACGTTTGAAAATCATGCATCTCAGACATTGCGCTAATGAGATACATTGACCTAAAAAGTGCAACTGGTGGGTTTGCCTTCTCTGAAATTTGCCAACTTGGCACCCGAATATTTATAGCCGCAAGTAATTTATACATATAAACTACAGTTTCTTTACTTATACTAAAGAAGATGGTACTGATCTCAATTTTAGAATGTAGATATTACAAATACAGGTATATGATACGACGGTTTGCCGATAAGGCAGAGAGTGATGTCGCTGGCGGAATGATGCCGTCCAGTTGATTAAAGGTATTTGTGTCCCATAGCCTTTCGGCCGTACGGGCGGTGGGAGTTACCGAACCCACCGTGTCTTGGGCTACAACATATGAAAGGTGGGATCCAATAATCTCCCCCGCTGGAGGGTACCCATTCACAGCTGGGTGAACAGAGAAAGTTTTTCAATCGATGGTCTGAGCTGGGCTCAAACCTCTCGGTTACGGTGCCTCTATTGTCCAGCTGATTACATGGGCCAAGTATTGCACCAAAATTATTTACGGCTCATAGTCCTTGAACCGGTAGCTGCGAAGGCCCGCGGAACCTATGAGAGCATAACATTGAGTCCCCGAAAAGGTAACTGGCAAAAAGTGCAGACCTAGATCAGACGCCGCACAATGCGGCGTCTGCCCAGGGTCTCCACTGTTTGCGAATAGTTTAGCTATTTTCTCTAGGAGTACCTAAATCACATAGCCTAGCATACCTAAAATTGAAATTCGGCTCTTCCAATATACAGTGTGGGGGACTTTATTCAGTCTAAACTGGATTAATACAGATATCCTGGGAAATACGGTAAGCTGGATTGCATTGTTCTCACTCCGTCGCTCGCGGTCCGAGATAACTCTGACAAATACTCTACTATCACATCACCACTCTGTATTATTGGCGCATGTGATATAATCCATGCCTCATTATACCCGCGCTTTTCGAAGAAAAAGCGGGAATATTGTGATACCCGTGTCCGTTCGTCCGTTCGTCCGTACGTCAGTCTGTAATGTCACACCATTGGTCCTAGACCATTTAAGCTAGAATTCACAGGTAATAGCCCTGTGGATGAGGACTGGAGGAACACATTCGTAATTTTGATGTAACCCCTGGGGGCAGGGCCAGGGGTGCAGCCCAAAGGGCCCAAAATCCATTTTGTACAAACATAGTCATGTTGCATATCTAATCGATGGTAATGAAGAGTAGAATACAGTGGTTCGAAACGTTTGCCCCGGGGGCATGTCTGGAGGTCACTAGAGGTCAAAAAGTAGGATTTTAGGTCCTTTTTTCTGATTGTCACACAACTCTTCTTAGGCTTTTTGAGCTAGAACCTTGAAACTGTCACATGTAATAGCCCTGTGCTGGAGGACTGGAGGAACACATTCGGAATTTTGATGTAACCCCCTGGGGGTAGGGCCAGGGGATGTGGCCCGATGGGTCCAAAATCCATTTTGTACAAACATAGTCATTTTGCATATCAAATCAAAAGTAATGAAAAGTAGAATACAGTAGTGCAAAAATTTTGCCCCGGGGGCATATCTGGGGTCACTAGAGATCGAAAAGCAGGATTTTGGGTCCTTTTTTTTTATTGTCACACAACTCCTCTTAGGCTTTATGAGCTAGAACCTTGACACTGTCACAGGTAATAGCCCTATGGATGAGGATTGGAGGAACGCATTTTGAATTTTGATGTGCACAGAGTTATGCGATGGCGCTGGCGCCGGAATATGCGATGGCGCGCCATCGACTTGCTCTGGTTTGTTATGTGTTATTTGTGTGATTTGCTCTATGCCATTATATGACCTGAGCTGTAAATAAAATATTTTGATTCGTCTATCTGTCTGTCTGCAGGGCGCTGCAGTGCTGTATTGAGTAGATCCTCCTATAAAGGACACGTGTACAGTCGACGTGGAAAAGGCGAACTAATACCACGACATTTAGCCAATTGTACTTTTTGATCAGATCATTACGTCGGGCCGGTGAATTAAACACACACACACACACACACACACACACACACACACACACACACACACACACACACACACACCTCTGGCCGCCTATTAAAAGTTTTACAAGCTCGGAATACTGGGTCCGATCGCAGAGTTATACTAACGCATTAGCAAAGATTTCTGACATGAACTATACTGCATAGAATTTATTGTGATATAAATTATTCACGAAGCTTAGTTTTATTATAAATGGATTTCTGTTCCACATTTCACTCGTCACTGATGTCAAATGGGGTTTAAAATTTTAGTTGTATATTACTTAGAGTGAGTTCCCTTGGATCTGCAGGAAATCTATTTTTAATTGGTTTATGTCTATACAATGGTGAAATTGCAGTGATGGAACAGCACAATTACGCTGACTAGCCAATCTCAGACGAACCTTTGTCCGAGGTAGGATTAATGGAATCCATCACTGCGCATGCGTCTGGACGATGTTGCAATACACTTGCTTCCATCCACAGTGTTCGCTTGTATCTCGATACTGTTTTGGGACAAAGCCGAGCTCCATATGAACTCACCCTAAACCCATTTATGCCCAGCGTCCCATAAAAGGGACACTGCTAAAGTGTAGACCCAGATCAGACGCCACAGAATGCGCTGTCTGATGTCTACAGTGTTTGCATCAAATGCAGGAATTTCTATAAAACATGGTAATAATAATCACACAAACAGGACCGTACAGTGCGATGACCTTTTTGTCGCTGATCTGTATAGTGGAAAAATCTTTGTCACTATGTCGGGTAAGTTTTGGCACTGTTTATTTTTGTGCTTTAAAAACAGTTGTTGTCGGAGTTTCAGCTAAATAATTATACTTTGATATGCATTAATACCGTTGCTTCAGATATGCCACTTTGATTTTTTAAAAACTGTTATGGCATACCTTATTTTTGCCAGAGTTTTGAGAAAATCACTGATCTACTTTTGATTTCACAACGTGCGCTGTTACTTGTTTCAAGAATATGCAATCACTTTTCAACAGATGTGCGGGCTATCATGTAACAGTAGCATCAATTAATTTGATAAAAACTGACAGAGGGGTCAGAACAATGTCTGTATCGTGTGTCGTAAAACCTGATTTCAGTACTGTATGGTGTGTGTCCATTTAAGTGTATAGTGTGTCGTAGCGACCCGTGGACCCATTAGTACTAGTAACCTGTTAGAGGTCATTATAATTATTGACTTCTAACTTATGTATTGAAATTTTTCTACGCTGCCTTCTCCATATTCATTTGGATACAATTTGCCTCAATTTTATTCAAGACCCAAAGCCTTATATTTAGCTGCCAGGGGTGTGTTTTACATCCCAGTCATACCGATTTCTGCTTTTCTTATTTACTTCAGTAGTTGCAGATAGCGCGCATGCACGGTTCGTATTTCGCACTCTCAACAGTTTGTCGCGCACGTATGCACGAACATAAATACACGCTGACCTATTCATGCAGCTATCAGGATCATTGCAAGTTTTTGATATGGTTGCATTCACTTGTAGAAAAATATTTTACCAATATAAATATGCTACCATGTATACTTATTTAAGAAACAGATCAGCTATGGCAGTGATTTGTTGAATAATATATCACGTTAACAAGCCAATTAAATGAATACCCCTGTCAACCCAGTTTATATAGCATTAAGACAGGGTTTACAGGCCTAACCATTTAATTCCTTAGTACTCATCAATACCATTTTGGGCACTCATTGGACCGCCTCGATGAAGCGGTTTCAACGAGTTCTCACAATCCATGATAAGAAGAAAACTAAGGAAACTATCATCGTTAAATAAAACCATATATTACATAACATAGGCACGTAAACGTAATGAACCTAACTTATACATACCTTTCCCTATATAAAGGTATTATTCTCTATTAGGAAGACTAAATAGTTACAACAACAGTATTTGAATTCACTCTTTGTATGAACTTTTCAGCCTACCGGCCAAACTAAAACTGTTTTCGACTACATCTTGAACTGCAGCTGTCATTGTCTCCAGAAAGACGTAGATAAAAATCTTTTTTGATATTATAAACACTTTTTGAAGATAATATAAAGCAAGGAGTATAGCTGTTGCTTAGAATCTGCATTACTTTTGCTAAATTCAGTGTATCAGCCGACACTAAACAAAAATATTGCACTTTCCTTTGATAACTATAAGATATGCTTAGCGACAAACTATACAGTCGTTGCATCCTACTTTTCGACAAACCATCCAGTCATAGTGCGACATACTATACAGTTGTATCAAACAGGGGATGCTCAGACTTGCTTACGATAGCGATCCTCCACCTACTTAAAGGAGACTTATGGTGTGTAAATCTGATCTAGTATTACTAATCTGCCCTCTGTAACGCTTAAAATGTGATTGCTAAACGTTTATTAGCAAAATCAGGCATTTTTGAACTCAGGTGAAATATTTTAACCTTAGTCGCCAGCGATTTGGCACTAAACGAATTAAATTTATGGCAAAGAAAAAGCATCTAACCGTCCAAATAACTACCGATTATGATAAAAATACTAAGAAACTCACTTACTGAGTGGTTTAAATCCAAAATGTCAAAATTCAATAAAAGAAAGTAGATCTGTCGCCAACACATCCTGTATATCACAACAAACGACAAGGATTTATCCACTATACAGATCAGCGACAAAAAGGTCACCGATCGGTCCTATTCTGTGGTAATGCTTCTTGTATGTTTGATAAATGTTCTAGATCTACATGTTGTTAGCATAGCTAAACTGTATTTAATAAAGAATTTGAAATTTGAAATTTGAGAATACTCAAGTTCTTTAGGATAATGATGATGATGATGATGATTAAACGTTTTTGGTGCGGATTTCGACGTATCGTTCAGCTGATAGTTCTCTTGCCATTTGATGTATCCGTCTTTTGTCTCTTAATTGCTGTATGACACCGTGAAACGTCTTGTAGTCTGTTACCTTAGTATACTAGTTTGTATTTTCTGTTCCTTTGGGATCACTGGGCTGATTTAGATTTATTTAAAAAACAACAACAAACAAACGAATACCTATCATCTATAGGCTAGGAATCGTGATCAGTACTATTACACGTATTTCACCTCTCTTTTCAGTACATTCCACTAATAGGGAAAACAAACCTGCCACCGTTTTGCCAGTGTAAGAGTACTGGTTTCTTGAAAACATTACAACATTGTTTCAACTTGAACATGAGAACACTAAACAGCAGGTTTAGCTTACCCAGTAAGCATTCTTTATAAATCTATAGCGGGCCGTTATCGGCCCGTCAGCTACCCGATAACGGACCGCTATAGATTTATAAAGTATGCTAGCTGGGTAGTTTCTTGTGTTGTTCATTTTTCTGTTGGGCTTTGCACTACTCTCTGCGGTTTTTTCGTGTTTGGGCCTGTAGTTGTGTTTGATGGGTCCGGTCCGGTAGTGATCGCCGCGTTGCGGGCAGAGAGAGCCAGCTGCTTTGATTTTCGTTGTGTTTGTTACGTATGCACTGTCATATTTTGTCTGCTCTACCTCTTAGTGTCTTTAGGCTACGTTATATGATTATGACATTTCCTTGACATCTTCTTTAATACTTTGCACTAATTCGAGGGTTGAACGCAAGACTGTAGTAACTCAAACATATTTTTGAAACCCTTGTTTAGGGGCAACTTTGACCCCTTTGTAAACAATGCAAATTTAAATGCCATTGGTCATACGAGCAATGGCACCTAAATTTCCATTGTTTACAGATAGACATGTTGTAATCTTCATAACGCTTTCATGGTGAAGCGATTAAGTATTGGGAAAATACAACCATCTGACTTGATACAGTCTTGCGATCAGCCCTCGAATTGTTGCTAATTGTTTCCTCTTTCGGTGCCTCGGGAGGGCTGCAGTTCGTGATTGTGGGAAACTTTATAATGCAGTTGACGTACACATGCTTAGGGAATAGCATTTTGTGGAGCTTAAAAAGTTTCATCTAACTGTTTGATCGAGTTCATGTGACCGTTAACCCTTTCACCCCTGAGTTTCTGATGTGGACTCTTCTAACTTTAAATTGGGACGTCCATTGTTGCAAATTGACATACCAGTCCAATATCAAAAACAGAATGGTAAACAATGTAGATCCTCATGAGACGGCTCGTTACCGTCTCATCTGGATCTACACTGTTTGCAAATGTGTCTGGTTTAGTTTACAAGACTGAAAGGGTGAACCCAAAGCATATACGTGTGTAGCACGTGGGTGCAACTTTTTCTGTTCATGAATGGATTCACTAAATTCGAGTCTATTTTCCATTCACTGCCATGTATCTTTCTGCCAAAACGATTTCCACAAAGCGCGCATTAATCCTTTTACCCCTGACTTTCTGAACTGATGTATACAGTCCTCAGTTTAATAGGAAAATGTATAGAAATGCACAAATAAATTTCTTTCCTAAATATATTTTACGACATTAAATCATAACGTCTAGGGTGAAAGAGCATTTCAAGCTCTTTAATCTGGTATAAAAATCACAGAAATACGTCAATGAGAAGTTTCTTCCGTCTGAGCCCATAGTATTCTTCCTTTTAATGCTAAATTCTTAAAGAATTTTATTCAGATTAAGCGAATCTTCGTGTTTGGACCTAAAACATACAGAAATTAGCATTTGCAAATCTGTTATAACGTATGAGCAGAAAGTTAGTACTCCATTGGTTACAATGATGTAACTTAACCATATATAGCTAAACTGGAAGTTTCTTCCATATACGCCTAATTTTACTCACTTTTAATCCGAACGTCGAACTATTAGTATGGCCGAAAATTTTCTGAGTTCTGTATATAATTCGTTAAGAAATTCTAAGCACGCGGTCATATACTTGACACCAGCCACTGCGACTAGCGAAGTTTATAACTAGACTGCGCGTATTGGCTTATCCGATCCTTTGCTGGTCGCCATTGCCACTTCGTTGGAAATCAATTTCTGCGACTATTATTCATTCATTTATTGATGAACTGTACATTCGATGTCTTACAAATTGATTTCATTTTTATTATAAGAAAATAGGAAAAAAAGTGAGTGAGGGAATGAATGAATGAATGAATGAATGAATGAACGAAAGAACGAACGAGCGAGCGAGTGAGTGACTGAATGAATTTATCGGCGATATAAAGTTGACTTCAGTAAGTTCAAACGATGACCAACTTTTAATTACTGTACAGCTATTCAAACAAACAAGGTAAAAGATGATCAAACTATGTTTTGATTGGAATTAATGTAAATTTTCACATAAACAATCATTATCACTAAATCGTACAGGTAGCCAATAACAGTACCAAGGGAAACAAGTACATGTTTTGGCCAAGGCCTTAATTCACAGATAGTACAGGAGATACCGATTTGACACCGTAACGAATTTTCTGCGAGATGTGTGCCTGGTTAGATCTTATTATTACATATACTATGTTTAATAGAAATTCCTGTATTTAATGCGTTCTTCGGTGTCTGATCTGGGTCTGCATTGTTTGCCAATTACCTTTTTGAGGGTCTCCAGAAAGTGTGTTAGATCTCCAGCTGGGTTGCAGTCAGTAATTTTTTGGGCTGCAAACTCTCCGTTCAGTTCTGAACGTTTTTGGTGGATGGTATCCGCGAACTATATCTGGAGCTTTCGTTTGGCACACCCAAAATGCATGGTGACAAATGAAAATAAAATTTATTTACGCTTGTTTGTAACAAACCATAAAACAAAATCATTGTGTTTATTTATTCAATAAAATAAAGTAATGTAAATGCCAGCAATGACAGGTGCTCCAAGGCGGGTATCGAAAATACTAATTAGCATTAACCCATTTACGCAGAATGGACTCTTCCTCCTTAACCTCTTTGGACATGTCCATTTCTAACAGAAGGGGTGTCTAGTCAGATTTTATTTTTACCATTTTTTTAGAGATTCCTATATTTAATGCAAACAGTGTAGACCATGAACCGCCGTCATTTTCTTCCAGAGAGTTCACGCTGTATCAGCCGTCAAGTCTACGTTGGACCCGACAAGCCTGTGAACGCATTGACTAGTGTGATCTAGTCGGAGTTTTGTAGGCTAACAGAACACAACGACGTCGAATTGTAAACATGGACTTTTGTAATCAACGCTTAGCACTCTGGGTAAATTTCAGCAGACGGCATTTTGAAATATTTTTCTTATTTTTTCCAGAATATTGCTTTGACACGTCATGCGAATTGTCTCCTTAGTAGACAAATTGCTTGAAATATCAAAGCTTATTTTCTGGGAAAAATATGAAAAATATAAGCAATTTGTCATCTAAAGGTTAAATAGAGAATACATTTATTCCATGGCGAGCCGTATCCATTGCACATCGGTGTGATGACTGACATTTTGTAGTCTGTGAGTGATATCAGCATCAAATACCTCACTTTGAGCCATTGTGAAGAATTTCTTCCATACACCATTTTCGTCTGAAAAGAATAAAAATAGAAACAACACACGATTTACATAAGCTAAATAAGTTCATGCCGTTTTCATTTCTCAAAATATTTTGAAACATACATTTTTACCATTTATCAATTTTTAATCTGCACAAAAAAACGTACATACTCATTCTTATGGAAGATAAATAAGTGACTCACGAGACTCGGTAACAGTCCGACAACTCGAAGACGTTGTTAAGTACGATAATTCCTGAGGTAACCTGGAATCTCTTTTCTTGGATTATCATGCACTGGCTATGGGACCCCATGTTGCATGTATAACAGTCTGAAGGCTTTATCCCATTTATGCCGAGTGGACTTGTCTACCTTAAATCTTTGTACCAATCTATATCCAAATATAGGGGTGTCTTGTTTGTTTTCATTATTACCACGTTTTATAGAAATTCCTCTATGGACACTGGAAAACAGTGTAGACCCTGATCAGACGGTGCCTTCTACGGCTTCTGATCTGGATCTAAACTGCTTGCCAATGTCCCTGGGAATAAATAGGTCTTGCTTTTACAGTTGGGAAACTCATTCCAAACACAAAGTGGAGCATAGGCATATCTTCTCAGTCTATTAACCCTTGTCCTGCTGAACCGGATATACCCTGCCTTTGAAACCAGTGCAGATCCAGATCAGTTGGCTTCTTCTGAACTGATCTGGATCTGCACTGTTTGCCGTTAGAGTGAATTTATAGTAGCAATCCGGATCAAGTAATCTGATTGACTGAAAATTAGAAGTGGGCGTGGCATCTTAATTTATTCAGCATGACAAGGGTTAAATTGTGTAAAGCTGGAACATGTAAAGCGTACCGTGGCAGCCCAGTTCTGGCTCGATTGCCCCCACACTTAATTATACAGGATGGTGCATCACTCAGGTATCGCGTTGAAATCAATTAATAATATGCTGGAAATCGATTGCTTGATTACTTATTCCACGCATCCTACCCCGCCCCTTTCCCACTCCGTTGCACCTTTGCAACAAAAACGTTGTCTGTGTGTCCGTCAGTCCATCTGCCTGTTTGTTTGTCCGGGTGAACGTTTAGGGCTAGGGGTTTCATTTCGTAACCACACTAGGCTTTATTCCGGAATACATTGTTGGCCCCTTTAGAAGAGGTTAGATTTAGCCCCTAACCAGATATGTAATTTCCCACTCAAAAGAGCCCCTAAACCTGGACGTTGGAGCGGGCGTCCGTTCGGCCGAAGTCAATTCCTTATAACTAGTGATCAGATTTGATTCATACATCAATCAATATCCTAATAGTTTCATTAGAACTTACATATCTCCTTAAGAGTTATTGTCCTTGACAAATCTACATAGGTATTTATACTGTTCAGGATTCATGTCTGTAGCCATTTACATTCGAACTTCAATGGCTCGAACAGTCCACGGAAATTTGTTCTAGATCAGGTAGTTCAAGCCACTGAGGGTTAATCAAGGCGCCAGGTCAAATGAGGATAATTTAGGGATGTCTTTTCGATCTTTTATAATACCGCGCCATTTTCGATCTTCTGTAATATAATATTTTGTGTGTACTCATTAGAATTGCCCCATGGAGGCGATTATAATGAGTACACACAACATACATTCTCATCCTCTAAAATACCCCTAAATATTTGTTTTCTTGAGCGATCGGAAGAGTTTCCTCGGGACTCAAAAACGAGTTCGAATTAGCCATGGTCAACGAGCCATTCGAGGCAAATTTTCAAGATTTTTCCTGTGTGCGTAAAAATAATTCCGTTCTGCCTACGCCACTGACTAGGCATAAATGTGGTCCGTTTATTTAAACTCTGTGTAACCAATAGCATAAAAATGTCGTCTGCTGAATTTTACCAACCACATATAGCGTTATTTAACAAAATCATAAGATTTGATATAAGAACTGACACACATTTCAGTGATGACTTAAAAGCAGAAGAATAGGAAAGAAAATGTGTTGGGCATCTAGATTATTTAACCCATTTATGCCAAGTGGACTCCGGCATCACTATCTTTTAACAGGTTCATTTCCAGTTTAAGGGGTTTGTTTTCAGTATTACCATTTATTATAGAAATTTCTGTACTGAATGATGCAGTGTAGACCCTGATCAGACGCCGCGTTATGCGGCGTCTGATCAGGATCTACACTGTCTGCCGCTTGGATAGGACGCTAGGGATAAATGAGAGGTCTAAATGAGAGAGAGAGCAAACAAATATCATACATTCTGTGGCATTGAAGGATGCTAAGCGTTCCCCGAGGTCTGTTCGTTGCCGCTTCCTCTTCGGTTCTTCTGGTGACAAAATAGACTCCAGATCGAGGTCCCGGTAAAAATTGTCTGTCTGAAGTCTGTCTTGTGGAAGTCCAAGAAACGAAGCCATTCTGGTAACCTCATGATAGAGATTCTGCGAAAATATTAATATAGTGGTAAAGCTTAGGCTCGTTGTTAATATATATCAACATTTTTTTTTTTTGTATTTTAAGAGAAAATAAGACTTAACATTTTATGTGTATCGTCTGACAGGCAGAAGATTCCCATAAAATGATTTCTCTGAAAAAAAAAAGAGAAGAAAAAGACCGAGAGAGTATTTTAGTTTGTCGTCTGCTACAAACTTCCTTTGCGCTTTATGGTTTAACGTTGTTGTATATAGCAGGTATTTAAAAATATGTTTTTTTTTTATATATATATATTTTATTTCCTGGCTAGCACTATTTCAGCAACTCATGACCCTTGTTATGATGAATAGATTAAGATGCCACGCCCACTTCTAACTGTCAACCAATCAGATTACTTGATCCAGGTTGTTGATATAAATCCACATACTGAATGACAAACAGTGCAGATCCAGATCAGTTGGCTTCTGCAACAAACTGATCTGGATCTGCCCTGTTTGCAAATTCAGGGCATATCCGGGTTTAGCAGGACCAGGGTTAATACAGGCACCAAAGTCATATTTTGGTCAAACTTTTGGCTTGAAATTGTTTATTTCAAAAAGGGCCATTGATAGAAGATTATAACTGCTAGATAAGTGGTGTTCTGCTGGAATACAAGAGGCAATAGTCATCGAAGTTTAAGATGTTCCTTTGAAAACAATTCGCATGAAACATCGAGTCCTACTTTCTTGGCAAAACGAGAAAATGTGTTTGTAAAACACTATGCCCCCAACTATATGCATTCTTCATATCTACAGGCCATGACAAAAATACCTGCAACGTTTCAAATTGATCAGTATAAAAATGTATCAGGAGTTGCGCACACAAGGTACCCACCGTCTGTCGTCAAATACCTAAGTCGAAAAAGGGAAATAATTCCACAAGGAGAACCCCAACGGAAAAACGAAAAAAAAAAAAAAAAAAAAAAAAAAAAAATACGGGTCCGCTTACTTTTCAAGCTATATATAAAATTTCAGGATCCTAGCTCTAACTGTTCCTGGCCGTAAGCAAAGCGTAACGGATAGACTGACAGAAATGGCTGTTCAAAAGTCGAAACAAAAAGTGACAAAAAATAAAATTTAATTGTTAATGATGTCAAACCCACATGCATATCTACAGACCATGGCAAAAGGGCATGCAAAGTTCCAAATTGATCGGCTTAAAACTGTAGGCGAAGTTGCGCACACAAGGTACCCATTGTAATGCACTTTGATAGTATTTAAGCCCCAAAAATGGCTAAGTTAAAAAAAAAAGTGACAAAATTAAATTGTCGATGATGCCAAAATCACAAGCATATCTACAGACCATGACAAGAGATCCAGCAATGTTTCAAATTAATCGGCATAATGCCTAATGTCTAATGCCTAAGGGGAATAACTTTGTAAAGAAAACCCCGAAGAAAAACGAAAAAAATACGGGTACCGTGCTTAATTTTCATGCTGATGCTATATATATAAAATTCCAGGATTCGAACTCTAACCATTCTTCACCGTATGCAAGTGCAAGGAACGGAAAGACGGACGGACGGACATGCCCAAACCAATATGCCTCCCCCCCTAAACTTCTTCGACAAATGAAAATCATTTGTTATCTAAAATATTTTCTTATGTTACTGTTATCCTTGTGTTGTTAGAAGATAATCTGGACCACGCCATGCGAAAACGTGTCTTCGGGCATATGCGGACAGCTAAGGCCCAGATCAGCCTGTGCATCAGCACAGTCTGATCAGGGCATTCACTGTCCGTTAACATAATCATTGACTACTTCATACTACAGAATGTATGACTGGCCCGGATGATACTTTTCGCAAGCGCAGGTTGATCTGAAGCTGTGCATTTCGCACATATTCGAATGTACTTTTTTGCTTAGACCGTCTCAGGCTGAATATCACATGAAAAGAAAATACAGTAAAACCTCGATGACTCGAACACCGATGGCTCATTTACCTTGGATGATTCGAACTCGTTTTTGGGTCCCTTGGAAATTCTTCCGATAGCTCAAGAAAACACATTTTTCTCTTATTTTATCATGAAAATGTATGTTGTGTGTACTCATTAGAATCGCCTATCCGATGCGATTATAATAGTACTCATTAGAATCGCCTCATCAAGGCGATTCTAATGAGTACACTTAACATACCATTATTGTATAGAAGATAAAAAAGACTTCCCTAAATTATCACAATTTGCTTCCTGACCTGGTGCCATGATTAACCCTCAGTGGCTCGAACTACCCATGTATCGAATAAATTTCCTTCGTCCCAAAGAGGTTCGAGCCATTGAGGTTTTACTGTATTTTAGAATATCATCTGCTGCAATTCTGAATGACATTTAAAGGGTTTTGAGAAATTGACTTTTGTCAGCATTTTAACCTTTAAACTGCCAGTCACAAGAATTGTCGTCTGCTTTGTCATCTGCTTGTGATTTTAAAAGCATTCTTGCAAACAATTTGGACCCAGATCAGACTGCTCCTCCAGGAGCAGTCTGATCAGGGTCCACATTGTTGGCCTGTATGCAAAAATAGGTTTGAAAAGTCTGCAAATATATTCAGCAGACGACATAAACAGACGACATTTTCAGATGCAGGTTTTCTTGGCATTTTAAGGGTTAACATGTTTAAGGGAAATGGATACACTTTCAGATGGAAATGGTGCTGCTTCCATCAGAGTCTAAAAGGGGACTACTCGAAAAGGAAAGCATTTGCTCCTCATGTGAGAAAAATTATTCTCTTTTACTCTTTCGGCGCCAAATTTCAGACGACATTTGTCGCCTGCTTTTTTAAACAAACTATCGTTTGGAAAGAAGTTTATATGTAAAGTTGAAAGACTGAATGTCAAACAGCGTAGATCCAGATGATACGGCTAATTATAAGCCGTCTCATCTGGAGCTACGCTGTTTGCAAAACAGCCTATTATTATCGCCTCTGGCAGTGAAAGAGTTAAGGATGAACCCCTTTTTAGAATAGCGTTTGCAAAAAGCCTATTATTATCGCCTCTGGCAGTGAAAGAATTAAGGATGAACCCCTTTTTAGAATAGCGTTTGCAAAAAGCCTATTATTATCGCCTCCGGCAGTGAAAGAGTTAAGGATGAACCCCTTTTTAGAACAGATAAAGCGTTTGCAAACAGACTATTATTATCGCCTCTGGCAGTGAAAGAGTTAAGGATGAACCTCTTTTTAGAAGAGACTAAGCATGGTCTTTAAATTACAATAAAGTAAATAAAAATAAATGGAAATTGGTATGTGAAAAATAATACGTTCCCTGTACCCAGTCCCCTTAAATCTTTTTACCTGTGTGAGATCTTTATAAAGGACTAGATGAACTGTTTCTTCATTGAAGTTTCGGAAGAAGGACTCCCACTTCAAGGTGTGGTTGAACCAGCTAGGCTCCTCGCCTGTTATTACGGGGTTGTGAAATTATCAAAATAATTAAATTGAGCCAGCGCACGACAACACCTACAATAAGACGTGTGCGACCTGCGAAGACTCAGATCAGACTACGCATCCGCGCAGTCTGATTAGAGTCTTCGCTGATTCCACGTGCCTTCTACAGCCTCCGGGCTATCCAAAGAGGGATGAATGAGAACCCTTGCCATACTGGGTGGCTGTATATGCTGATCTGAGTCTTTGCTGGTCACACAGGTCTTATTGTAGGTTTTGTTGTGCACTGGCTCATTAATTTTATTACTTGACCACAAACAAGTAAATGGTCAAAATCCACTTATCCAGCCAAGGTTTACTTGCCCGAAGAAAACATATAAAAAGATCTCAAAGACAAAAAATATACTCATAATCTGGATACTCTTCTTAGCTAGAGTAATGAAGTCCTTTCCCAGGACAAGTACATGTAAATCTATTTCTTACTTGTCCTCAGGGGAATGGGACACGTTGGACAAGTCGGGAACTATGCTTTAGGTCTATGCAAAATGTGAAAATCCCAGATAAGACAGTGCAAATACACAGTCTGGTTAGTATCGCTTTTTAAAATCTACAAAAACCAGATATCGTTTTGGCGAAATATACGTAGCTTGACAAGATTATGCATTGGCGTTATTTTACTGTTCGCATGTTTTAAGAGGATTTATTAATGGCGCGTCTCAAATCTTAAAATGTTAAAAATAAAAAATATTACAGTAAAACCTCAATAGCTCGAACACCGATGGCTCGTTTACCATGGATCATTCGAACTCGTTTTTGAGTCCCTATGAAATTCCTTCGATAGGTCCAGAAAACAAATATTTAGGTAAATGTTCCGATTTTATCATGAAATTGTATGTTGTGTGTACTCATTAGAATTGCCTCATCGAGGCGATTCTAATGAGTACACTCAACATACAATTATTGTATAGAAGATCGAAAACAATTCCCTAATTTATCACCGTTTACTTCCTTACCTTGTGCCATAATTAACCCTCAGTGACTCGAACTACCCATATCTCGAGCAAATTTCTATGGTCCCAATGATGTTCGAGCCATTGAAGTTCGACTGTGTTATTAAAATAATCCGTAACAAATATTCAGTTTCGTGTTCCAGCTTCCAAAATGACAATTCTAAAATTACCACAGGCTGAGGATTTTGAAAGGGATGTTTCTGTATCGCATACGATCACACATGGATATGTATACCTGTGGAAAGTCCTTAGTTTCTTGGCAAAGATATTGGTGACGTCGTGAACCTAAAATTGCTTACAAAATCGGATGGGCGATGTGTAACTAAGAGTACTTTCGTTAGAAACAGTCGAACCTCAATAGCTCGAACACCGATGGCTCTTTTACCATGGCTAATTCGAACTCGTTTTTGAGTGGCCTATGAAATATCTTCCGCCATGTCAAGAAAACAAATCTTTAAGGAAGTTTGCATACTTTATCATGAAATTGTATGTTGTGTGTACTCATTAGAATCGCCTCATCGAAGCGATTCTAATGTGTATTCTCAACATACAATTATTGTGTAAAAACTGAAAAAAAAAAATCCCTACATTATCGCTCTTTGCCTCCTGACCTGGCGCTATGGTTAACCCTCTGTGGCTCGAACTACCAATGTCTCGAACAAATTTCCATGGTCCCAGATATATTCGAGCTATTGAGGTTCGACTGTTGATTCAGTTTCTTGGAAAAGATATTGATGATATTCTGAATCTCAATATTTCTGTACTGCATACGAATACACATGTCCATGTTTACGTTTGGTCAGTCCTCAGTGGCTTGGCAAATATATTAATGATGTTTTGAGTCTCAACGTTGCTTTCAAAATCGGGCGGGTAATGTGTAACTGATTGCTTTTATAAAGTGTCTCTGTTTCCTGGAAAGTGATTGACTGTTTTAAGGCGTACAAAATATCTGTGCTTCCACTAACATGCTGAAAAAAAAAAATTGGTCGGTAGGTAGGTGAAACTTTTTTTTTATTTTTCTATTTTTTCTCCAGAAAAGAACAGGGTCGGTCCTGTAATTGTATGAAAATATAGGTATTTTGTTGAGGGTCGGTGCTTTACTTCTTTTATTTTGCATTTTTACTGATAACAAATAGCAGAGTCGGGTGTTTGAAATAGGGTCGGTTGGGTTAGTGGAAACACAGCTATTTTTTTACGCTTAATCACAGTGTTGTTTATAAAATCGGGCTTTAATGTGTACCTGTTTGCTCCTGTAGGGTGGGGTGTCAGTTCCTTGGCAAAGATATTGATGCTATTTTGAATATCGGTGTTGCTTTGAAAATAGGGCGGGTAATGAATAACTGAGTATGCTTCCGTAGAGCGCTTCAGTTTCTTGGCAAAGAAATTGAATCTCAACGTTGCTTTCAAAATCGGGCAGGTAACGTTTAACTGTGTTTGCTTTCATGGAATGCCTCAGTTTCGTAGCAAAGATATTAATCATGTTCTGAATCTCAACGTTGGTTTCAAACTCGGGCGGGTGGTTTGTAACTATGATTTTGTAGCGTATCTCAGTTCCTTGGCAAAGTTATTAATGATGTTAGGATTCTTAGTGGTGTTTTCAAAATCGGGCGAGTGACGTATATCTGAGTTTGCTTTTGTATATAGAGAGCTTCAGTTTCTTGGTAAAGATATTACTGATGTTCTGAATTTCAATGTTGCTCTCAAAACTGATGTTTCATTGCATTTCCTTTTGTAGAGTGCTGCTTTTAAAGCTCGTTCATGCATACCTAGTATCACTGTTGGTTTAAGCATTTCCCATTTAGCATTCTGATTAAATCTCTATCGGAACGTTATCGGCCCGACAGGAATCCTGTCGGGCCGATAACGGTCCGATTTAGACCTAAGCTGACCGCTAACTGGGTACTTTGTTTTTGCTCAAGCGTGTATATACGACTACTCAGGATAATAAATACGGTATAATTACCTGGATAGACAGTTTGTAGGAAATCCTGTATGTGCTTGGCTGGATCATATCCAGCCCTTAATAACTGCGCTATTACTATGTCCTTTGGATGTCTAAGCAAGACAATGAATTTACACGGAAGCTGGTCGAAAGAGACAAGTTTAAATGGCATGTCTTCTGGACATATGCCGACACAGTTTAGTGTTCTTAACATATTATGAAACCCGTTGGCAGGTGATACGATCTGACACCTCTTGTGTTGTAACTTTTCAACAATACCCTTTAACCAGTCACATCCTGAAATTAAACAGAATAAAAATTTAAAAGGCTGTCTTTGGAAACAGAGAACATACAAAAGAATAAAAATCGTGGAGACTCGGTTTTATTAAGTGTCTTTATATGCATCAATGTAATCTGCGAGGCTTCATATGGCCCCGCACCACCCCTCATCCCTAGCACTGGCTTACGCGGTATTCAGTTTTTAAAGAAACCAGAATATTGGTATAATTTGGCCAACAAACATATCTATATGGGAACCATATGAGCAGATTCTGGGCATTTATCCCATTAGGGTCCTAAATGGGCCCTATATAGGCTTTTTTGCCCATATTAGACCCATACAGGTCGCATATTGATAAAATTCGATAACTATAAAAATAAATTCTAATCTGTGGGACCCCGAGATAAAATTGAAATAATCATGGAAAATGATAATTTCAAGATACATAACTGGGGCCCAAATGGCTCCTATGGACCTCTATGGTTCCAATGTTGACCTCCCATTACTATATGGGACCCATATGGGGTCAATATGGGCATTAAGGGGAACAACTGTACCACTATTTAAACAAAATATTAAAAAAATAGTAAATTTCCTGACATAAAGCAAATAATAATGATAATAAGAAAATAAAAATAATAGTTTGTTCATTACAAAATGAATGCATTTACTAAATTTATCTTGACTATTTTTCCGACACGGACGTCGATTCATGGTCATTGTATGTCCCTATTACTTTTAAAATTGAGGTATATATAAATACGCATGAGGCCACCATGTCCAACTATTAAAAAGGACGCCTATATCTGTAAGGCCTCTTGATTCTACGCATGTGCAATAACTTGCACATGTTCGAAGGTCTCTCTCTGTTGGGACCTTACCAGTCCATCATATGGGCTGGGACTGGGGACTTATAATCATTTGTGTAAAAATGTCTAAAAGTTTGTTGTTTTTTTTTCTGGAAGATAAATGTGGGTTGATTTTCCCATACTGAACCCATATAGTTCCCATATGGCTTTGCCCATGTGGGTCCAACATGGAACCATGTTGCAAATCCCTCATGAGTCCCTTATGGGTTGCCCATTTAGGACCCATATAAATACCCATTTGTGGCCCATGTGGGTCCTATATCTTTTGCTTGCTGGGAAGTGGGGTCGATGCATTTTCAAGGAAGATATCTAAAAGAAAATCATTTGCCTTCCCCCTTACCCCAATCCCCCCCCCCCCCCCCCCCCCCCACACACACACACACACACATTAGGAGCAAATTCTTTCCTTTTAGAAACGGATTCATGTATAAGAAAGTAAAAAGGAAGTAAAAAAGTTGTCCCCCTTGTCCGAAATGGATGAAAATCTGCTATGTGTCCATTAACCTTAATAAAACTTCCTCAGTAACTTTATTTTAAACTCGACAGATTAGATGTACTGTGCTTGTAGTAAAGTTTCTTTCTTTTTTGTATTCTGGTTAAACGAGCCGCAACGTCAGAAATCGTACCTTCGGACATGTCCGCTCAATGAAGATTCAGATCAGCCTGTGCATTCTCGCAGTCTGATCAGAATTTTCACCGGGCGCATTGTGGATAACCAATGAGGCAAAGTTTCTTCGTATCGATGTGTAAAATGTGCTGGGTCAGACTAACTACTCTCGGCCAGCTAAGCTTCATCAATGACCCTATATATATATGAAATTTCAGAATGGGCTTAATGATCCCAAAGGACTAGAAAATATAAACTGCATTAACACTAGCTGTAGTGAAGAGAGATAGAGTCTAAAAGGAATGGCAGCTGGGAGGAATGAACACACTCAGAAAGCTGAAAACAGTCGACCTGTCAAACTTTCTGAATCAGACTAGCTGGTTTCGGCCAATTAGGCATCATCAGTGGCTTTCGTGTGATTTAAAAAAAAAACAAAAAAAAAACAAAAAAAAAAAAAAAAAAAAAAAACAGAATAAGCTCAACGATCGCAAAGGACCAGAAAATATAAACTGCACTATAGTTAAATACAGGGAGACGTTTCACGGCCGCCACACGGCACTAACACCAGCTGTAGTGGAGCTGTAGTGGAGATAAATAGAGTCTAAAAAGAATGACCATTGAGAGATTGAGAGCGTGAAATACAGGGAGACGTTTCACGGCCGCCGCACGGCACTAACACCAGCTGTAGTGGAGCTGTAGTGGAGATAAACAGAGTCTAAAAAGAATGACCATTGAGAGCAATGAACACTCTCAGAAAGCTGAAACCAGCTGAAGTGTCAGATTGTCTGGGTCAAACTAGCTAACTTCGGCCAATTAAGCCTTATCAGTGACCCTTATATATTTTTTCAAAAATCTCAGATTGGGATCAATGATCACAAAGGGCCCAGTTGTTCAAAGCATCGTTAGCTTAACGAGCTCGTTAGTGGTGAAAATGTTAACTGTTCTAGTAAGTACAATATCTAATTCACAGGAATTTTTGCTGAAAAAATGTGAGTAGCTTTTGCAAATGCAAAAGCTACTCATATTTTTTCAACAAAAATATTAGCGTATATGCCATATATAGTGATCAAAGTTTTAACGGTATGTTAACTAACGACATTGTTAGTTTTGAACAACTGGGCCCTGAAAATATAGTATAGTGAAGTACGGAGATACATTTTACGGCCGCAACACGGCGATAACACAAAATGTAATGAAGATAGCGTCTAAAAGGAATGACCATTGAAAGCAAAATGGACATTCAGAAAGCTGAAAACTGCAGAAGCGTCAAATTTTCTTGGCCATACTAACTAATTTTGGCCAAATAGGCCTAATCAGTGACCCTCATATAATTTTCAAACATCTCAAAATGGGCTCAGTGATCCCAAAGGACCAGAAAATATACTAGACTATAGTGAAGTACGAGGCGACGTTTCACGGCCGCCACACGGTACTTACACCAGCTGTAGTGAAGATAAATGAGCCAGCGCATGACAAAACCAACGAAATGGCATGTGCGCCCAGCGAAGACTCAGATCAGCCTGGGCATCCGCCCAGTCTGATCAGATCTTCGTTGTGCGCTCAATGGGTATCTAAGGAGCCAAGCTTTCTTCATGCGGACAGCGAAGACTCTGATCAGACAGGGCGGATGCCCAGACTGATCTGAGTCTTCGCTGGGCGCATATGCCATTTTGTTGGTTTTGTCATGCGCTGGCTCAAATAGTCTTTAAGGAAAAGTTGTTTCTCATATAAAATGGCGGATAAAATTTACATCGTATACAAAATAAAGTACAGACCTCAGTCTTTTCCCGAAACATTTGCATTCGTCAGTGGCGTATCTAGGTCTCTTAAGCTCTCTCAAGATTTGTTTATTTCTCAAATTCAGCAAGCGCTGGGTTCTCAGTTTATGGTAGTTAAAAATGCAACCGGAAAAAAGTTAAGTTTTAAACGTCTTTTTAAGTGTGTTACTGGACAAACCTGTAAGCTGTAATAATGTGTAGATAAGCCTGATAATATCAAAGTTAACAAACTTTCCAGCTTCAACAAAAGTGAGCTAAAATGGCAAGGAAAGTTATATGTGTGAGTAGGCTGGTACGCCCTTCGGCTCGAAGGATGAGTTTCATTTATATATCTTTTGTTATCGCGATTGAAAACCACATGATAAAATATTAACAGAAATTATGCTTAAATTACCTGAACACTGGAATCCAATAACATAGACGTCTCCTGGGTGGCTCTCCATTTCTTGTCTGTGTGTTATTGTTACTATATACAATTGCCCTTAACGACTGCTGCCTTATTTCTTAGGAAAGCATTCGCAGAAACCACAGCCAGCATTGTAAATATTAAATTTGATAATATTTCAGCATTAACGTCAAAAAAGGTTCCTTCACACATGTGCCCCCAGCGAAGATTCAGATCACCCTGCGCATTCGCGCAGTCTGATCAGAATCCTTACTGGGCGCATTTCGGATAGCCAAGGATGCAGAGTTACTTCATGTAGACAACGAAAACTCTGATCAGACTGCGCGGATGCATAGGCTGATCTGAGTCTTCGTTGGACGCACATGTCAGAAGGTACGTTTTCTCACGTGGCGGCTCATATGTTCTTGCTAAAAAGATCCACAATCTTTATCCTCCTAAAAACTCCATCAAGAAATCACCAAATATTGTTAGGCCTATACATGTATAATATTCTTATTTATCAAGCCGTCCTGTTCAAGTTTAAGTGTTTAACTTTGTAGTTTTACAGGATTAATCCAAGTATAAAATGAAGGATTTTAATGTAAATACAAATTGTAAATTCTTTTATAGCAACAATGTGCAGGCCATAAACTGGAACGGACTTTCTATATTGATCTCTACCTCAAAAATCGATCTGTCACGGCCACTAATCAATTAAATGCGTAATGAAATATAAAGATGCTTTATAAATTACTAGAGGTTAACAAGTCAAGTTTATTCCTCTCACTTTATATACGAGTACAATTTACAATACGAAGAGCTATTCAAAATATAAATGCAATCAATATGTTAATCTTGGTCCTGCTGAACCCGGATATGCCCTGCCTATACAAACAGTGTAGATCCAGATCAGTTGGCTTCTTCAGAAGCCAACTGATCTGGATTTGCACTGTTTTCCATTCCGAATGAGAATTTATATCTATCTGGATCAAGTAATCTGATTGGCTGAAAAATAGAAGTGGTTGTGGCATCTTAATTCAATCAGCATGATAAGCGTTAACATACGTGTGTAAAATGCATTTTACTTAGCCATAGCTACAGATAAGCCAATTTTTAAACAAAAATATTAATATTTTTCTCTTTTCTCTCCACAAACATATGTTGTGGGTACAAATTAGAAGCGCCTCTGTGAGGCGCCTCTAATGAGTGACCACAACATATATTTTTGTAGAGATATACGAAACATATTTACATGGATATACCCCCTTATCCAGAACTATGTAAGTAAGGTAATTTCGCAATATAATATGGGAAATGAAGCAGAGTTTGGTTATCACATTAAGACAGATTTATGCAGTAAAAAGGTTGTGAGAAATAATAACAATAATAACGATGATAATAATAACAAATGAAAAGCTGGTTGAAAAACAAAATATTCTGAAAATCCGACTATTATTGTAGATCCCTCCATACCTCTGTTTTCACTATTTATTATGTGTGTGTGTGTGTGTGTGTGGGGGGGGGGGGGGGGGGGACAGATTTATTAACCAATTTAGACTGAAAAACCTCACCCACTCTTTATATTGGAAGAGTCAAATTTCAGTTTTAGGTGTGTGGTTTTGCTATTCCTGCAGAAAATGGCTGAAGTCTTTGCAAACAGTGGAGACCCTGATCAGATGCCATCTGATCTGGGTATGCACTGTTTGCCAATTACCCAGACTAAAATGGCTGAACCAAATGGCAGTTATTGTTATATCCTTAGAGGTATTAAGTGATTAGACTTGTTTTGAAAAAAAAAAAAAAAAAAAAAAGTAGATAATCCTTGTGTAAAAACAAACGAAAGACAAAAATGCATGAAAGACAAAAACAACACTCAAAACAGAATGAACAAACGGAGAGCAATTGCAACAGAAAAACTGCATTAGAAAGGTCAAAGTAAAGACATTGAAGACACAGCTAAAAAATCGAGCCAGCGCACGACAAAACCTACAATAAGACCTGTTTGACCAGCAAAGACTCAGATCAGCCTGTACAGCCAACCAGTATGGCAAGAGTTCTCGTTCATCCTTCTTTGGATAGCCCGGAGGCTGTAGAAGGCGCATGCGATCAGCGAAGACTCTGATCAGACTGCGCGGATGCGCAGACTGATCTGAGTCTTCTCTGGTTGCACAAGTCTTATTGTAGTTTTTGTCGTGCGCTGGCTCAAATGAGCCGACACAAATAATTTTATTGCCCAAACTCATTACACTCTGTGTGTGTGTGTGTGTGTGTGTGTGTGTGTGTGTGTGTGTGTGTGTGTGTGTGTGTGTGTGTGTGTGTGTGTGTGTGTGTGTGTGTGTGTGTGCGTGCGTGCATGCATGTGTATGGTCCTACGTCTCTCATTCTGTAGGGCATCGGTACTAGGCGATTGTTCGAGGATTGTGAAATCTATAATAAATGCACAACGTGGGAAAGGGCTCTTATGACATATGCGAACAGCGCAGTTCCAGATCAGCTTGCGCGTCTGTTCGTCCACATATACTACAGTAGCCATTGATTCTGTAAACGGACAACGCATGCCTAGATTAGTCTGTGCACTCGCGCAGGGTGATCTTGGCCTGTGTTGTCTGCAAACTGCATAAAGGCCCTTGAATGGTCAGTTCTGTATCCCGGAACAATATCTGAATCTGTTACAAAAGAAAATATTGATTCACTTACTAAAAAATAATCTAATCTTGCTTGTTTTTTGGTTGGATTAAGTCCTTCGCCATGTGTATTTCCTTGTGTCTTCATTCATTAAACGCCATACATCAATAAAATTTTCTTCTTCTACTAACGTTAAAACCACTCTCCTTGCCCCTCCCCCCCCCCTCCCCCACCCCCGACAAAAAAAGTTAAATAGATAAAATAACATTTTTATAGCTTTATTATGAATTATTATTTTCAAGCAATTTTATAATAAAGCAGGCATCTTATGTTGATGACACCTTGTTAAGATAATGAGCCCAAATTTATAATTTTTCAACTGATTATTCATTGTTAAAACAATTGGCAACAACACTGGTTTGTCGGATATAATTGAAACACGTAATGCAAAACCTAGACTAGCTTCTCGTCTCAGAATAAGAGTCTGATCATTTTTCAAATAAAAGAAGTCAACTTCTTGATGATGGCAAGTCTATTTGGAAGAAAGGAGACTAGACTAGCTAAATATTATACTGTTCATTTTGATACAAATCGATAGCTTTGTTTCGATATTAATTTATTAATTATTTTAACGTCTAGTGGCTAGGCTATGCAAAAACCTGATCATTGCTTTTTCCAGAAGAATGTATCATAATTACCCTAAATATTCGGATATATTTTTTTCTGTTTGATACAAGTCCCTTTTATAATACATAATAAACAAACAAACAAACAAAAAAGAAGTCGATGTTTTATCTTAAAGTTTTTAACTCTAGTGTCAAATTTCAGACGGCATTTGTCGTCTGTTTTTTTTTTGTTTGTTTTTTTTTTAGACTGAATGTCAAACAGCGTAGATTCAGATGGGAGTCTCATCTGGATCTATGCTGTTTGCAAAAGCCTGTTATTATCGCCTGTGGCAGTGAAAGAGTTAAAATTGAATTTTAGCAATATCTTTTAAAACCATATATATGTTCCTGAGGAACGTTATTCAGGAGAATACGGAAACCCTAAAGGGATATTTCCATGCCAATATTTATTAGAGAAGAACGTAAATTCAAACAAAATATTAGACATTTCCTTTCTGATATTTAGCAGAACAGAAATCAAAACAATAAAATAGAATAGAAACTAAAACAAAAATAACACATTTCCATTCCGATTTCCGATATTTAGCAGAAAAAAAAAAAAAAAAATAAAAGCAGAACGGAAATTAAAAAAAAAAAAAAAAAAAAAAAAGATATTTGCCTTCTGATATTTAACAGAAAAGAAACCAAAACAACAACAAAAAAAAAAAAAAAAAAAAAAACAGAACAGAACTTAAAAATAACATATTTCTTTTCCGATATTTATCAGAAAAGAAATTAAAACAACACAAAATAGAACGGAAATTAAAAAAAAAAGATAACGTATTTCTTATTCCGATAAAGTTTAGCAGAAAAGACATCTAAACATAAAACAAAACAGTAACAAAAACAAAAATAACACACTTCCTTTCCGATATTTAGCAGAAAAGAAATTAAAACATAAAAAGATCTCGTTTAAACAACATAATATGTTATCTTTGTTTTAATGTCCGTTCTACTATTCATTGTTTTAATTTCTTTTCTAATAAATGCCGGAAAAGAAATAATATGTTATTTTTGTTTTAAGTTCTATTCTGTTCTTATAGTTTTGGTTCCTTTACCGCTAAATATCAGAAGGAAAATGTCTTTTTTGTTTGTTTTAATTTCCGTTCTGCTTTTATCGTTTTAATTTCTTTTCTGCTAAATATTGGAAACTAAATGTGTGTGTGTGTGTGTGTGTGTGTGTGTGTGTGTGTGTGTGTGTGTGTGTGTGTGTGTGTGTGTGTGTGTGTGTTTAATTTCTGTTCTATTTACTTACTTGCATACTAGGCTACGTACTGGATGCAGCTCTTTAAATTATGACTTGTTTGTAAAATCTATTTCAGACACCTCGCTGTGTTCTTGTAGAATCGGTGATGTTAAAAACGCGAAACAGTTTTTCTTCACTTGTAACTTCTATCGAGATCATCGAATCGAACTTTTTCGGATAGTTACTCAATGTTGCATTGCGTCTCTACATGTATTTCTACGTGGTGATAAGTCACTCCCTTGTGAAACAAATCAAGTCATTTTTGAAGTTGTTTACAAGTACATACAGGATAGCAAAAGTTTTTGAGCATTTGCCTGGTGAGGAAACTAGTATCATCGAAACAAAATAAAACGGAGCTGGTGTTTCATGAGGCCAGCATATATCTACTTACGAAATGATTAAGAATTGTCATGTGATAGCTTTCTTTCCCTGTCGCTCCCGCTCCCTCTCACTCCGGATTTCTTTTTCTATTGTCCTTTTTTTCGTTTTCTTTGCCTCTTTTATTTTCGCTTAAACCACCATTGTGGTATATTGTTATCCTTCATCACTGCGCTTTTGATTTATTTTCATTTTACTACAATGAATGGTTGTGTTTCTGATCACGTATTGTCATAGTCCTTGAGATAATATGTACCTTTGTAATAATGATAATCTGCCATGACGTAATACAAATTATGTATGTGTATTAGGAGAAGAACTAAATAAGCTTATACTTCCGTTCTAATCCTATCGTTTGTGTATATGTTTGTTTGTGTTGAGGTTTTACGGCCCAGTCAACCCAATGGGGTCATGTCGAGCGCGGTCAGTTTACCTAACCACACGTTTACTGGGCAGGCTTAGTCCTCTAAGCGGTTAACCAGTATTGTGCACATTCTTTCGCCAGATACTGACAACTACCCTTCTTGAATCAGCGAAAGGGAGAGAATGACCGTAGAAAATATTTCATGATTAATCTCCACGAATGTTGCCGTCCTTGGCGGGGGATGAACCCGCGACCTCCTGGTCTCCAATCGGACGTTGCATCCAACTGAGCCACCGAGGCCGGCTGTGTATATGTCATCAATATATGTATGATCATCGTATTTTGGGAATAAAATATGTTTAAACCAATGTTTGGAAGAAAAGAAACCAAACCAATAAAATACAGAACGGAAATAAAAACAAAACAAAAAAACAAAAAAACAAAAAAAAAAAAAAAAAAAAAAAAAAAAAACCCAGACATTTCCTTTCTGATATTTAGCAGAAAAGAAATCAACAGAAAAACAAAACAGAAATTAAAACACACACACACACACACACACACACACACACACACACACACACACACACACACACACAAACACACACACACACACACACATTTCGTTTCCGATATTTAGCAGAAAAGAAATTAAAACAATCAAAACAGAACGGAAATTAAAAAAAAAAAAAAAAACCTTTCTAATATTTAGCAGAAAAATATTTAAAACAAGAAAACACAGAACAGAAAATAAAACAAAAATAGCACATTTCTTTTCCGCTATTTAAGCAGAAAAGAAATTAAAATAAAAAACAGAACGGGAATTTAAAAAAAAAAAACAACAAAAAAGAAATAGAATGGAAATTGAAACAAAATAATATCTCGTTTTAACGATTTATTATGTCGTTTTTTTGTGTTTTTTTTTTTTTGTTTTTTTTTTTTTCAACTTTATGGTCTCGTTTTAACGACATAATATATCGTATATCGTATAATTCGGGGCTCTCATTGGTTGATTTTTATGTTGTTAAAACGAGACCTATATATATTCTGAAGAAACTATATAATAAGTCGTTTAAACGTCATATTATATTGTTTAAACGAGATCTTTTTATTGTTTTAATTTCTTTTATGCTTAATATCGGAAAGGAAGTGTGTTACTTTTGTTTTTGTTTTTGCTTTTCGAAGAAAAAGCGGGGATATTGTTATACCCCACGTCCGTCCGTCTGGCCGTCCGTCCGTACGACCGCCCGTCTGTAATGTCACACCATTGCTCCTAGACCATTTTTGCTAGATTCTCGAAAATTTCACAGGCGATAGCCCTATGGATGAGGACTGGAGGAACACATTCGGAATTTTGATGTGACCCCTTGGGGCAGGGCCAGGGGGTGTGTGGCCCCGAAGGGTCCAAAATTAATTTCATACAAACATAGCCACGTTGCATATAAAATCGAAGGTTATGAAGAGTAGAATATAGTGGTGCAAAACTATTGCTCGGGGGGCATGACTGGGGGTCACTAGAGGTCAAAAGTAGGATTTTGGGTCCTTTTATATTGTCACCCCTCTTAGGCTTTTTTAGCTAGAACCTTGAAACTGTCACAGGTAATAGCCCTATGGGTGAGGACTGGAGCAATACATTCGGAATTTTGATGTGACCCCTGGGGGCCAGGGCCGGGGTGTGGCCTTGAAGGGTCCAAAATCCATTTTGTACAAACATAGTCATGTTGCATATCAAATTGAAGGTTATGAAGAGTAAAATACAGTGGTGCAAACATTTTGCCCCGGGGCATGTCTGGGGGTCACTAGAGGTCAAAAAGTAGGCTTTTAGGTCCCTTTTTTTATTGTATTGTCACCCAACTATTCTTAGGCTTTTTTAGCTATAACCTTGAAACTGTCACAGGTAATAGCCCTATGGGTGAGGACTGGAGGAACACATTCGAATTTTGATGTGATCCCTGGGGGCAGGGCCAGGGGTGTGTAGCCCGGATGGGTCAATATCCATTTTGTACAAACTTAGAATGTTGCATATCAAATCAAAGGTAATGAAGAGAAGAATACAGTGGTGCAAAAAATTTTGCCCCGGTGGTGGGGGCGGGGGTGGTGGGACATGTCTGGGGGTTACTTGAGGTCAAAAAGTAGCATTTTAGGTTTTTTTTTTTTTTTTATTGCCACCCAAATCCTCTTAGGCTTTTTGTTTTTTGGCTAGAACCTTGAATCTGTCACAGGTAATAGCCCTATGAATGAGGACTGGAGGAATGCATTTGGAATTTTTATGTAGGGAAATATGCGATGGCCCAGGCGCCATCGACTTGCTCTAGTTATTGTTTAGATTTCTTTTCTGCTAAACTTTATCGGAAAAAGAAAGACGTTATCTTTGTTTTAATTTCCGTTCCACTTTGTATTGATTTAATTTCTTTTCTGATAAATATCGGAAAAGAAATATGTTATTTTTCTTTTAAGTTCTGTTCTGTTTTTATTGTTTTGGTTTCTTTTCTGCTAAATATCAGAAATGTCTTTTTTTTTTTTTTTTTTTTTTTTAATTTCCGTTCTGCTTTTATTGTTTTAATTTCTTTTCTGCTAAATATCGGAAAGGAAATGTGTTATTTTTGTTTAAGTTGCTGTTCTATTTTTATTTTGTTTTTATTTCTGTTCTGCTTAATATCAGGGCCCAGTTGTTCAAAGCGTCGTTAGCTTAACGAGCTCGTTAAGGGTCATTTCGTTAACTGTTTTAGTGGATTCAATACACAATATTCTGATATTTTTTGCTGAAAAAATGTGAGTAGCTTTTGCACTGCAAAAGCTACTCACATTTTTTCAGCAAAACATTTCAGCATATTTGCGTATCACTTGATGTAAATTTTAACGAATCGTTAACTAACGACATCGTTAGCTTTGAACAACTGGGCCCAGAAAGGAAATGTCTAATTTTTTGTTTTAATTTACGTTCTTTTCTGCTAAATATTGGCATGTAAATGTCCATTCAGGGGTTCCGTAAGAACAACATAATATGTCATTTAAACGACTTATTTTGTCGTGTCTTTTTTTTTCAACAAAAAGAGTTCGTTTAAACAACATACCGTCGAAGTTCTTTTCTGCTAAATATTGGAAAGGAAATGTCCCTTCAGGGGTTCCGCAGGAGAACGCCGCCAACTTCTCCTAATTGAATAAAATGTCATTTTCTGTAATTTTGCTCTAATTAGATAGAGATTTCCCATAATAATACTATTTCAACAAAGCGTTAATCTTGAGGGTCGTTACACGAACTTTCCTTGCACGTGTATTTCGGCCTGCTGCTTAGAAAAAACAACGTCAACTAAAAATTAAACAGTTAGAACCAGCCCATACTCCTCCAATAGTGCCGAATGGAATGGGGTCCGTGCTAAGTAAACAAAATAATGACAATAATTCTATGCATGTTAATCTTTGCTTATACTTTATTGACCCCGTGCGGCATACCTGTATACATGTATTTGGAATATTTTGAATGACCCACATAGTTTGCCATTTATCTTGCGTTGAGCAGACAACAAGCTGTCACTGCAGTCCGACGACAAGCTGTCGCTGCAGTCCGTCAAGGTAGGATGGAAACATTTTTAGGCAAACTGGAATTCGCTAAAAATCGCATCAGGATTTCCGCTTTACTCAGACACAGCAGAAGGCTGAATCCTTTTTGAGAAATCGGCGGTCGTTCTCCTGATAAGCTTCCATCAGGACCATGTCTAGTATTTAAAAGAATATCGCGAAAATTCAATTTTAAAAAGATAAAATGTCGACTTTAAAGCTATATATATATATATATATATATATATATATATATATATATATATATATATATATATATAGGATATACAGTATAACCTTAATGGCTCGAACACGGATGGCTCGTTTACCGTGGATGATTCGAACTCTTTTTTCAGTCCCTACAAAATTCTTCCAATAGCTCAAGAAAACAAATATTTGGTTTTTTTTTTCTTATTTTATCATGGAATTGTATGTTGTGTGTACTCATTAGAATCGCCTCATCGAGGCGATTCTAATGAGTACACTCAACCTACAATCGTTGTGTAGAAAATCGAAAAGATTTCCCAAAATTATCGCTATTTGCCTCCTGAACCGGTGCCATGATTAACCATCAGTGGCTCGAACTACCGATGTCTCAAACAAATTTCCATGGTCCCAATCTCTCTCTCTCTCTCTCTCTCTCTCTCTCTCTCTCTCTCTCTCTCTCTCTCTCTATATATATATATATATATATATATATATATATATATATATATATATATGTATCATGCATATAATAAGATAACATACTTGTATTATCTAGACTTCTTATCTCGAATAACCGCTTATCTCGAAGTGAAAGTGGTCCCTCTTTTAACATGGAAATCTAACAAAAGGTAACAAAATATTGTGGAAAATGAGCAATTTCTCCACTTTCCCACAATATTTTAATATATCGCAAACTTCAAGAGTCAAATTACATATTCATTTGTGAAATGTTCTATTTATTTTTCCTCAGTTCTGCAGATCTGATATGTAGAGGCTCGGATAGCTCGAAGTATTTCAGAGAGTCCCTTGGACTTCGAAATAACGAGAGTCGACTGTATACCAATATTTTACTAATTATATATTCGGATACTTCAAGGCGAATGGCTACACTTTCAGGGGTGGTAACTCAGTCAAAAATAAATAAAAAGGGGTCTACACGATAAGGAAAGAGTTATCCCCCCCCCACACCCCGAATACATATCCGTTTCCTATGTATATGTTTAGTAACTTAGTAATTCAATGCTCTTTTCAACATTTCCCAGAAGTAAGGCTTTTCATTCTCGTCTTGCGGATACCGCAAGAAAGTCTCACTTTCTAAGGACTGGATAAGTTCTGGGGATTGATGCTTCGTGTCTATGTCTTCGTACATAATGCAAACAATAAACTTTTGTCCATCACGCGAATAAATCCTTTCCATTCTTGCCATGTTGAACTCATAAATACACCACTTGCTCTTCAGAAACCGATCGGTTAATACAATCACAATCATTCTGCTATTCTTAATCGCTTGGAGGATGTTCTCAGCGATGTAGTTTCCAGGAAGAAAATCTCTTTGATGAACACAGAGAGCAAGCCCGTGATTGTCTTCTAGTTCTACAATTATTTCATCTTTAATGAAAAGATAGTCCTCGTGGTCATAAGATATGAAAGCATCACAACGATATTCAATGGCAGTGCTGGGAATTCTTTCATATCCTCTGTATCGAGATTTAGCCATGTAATATAAATAACGAAGTCGCCAACGAAATCTGTAGACTAGGCCCACTACAATAACACAGAGAAAGCCGACGATAAATATCGTAGACAAAATAATTGTAGCTGTGTAACTTCTACAACCTTTGTTCAAGGATTCTACAGTTTTTGTCAGGTCCTCATGCGACATAACGCTATTACTACCCTTGTTTCGATAAATGTAAAAATCTAAATCCTTAAAATACCTTGGATGATTAATAACCCATTCCAGAAATTTCAGATTGTCACATGATATCTCAAGCGTATTGTTAGATAAATCTATTGACACATTCCGAGATTCTCTCTTGGCTAAATAGTCCATTTGTTCTAATAATGTTAATGGCAGGGTATATATCTTGTTTTGTCGAAGATCTAAGTTTGAAAGGTTCCTTAAACTTTCTAGTGAAGTTCTAATATCACTTATACCATTAAAAGCTAAGTTAAGGCTGGCTGTTTTGTCTAAATGAGAAAACAGCTGTGTGGGTACAGACGTAATTTTGTTTGCTGACAGATTAAGGATTTCCAATTGTTTTAGAGGCTCAAATATCTGACCTGTGATGTCTTCCGATAAAAATGGGCCAAGTAAATTATTACTGGCATCTAAAGTTTGAAGATTCGGAGCCCTTGTGAAAAAATTGTCAGACATAAAAGTGGCAAAATTGTTTGAAAGATTGATATGTTTCAAAGTTTCGAATAGAGTCACTGGTGCATTCCATCCATAGATTACGTTGAAAGATGCATCCATAGACTCTATCTCACTCTTCACTGGTAATGGTATTATGTGAGGATGGTCCGTGATAAATGTCTTAACGTTTGAATCTCTGAAATTTATCACCTTCAGTTTAGGAGGACAACTAATGGTAAGCAAATTGAAAGGGCCATTATCTAAATACGGACAATGAATATCAATCGTCTCCGGTTTGGGAACTGGACATACTTCATGGTTATCATTCGCTTTTTCTGTAATGTTTGCTTCAGCATTATAGGCTTTGATACTAGCGAAATGATACTGATGACTTATTTCAAGTCTTGTCAAATTACGCAAGCAACCAATCTGCAAAACGTATGGACCGTAACTTAATTGATTTCTTTCTACTGATAAAACTTCTAGAGATGAAGGAAACAAACGTAAAGCGTTCACTTCCACTAGGGCCAAACGATTTTGATTCATATGAAGTTCTTTTAATGTTGTATTTTTTAAAAACCAAACATCACATGTTCGAAGTTCTGTGTTGAGTCCAAATTCTTTGTACACTTTGGAATAATCCAGAATTCTTATATTCCCCGATTGTAAACCGTAACTAACATTTCTTAGTGACAAAAAGCTAAGCCCTTCATTATGACTAAGATTCAAGTAAGTCATCTCAGCAAGCCATTGGAATGTTTCTGCTTCTATATAAGAAATGTTGCAGAAAGCCAAATTTAAATAGTCTAGTTGATTTACATTTTCGAATGACTTTCTTGTTAGAGAAACGATGTTGCAGACAGAATACACTCCTGTAAAGTCTATCTTTCTAAGTTTTCTAAAATAATGGAAGTTTCGGTCGAACCTGATGTTTTCAACACCGTCAATATACAGTTGTCCTAATGCAGGAAAGAAATTTATTGGAATATTTGACAAGTAAGGTTGACTTCTACGGGTAGAAGACCTATTTTTGTTTCCTTGTAAGTATAATGTAGACAGATTTATGAGATGCTTAAATATTTTTGGATTAACAAACTGTCTATCGTTTATCAGCGCGTTGCTATCAAGATTTAAAACATTTAACTTGTGCATTTTTTTAAAGACTTTGTCGTCTAGCGTGTTAATGTTGTTACTGGCCAGAGAGAGTTGTTTGAGATTATAACAACGATTAAAACAACCACCTGGTATTATCAGAGGCCCTTCCAATTTTATGTTGCTTATATCTAGTGTTGATATATCACTGATCAATTCACAAAGTTTGCAAATTTCAGATACGCCCAGTTTGGCATTGTGACAATCGACAGCTACCGCAAGCTTTGTCGGTTTTGTACAGCTGCATGCGTTTCTTGGTCCACATTTTATCGACCTTCCAAAGACACAAGATGGCAACATGATTGCCACCATAAAAAGTAGCGCCATCATTGCCATATTTCTCATTTGTTGTACCTGAAATACAGAGCGGGTAAGCCATTACGACAAAAAAAAAGGCTAAGTTCCAATTCCACCGGCATACTTATTTAACCCATTTTGCCTATTGGACTCTTCTACCTTAACTCTTAGTGCGAGTTCATTTCCAATAAAAAGGGTGTCTGGTTAGTTTTTATTATTACCAAGTTTTATAGAAATTCCTGTATTTAATGCAAACGTTGTAGATCCTGATCAGACGCCGCGTTCTGCGGCGTCTGATCTGGATCTACACTGTTTGTCACTATTCCTTTTATGGTATGCTGGGCATAAATGGGTTAAACATTTGAATTACCATCGTTTTTAGCCGCACCAAGGGAAAAGGGTCCTTCCGGGTATATGAGGACAGCGAAGTCCCTGACTTCGCGTGCGGTCTGATCAAGGTCTTCATTGTACACTTACATAATCAGTTGAATCCTGTAAAATATACAGGGGCGGATCCAGGTTTCGATTTGATCAAATTGCCGTTCTTACGCTACGTATTCGGACAGACAGGCTTCGGCAAATAGTGTAGACCCAGATCAGACACCACAGAACGCGGCGTCTGATCGGGATCTACACTATTTGCCACTCACCCAGCAATTTATCACACATTCACAAATAGTAAAATGGACTTGTTGAAGAGACGTATAAGGTAATGAGTCAAGGGATGTGGCTATTTAGGATAAATACGGTATCCCAAAATTTATCAGATTTATCCCGAATTTCCCATGAAAATGAAATTTTGAATCAAAGTGGGTTCGACTGAACAGTGAACCCCTCCCCACAAACCCCCTCTGAATCCACCCCTGTATCGGTGTGGCTTAGCAGGCTAGTCTGGAGTTTTACTCTTCATACAACAGGTTTATTTTCTCATGACGTGACTCAGGCTCATTTTTAAACAGGCATCATTAGTTAAGTAAAAAAAAACACCGTGTAAGATTAAAAAATTCATGTGGAATAAAATATTTGTGATTATGCAGTCAGTTACACGCTCGCATATTGATACAGCGGCTATGTCTTGGATTTGAATCCCACTGGAAGTGGTTGAACGGTGTTCCCGTACACAAAATCTGTATAATCTTTTTGTCCCGAAATGAGGGAAATGCCGTGATGGGTAGTCAAACCTTAACGTGTTGATCACAATTGCAGCGGATGACAGTTTTACTTACTTACTTATTTATTTATTTATTTATTTTGTATTTCTTCAGAGAAAGTAAGAAAAATCTGTCACGAAGGAGTGTGATAATTCGGTAATTATATCATGATGCTGGCCACAAGAAGCTGCTGTAATATGATGCTAGCCGCAAGAAGCTGTTGTAAAATGATGCTGGTCGCATGACACTAGTCGCAAGAAACTACTATATAATGAGGCTAGCCGCACTATGATGCTAGTCGCAATTAGCTATTGTATAATGATGCTAGCCGCACCATGATACTAGTCGCAATAAGGTACTGTATAATGATTCTAGACGCGCCATGATGCTGGTCGCAATAGGCTGCTGTATACTGATGCTAGCCGCGCCATAATGCTAATCGCAAAAAGCTACTGTACAATGATGATAGCCGTGTCATAATGCTAGTCACAATAAACTACTGTATAATGATGCTAGCCGCGACATGATGCTAGTCGCAAAAATGATGCTAGTCGCAAAAATGATGCTTATATCAATAAGCTACTATACAATCATGCTAGCCGCGCCATGATGCTAGTCACAATAAGCTACTGTATAATGATGCTAGCTGCGCCATGATGCTAGTCGCAATAAGCTACTGCATTATGATGCTAGCTGCGCCGTGATGCTAGTCGCAATTAGCTAACCGCGCCATGATGCTAGTCGCAATAAGCTAGCTACTGTATAATGATACCAGCTGCGCCTTGATGCTAGTCGAAACAATCTAGTGTATAATGATGCTAGCCGCGCCATGCTAGTCGCAATTAGCTACTGTATTATGATGAAAGATGCGCCGTGATGCTAGTCGCAATAAGCTACTGTATTATGATGCTAGCCGCGTCATGATACTTATCGCAAGAATTTACTGTATCATGATGCAAACCGCAAGAAGGTTCTGTATAATGATGCTTGCCGTACCTTGCTGCTAGTCGCAAGAAGCGTCTATACCATTATGCTAACCGCAAGACGCAAACCGTACATTACGGCCGCCTAAGAAATCGACCTGCGAATCCTTGCCATCGAACAGATTCTGACCAGACGGTACGAATACTTAGGCTATCTAGGTATGAGCGATTCGTATAATCGATGATGTACAACTTCTCTAGCTGCGTAATTAAAAAACAAACAAGTAAATAACAAACAACGAAACATTATACTGACCTACAAACGTACGTCCTTTTATCTAAATGCATGTCTGTCGGCCTCAACGATTAATATCTAACACTCGTTAAGACTACTTTAGTATTTAAGGGAACTGGAGACACCTGACGATTTCCCCACCATTCTGCAAAGAGACTGGTATTTGCTTCCCCAGTACACGAATCCTTTCAAAAATGGGGACTAGTCTTAAAGAAAGGAAATTGCTACTTAACTGAACAAATTCTTGTCTTTAAAAGTAGATCTCATGAAAATGAGATACTGTTTCCATGACATAGTTACTTCCCTTGAAGGTGCACCCATTTCGCTTAAGGCGAATGGTTTTCAGGGGGTGGGGGTGGAGCAACTCTGTCAAATTGTTTTTTCTTCTTACTTAAAAGGGGTCTACTTTAAAAGGAAATAATTTAATTTTTTTGTTTTTAGAGTAACCCCTTTTCCGAAGGAATCTGGTGTAAAACGGAATGCAAACAGGAAGTCACAAAAGTTGTCTCTCTTTTACAAAATCGCGAAATATGTACCAGTGTTGCTTTCAGAAGTGCAAAGTGATAGCGACTGGTTTTGCCCGGGATCCCTGTACCTAATGACGAGCTACAATAGGAGCAGGGTCCAGGGCAAAATAATCGCGAGTACCTTGCACATTTGAATGCAGCCCAGGTGTATCAGGTCTCCTTAATATTTCAATATTAGCCCCCAAAGTGATAATGTACTTCATGAGTATGTAGGAGGAATGGAATGTCTACGGTTTACCTCATTTCTCGATCATTAAGAATATGTAACTTCCTCGTTTTATATAAGATTAAAAAGATAAAGGGAAACCGTTTTATGGGAAAATGAGTCTTTGGGCCCTGGCTGACAGCCCAGACCCAGATCCCTCAGCGCATTTGCACAGTCTGATTCAAGACTTTGTTGTCCGCTTAAAGACTAATTTGACGTTGAAGAACATATCAGCATATAGCAAGGGTCTTGGTCAGACTGTAAACTTCACTGGCTGATTTGTATATATTTTGTCCCAATTTGATTATGCCCTTTACCCTTGTCCTGCTGAACCCGAGTATACCCTGCCTTTGTAAACAGTGTAGATCCAGATCAGTTGGCTTCTGAAGAAGCAAAATGATCTGGATCTGAACTGTTTGCCATTAAGTATATAAATTTATAGCAACAATTCGGATCAAGCAATCTGATTGGCTGAAAATTAGAAGTGGGTGTGGCATCTTAATTTATTCATCATGACAAGGGTTAAGATACCGACCTGCTGCGTAAGATGTTCTCTCACCATTTTAACCTTAATCATCGACGTTGCTAGGCTACTTTTAAAAATAATTTCCTCTTGAAAAGAAATAGACTAAGCGTTCTTTCTTCCTGAAACAAAATTTGTAGATATGTAAACCTCAACATGACACGTGTACCGAGCAAAGAATCATATCAGCCTGCGCGTCCGCGCAGTTTGACTGATGCAATGCCATGGCGTTTCATGCACACCAGATAAGGAAATCCTGGATTTAACCCCGGGATAGAAATTCTTATCCTACCCAGGGTAAGATAAAAACGAGAATTCTCACGTGTTTGATATGCAGTAGTTGTAATGGACGTCACGTACCCCAGTAAGCATTCTTTATAAATCTATAGCGGGTCGTTATCGGCCCGTCAGGGTAGCTGACGGGCCGATAACGGCCCGCTATAGATTTATAAAGAATGCTAGCAGGGGTACGCTTTCAACATAGTTCAGAAAGTCATTTTTTGCTTGGCGCTTTACACAGAAGAAGTAAATTTACAAACTTTTTTCATAATTTAATGCAAAACCATTTGTCGTAACTACCTATGCACAAAATGTTTTATTCTAGTCATTGTTTTTTGCTTGTTTTTTTTTTTCAAAAATCAAATAGTTTCACTTTTCCCCATATCAAAAAACGAATGCAAATTATGCAGAAATTTGTACGGTAGGTAAATTGGAGGCAAATTTTCAACAAATTCCGCTGGTTCAATTTTTCTGAAAAAGTGTTTGTAAAACACTATGCCCCCAGCTATATGCTAATCGATACAAACTGCCTAAGTTGAAAAGGAACATCTCTGATCAAAATTTGATCAGGTCCTCTGCACCTTAATACCAAACTGCTTGCAAAATTTCATACGCCTAATTCAAGTGGGTCCTTAGATATTTTGCTTACAAGATTTTCATTGGCCTAAGTTTAAAAAGGGACATTACTCCACCTTGACAGAAAAGAACACGGGCCACAACTGGCTCACCTGAGAGAAACCGCCACTGCAGATATGCAGATGGCATGCAACATTTTCCAATACTCTTATAAGGCAATGGCTTAAACAGTTTTTGAGATATCTTGCTTACAAGGTTAAAATGCTGAAATTTTCAAAACACCATAAGTAAAACAAAGTTAGATATTTTTCAGAAGTCATTTGGTTCATCTACTTATCCTGTTCTTTAAAGGTTTTTTTTTTTTTTTTAGCTCTGGCAACCATTTTGTTCAGCAGAGCAGAACCATTTTAGCAATTTTGGCAAAGGGGCATAAGAGGAACATTGATGTGAAATTATTTTGAAGTCTTGCCACTGGCCATGGAGATGTCGTTTAAAGGGTTTAAAGGTTTTTCTATTTTTAGCTCTGGTGACCATTTTGTTCAGCAGAGCAGAACCATTTTGGCAATTTTGGTAATGGGGGATAAGAGGAACATTTCTGTGAAATCAGGACACTGACCAAGGAGATGTTTAAAGGTTTTATTTTAGCTCTGGCAGCCATTTTGTTCAGACGAGCAGAACTTTTTTTAGCAATTTTGGTAAAGAGCCATGCATAAGAGGAACACTTCTGTGAAATTACTTTGAAATCAGGACACTGGCTGCGGAGATGTCTTTTAAAGTTTTTTTTTTTTTCTATTTTTAGCTCTGGTCGCCATTTTGTTCAGCCAAGCGGAGCCATTTTAGTAATTTTAGTTAAAGGCCATTGGTGGAATACTTCTGTGCAAATATTTTGAAATCAGGCCATTGGCCAAGGACGAGATGTCGTTTGAAGATTTTCTATTTTTTAACTCTGAGGGTCATCTTGTTCAATGGAGCAGAGCCATTGCGGCCATCTTGGATTTTCGATCGATACAATTTTAGCTTGTTTCGATCCAGAAGTCATCCTGTTGCTAAAGAGCAAGTTTCGGCTCAAAGCGATCTAAGGTTTGAGAAGAGATGTCGAAAATTGATTTTCAAGATGGCGGCTGTGGTGGCCATCTTGGATATTCTACCGACCCATTTAGCTATTTCGTGTCTCATAAGCGCCCTAATGCTCGTCATCAAGTTTCGATTCAACTGGATTATAGAGACGTCCAAAATATGAATTCTCAGCATTTTCCCATATGAAAGCAAATTTGACCTTGCCGTAAAAAGGTCAAACGTCAACGTAGGACCATCATTTTAGCAATTTTGGTAGATCTCCTGTCCCCGAGGATTTGTGCAAAGATAAGGCCCCAGGGTTTATTTGGTTCTGGAGAAGATTTTTAAAGGTTTTAAAGGGAGAAGTCGTTTGAAATTCTCAACATTTTTTTCCCATACAAAAGGTCAAAATCAATGTACAACAATTATTTTAGCAACTTTGGTAGAACTCTCGTCCCCGATGATTTGTGCAAAGATTCAGCCAAAAGGCATCCTCTGTTCTGGAGAAGATTTTGAAAGGTTTTTACCATATATGGGCATGGCGGCCATCTTGGTCAATGGACTGCAACATTTTAGCAATCTTTCGTTCCCCGAACCTAAGGCGGCTCCACATGAAATTTGAGCTACATTGGCCCAGATGCTTCAGAGGAGAAGTCGTTTGAAATTCTCAAATTTTTTCCCATACAAATGTATGGTGCCCATACAAATGCATAGGGAAGCAAACTTGACCTCGCCGTAAAAAGGTCAAACGTCAATGTACAACAATTATTGTTTGTTTGTGTTGAAGTTTTTCGGCACAGTCAACCCAATGGGGTCATGTCGAGCGCGGTCAGTTTACCTAACCACGCGTTTACTGGGCAGGCTTAGTCCTCTAAGCGGTTAACCAATATTGTGCACATTCTTTCGCCAGAAACTGACAACTGCCCTTCTTGAATCTGCGGAAGGGAGAGAAGACCGTAGAAAATATTTCATGATCAATCTCAACGAAAGTATGTTGCCGACCTCGGCGGGGGTCACCCCGCGACCTCCTGGTCTCCAGTCGGACGGCGCATCCAACTGAGCAACCGAGGTCGGCACAACCATTATTTCACAACTTTGGTAGACCTCTCGTCCCCGATGGTTTGTGCAAAGATTCAGCACCAAGGCATCCTCGGTTCTGGAGAAGATTTTTAAAGGTTTTTACCATATATGGGCATGGCGGCCATATTGGTCAATGGACCGCGACCATTTTAGCAATCTTTCGATCCCCGAACCTAAGGAGGCTCCATATGAAATTTGAACGACATTGGCCCAGAGGCTCCAGAGGAGGTCATTTGAAATTCACATTTTTCCCATACAAATGTATGGTGCCCATACAAATGCATAGGGAAGCAAACTTGACCTCGCCGTAAAAAGGTCAAACGTTAATGTACAACAATTATTTTAGCACCTTTGGTACACCTCTCGTCCCTGATGATTTGTGCAAAGATTCAGCCCCAAGGCATCCTCTGTTCTTGAGAAGATTTTTAAAGGTTTTTACCATATATGGGCATGGCGGCCATCTTGATCAACGGACCGCAACCATTTTAGCAATCTTTCGTTCCCCCAACCTAAGGAGGCTCCATATGAAATATGAGCAAAATTCGCTCAGCGGCTTCAGAGAAGTCGTTTGAAAATGTTAACGGACGGACGGACGAAAAGTGATCACAATAGCTCATCCTGAGCATAGCTCAGGTGAACTATAAACCAAATTGACAATGGGCCATAACTCAATATCTGGCATTATTTATTCAAATGTTAATCAAGTCATCTACTTCTCACTAACAATCTATTCACTAGGTTTCAAGGCTCTAGCTTCAATAGTTTTGGAGATATTGTGCTGACATATTTTCTAAGGGCCGTAACTCAGCAAAGGCACATAAACTTGGCAAGAAAAAAAAGCATGTGTCAGCTATTTTTTCATGAGGATTCCATATATGAAATTTCATAGCTACCAATCTATTCCTCAATTTCAAGGCTCTAGCTTCAATAGTTTTGAGATATTTTGCTGAAAAGATTGTATCAATATTTTTTCAGTGCCATAACTCAGGATAATAATAAAAATATGTGTCAGCTATTTTTTTCATGATGAATCCAAATATGAAATTTAAAAACCCTAGCACGCACAATTCAAAATTTATGCTATGCATTAAAAAGTGTGCAATGCAAAAATGCCCAAAATGACAAAGGGCCATAACTCAAGAAGTACTATTCAGAATTTATTCGAAAGTGAATCAGGTCATCAACTCATCGCTACCAATATATTCCTCAAATTTCAAGGCTCTAGCTTCAATAGTTTTTGAGATACGTTGCTGACAAGATTTCATTCGTATTTTTTCAAAAGGCCGTAACTCAAGAAAGGGGCATTATCCTGATAAGAAAAACAAGAGGCCCACGGGCCACGGCTCGCTCATCCGAGTGAAATAGCCACTGCAGATATGCATTCATTTTTTTCAATTGTCATTGCAACTAATGAAAGGATCATCATTTAATTCTTGGTTTTGAAGAAGAATTATACTTTTTTGGTTTAGGGGCTAGCTAATGTATTTAAAATGAAATTAGCCTCAAAATACCTCATAATTATGTCCAAAATTGGCAATAAACCTTGGATGTTCGCCCGGACAGACTGATACTCAAAATTTTGAACGGTATAACATACACTTGCCACTTTTTGTGGCTGGGCATAAAAATGCAATTTAACTATTTACCCATTATAAGTCAATGGAAGCTTTCTGTTGCCATGCCAACCAAACCAAGAGACTATTTTAGCTATTTTGAATTGCCCTTACCCAAGCAACTTTCGTACCAAATTAGAGTCATACTGCTTGAGTGGTTTCTAAGTTGTCACTTGAAAAAGTCCTTTTTCAAAATTGAATGTTGCCGTGGCATCCAAACAAGATGGCCACCAGTCATAAAAAATATAAACTGGGTAGACAATCAAAAGATCATAACTGCCAAATATGGCTCAGATCATTTCACTGGTTATAGAGAAGGTGCAATTTAACAATTTTCCCATTATAAGTCTATGCGAACTTCTGTTGCAATGGCAACCAAACCAAAGAGGCAGACCACCAAACTTGTCGCCATTTTGAATTGCCTTTAGCCAAGCAATATTTATACCAAATTAGAGTCTTACTGCTTCAGTGGTTTTGGAGGAGTTGTCATTTAAAAAATTCCTTTTTTTTAAATTTAATGTTGCCATGACAACCAAACAAAATCCCCACTGGTCATCAAACACAAAAACCAAGTAGACAATCATCTAATGATCATAACTGCCAAATATGGTTCACCACTGGTTATGGAGAAAATGCAATTTAACCATTTTCCCATTATAAGTCAATGACATAAGCTTTCTGTTGCCATGGTAACCAAACCAAGAGACAGGTCACCACAATTTCAACTATTTTGAATTGCCCTTACCCAAGCAACATTTGTACCAAATTAGATTCATACTGCTTCAGTGGTTTTGAAGTTGTCATTTAAAAATTCCTTTTTTAGAATTTAATGTTACCATGGCAACCAAACAAAATGGCCACCGGTCGATAAACACATAAACTGGGCAGACAATTATCTAATGATCATAAATGCCAGTTATGGTTCACATCACTTAACTGTTTATGGAGAAAATACAATTTAACCCTTTTCCCATTGCAAGTCTATGGGAGATTTCTGTTGCCATGGTAACAAAACCAAGAGGCAGATCACCATAATTTTAGCTATTTTGAATTGCCCTTACCTAACAACATTTGTACCAAATTAGTCATATTGCTTCAGTGGTTTTGACGGAGTTGTCATTTAAAAAACTCCTTTTTTTGGAATTTAATGTTGCCATGGCAACCAAACAAAATGGCCACTGGTCATCAAACACAAAAACTGGGTAAACAATCATCAGATGATCATTACTGCCACATATGGTTCACATCACTTCATAGGTTATGGAGAAAAAACAATCTAACCATTTCCCCATTATAAGTCTATGGGAGCTATCTGTTGCCATGGCAACCAAACCAAGAGGCAGACCACCATAGTTTTACCCATTTTGGTTTGCCCTTACCCAAGCAACATCTGTACAAAATTAGAGTCATACTGCTTCAGTGGTTTTGAAGTTGTCATTTAAAAAAATCCTTTTTTAGAATTAAATGTTGCCATGGCAACCAAACAAAATGGCAGCTGATCATAAAACATATAAACTGGGTCGACAATCATCAGATGATCATAACTGCCAAATATGGTTACCATAACTTCAGTGGTTATGGAGAAAATGCAATTTAACCATTTTCCCATTATAAGTCTATGGTGGCTTTCTGTTGCCGTGGCAACCAAACCAAAAGCCAGATCACCATAGTTTTAACTATTTTTAAATCCCCCCTATCAAAGCAACATTTTTACCAAATTAGGGACAAATCCCATCAATGACTTTGGAGGAGTAGTCATTTAAGTGTTAACTGATGGACAGACGGACAAAGGACAAAAAGTGATCACTATAGCTCATCCTGAGCAGAGATCGGGTTAGCTAAAAATATGTGTCAGCTATTTTTTCATTAGGAATCTAAGTATGAAATTTCAAAACCCTTGCAGGTACAGTTCAAAACTTATGGTATGCATCACTAAGCGTAATGCACATGCGGACGCACAAACCAGAAGCAATATGCCCCTCTAACTTCTTTGAAGTTGGGGGAAAGAAGTTGGGGGCATAAAGAGGGGGTATCCACATAATATTCTCCATATTTTTCCACAAAACCGTTGTTTGTTTGTTTGTGTTGAGGTTTTACGGCCCAGTCAACCCAATGGGGTCATGTCGAGCGCGGTCAGTTTACCTAACCACACGTTTACTGGGCAGGCTTAGTCCTCTAAGCGGTTAACCAGTATTGTGCGCATTCTTTCGCCAGAAACTGACAACTGCCCTTCTTGAATCAGCGGAAGGGAGAGAATGACCGTAGAAAATATTTCATGATCAATCTCTACGAAAGAATGTTGCCGACCTCGGCGGGGGTTGAACCCGCGACCTCCTGGTCTCCAGTCGGACGGCGCATCCAACTGAGCCACCGAGGCCGGCCACAAAACCGTTGTGGGTACTCATTAGAAGTGCCTCGGCTTCTAATGAGTACCAACATGTTTTCATGGAGAAATAAGAAAAATATCAGTACTTTTTGGTTGAAAAAAAAAAAAAAAAAAAAAAAAAAAAAATGGCTTGCAGCTAAGGAGTATAATACTGTAACAAATATCTGTGAGGGTTATAAAGACAAGACTAAACAGAGAAATGGCTTTGGAAGCTTTTCTTCACATGATAAAATTTACAATGACATCAAATGAAGTAAAAAATGATGACAAAATAACTAATGCTACAAAATGATCTGTTAATGATATCAGCAATGAAATGAAACATTAACACTTTGCTTGCTAGGTAAAAATTCCAGATGGCATTTTGGGATATTTTTTCTTATTTTTCCTAGAAATTAGGATTTGACATTGTCAAATCCTATTTTCTAGGAAAAATATCTGTCATCTGCTGTAATTTTTACCCAGTAAGCAAAGTGTTAAACTTACTTTTCAAATGAAAAAGTTCCTGATCAAATATGCCATGGAGATCTCGGATCAGCCTGTGCATGCTTCTTGTAAGGCAAGTGGTTACAGTATCAGTATTCAAGACAAATCAGTCTCTTCAGTTCAAGAAACTGTAACAACTCATTAGCAATGACACAGTGAGTCATACTAACCCTTGTTATGCTGAAAAAATTAAGATGCCACCCCAGTCAGACTAACTGATCCAAATTGTTGCTACAAATCCACATACTGAGTGACAAACAGTGCAGATTCAGATCAGAGGGCGTCTTCAGAAGCCAACTGATCTGGATCTACACAGAGTCACTTCTAATCAGTAATCTGTCTGGAGAAGAAAAATTATCTGGAATTCTGGAGTGCCTTTAAAAATACCAATCTATTTAGCAAACAATCCATGTGCCATGAAAGAGTTTATGCTTCCCTATTACTCAGGAACTTTTTCGCTTGATACAGTTTGTGACACAACAAATTTACAAACATTTTAATACCATTCTCAAAATTCATGCTGCCTCAATAGACTTCTTATAAGTTCAACATGGAAATGATCTATATACTTTTGTTTACAACATGCACTATGTCAAACAAGAGATTCAACACACATTGGAACAGTAAAGGGCCAGATTAGCCTGTTCAGACCTTTAAGGGTGTTATGTTTTTCTTGCAGATTCTGTAACATCTGACATTTCTGCAGAAATCAATGTGGGTTGAGTCAAGTGAAAAAGTGCCTTCGCAGGTGTGGACAGCAAAGGCCCAGTCTGATCAGGGCCTTCACTGTCCGCTAACAACCATTTGACACAGTAGAATGTATCAATGGAGATCAACTGCCCAAATGAGACTTTGTACATGCATGGGATGAATCTGAATCTGTGCATTTTTCGCATGCTAAAACTTTGCATCAGCCCAGATAAGTGTGGGTCTCAGGTTAATATTTTTCCTATTTCTCCTCGAAAACATATGTTGTGGGTATTCATTAGAAGCGCCTCAGCGAGGCGCTTCTAATGAGTACCCACAACATATATTTTCGTGGTGAAATAAAAAAAAAAAATATCAACACTTTTGGATTGAAAAAAAAAAAAGCGCCTTAACTAGAGCAATGTAAAAGACATCTTTTCGCTTGACGTGCCCAAACTTGAAGGCCCTAATCAGACTATGAAGGTAAGTGGCCTCACTTGTAACTTTGATATTCCTGTGTATTGATCTTTCTTGTATGACAGAACTCATACATACTAATAATTGTTTAAAGTGAGACTAGCTTTGGAAAACATTTTCCCTTATGCCAACAGACACAATCCATACCAGAGTTAACACACAGAGAAGACCTTGATGGCAATAATGATGTGCCAGCATTATGGGAAAATGCCATCTTTTCTGATAGCAGTCTCATTCATGTGCCATGATTCTGAGGAAAAAATAAACAATGGGACTGTCAAGTACCTTACGGTCTTATAACATAAGCAAATGGTAGAAGTCAGCCTGTGCACCCATGCAATTTTAACTGACAGTAATTTCCCAGAATTCATGCTGTGAATTAACACTCTGCAGGCTTCGTAAAAAATTCAGCAAGCAGCATTTTGAAAATTTCTTATTTTTCCCAGAAAAAAGACTTTGACAATGGGGAAAACATTCTTTTGACAGTCAATGCAAATTGTCTCCTAAAAAGACAATTTGCATGAAATGTCAAAGCCTGTTTCCAGGGAAATATCAGAAAAATATCAATTTGTCGTTTGTTGAATATACCCACACTGCAAAGGTTAACTTGGTGAAGTATGAAACAAGATATATAAATCACACCCGTATTCTCTGTTTCTACATGTTTGCATTTTATCAACTGTAAAAGATCTTGTTTAAAACTTTATACACTCTTGTAGAACTCTAAAAAGTCCACCATCAGTATGCTAACTGCATACCTCCAGATAAGAGATCTTATCTGTAATATTTTTCTTACTTCTCCACAAAAACGTATGTTGTGGGTACTCAGAAGCGCTTTAGCAAGGCACTTCTAATAAGTACCACAACATATGTTATTGTGGAGAAATAAAAATATCATTACTTTTTGGTGGAAAAAAGTGCCTTATCTATCTAGAGTTATGTACATATGAATATCGTAAGACAAATTTTAATGTTCCTATTTACTTTCCTGGGAATCAGTATGTAACATTTCATTTAAATCATCTCATTCCTTTTAATGCAATTAACAAAACAGCTCTTTTACATTTGCCTGCTTAGTGTACAAACAGCATGTCATAGAGTTACAAAGTCATCAGGACTTGAGATGTTATTTGGCAGATTTTTTTCCTATCAAAACTGGCTGAATAATTTCTGCAAGTAATCAAGGCCCCGGATTGAGATTATCTGAATTCTTAAAATGTCAATCACAACTGCAGCAGACATTTTTTTGTTTATACATTTATCAAAGAAAATAAGGCTCAACATGTCATGTTAAACTGTCTGCTTAGCAGAACAGTCACATGAAATGTCTGGTCTTATAGTCTCTGAAAAATGATAACACTTAGAACATCTTCTTCAGTTTTGCTTGGTGCATAATTCCTCCATCAAAACATTTTGGGTACTCATTTGTCACTAACTAGTGAGGATTATTGCTTTGAGAATTAAGGAAAATATCCAATAATTTACATACACATTGAACATTTATTTAGGGTTCTGCAACAAAGCTGAGCTTTCTTTTTAGTACACCTTTTTTTTTGCACAAATGAAAAAAATAAAAAAAAAACTAATAAAAAAATCTTACACTTGGTTACTCTATCTGGGGCCCTGGTTAATGATCAGTTAAAAATACTTCATATTAAAAACATGATCATCTGTATATTACAGCTGCCAATATAAAAATCTTTGCATGGTGAAATAAAACCTATTGTAGCTTCTCACAAAGAATTCATGAAGTCGGAGCCATTTCTATTACAACAAGATCACGAATGCCTTCTTCACAGTAATCATCACATAATTTAACCCTTCTTATCTGGATACGCATAATGGAGTACTATTATTTGCAATCTTTAGATAAAAAGACTTTTCATCATAATATTTTTTTCCTTCCAGTTTGTTCCAACTTCTGATTTTTTACAGAAAACATCTTAGCTCACCCTCTTGCAAATATACACATGTAAAAAGTTCAGAACCATTTCCATTAAATTAAGTGTTAAAATGATCTTTTGCAGATAGTAAGTTGCACATTGAAATCGAAACAGGTCCAGTAATTTATCATGGAATATACCTTAACTATGTCAGTAACCGGAGTTTCTGAAACGGACACTTCCATATTTGAATAGGGTTGGAAGCATTGTTCTAGATAGCAGTATCAGTCAAAAATCAAAACAGAATGGCAAATTTGTTATATGCGGATCTTCTTTCACCATAGATTAGGAGAGAGCTGCAGATAAATGTATCCTAAATTACACTGAATTTGTAGACTGTGCCTTACTTTTGACAATGTGTATACATATATTCTAAACATTCTACATGTAACAATACTCCCATCGAACAATTCTGCTATAGATTCTACTAAAGTAAGCTTTTGAACAACTCCATGCTAACCTTGATTTAAGAAGGCCCGTACTGGTTAACATCAGAAAAATGCCTACAAATTGCACCCAGAAATCTTCTTGCTATAAATAATGTGTTTGATGTTAAAAACTGGTCCAAGGAACTGAAAGTCTACACAAGCATTCTATAAGTATCTGACATGATTATTTTGTTTCACTGGTGTGACAAATGGGAGGCAGCAGATAAAACTGTTTTCTTCTTTACCACCTCTTTTTAAAACCACCGCCTCTACCTCCTCTGCCACGTCCACGACCGCCACCACCACGACCGCCTCCACCTCCCCAGCCGCCGCCGCCGCCACCCCAGCCGCCGCCGCCGCCTCCTCCCCATTTACCGCCTCCGCCACCTCCCCATCCTCCGCCACCGCCTCCCCATCTTCCTCCACCACCTCCACCCCATCCACCGCCGCCTCCACCCCAGCGACCTCGGCCTCCGCCACCACCCCAGCCTGAAAGAAATGGGTTAAATGGCTACAGTGAAGTCTCAGACCAGTTTGCCTACCAAGCAAGTCCATCAGCCCTTTCACTGCTAATTAATACAAACATTAATGTGTTAACACTAAATATTCAGACATCTTAATTCCTTTCCATACTTGTCTTAAAATTTGAACAAGTTTATTTTAATACCTACTGACGTGTTGTTATCGTGGCACTTTGAATACATACTCACATTTTCGTGCAAATTTAAAAATATTTCTAGGATACTCCTCTTAACCCATTATAGACTGAACAGACTTCTCCCCACACTTCCTACTGGAAGAGACCAATTTCAATTTTAGGTATGTGAGGCTATGCAATTTAGATATTCCTACAGAAAAATGGCATAACTATTTGCAACCAGTGGAGACCCTGATCAGACACTGCAGAATGTGGCATCTGATCTGGGTCTGCACTGTTTGCTAATTACACATTTAGGGATCTCCAGACTACAATACTACAATAGGTTAATTGGAGCTAGGAGAAAAACAAATCAAACTTTATTTTCCTGATAGTCTAGGCCTTTGTTTGCGTACATGGCTTTATGTAGAATTTTAAGATCCTAGTCAGCAGTGCAAGTAAAAATAACATATCCACATTATCCCAAGAGTTGCATAAAATCAATATTTTTATTATTTTCACTATTTGGACACCTTAATTCTTTACCACACATGCCCTAAAAATTGAACAAGTTCCATTTTGCTCCTGTTGGTGTGCTTAAAATTTTTTTATCTGTACCTATGATAATAAGTTTTGAAGGACTGATATTATAAAAAGGCTGACACATGCTATCTCTAAAGCACCCACCTTTTTTGAGCTTGTGTGTTCAGACTAAATATATATTTCATTATAACACTTACCGCCACCTCCACGTCGGCCACCGCCGCCGCCTCCGCCACCTCCACTCTCTTTGTCTGTGGCAAATGCCAGCTGAACAGTCCTACCATTGATTTCTATTCCATCCTTCTCCTTCTGAGCAGCTACTGCATCATCCACATTGGAGAACTCAACAAATGCAAACCTGAAAAACAAACGCAGAAATTTATAGTTAAATAGCCCAAAGCTCCAGTTTAGAGGGGGTATCCACTATCTACCTAATATTTTTCTTATTTCTCCATGAATACATATGTTGTGGGTACTCATTAAAGTGCCTCAGTGAGACACTTCTAATGAGTGCCACAACATACAATTTCATGGAAAAATAAGAAAAATGTCAGTACTTTTCAGTTGAAAAATAAAAGGCTCCTTAACTGAAACTATGAGCCAGAACATGAGAAAATGTACTTTGCTATGTGTATGCATTGAAGACTTGAATGGCCTTGATCAGCCAATGAAGAGAAATGACAAAAAAAATATCAACAGGTCATTTGACATCTTCAAAGTGACCGTGTCCTAATTTGTAGACCTAGGCAGGCCCTACACAAGAGCCTGATACAAAGCTTTAATTCCTCATGTGAAAGGAAATGACATACCAGTACTTTGTACCAACAAATATGAAAATTATTGGACTTTTTATGCATTTTATGTCGAACAAAAGTATATAATTTGGCCCTGCTGACATGGATTGAAGAATTCAATAGCAATAAAGAAAATGTTGGTCTCGCAGTGTGTGTGTGTGTGTGTGATCTCAGTCCCAGATTGCAGTCTGATTCAATGTTTTCAAAATATTGCAAACGCACAAAATATGAGAATAACTGGTGAAGAGATTGGTAAGATGTGTAGAATTAAAAAAAAACAAAAAACCAAAGGATTGATTTTTAAAGTTAATTAATGGACATTACCAGAAACTATACACCCCCTGAACATACTTTACAAAGTATACAAAGTATTACACACATATAGAGCCGGCCTCGGTGGCTCAGTTGGATGCGCCGTCCGACTGGAGACCAGTTCGCGGGTTCAACCCGCCGAGGTCGGCAACATTATTTCGTGGAGATTGATCATGAAATATTTTCTACGGTCATTTTCTCCCTTCCACTGATTCAAGAAGGGCAGTTGTCAGTTTCTGGCGAAAGAATGTGCACAATACTGTTTAACCACTTAGAGGACTAAGCCTGCCCAGTAAACGTGTGGTTAGATAAACTGACCGCGCTCATTGGCCCCTGGGTTGACTGGGCCGTAAAACCTCAACACAAAAAACAACAACACACATATAGCAGTATAAACATATCAAAACAAGTAATTACCACACCCCTCCCCTTAAAAAAATCCCTATCAACCCTACTTATTTCTTTTTCTAACATGTTACCTTGAACAGTCACATTTTCTATTTGGCCTTATCCAGGCTTTCAAGTGCTCCCCCCCACCCCCCCCTCAACTCCCCATCGAAAAATAGGGATAAAGTAAGGCTCAAAATTTAGAAAAAGTAAGGCAAAAGTAGGAATTTCTTTAATGAAAAGTAGGGATATTAGGTATGTTCTGAGTGTTTCAGAAAAGATACAACTAGAATTTGTTTTTCTACAAAAACACAGATGTCTCCCCCCTTTTTGGTGTCATATTGTATTGTACATTCAGCCAACATTTATATTAACTAATGAGATTTATAAAAAGTACAAATGCAAGAGTTATGGTGCTTGCATTTTGCATGTGTTTAACTTGATATTCATATAAAGTTTCATGAAGATATCTTGAAAGGTTTTCAAGTTATAGAGTGGACATTTTTTTTATGACGGCAAAGTTCCAAGGGCAATAATTCAAAGAGTATAAATGCAAGGTTATGGTTCTTGCCCTCTGCACGTCGACTAATGTTGATTGATATTTACATGAAGTTTCTTGAAGATATCTTGAACAGGTTTCAAGTTACAGAGCGGACACAATTTTGTGACAAAGTTCAAGGGAAATCACTCCAAAAGTATAAATGCAAGAGTTACGGTTCTTGTGGTCTGCACATCGTCTGAAGTTGATTGATATTTGTATGAAGTTTCTTGAAGACAGCTTGAACGGTTTTCAAGTTATAGAGCAGACACAATTTTGTGGGTCCAAGGGAAATAACTCAAAAAGTATAAAAGCAAGAGTTATGGTCCTTGCGCTCTACACGTTGTCTAATGCTGATTGATATTCATATAAAATTTCGTGAAGATAGCTTGAACGGTTTTCGAGTTATAGAGCGGACATGATTTTGTGAGAGTCCAAGGGAAATAACTCAAAAAAGTATAAAGAGTTATGGTTTTTGCGCTCTGCACGTCGGCTAACGTTGATTGATATTTATATGAAGTTTCCTGGAGACAGCTTGAACAGTTTTCAAGTCATAGAGCGGAGACGAGTGTGACAGACAGAGGCCCAGGGGAAAAACATGTCTCCCAACCCTAAAGGGGGGGAGACATAATAAGCAAAGCAAAATTTTTTTTCTGAAAAATAACATTGCATTACCATGGAAAGGAAATATAAAAAAAAAATGTTCCAAAAAAGGAGTTACAACTGAAGTCAGAATATTTTATAAAGTTTTGCAACATGGCTGCTCAGATTAAGTTGATCTGATTTTTACCGACTCAGAGCGAGCCAGTGAAGCAATTACAATTTTTGGTCACTTCAAACATTTTTGGACAGAAAAGTAGGGATAGTAGGGCATTTTCAGAGAAAAGTAGGAGCAAAAAATAGAAGTACGGAAAAGTAGGGCCCGCTTGAAAGCCTGCTTATCTGAAATCCCCTGTTTGTTCTCCTACAGTTTACTCACCCTTTAGGTCTATCATTGTTGGGGTTGGTGGGTATTCTGGCTGCTTCACAGCCGGGGAAATGCTCCTTCAGCTCTTCTTCACTCACATCAAATGACAGGTTTCTAACAAAAATCACTTTGGATGGACCTAGGAGAGATAAAATGAGCCATTCATTGTCTCGATATGTGTGGGCATCTGGTAAATATTTTTCTTATTTCTCCAAGAAAACATATTTGTAGGTGCTCATTAGAAGTGCCTCACTAAGGTGCTGCTAATGAGTACCCACAACATGTTTTCATTGAGAAATAAGAAAAAATATCGATACTTTTGGATTGAGAAAAAAAAAAAAAAAAAAAAAAGGTCTTATCAAAAGCGATGCCACGACATGAGAAGAGATGTCTTTGAAGTAATTGCAAACAGTAAAGATCCAGATCAGCCAGTAGAGATATACAGTCTGATCAGGAACTTTACTATATTATACAGTACTTTTTGTTCCACAGCACCCAATAATTCTACTAGCGGTAAGTGAAGGTCCTGATCAGACTGCATGCATGCACAGGCTAATCTGGGCCTTAAATGTCCACATATGCCCAATCTGGGCCTTCTCTGTCCGTATTTGCCCAAATTGCTAGGCAGCCAATGGTAACTAGTAACGGTGTTTTCAGAGAAAACAGATGTCCCCCAACCATGAATTTTCAGTTTTTCTATTGCCGTAACCTTGAAAATTAGGTCAAAGTCATCAAAATCTAATCAGTTCCTTGTCATGTCCCAATTATTTAGCCATGAAACTGGTAAGAATCCAACCACTGGTTCACAAGATATTGTGCAGACAAGAAAGTGTCATGCCGACGGGATCCAGACCAAAATCAACATGTCCCTCTCCCCATATGGTGAGGGACTTAAATATGGACTAAGCTACTGCTAGTATCATAAACAGAATCAATGTTAAAATTTCAGGAAGCTGTCAAATTTTGAACTCTTTGTGTGTGTGTGTGTTCATAAAACATTTGAGTTGTAAAAATAATGCATGATTGCTACAAAGGCCTGATTTTGGTAATCAGACGCCAGCAGGACAGAATTACCTTGTGCAGGAAAAGAAACCAAGATTTTTGGCACTTGCCAAACTGAACATGAGATTCTCTGAAAATTACTTGCCCACAGATATTTTACATTTGCCAGAAATAGACTTATGTTTATATTCCTACTGCAGTTCAACTAAAATAATTCAGCCTACTGCTCAAGAAATAACATTCTGCCAGTTTATATTGTACTTAACCCCAGAGAAGCAGTATCCGGATAAACATTTTTACATTTCGACATGCTATTTCATCATGAAAACAAAGTTGTAGGTGCTCATTGGAAGCTCCTCACCCAGGAGCTTCCAATCAGTACCCACGTTTTCCATACTTCTTTCAATTTTAACTCTTTAATGTCAAATTACTGTTATTTCAAAAAAAAATATCTGGTCCCTCCGACATTGAGATAACCGAGTTGACTGTATTAACCCATTTTAGTCTGGAGCCCCCAAAAAGGGTACTTGGCAAACAATGCAGACCCCAGATGGTGTCTGATCATGGTCTTCACTGTTTGCAAATAGCTTAGCCATTTTTCTCCAGGAATATCTAAATCAAATAGTCCGACTTACTGAAAATCGTATCTTCCAATAAATAGTATGGGTGGCAGTTTATTCAATTTTTGATTGTGTTGGGGTTTAACGACACGTCAACCCTTGAGGGTCATTTTGTGTCGTCTCCCAGAGAAAGGGAGAAAAGAGATAGAAGAGAGAGTAGAGGAGATGAAAGAGAGGGACAGGGAAGAAAGAGGAACAGGAATGAAAGTGAAGAAATAGAAGAAATAAAAACATTCCCCCTCTACCCTTACCCACTACAAGGATAGCAGGCCTTGCCCAACTGTAAGCCAATATCAGTTGGACGCCCCGGTGATCTAAGATACACAGCACCTTCGCACCACCCGACCACCCCCTCAGTTTATTCAGTCTAAAATGGGTTAATACCTTTTGGCTGGAAAAGTGTCTTATTTTGAGCTATATATTAAGCTATATATTACTTCTTCTGTGTGTAGTTAAGCTTATTTCAAACGTACAGTCGACTCTCGTTATCTCGAATTCCAAGGGACTCTATTAAATACTTCGAGATGTCCGTACCTCGACATATAAGATTTGCAGAATTGAGGAAAAAATTATTTGACAAATATATATGTAATTGGACTCTTGAAGTCTGAGATATATTGAAAATATTGTGGAAAAGAGGAGAAATTGCTCCTTAGGAGCAATTTCTCCTCTTTTCTACAATATTTTTTTACCTGTTGTTAGATGTTCATGTTTAGGCAGGGGCCAGATTTTCACTTTGAGATAAGAGGTTATTCGAGATAAGCAAGGTCGAGATAACGAGAGTCAATTGTATTTCAAACTTACTAAATCCTCTAAGGCCCTTTCTAGCCATGTTAACGTGCTGACTCTTATCATTGGTGTAGTCAAGGAAGATCTGTTGTCCCTCCAGTTCTCCTCCTTGTTTCTCTTTCAGCTGTTCCTCCATAGTCTCAATCGACTCAAACACAACATAACCAAACCTGTCGGTAAGCAGAATTCACAGTTAACACTTTCACCACTGAGTTTCTTAAGTAGACTCTTCCATCTTTGATTTTTGGACATATCCATTGTTGCAGATGGGGTGTCATTCAAAAATCCAAAACCAAATGGCATACAGTGTAGATCCTGATAAGACAGCTTCGTCTTATCTCGATCTACACTGTTTGCAAAGGCATTTGTGTTGGTCTGCAGGGTACCAAGTGTTAACCAGAACTTCAGGGCCCAGTTGTTCAAAGCGAACGACATCATTAGTTAACAATTCTTTAAAATTTACATTGAATGATACGCAAATATGCTGAAGTTTTTTGCTGAAAAAATGTGAGTAGCTTTTGCAGTGCAAAAGCTACTCACATTTTTTTCAGCAAAAAATATCAGAATATTGTGCATTGAATCCACTAAAACAGTTAACAAAATGACCGTTAACGAGCTCATTAAGCTAACGATGCTTTGAACGGCTGGGCCCAGAGATATAAATGTTGATTTCTTTTTCTTTCTCATTAAAAAAAAACAAAAAACGAAACAAAAAACTTAAAAAAATTCATAGGAGCATCCCCATATGCTCTTGGCATACTGTTTTCACTTTGCTCTTGGCATGCTCTAAAGTGTTCTGACCTCTTAACCCCTGAATATATTAGTCCTAAAATTTAAATGCATCCATTTTACTACCTGTAGATATAACGCTAGATGAATGGCATACTATATACCTAGATCAGATACCACATTCTGCAGACATTGAGAGTATGATGCGGCTCTACAGTTTACTTAGGCAGGCCCATTCTGCTCCGGCTTGTCTGTTCAATAACTTAGGATATATAATCGAATATGTTTAAGAGATCTCTGAAGGGAAATCAGAATATGTAGACTTTTACAGGTAACCTCTTTACAGAAAAAGTGCTTTTTTATCATCAGTAGAATTTCAATTAGCTCAAGTCTCTATTTAACCCTTGTCCTGCTGAACCCAGATATACCCTGTCTTTGCAAACCATGTAGATCCAGATCAAATGGCTTCTGACGAAGCCAAATGACCTGGATCTGCACTGTTTGTCATTCAACATGAGACTTTATATCAACAATCAGGATTAAGTAATCTGATTGGCTGACAAGTAGAAATGGGCATGGCATCTTAATTTATTCAGCATAACAAAGGTAACAAAGGGTTGGCACCAAATTTCATGTCACAATGAGAATAATAAGTCATCTTTAAAAAATGTTTTCAGAGAAATCAAATCATTTCAGTCACAATGTAAGAAAACCTAGCTTCAGACAAGTGCCCAGCAAAGATTCACACCAACCTGCGTATTCAGTCTGATCAGAATCTCCACTGGGCCATTTTGAATAGCAAAGGATGCAGTTACTTCATACAGACAATGATGACTGATGAGACTGCGGATGGGCAGGCTGATTTGAGTCTCCATGGGCACACATGCTAGAAGGTAACTTTATTTCAAAGCAGTTTCTATTCTCATTCATCCACCACTGAACAAAGATCTACTTACCCTTTACATAAACCATCTCTCTTCTTGGGCAGTCGGATCTCATCAATTTCAGCAGGAGAAAAGAAATCACGAAGTGTGTCTTCGGTTACGTTTTCTGTCAGGTTCTTTACAAACAATGTCTTGTCATCTCCTGTAATTTAGAGAAAAGTTCTGCCATTATAATACCTTACCAGTACAAGCAGAGCAGGTCCTTCCCCTCTAACAGACACCACAACCTAAAAGTACAGGGTCCAGTTGTTCAAAGCATCGTTAGCATAACAAGCTTGTTAGTGGTCAAAATGTTAACTGTTCTAGTAAGTACACTATCTAATTCACAGGTATTTTTGCTGACAAAATGTGAGTAGCTACTTATATTTTTTCAGCAAAAAAATATTAGGGTATTTGTCAGATTTAATGATCAAAGTTTTAACGATATGTTAACGGCATCGTTAGTATGAACAACTGGGCGGATTTTTTTTTTTTTTTTTCTTATTTTATCTGTGGAACATTTTTTGGGTACTCAACAGAAGCACCTCCATGAGGCACTTCTAATGAGTACACACAACCAGTTTACATGGAGTAATAATGACATATCAATACTTTTGAGATAGAAAAAAAAAAAGCCTTATCTAGGGCTACAAGTGATCATTTGAGGACATTTAACCACCAGTTTAGACATATAAATCAAGTTCATGAGAGATATCAACTCCTAGCGTGCTGAATAAATTCAGCTGCCATGCCTGCTTCTAAGTCAGCCAATCAGATTGCTTGATATGGTTCCTGATATAAATTCACATACTAAATGGCAAACAGCGCATATCCAAATCATTTGGCTTCTTCAGAAGCCCAACTAATCTGAAACTACACTGTTTGCAAAAGGCAGAGCATACGCAAGGGTTCAGCAGGACTGGGGTTAATACAAGGGACTTGAATATGTGTAATTAAACTGTTCAGTCAAGTGCCAAGGTAAATTTTGATATTTCTCAACATATCATTCTCAAAAATGCACTCAGACATATACGGTGGTTAAATCCTACATCATCTTTATCAGCGTGGTACATGACAGATGTCATCATGGTGCAGTTAGAAGAAATGTTAACCCATACATAGCTTTTTATAAGATGCCTTTTTCAATCCAAAAGTATTGATCTTTTTCTTATCTCTCCATGAGAACAAATGTTGTGGGTTCTCATTAGAAGCAGACAGTATTCAAATTTATAGCAGACAGTATTCTAATTTACTCTTTTTTTCATAGAAAATAAAGGCCCAATATTTCTTGGGAATCATCTGCCTGTTTATTTCATAGAGGATTTTTTTTTTTACTAGCAGCTTCCCTATCTTGTTTGTTTGTGTTGAGGTTTTACGGCCCAGTCAACCCAATGGGGTCATGTCGAGCGCGGTCAGTTTACCTAACCACACGTTTACTGGGCAGGCCTAGGCCTCTAAGCGGTTAACCAGTATTGTGCGCATTCTTTTGAACCCGCGACCGCCTGGTCTCCAGTCGGACGACGCATCCAACTGAGCCACCGAGGCCGGTGCAACCTCCTGGTCTCCAGTCCGATGGCGCATACAACTGAGCCACCGAGGCCGGCCTTCCCTATATTGAACTCTAGGGAAAGGACATACTCAAATAACACTATATAGGCTACAGACTACCAGCAGGTAGAAGGGAAATTTGTACCCCTGACAATTTGTCTTCAAAGCAAACACCCAAATTATACTATTTTGCTAATCAAAGCGGGCAAAAAACACTTTAGAAACAGGAAAACAATTTGGAACTAAATTTGTATGGAACCAACCCAGTGCTCTGTAATTTTAGCAGTCCGTGATCCTGCAACAGTCAGACCATAGCTCTTGATAAGTACAGTCAAACCTCGTTATCTGGAACTCGCTTATTTTGAATTACCGCTTATCTCGAAGTAAAAATCTGGTCCCTGTTTTAACATGAAACTAAGGAGCAATTTCCCCTCTTTTCCACATTATTTTATATATATATTTCTAACTTCAGGAGTCAAATTACATATTCATTTGTTAAATGTGGTTGTTCAATTTATTGTTTTCCTCACTCTCTCAACTCTGATATGTCGAGGTACGGATATCTAGAAGTATTTCAGTGAGTCCCTTGGAATTCGAGATAACGAGAGTCGACTGTATTTACCTTTTTCTTACTTCTCCATGAAAAAATATTTTGTGGTATTCATTAGAAGTGCCTCGATGAGGCGAGCACCCACAACATATGCTTTCATGGAGAAATAAGAAAAATATTTACCCGGTACCCACTATTATCTAGACCAATGCAAACTGTATGCAATGCAAAGATCCTAGTAAGACTGCACAAATGAGGAATGTCATACCTCAAGATAGGATGGTTATCCTGAAAATATTTTCCTCTCTGTCAAACAATATAATGGTGCTTAAGAACTGACACGAATAAATGTTAGACAATGCACTCAGACAAGATTCGGTGAGTAAGTTAACATCAACCTCATCAGCGTGGTACATGACAAGTGTCATCACAGTGCATTTATTTATTCACTGTTGCATTAGAAGATACCGCGGTGTGCTCCCTTGGTAAATCTCCTCATGTTTAACACTAAGCACTCTGGGTAAAATTTTAAGCAGACAACATTTTAAAATATAGTTTTCTCTTTTTTTCCCAAACCATTTGCATGAAATGCCAAATCCTATTTTCCGGGTATAAAAAGAAGAAGATCATCTATGTGCTGTCTGCTGAATTAGCCTAGAGAGCAATAAAGGTTTAATTTAAATTCAGTCTGTCTACACAATATAAAAATTCTCCACCATATTTACCCTAAATATTACGCCATTTCAACTCCTTTTCATAATTGTCCTTCAATTTAACAACTCCATTTTACTACCTGTTAGTATGTCTTTAACCTTGTCCTGCTGAATTAAGATGCCATGCTCTTTATAAAATTTCAGCCAATCAGATAACTTGATCCAGATTGTTGTTTTAAGTTCACAGACTGAATGGCAAACAATGCAGATCCAGATCAGTTGGCTTCTTAAAACCAACTGATCTGGATATTCACTGTTTGCAAAGGCAAGACATATATGGCTTCGGCAGAACAAGAGTTAAAAGCTGCTGGAACAAGGTGGCAAACAGTATAGATACAGACCAGATACAAATTATCTGTGACATCTTATCTGGGTCCAGGCTGTTTGCTCAGGCTGGTCTGTCCCAATACTTTGGTTAAATATATGGTACCTAGTTAGTTACACATTAGCAAAACAACTTAAGATTCATTTGTTTGTCTTTGATTTAATGCCAGCATACTGGGTAAAAATTTCATACTAAAATACTTATCTTTTATTTTAGAGAAAACAGGTTTTGACATTACATGTCAATTATCTTCAATAGACACAATTTGCACGAGATGTCAGACAAACCCTGTTTACTGACTAGGTAAAATAAGAATTTGTTTGTGTTGAGGTTTTACGGCCCAGTCAACCCAATGGGGTCATGTGGCACGCGGTCAGTTTACCTAACCACACTTTTACTGGGCAGGCTTAGTCCTCTAAGCGGTTAACTAGTATAGTGCGCATTCTTTCGCCAGAAACTGGCAACTGCCCTTCTTGAATCAGCGGAAGGGAGAGAATGACCGTAGAAAATATTTTGTGATCAAATCTCCACGAAAGAATGTTGCCGACCTGGCAGGGGTTGAACCTGCAACCTCCTATCACCAGTTGGATGCGCATCCAACTGAGCCATCGAGGCCGGCAGGTAAAATAAGAAACATTGTATTTCAAATTGTTGTATATCAATGTGCAACGATCCTAGTAAGAGCTCGCAAAGGAATCTCAGTTCTAAATAAGAATGTCATCCTCAAAATATTTTCCTCAGGGTCAAACAATATAATGGTACTTAAGATATAATTCGAATAAATGTTCGACAGTGCACTCAGACAAGATTCGGTGAGTAAGTTAACATCAACTTCATCAGCGTGGTACATGACAGATGTCATCACAGTGCACTCATTTATTCACTGTTGCCAAAGAAGATACTGTGTGCCCTCCCTTAGTAAATTCCATTTTTAACTTTTAACTGCTAGGCAATAATCCCATAATGCTAAGTAATAATCTGAAGCAAGATATTGTCAGTATCATTTGATCTATGACGTTTCTACCAAATCCATCAATGCATTCTAGTGATACCGACTGGAAACCATTTCTGTACTGTTTGCAAATTTTGCCCATTAATCACTCGAACCTTTAGGAGCAGTTTGATCTGGGTCTTCAGTTTGCTCAGCCCTCCTTGTCCAAATGTTAAGCATAAATATTTTATCCCAGACCATCTATTTTGTTTAAGAAAACATGAAAATTAGGTAGGGTAGGGTTACCCTAAACACGTATTTTTTTTTTTATTTTGGCCTCATCCTGTGCATGAGCAAAGTATCATCCGGGCCTTTGCTCTCGATTCACACATTCTGTAGGATGTTTGTTTATTTGTGTTGAAGTTTTACGGCCCAGTCAACCCAATGGGGTCATGTCGAGCGCCTTCAGTTTACCTAACCACACGTTTACTGGGCAGGCTTAATCCTCTAAGCGGTTAACCAGTATTGTGCACATTCTTTCGCCAGAAACTGACAACTGCACTTCTTGAATCAGTGGAACGGAGAGAATGACCGTAGAAAATATTTTGTGATCAAATCTCCACGAAAGAATGTTGCTGACCTGGCAGGGGTTGAACCTGCAACCTCCTGATCACCAGTTGGATGCGCATCCAACTGAGCCATCGAGGCCGGCAGGTAAAATAAGAAACATTGTATTTCAAATTGTTGTATATCAATGTGCAACGATCCTAGTAAGAGCTCACAAAGGAATCTCAGTTCTAAATAAGAATGTCATCCTGAAAATATTTTCCTCAGGGTCAAACAATATAATAGTACTTAAGATATAATTCGAATAAATGTTCGACAGTGCACTCAGACAAGATTCGGTGAGTAAGTTAACATCAACTTCATCAGCGTGGTACATGACAGATGTCATCACAGTGCACTCATTTATTCACTGTTGCCAAAGAAGATACTGTGTGCCCTCCCTTAGTAAATTCCATTTTTAACTTTTAACTGCTAGGCAATAATCCCATAATGCTAAGTAATAATCTGAAGCAAGATATTGTCAGTATCATTTGATCTATGACTTTTCTACCAAATCCGTCAATGCATTCTAATGATACCTACTGGAAACCATTTCTGTACTGTTAACAAATTTTGCCCATTAATCACTCGAACCTTTAGGAGCAGTTTGATCTGGGTCTTCAGTTTGCTCAGCCCTCCTTGTCCAAATGTTAAGCATAAATATTTTATCCCAGACCATCTATTTTGTTTAAGAAAACGTGAAAATTAGGTAGGGTAGAGTTACCCTAAACACGTATTTTTTTTTTATTTTGGCCTCATCCTGTGCATGAGCAAAGTATCATCCGGGCCTTTGCTCTCGATTCACACATTCTGTAGTATGTTTGTTTATTTGTGTTGAAGTTTTACGGCCAAGTCAACCCAATGGGGTCATGTCGAGCGCCGTCAGTTTACCTAACCACACGTTTACTGGGCAGACTTTATCCTCTAACAGGGTTCTCGGGGACGCAGGATTCGGGACGCATAAATCAGGGTCCGGACTCCTCAAAATTCCCAAAGCCGAGTCCGCCGAACGCATGTTTTTTCCCCGTGGGACTACTACTAATTATGGTCGGATTATCTGACTGAAGTATAAAGTCCGCCGCGTGTTATTCGTATCGTCGGTAGTACTTCAAAGAACAGTAATAATCCGCCGCGTGCTTTTCACACCTGCGACAGTACCGTTATTTGCAAAGCAAGCGGTAGTTAAACAGGTGTTGGCAGTTCACACTTCAGCGATCGAGTAATTAAAGCATGCGACAGACATCGGTATGCGACCCCTTCCCTCACTGTGTATTGCCTGCACCACCGACTGATTCATCGAAAATACACGCGCAGGTATCATGAATTCATCCGTTTATGTTTTTTTTGTTTGTTTTTTTTTGTTATTAGCAGATCATTTTTTTTTTCAATTTAAAAATTTTCGGACGCTGAATTTTCGTCACTAACATCAAAAACGCCCGCTTTTTTTTTTTTTTTTTTTTTGTTAAAAGACACGTGTCTCAGACAAGTGTACCTTATCCCTTTGCGAGATATCAGTCTGCGCTCAGGTCTGCGGTTCTAAACGGTTATTCCTGCTTGTCACTAAGAAAAAAAAAACAAAGTTTCCCAAGTCCCGGACGACGGTATATGATTCGGGACTGTTATAGTTTAAGTTACATTTCTATTGCTCCCGCATGAAGAAAGCACGTGCTCATAATGGTAGCGCCTGCTCGTAAGAGTAACGTCATTTGACAGCGTGGCGGGAAACCGTTTTGGAAGAAAAACGAACTATTACCATGTTGCATAGTAGAGAACGTTCTTGTCAGAAATGCATATGAATCAGACACATATTTAAAATAGAACTAAATTATCAAGAGTTTTTCGGCAAATCAAAGCAGTTGATCGAAAAGATAGTGAAGAAGTCCCGGACATTTTTTCGCAGCATGTATTGATCGCAGCACGGTGCTAATGTAAACACTGAAATGACGTTTTGCGGGAAGCTCAACAGAAGTGTCCATGATCAGAATGTGCGGATATATATTGCATATATCAGTTTGCGATAGCATATAACGGAGCTTTAATAAGTTTTGATTAAAGTATTTTCTCTTATATACATAACACTCAAGATCACTTAATACAGACAGCAACGAACCAAACTTTTTGGGTTGGGGTATTGAATTTAAGGGCGACGATCTTTACCATGCAAGTAAAATAAGTTATGGTTGTCATGTCTGCAGTCATATCTTCCTGGTCTGCAAAGATGTGTCTATTTTCCCATCAGGGAGACATGACGTCATCCTAATTTATGGGCAAACTCTATTGAATGAACATCCTGGGGATGTGTGATAATGACTACCAGTTTGTTACACACACATTACTATATAATAATAACACATAAAGCAAAGCAGAGACCAAAATCAGTTGGTAAAAAAAAAAAAAACACAAAAAGTATGTGAAAATAAGGAAACTGATTCGCCATTCGGTATTAACAGAATGAAGTTCGCTGGGACATGCTCACTATTAAAGGAGAGTCATGAAAAAAAAAAAAAAAAAATGGGACTCCTATTTTTGGGGAGCGGGACTCCTACTTTTTGGCTGGGACTCCTACTTTTTATAAAAAGGGAGTCCGGGACTCCCACTTTTAAAATCCTAGTGAGAACCCTGCTCTAAGCGGTTAACCAGTATTGTGCACATTCTTTCACCAGAAACTGACAACTGCCCTTCTTGAATCAGCAGAAGGGAGAGAATGACCGTAGAAATTATTTCATGATCAATCTCCACAAAAGAATGTTGCCGACCTTGGCGGAGGTCGAACACATGACCTCCTGGTCTCAAGTCGGACGCGCATCCAACTGAGCCACCGAGACCAGCTCTGTAGTATGTAATGATCCTGTTAGTGAACAGTGAAGGCCCAGATCAGACTGCTTGGATGTACAGGCTGATCTGGGCCTTTGCTGTCTGCATATGCCCTAAGATATATTATGTAATTAAGTGGAAAGCTATACATACTAGGGTTACTGGGTGGTTTCTCCTGAGCCTGAGCTCCCTTCGGTTTCGCCTTGTCTATCCTGATCTCACTACCATTGAGCTCTTTACCGTTCAATCCCAGAACTTCCTCCTCAAACTCTGGTTCAACATCAATGTAACCAAATCTGAAAATGGATGGGTACAACAGACTAGTATTGGAGTCATAAATGTTTTCCTTCTCCAAGGCATGATGATGAGATTGCTGATGATACATGGTTGAAGAACACAGTCTTTTAATTTGCTGTATATATGTGTTAGAACATCAAACTTTCATTCTAGGCATGTCCTGAAATAAATGGTTATGGTAAATGTCTTAAAATTTCGTACACTGTCAGGCAAAATGGCACATGAAAACAGTGCGGACAGGAGCAGTCTGATCAGGGTCTACACTGTTTGCCATTCAATTGTGTATTTTGAGAAACAACTTCATTTAAAACGAAATTTAGGCCAAAAAAGGAATTAAATTAATAAATTTCAGGACATTTACTGTATTTATTTTTGTAATGCTGCTTGTTTCAAGTTCAACACACCAGAGCAATAATCACAGTACTGAGTAAGCTGTCAGATTAGTTTACTTATTTCTCCATGAAAATACATGTTGTGGGTTTGAGGCACTTGTAACGAGTTCCCACAACATTTTAATGGAGACAAAATAAACTTGTTTTCATGGCGAAAAAATTGTCTTTATGAAGAAAAAACGTACATTTTTGGATGACAAAAGGGCCATATCTGGAGCTATGGAACTGCTAGAAACCAGCAACAGCGTAACACCACTAAAATGCACTGGCAGTATTTGTTTCTTGTATCAGTATTTTCTTTGTCAAATGTTTCTGTCTTTAAAAAATGCTTATTTTTACACCAGACTTTGCAAACATATTACCAAGGATGCCATCAGTGAGAATAATATCATTTTTTTTTGCCCATCTCTGAAAAAAATAAAATAAAAAAATAAAAACAAAAAACACTTGCTGCCAGGTTATGATAATATGAATTATAATTCAAGGCAATAACCACCACTAAATATGGTAAATGTTCCAAAAATTTGAATGGAATAAATAACCAATCTGCAGTAAAGTTACCTCCTTCCCAAATAACTGCATAGGTTTTTTGTTGTTGTTTTTTTTCTAAAATCAGATCTTTTATATTTCAAATTTCTGGAGCATTTAACACTTAGCATGTCATGGACAAATTTAGTAGACGACAAACAGATGATATTTTTCTTACTTTTTCCAAAAAGAGAATGTTGACATTTCATGCAAATTGTCTCCTCAGGAGAAATGTGCATGAAATGTCAAATTCTATTATCTGGGAAAAATATTTCAAAATGTTGTATGCTGTTTACCCAGCATGCTAAGCAATAACAATTACATATTCACATTATACTTACAGCATTTTTCTACCATCTGAACACTTCTGAGATATAAAGACATGAACATATATGAACTTGATAATAACTTTTAATGTCAGCAAACAACTCTTTTGAAATCTTGTGTGTTTACAGTGGTAATATAAGTTAAGATTCACTTTCAAAATACAGGTTTTGTTCTGCAAACACCCACTGTCATCATTCTATTCGCAGAGAAGAAAAAGACTATAAACCATTATCATCTAGTAGACAGTCTATCATATATCCTGTATTTAAGCTAACAGGTGAATTCATTAAATATTTAGGAGCCTAGCTCAAAATCTCAGGACCACTGGACATTAGGCCCATTATGTCTTTTCCCCTGCTTCCTCTTTTCTTAAAAGTAAAACACACACACACACTCGCAAAAAAAACCCCAAAATCTTTATACATAGTTGTAATTCTGTAATACAGACTGCACATTTTATCCCTTAAAAGTGCCTATCATGACGGCAGAATAGGAATACAGTGACTATTGTACAGAAAAATTAATGCTTGACATTTCAAGTGAATGAATTCAGCATTTCAGCAGATAATTCACATGATATGTCAAGCCTACTTACAAATCTGCATGGCCCTTAGAGGGTTAATGCAATCAGTGTTACAGTACAAAAAAACAAACAAAAAAAACCTGTCAAACATAGACAATGAAACAAAACAATTGTTAGTGTGAGTCATTCTGCACAGAAGCTAACTTGTATGTAAATTATAGTAGAACAGACTCGATTTTTTGTTAGAAGGATAGTAAAAATTCCATTCTGTTTAGGGGTCTACTCATCCTGGCTTACAGTGTGTGAGAATGGTTTTGTTTGCTTGTTTTCTGTTACTAATAGCTGACTGAAGGGAATATTTTGCTGAGAGCCATTTTTTCTTTTTTCAGAACAGAAAGTACAATTCATCTCCCTTCTGGGCAATTTCAAGTACTTTATTCGAAGGTCTTGTTAAAAATTAAATTTAGCATGCTCAGTTAATATGATGGGCATATTAAATGCAAGTCAGCCACCAAATCAAGTGAGCACTACAAAGGCTATACACCAGCAGCAAAATCAAGTGCTATGAATTTTACAAAACAAGTCCTTACAGGGTATACTTAACCATGCCTGCATGCCCAGTCAGCATTCTACATAAATCTATATCGGGCCGTCATCGGCCTGTCAGGGTAGCTGACGGGCCGATGACGGCCCAATGCAGATTTACGTAGAATGCTAGCTGGGTGGATAATGTTTAATATTACTTAGACAAACATATCTTGTTTTGTGCAAAAGGTTTGTCTAAATTTTAACCATTAGACTTTCATTGTTGTCACATAGATCCAGATAAGGCACTTTTTTGCACTCAAGTACCAATATTTTTTCTTATTTCTGCAGGGAAAAATATGTTGTGGGTACTCATTAGAAGAGTCGCATCCCCACAAGTGTTTGAAGTGCTTCAAATGAGTACCCACAACCTGTTTTCGTAGAGAAGAAAAATGTGGATACCACCTAATATCTGGAACTATCTGTCAAGTATTCTTCAGAGGAGTCGCATTCAGTGTGATTACATGCCAAGTCTTCTATGCAGATTTGACTGCACACGCACATACTATTCCACAACAACACATATCTGAACTTACTTTTTCTTGTTCCCCAGCTAGACATCATGGGCACCTCTGGTTGGCTGGTGCTAGTCCACTGGAAGTCACCATACAATCAATGTATGCACATGGAGTACAGACAGGATGCAATGGCTGATTCCAGACAAAATATTACTGTTACAGTAAGACTGCATTCATATCATAGCTTTCAATAGCTTTATCATGTAGCTTTCAATTGCCATATACTGCAGCATTCAATAGCCATTATATTCAATAGCTATAAAATGTAGCTTCAATAGTCGTTTTGTGTTGCTTTCAAAAGCCATAATTTGTATTTTGAAGAAAAATGGTTTCTACTTTACAGCGTGTGAATGTTAACACTGGTCCTGCTGAACCCGGATTTGCCATGCCTTTGCAAACCAGATTCAGGCACTGAAAACCAAGGCCAACATGCGCGTTTTGTTCTACCAACTTATTTTGTTCCAAACATTTTAGTGTTCCTTATTTTTGCTTCAGCAATAAACAGGATGAATGAGTCTCACAATAACGGTAATAAAACGGACCAGATTCTATGCAGACTAACAGACTATATAATGCAAGCAATTTAATTTGTATACTCAGACAAACACTCAGAGGCTCCAGGCATCGGACATCTTGGGCAAGTGCAACTAACTATTAATATGCAGATGCTGAATTCAGCAGATGACAGATGTGCGATTTTTTTTCTTCTTATTTTTCCTTGAAAATATTTCAAAGGCCTAACATTCCATGCACATCATCTCAAATGATTTCCATGAAATGTCGAGCTTTTTTTTTTTTTTTTTTTTTTTTTTCCTGAACCTATCTAGGCAAGAGTCTCCATTTAAAATACTTTTCTCATTTTTCTATGACAACATGCTGTGAGCATAGCTCTTGATAAGATGTTTTTTTTTCACTCCAAAAGTATTGATATTTTTCTTATTTCTCCACAAAAACTTATGTTGTGTGTACTCATTAGAAGTGCCTCAGAGAGGCACTTCTAATGAGTACCCACAACATTTACTTTCGTAGATAAATAAAAATAAGAAAAATATTAACCTGATACCCACTCTTATCCAGACCTATGTGTGTGTGTGTACTTATTACAAGATACCTAAAGAGTACCCTCAATAGGTTTTCTTCTAGAAGAATGAAAAAAATACCACTACTTTGTGGTTGAGAAAAAAAAAAGCATCTATCTAGAGCTCTGCTTTCTCTTTAAGGAAAAATAAGGAATTCTATAATGTCATCTGCTAATGCTTAAATTCAGCAAAAGGTTAACTCACTGCAGATAACAACTGTTTTCCAGATAAGGTGTGCAATATAAGATATTCTCTCTCTGCTTTGCAAATTGTAATATACCGATACAACTTTAGCCTTGGCAGTTTAGACATTCTGTCAGACCAGTTCATTTTCATTCAGACAGCCTGCCAACCAGACATTTTCCAAGGTAAAAATCATTAGTTCAGACAAATGCAAATCACTTGGGCAACAATCAACTTTCAACAATCAGTCTTAATTCACAGACATCTTCAGACAAGTCTTAGAAATCAGACACCATAAAAACCATCCCCAAAGTACATTCTGTATATACTTTCAGCTTCTCTTTTGCTTTTTCTTAAGCACATGTTACTATTATATGCAATATCAGACAGATTGTACTCTGCTTTAAAACAATGTCAGACAAATTTTAATCATGGAATTCCAGTTTTTATTTTGGAAATTTCTAGCAGTTTGTACAAATTACTTTAAATATATTTTCAGCTTATAAGTTTGATTGACAGTTGTTACAGCTTTTTGTAAGTATTATTTTTTTTTTAAGCTTTTTGTAAGTATTTTTTATTTTTTATATTTTTTATAAGTATTTTTAAATTTAAATCCACAACAGGGGTTGTTAATCACACATACCAAAACAGGCAGTGATGCAAAATTTTTTTGGGTGGTATATTATTATTATAACTTGCGATGAACATTTCTAGAGCTTTTTAAGATGAGACCATTTTCAAGAGTTTTTCAATGTGTACAGACACAGTATCAATCTTCAGTCAATGGTTATCGATGCTGTATCACGTTTAAGGGCTCTGAAGCATGAGGCAAAATTAATCTTTGGGCCAAAATGCAAGACCCAGTGTGTGTCAATGAGCTCTGAAGAACCTATTCAACTATACACTTTGAAATAAAGTGCAGAACCATAAAGAGGCTGCAGCAGTCTTTCTGCTCAGGATTAAGAAAAAGTATCAGTCTGTGCAATGGCAAATGATGCAGTATCATTCTGTGGATTCTGAAAATGCAGTATCAGTCTATGGACTCCAAAGATGCCATATATAAGCTCTGAAGAAAGCAAACTTTACACTTTAAAATGAAATGCAGAACAAACTCCATAAAGATACAGTGTCGGCCTATCTGTTTGATAGGCATAGTAGAAGGATGATGATGATGACTGGGTGTTTTATATCTCTTTCACCATTATTTTAGCTGTATTTAGATGATGAAGAGATAATAATGAAAGGCTCTGTGCAATAAAGTGCCATACAGTTATGAGCTGAATGCCACCTCCAGCTGGGTTTGAACCCAAGATCTTGTGATCCAAATTTAGAAGTGCTAGCTGCTTGGCAAACGCTTCCACAAGCACAAGATCAGTATCAGTCTAAGGAACAGACAATGGAGCAGTGTCATTCTGTGAACTCGGATGAAGTTGCATATCAGTCTACAGAGTCCAGAATGCCATTCAAGTATATGAGCTGTGAAAAAAAACATTCAGTTGTATGCTTTTAAATAAACTGCAGAACCCCAAACTGCAGGGTCAGTCTTTGCAACGGACAAAGATGCAGTATCTTTCTGTGGACTCTGCAGATAAAAGTCAGTCTAGGGACTCCAAAGATGCCATACAAGTATACAAGTCTGAAGAGACTTCATCTATATGCTTTGAAATAAAATGCAGAATACCAAAGATGCAGTGTCAGTCTATCTGCTCAGATTTAAGAAAAAGTATCAGTCTATACAACAGATACTGATGCAGCCCGATTCTGTGGACTCCTAATTTGACTGTGTAGGGGTTTAACAACACATCTACCCTTGAGAGTCATTTTGTGCCGTCTCCCAGAGGAAGGGAAAAAAGAGATAGTAGAGAAGATGAAAGAGAAGGACAAGGAAGAAAGAGGAACAGGAATGAAAGTGAAGAAACAGAACAAAAACATTCCCCCAATGCCCTTACCTGCTACAAGAATAGCAGGCCTTGCCCAACTAAAAGCCAAAATCAGTTGGACGCCCCAGTGGCGTAAGATACACAACACCTTTGCCACACCTTACCACCTCCTGTGATCTCCTAAAGGTGCAGTATCTATGACTGTAATGAGGTCAATAAGCACTGAAGACAAGTGCATATTCAGTCTGTGAATTCTGAAACAGTAATACCAATCGGTCTGTGAGTTCAAAGATGTAGGAAGCAGTCTATGCAATCTGAAACTTCAGCACCAGTCTATGAGTTCCCAGATAAAGTATAAAATGCAGTACAACTCAAGACACTGAAAATGCAGAATAACTACTCCAAAGATGCAGTATTTGTCTATGGATCCAGAAGCTGCAGATCTATAGCCTCTGAAGCAAGATGCAGTATTAGACCACAGTTCCAATGCTGAAGGTCCAGACAAGGGTGGAGGGTGCGGGAATGGCCCACCAAAATCTGCAGTCAGCACAAATACAGCTACATCCATGTTTGCATTTCGAGGCAAAATGCACTACCAGTCCATTTATTCTGAAGCAAATGCAGTTTGAATTCTGATGCAAAACACAATCAGTCTACAAATTTTGAGAATTTGACAAAATCATTGTCAGATGTTTCTGAAACAGTGGGCAGTTTCCAGTACACGGGTTCAGATGCAGAAGGTAGTGTCAGTCCACAGATTCACAAAAATATCATTCAGGTGCTTATTTCGGCGGAGCCCATGGATTCTGAAGCAAAAAGGCAGTTTCAGTTCATGGATTCTGCTGTGGCAGACTGCATCCATCGATGGTTCAAAATGCAAAAGATACCATATCAGCCTTCGGCTTACCTTGTAAAAGACCGTATCAGTCACAGCACTCACTGTGAAACAAAGCATAGTACCAGTCCATGGATTCTGGGCAATAAACCAGTTTCAAATGTACTTGATAGATTCCGATGCAGAAGATATTATCAGTCATGGCTATACAGTATTTAGGAACTGGAGACACTTTAGATTTTTCAACAAAGAAGGCAATTGTTGTAATTCCTGGGCCCTGTTGTTCAAAGTGTCATTAGCTTAATGAGCTCGTAAGTGGTCAAAATGTTAACTGTTCTAGTAAGTACAATATCTAATTCACAGGTATTTTTACTGAAAAAATGTTTTTTCAGCAAAAATATTAGCATATATGCCATATTTAATGATCAAAGTTTTAACAATACTTTAATTAAAGACATCGTTAGTTTTGAACAACTGGGCCCTGTTTGCTATCCCATATACCAAGCCCCTTCTGAAAAGAGGCCCGCTTTAAAATGAAAGAATCTGCTCCCATGGTCTTTCTTAACATGTCCAAAGATCACAAAAACCCCTGCCCTTTGGTCTTTGCAATATGGCAACAACATCATGATGCATAGATTTCAAAAAGTAATTTCCAAATGCTCAATCTGATCTATTATACATTTTGACCCATAGCCCCATCCCAGGGCATGATCTAGGGTCAACTCTAGCAGTGAGTTGAAGGTTTAGGTCTGGGTATGTAGCATACCAGATTTCAATTTCCTAGCATAAAACTCTAGCACTGAGTTGACGGTTATGGTCTGGGTATGTAGCATACCAAATTTCAATTACCTAGCATAAAAGTTACCCACTTGGGTTCTGACCTCCAAGAGAAAAGTGGACGTAAAATTCGTATAAATTTGAATGTAAACTGAACATTTGTTAGACTGGTTACTAACGTGACATATGCACGTAACATTACGGCGAAATGTTATATGCCCCACTTCTGACCACCAAAATAGAATGTCCTTTGCTGTGGTTCCGCTGGCGCTGGCAATACATTGCAACCCAAAAGCTTCCAATGCAAAAGGAACTAGAAAAGTTTTTTTTTTTCAGAAAAAAAACAAAACAAAAAAAAAACAACAGAAACAAATGTCATCCCCTTCCCCTCAATACCCTGCCAGAGTTGTCAAACTTGTAGGCGAAACAGCATCCTGTTCTACATTTCTATCAAGTATCATCAAAATATTGTGAAGGATATTTGAATTACAGAGCGGACACAAAATGAAATTCAAACACAAGAAGAGGTAGATTACTCCAAGAGTAAGAAAGCCAGAGTTGTCATTCTTGTATGCAAAACATGGTCTCCTCTTGTTCTACATTTCTACCATGTAAAATTAAAATAATTCAAAGGATACTGGAGTTACAGAGCGGAAATGAAATCAAATTCAAACACAATGGGAGGTAACTCCAAAAGTAAGAAAGCCGAAGTTGTCATTCTTCTATGTAACATGTCGTCTCGTCCTGTTCTAAATTTCTACCAAGTATCATAGAAATATTCCAAAGGGCCTTACAGAGCAGACACGAAATCAATGCATAATCAGTCAAATATAACAAAGGGAGATAATGCCAAAAATAAGAAAGGCAGAGTTGTTATTCTTGTACAAAACACATCGTCTCGTTCTGTTCTACATTTCTACCGAATACCATCAAAATATTATAAAGGGTATTTGAGTTACAGAGCGGACACGAAACCAATTTAAAAAACAAAAGTAAGAAAGCCAGAGTTGTGATTCTTGTATGCGACATGTCGTCTCGTCCTGTTCTACATTTCTACCAAGCACCATAAAAATATTCCAATTCCAAAGGGTATTCGCTACAGAGCGGACACGAAATCTATTTCAAACAAAGGGAAATAACTCCAAAAGTAAGAAAGCCGGAGTTGTTATTCTTGTACCAGACATGTCAGTTTGTCTTGTTCCTCATTTCTACCATATATCATCAAACTATTCCAAAGGGTATTCAAGTTACAGAGCGGACAAGAAGTTTTATGCCGTCGCCAACTGGATCCATCCCAAAAACAATATGTCCCCCTACCCTTTGGTAAAAGGGGACATAACAGACAGATTCTTTGGCAAAACATGTTATTCAGTCTGCAAATACCAAGGTAGCATCAGATGCTGTGAAAAAAAAACTGGTAAGAGTCAACTAACGAGAAAGTGTACACCAGTCACACATTAGGGAACAAAGTATGCAAAGTATAAGAGAAACTGGTAGAGACATAGGTTCTTGGGCAAAAATGCAGTAGCATTCTGGGAAAAAAATGCAATATCATGTTCATCAGATTTCAGATATAAAAGACATGGCTTATTTAAAAGGCAAAAGATATCAGTCTAGCATGGATTTGGAATGCAAAAGATGCATTTGTCAATAGTCTAAGAGGCAAATGATAAAATTTGCCTTTACTCACACCCACAGAAATATTTATTTATCTAGCTGTACTGGTCATTTTAACGTCCAGACATAGCACGCTTTCTTAGCATCAGTGTGCTTAAATCCAATGTAATAAAAAAAAAAAAAAAAAGAAATAAAAAAAAAAAATTTGCATGTTGGCAAACATATTTATTTTTATGTATAATAGCATTTTTTAACAATTTTCTCTAGTTTGCAGAAAATAATTATTTTAAAAGGCAAAAACCTTTTTAGTCAGGTAATTTGTGGCCCATTGCATGCCAACCCTTCTGCACTTTTTTCCCCCCCATTTGATAATTTTTTTTTTAGCAAACCAGTTCATCCACGTATATTTTTTTTAAATTAGCCCTGCAAGCCTTAGTCCCATTTCACACACAATAAGGAAAACTGCAACATTTGATTTTTATGGCTAACCAGTCTTTGTGAATGTGAAAAAAATGCAGCACTCATTGGATTACCAAGTTGCAATATTTTAACAGCTCTATTTTAACAACACCAGTAATTGCAAATAGTGAATACCCTTATCAGATACTAGGTTCTGCGGCATCTGATCTGAGCCTATACTGTTCAGGACGGTCTGTCCGAATACTAAAGGTAAATACAGTACACCTTTTCTTTTTTATCTATTTATTTACAGTCCACTCCCGTTATCTTGAATTCAAAGGGATTCACTGAAACACTTTGAGATATCCCTACTTCGACATATCAGAGTTGAGAGAGTGAGGAAAACAATAAATTGAACAACTACATTTAACAAATGAATATGTTATTTGACTCCTGAAGTTAGAAATATATATATAAAATAATGTGGAAAAGAGGAGAAATTGCTGCTCTCTTTTCCACATTATTTTATTACCTGTTGTCAGTTTCATGTTAAAACAGGGACCAGATTTTCACTTCGAGATAAGCGGTAATTTGAAATAAGCGAGTTCGAGATAACGAGGTTCGACTGTATTTTTCTTTTTTTTTTTTTTTTTTTTTTGCAGGATCAAACATCTTTTTCCAAGAAAGCCAACTGAGCAGCAGTTTCATCATCACAATGAAGGAATTTATCCACAGATTGTGGACTGAACCAAGGACTAGGGATGGTTATGACCATCAGAACTGTTTGTTTTCTTTTTAAAGCACTTACCTTGATCTACTATCATCATGCAAATTAACCACACCTCCACACTAAAAATCTATGTACAGTTGACACTCGTTATCTTGAAGTCCAAGCGACTCTCTGTAAAAACTTCAACTTATCCGTATCTTGAAATATCAGATTTGCAGAACTGAGGCAAAAAATATATCGAACAACCACATTTCACAAATGATTATGTAATCTGACTCCTGTGGGTAGAGATACATTGAAAGATATACTGAAAAAACTGTTGTTTTTTTTTCTTTTTTACAAAATTTTGTTACCTGTTGTTAGATTTTCTTTTCAAAATAAGCGTTTATTCGAGTTAAGTGAAGCCGAGATAACGAGAGTCGACTGTATTACTGAATTTCTACGGAAAAGATCTATGACTCTTAGTTGATAATTTCTGACTTTTGCCGTGACAAATTACAAATGATGTATCTAATAATCTCTGAGAAAGGTGGAACAATCAGGACTGGGAAAATTGTTGAGGTTAAAGATCCCAGCCATTGATTACTGGCCAGTGAGGAATATTTTTTTTTTTTTTGATTTGTGTTTTACGCCCTTTCAAGAATATTTCACTTATATCGAGCCGGTAATTCATCAAAGGTAGGTTAAAACCGGAGAACCCGGGGAAAAACCACCTGACCATCCATAAGCAGAACTTGGCTTTCCTGCATAACCAGAGCGAGGCTCGAACCACAGCGGTGAGAAACCTTATGGATTAAGAGTCAACTCTCCTATCAACTGGGCTACAGAGGCCCGCTCCGATGAGGAATAACAAATGCAGATCTTGCCTTACTTATTAGCAGCCTGGACACCAGGCAGCCCATTTCTCTGGTCCTAATGAGCCAGATAATCATGACCCTAAGTTTTGAAAGAAAATGCCTGATATTAAGTGTAAAAAAAAAAAAAAAAACTAGATCAAGTGCCCAGAGGGTCACAAATACCCCCGGCTGGCGCCATTTCTTGGTTAAAAAATATTTTAAAGTTAATGACAATGATATAAGGCGAGATATAGTTTACAATGTCAGTCTCTGAGTGACACTGATCTATCATCCCAAGTACAACTTTCCTGGGGTAAATAAATAGTCTTCCAAAACATGAAGCAAATTTGCTGGGCCATAAAATATAGGTCACTGACCTATATATACTTGGGAAGTTAATCTGATGGTCACACTGATGCATTATAACAACTATGATGTTAATCCATTAAATTATCTAAAAGATAGTAAGCAAAATCACTAGACCATGAAAGAAAAACCATACTGATTTACATTTACTTTCAGGTGAAAGTTTGGGTCACACTGTGTCATTATATTTAAATATGACATTTAGGTATCAAATAGTGGGAGATATAAGACAAAATCACAGGGCTATGAAATATAGGTCACATGATCACAAAATATGATAGTAATACATCAAATAGTCTTCAAGATGTAACATAAAATCAATGGACTATGAAATATAGGTCACAGTGACCTACATTTACTTTTAGGTCAACTGTTGGATCATACTAATTCATAATCCCAAATAATGATGTTCATACATCAATTATAACATTTTAGATATGAGGCAAAATTACTGGACCATGAAATAAAGGTCAAGGTGACCTACGATTGTTGTGCCATCAATCGTGGTGTCACACAAAACCATTAGTCCAAGTATCACATTAATCCATGAAACAATCATCAAGATATAAGGCAAAATTGCTAGAGCATGAAAATATGATCACAATAGCATTGACCTTATTACACTGAATGTTGATGTGATAAACATGTCTGATGCCCATCCTTCTTTAAGAATCTGTTTGTATAAACAAACTGCAACGTACTACTTTACTAAGGCACTAATCCATGAAATAGGCTTCAAAATATAAACCAAAATCACTGAAGCATGAAAATAAGGTCACAATGACCTTGACCTTATTACACTGACTGTTGATTTCATAAACATGTTTGATGCCTATCCTTCTTTAATAAGAGAATGTTTGTATAAGCAAACTGCAATATACTACTTTTTTGGGGTGTCCTGAATTTGGACCTCTAGCTCCGCCCTGGGGCATGACCCAGGGGTACATAGATGTAGAATGGAAGAGAACCCTCCCAGGTACCTCCATACCAATTATGGAAGTTTTTGATCAGTGGTTGTAGAGTTATAAGTAATCAAAAAACTTTGAAGTAAAACTTGGTTATAGAAAGGGTTAATGGACAGAATCACATCTGGACAGACAAAAGGACGGACAGACGAAAGAACAGACGAACGGAACGGACGAAAACTATATACCCCTTCATAAAAATAGTAGTCTGGGCCCTTATATTCATCCTGATATTATTCACATTTTCAAACACACGTCTTATTAAGAAAACTCAAATCCATTTGTAACTTCGACCACTGTCTGGGCTAATTCAGAAGATGACAAACTGATAGTTTTCTATTTTTTCCCCAGAAAATAGGAGACACTTTGCATAAAATGTCAAATCCTGTTTTCTGGAAAATGTAAGAATAATATTTCAATATGTGGTTGTGATACTATATGCCCCCACTATCCCTGCCCCATTGAAAATGGTGGGGGCATGACAAAAGTTTCATTGCACCTCAAACAGTTGACAAACTTTTGACCAATCACCAATTTGAATAGCTGTTTTCCACCGATATTTTCTTCAGATTTACTATGCACCAACCATTCATCCTATTGATATTCTTGAGAATAGCCCTTAAGGGGAACAGATACACATTATATACTTTCAAAGGGGTTAAACATACAAATTTGTATTGCCATCTTTCAGAAAAGGGGTTTACTACTGATTTATGAAATACTTCAAGGGGAGCAAATCTTTCCTTTCAATGTAACTATTATTGTTAACCCTTTTCAGAAGGGATTTAGTGTGCAAGAAAGCAAACAGGAAGTCACAGAAGTTGTGAAAATGGCAGAAAATCTACCAAGCATATCCAGTCACCTTAACCCACTGTAGACTGAATAGACTCCCCCACACTATTCATTTGAAGAGTCTTATTTCAATTTTAGGTACCTCCAGCTATGTAGATATTGCTAGAGTAAAATGGATGAACTATTTGCAAACAGTGGAGGCCCTGATCACACGCCACGTTCTGTGGCATCTGATCTGGTCTGCACTGTTTGCCAATTACCCCTTTGGGCTCTCTAGACTACAAGGGGTTAATCAGGGTCATATTTATGAATTTGCCAACACTACTGTTAAGTAAAGAATACATACCTACCTGACAAAGGCATCAATGAGCACGCCTGCTTGTGGAAGAGAACTAAAACCCAGCTACTTCAAGAGAATTGCAAAATACAATATTCCTCACAAGGGACACATCATAGCTCTGGATATGATGCTTATTTTTGTCAAAATAAAAGAATATTTTTTTTGTAATTTCCATAGAGCCAGATCAACAAAATGTTTTTCTTATTTCTCCACAAAAAAATGTTGTGGGTACTCATTTGGTGTTGCAGTAACTAACTCACTGAGGCGCTTCTAAAAAGTACCTAAAACATGTTTTCATGGGAGAAATAAGAAAAATATAAATAATTTTGGGTTGAAAGAACCACTTTACCTGTAGCTAGTATTCCTCTATGAAATCTTGGGAGTACTTTTGAATCTGTCTAAGATGACTCAAGAGAGTACCTACATGCCAAATATTTTTTCACATTCTTATCAAACTTGTCCTTAAAATTGAGCAAGTCTGTTTTATTACCTGATATTGTGTCTGTTGGATGAATAGCAAGCTGGGCCCAGTTGTTCAAAGCCTCGTTAGCTTAACGAGCTCGTTAAGGGTCATTTCGTTAACTGTTTTAGCAGGTTCAATACACAATATTCTGATATTTTTTGCTGAAAAAATGTGAGTAGCTTTTGCACTGCAATAGCTACTCACATTTTTTCAGCAAAAAATTTCAGCATATTTGCGTATCACTTGATGTAAATTTTAACGAACTGTTAACTAACGATGTTGTTAGCTTTGAACAACTGGGCCCTGCTGTTTAGTAGTCCCTGATCAGATGCACTGTTCTGTGACATCTGGTCTCTCTACACCGTAAGTCTATCAGAATACATAGTGTAAATTTAGTACTCACATCCAATGTACCTTTCCAAGCAAAAATATATAAATAAACATATCATAAATTTATCTCCAGTTATCAAGTTACCTAGAGCTTGCATAAAAAAAACAAACAAAAAAACACAAGCGAATTTGGAAATCGAAAGTATAGGCACAAATCCACATTCATTATAAATACCTCTTTCTGTCAGATTTTCGGGCATCAAGGACTTCAATACCTTGAGATTCAAAGAAACCTTTTAAAGTGGTTGCAGTTACATCAGGATCTAAGTTTCCACAGAACAGAGAAACTTTCTCTGAAAAAGAAGAAAAGACAAAAACATAAAGGGGAATAGTTAGAGGACAATCTGAAAATGAAATAATATGTAACAGGGACATAACAAAACAAAACAAATCAAATGGTTAATTATCATAGCTCCAGATCAGGAGGGGTATCTTTAAAACATTTTCCTGGGCCCAGCTGTTCAAAGCTAACTATGTCATTAGTTAACGATTCGTTAAAATTTACACCAAGTGATACGCAAATATGATGAAATTTTTGCTGAAAAAATGTGAAAAGCTACTCACATTTTTTCAGCAAAAAATATCAGAATATTGTGTATTGAATCTGCTAAAACAGTTAACGAAATGACCCTTAACGAGCTCGTTAAGCTAACGATGCTTTGAACAACTGGGCTCTGAGTGCCTCTGGGTCCACACAGTTAGCTCAGACCTTGTCCGAATATTTAGCATTAATATTTTATCCAAGTAAAACTGGAAAAAATTGCTAGGTTTCACCAGGAAAATTATGAAGCGGAGGGTTACCCTAAACACATATTCTTTTACTTTTAATTTGGCCTAAGGAAAAAACATGAAACCCTTCTAATATGGTCATTAGTTAACGTTAAGAAGATTTTTGTACCTGGTTTTTTATCTTCATCGGAATCATCATCATCATCATCTTCTGTTTTCTGTTTCTTTGATGATAACTCTTCATCGTCATCATCATCACTGTCTTCATCAGCCTTCCTCTTCATCTGACCATTTACAGCTACAATTTTAAGTAGATTGGATAGACTTGGAAGACAGCGGCTTTTCTTTCTTATCTTTATCACTCTCAGCAGACAACAAAGTTACTTTACTTTTTTCCCCAGAAAACAGGATCTGACATTTTAATGCAAATTGTCTCCATTGGAGATGTCAAAATGTGTTTTCAGGGAAAAAAATGAAAAATATTTCCATGTCAGTTAAAAGTTTTACCCTGAGTGTTAAGTGTTAATGAAAACAGTTTTTGCAGTATTTCTGCTATCCTCAAAATGCTTCCGTTGGGAACAAATTATCTCCTTTAACCCACTAATTAATGCCAAGTGGGCTCCTACTAAAAGCCGGTCAATTTCCAAAAACAAGGTGTCTGGTTTATAGTTTTTATTATGAATATGTATTATAGAAATTCCTAGAGTTAATGCAAATAGTGTTGATGCTGACCAGACACCACATTCTGAGCTGATCACACACCACATTCTGAGTCTACAATGTTTGCTAATTAAATGACTCCTTTATGGGATGCTAGGCATAAGTGGGTTAATGCTGACACCTTTTGTAGTATTTTGTTTGTTTGTGTTGAGGTTTTACGGCCCAGTCAACCCAATAGGGTCATGTCGAGCGCGGTCAGTTTACCTAACCACACGTTTACTGGGCAGGCTTAGTCCTCTAAGCGGTTAACCAGTATTGTGCACATTCTTTTGCCAGAAACTGACAACTGCCCTTCTTGAATCAGCGGAAGGGAGAGAATGACCGTAGAAAATATTTCATGATCAATCTTCACGAAAGAATGTTGCCGACCTCGGCGGGGGGTTGAACCCGTGACCTCCTGGTCTCCAGTCAGACGGCGCATCCAACTGAGCCACCGAGGCCGGCTTTGCAGTATGGTCTTTTGCAGATAAATGGAGGAAAAAATAAGAAATCCGCAGAAAGGGATGTCGCACCTGCAGGGATTAAGTCATACAAGTTCCTATTTGTATTGAAAAAAATCTATTTTGCAGTATTCAAGAAATTGATAGGTTAGAAAAATGGACAAAGTAGAAAATTTGGAATATTGGCTTGCAAAATTTTATCTAAACCTGTCCATTATTTCACAAGATATTAATATTGAGCAGATATCATTTTTGCCCATTAATCAAGGCCAGTAACTCAGCTGAAAATTGACGAAATCCCAAGCTAGGTATTGTTAATAACATGTATGCAAAATATGATCCTAATCCATCAATTCTTTCACAAGATATTGAGCGGAAACCAATTTTGGGGATAAATCAAGGACCCCTAACTCTGCCGAAATGAATCTGAGATTTATGTGCAAAAAATATGCACATCTTCAGACCATGTCCTAATCATATGTGAAGTTTCAAAGCTATTAGCCTAAAACTGCAGGAGGAGTTGCGCTCACGAAACACCCACTGACTATAAGGGTTTTAGGCAAAAACTGACTTAAGTTAACAAAGCGAAAAAAGTTGAAAAAAAAAATCTGAGATTTATGTGCAAATAATATGTAAATCTTCAGACCCTGACCTAATCATATGTGAAGTTTCAAAAATATTGGCCTAAAACTGCAGGAGGAGTTGTGCTCACGAATCACCCACTGACTATAAGGGTTTTAGGTAAAAACTGACTAAGTTTTAAACAAAGTCGAAAAAGTTGAGAATTATGAGCAAACAATATGCACATCTACACACCATGGCCAAAACATCTGTGAAGTTTCAAAATGATTGGCCAAAAACTGTAGGAGGAGTTGCGCTCACGCGACACCCACTGACTATTATGGTTTTAGGTAAAAACTGAATAAGTAAACAAAGCGAAAAAAGTTGAAAAAAAAATCTGAGATTTATGTGCAAATAATATGCAAATCTTCAGACCCTGACCTAATCATCTGTGAAGTTTCAAAACTATTGGCCTTAAACTGCAGGAGGAGTTGCGCTCACGAGACACCCACTGACTATAAGGGTTTTAGGTAAAAACTGACTAAGTTAACAAAGCGAAAAAAGTTAAAAAAAAAATCTGAGAATTATGAGAAAAAATATGCACATCTACACACCATGGCCAAAACATCTGTGAAGTTTCAAAATGATTGGCCAAAAACTGTAGGATGAGTTGCGCTCACGAGACACCCACTGACTATTAGGGGTTTAGGTAAAAACTGACTGAGTTAACAAAGCTGAAAAAGTTTAAAAAAAAAAACACTGAGAATTATGAGAAAACAATATGCACATCTATACACCATGGCCAAAACATCTGTGAAATTTCAAAATGATTGGCCAAAAACTGTAGGAGGAGTTGCGCTCACAAGACACCCACTGACTATAAGGGTTTTAGGTAAGACACCCACTGACTATAAGGGTTTTAGGTAAAAAACGACTAAGTTAACAAAGAGAAAAAGGTGGGAAAAAAAAAAATCTGAGAATTATGAGCCAACAATATGCACATCTACACGCTATGGCCAAAACATCTGTGAAGTTTCAAAACGATTGGCAAAAAACTGTAGGAGGAGTTGCGCTCACAAGTCAATTGTTGACGGACAAACGGACGGGTCACGGCATGCCTATATCGCACCTGCGTGCTAACGCAGGTGCAACAAAAACTTCGGAGGAGTTGCGCTCACAAGACACCCACTGACTATAAGGGTTTTAGGTAAAAAAAGACTGAGTTAACAAAGTGGAAAAAGTTGAAAAAAAAAAAAAAACCAAAAAAACTGAGAATTATGAGCAAACAATATGCACATCTACACGCTATGGCCAAAACATCTGTGAAGTTTCAAAACGATTGGCAAAAAACTGTAGGAGGAGTTGCGCTCACAAGTCAATTGTTGACGAATGGACAAACGGACGAACGGATGGGTCACGGCACGCCTATATCGCACCTGCGTGCTAACGCAGTTGCGACAAAAATGGACATTTGTGCGAATCATAGAACCAGGTAGCTTGATTTTAGGGAACATGAACTATCAATACATTTGACTTTAACAGTTTACACATTATTTCGCCCATCTGTTGTACAGAATGATTCTGTTACATCAAATCAACCGTGAACCAGTCGGCAGGCTTGGTGAATCTGAATGACATGTCCTAACTACACACTAGCCAATAAAAGAAACTTGCTCCGCCCCGCCTTCTACTGCGTAGTTTTGTAAATCAAAAGCAGCGGCTTATTGTAGGAGGAGTTGCGCTCACAAGTCAATTGGTGACGTCACGAACGGACAAACGGATGGGTCACGGCATGCCTATATCGCACCTGCGTGCTAACGCAGGTGCGACAAAAACATCCATCACTTAATTTTTTTTACGTGGTTTCAGCTAGAATTTCAATTGGTACTGGTAACTTGGATATATAAAGTAACATAAATCGGCTATAAAAAAAACAGTTCATGACATATTTTGACAATTATTTTACAACCATGTGAATGTGACAGATGATACCTTGACAATATATTTGCCCAGAAAAGACTATGTTGTAGGTTTTTTTGCTTTTTTTTTCCAAACAAGTTCTCATGAGAGAATATTAAAAGAAAATCTATCTTTACAAATGTTTAGGGAAATCAAGAAATTTCTTCTATGTTTTGTGGCATCTTTTGAAGTGACAAACATTGCTTTCATTTCCCCTATGTATAGCATATTTGCATTATAGGACCTTTGTGAAAAGGCCTAAATTGTTAAAAGACTTTTCCTCAATTTCCCAATTGTAGAATATAATTCAAGTTAAACCATTTTGGTAAAAAAAATATGTGGCTGATACTGTTGACAGTTTAACAAATAAGGAAAAACGATGGACGTTACACAGGCTTTTGATTTATTAGACAGCCATCTGGCTCTTGAAATTCAAAAATTGAAAAGAAAATAAAAGGCATACATACCACTGTCATTCATGTCATCAGCTTCCTGAAAAAGACAATTATATAGCGTTCACTGATGTGTTCAATGAGATGGGCTGTGCATTCAGCATATGCAGGCTTTCAATTGAAGTCCCAGATCAGCAGACCCATCTACAGTCTGATCAGGACCTTTGCTATATACTGTTTTGAAGTACAATCTGAGCACTTTATAATCAGTTTTACAGAAGAACATTTTGGCATCTGAATGTATAAGGTTGCTAAGGTCTGTCTGAATACTTAGGGTAAATAAATCTTCACCACTTCTGGGCTAATTCAGCTGACAACAGATTTAAATTTCAGTATTTGTCCCATAAACAGGCGTTGTAATTTCACGCAAATCACCTCCAAAGGACAGTTTGTATGTCAAACCCTGTAAGAGAAGATTTTTTTCTTCGAAATTTCAGCTGCTCATTTTTTTTCCCAGCAGGATAAAATGAAAAAGTAAGTGGTGGGTACTCAAAATGTGAATATGTAAAAAGAAAAATAATTATCTGGATACTTGTTTTATCTACCCAAAGGCTTAGGTTCTCAAGCTTTGTAAATGTATACGGAGTCAAATTTTCCACAACATGCATTATAATTACCTCTTGACTGTCATCTAACAGGGCTGCCTCCTGAAAAAACATTAAAGAACAGTTAATAACAAATGAATATATACCATTCAACAGTGCTCCAACCGTTAATATGAAACAAGCTGTTCTCTCTGAACAGGTGCCTGTCCATCATCATGAAGGATTTTTAACGGAATGATTAAGCATCACATCTGGCCAGTGAAGAAGGTGACAGAAAGAACAGGAGTCATGGGCCATGCTGAATAATACTTTGGACTTATATGTATCATCATACCAACTATAAACCAAACCCATCATATGGTCTGGATAATACGGAAGTCTGTGTTCTTTATCTTAAGGTCATAGGTGTGGAGAAGGATAATACTGAACAGAACTTCTGACTGGTACCTGATACACTGAACTATTTAACCCTGTTCCTGCTGATCCCGAATATACCGTGCCTTTGCAAACAGTGTAGATCTAGATCAGTTGGTTTCTGAAGTTTGTCATTAAGAATGTGAATTTGTATAAAAAAACTGGATAAAGTAATCCGACTGGCTGAAAATTAGAAGTGGGTGTGGCATCTTAATTCATTCAGTATGACCATGATGACAAGGTTAAGATTCATCATTTCAGGCTTGATCACTTACCTGGAGCCATAGCTTCTGATAAGGTGCATTTTTCAACCAAATATTGCCGATATCTTATTTCTCTTCAAAATTATAAATGGTGCGGGTAATCATTAGAAGCATCTCACTAAGGCATTCCTAACGAGTACACACAACAGGTTTTTGTTGAGAATACATGTGGGAACTCATTAGAAGCATCTCACTCAAGCACTTCTAATGGGTACCCATAATGCATGTTTTTGTGGAAATAATAAAATATTTTCTCAGTACCCCTCTTATCTGAGCTATGCCATATTCATTATTTAAGACAAATGTTTATCATTAAATGGTTATAAGGTGTTCTAAGACAGTCAACAGACAACAGAAGTAATCAAACATTAAGTAACAGTTAACATAACCAAACACAAAGTAAACCTGCAGAGTAGCATAATAAAAACTGCGAGAACATGATCAGGCACGTATTCACATATGTGAAGTCTTCCTTGCTGATTATGGATGATGCATGTGAATAGCTATTAGTCTCATTTTCCTACTTTTTTTTTTTTTTTTCCAGATGCTAAAGGGCCCTCTGACTGGGAAAATTAATGGTAGTTAGCACAACCTAGCTACAGTAAGTGGGGTTATCAGGTAAATATTATTTTCTTATTTTTCCACGAAACTATGCTGCGGTTAACTTGGCAAGTCACTTTTAACAAGTATCTATAACATGTTTTCATGAAGAAATAAGAAAAATATCAGTACTATCTACTGAAAACTAAGGCTGGCTAATCAGAGCTGAAAAGATAATTGATTATCAGTCCTGCCATTGTGATTGATAATCGATTAGTAATCGCTGAGAATTTGATCATAATTTTACCTATTTGAGCAGGACCCTATCATATGTTATACTTTATTGTATATATTTTGCCAGACAGTCCTCAGCAAACAGTGTAGACCCGGATGAGATGCCGCAAACGCGGCGTCTCATCAGGGTCTACACTGTTTGCCACTCACCCGACTATTTTAGACACAACAGTGGGTAGTAAATTGGACTTGTTCAAATTTTAGATGAAGTATGGTAAGGAGTTGAGGTGCCTGAATACTAAGGGTAAATACGGTAAAGTAACAAACACATGCTTTGATCTCAGTCTCATTTTTAATTTTGTGCGAGATTTTGTTCATGCTGTAATGTAATTTAAAAAAACTACGTCTTACTCTGTATGGATACTACTACTTCAAGGGCAGCATCCCAACCAGCAATTGTTCTGGAAACTGCATTCTATCTGTATGGCTCACCGACTAGACTGACATGATGGTTAGCCCATTGTATACTGAATAGATTCTCTCACACTATATATTGGAAGAGTCCAATTTCAACTTTAGGTATGTCTGACTATTGAGATTTACATATTCCTAAAGAAAAACGGCTAAACTATTTGCAAACAGTGGAGATCGTGATCAGAAGCCCCATTCTGCTGCATCTGATCTGGGTCTGCACTGTTTGCCAATTACCCTTTTACGGGTCTCCCAACTACAATGGGTTAGTATATCTCAATGCCCAGACATGCCTTGGGTCATCACCTGGAGCTTGGTCACAATATACACGTTCAAATATTGCCGTAGCCAATTTAGAAGTTTGGGTCAATATAGGTTTCAGAAACAGGATTTTTTTTCCCCCAAAACAGAAGAAACTTGTGCAATTTATGGATAAAACTGAGACGTCTACATGTTAATGGCACATCTAGCAGTATTTGTCAGGTTTAAACAACTGGGAGCTCTTATGAAATGTCAAAACCAGTTTTCTTGGTAAAATAAGAATTCTGAATAATATTCCAGTGGGCATCTGCTGAAAATTTTACCTAGAGCATATATTAACAAGTGTTAACAAGTATTTGCAGTATTATAGTATACCAATTTAATTTTCCATATACAGGGCTCCACTATTGACCTACCTCCTCCTGATCCATTTCCTCATCTTCAGCAATTTTTTTGGCTCTTGGACTCGCTTTTGTCTGAAAAATTTAACAGTACTGTGCAGTACCTTTTTGCGTGGGCGTCAACCTTACAAAAACATTCCATAAAATTACCAGTACTTAGGTAATCATTTTTAAAAACATCAGCAGAAACATGCAAAATTTGGGAAACTGCCAATGCCCGTCTGACATCGTACAGACAAATGATTAAAGCTCAGGTTCCACTTGTATGACATTCACCGTTTGCATTCTGGTTTGGGTCCAGCATATATTGTGTATTTTAACAATTGATTCTGAATTGCACAGGTATTAGAAGTGGTCTCTAGACAAGTCAGACAGTAGATTTTTTAACACTACCAGGCAACCAAGTCACATATAGAGGCAGCGCCTCTAGACAAGTCATAGGGTTTCCTCTTTCTATATTGGTGGAAGAAAGGTGTGAAAGTTATTCTGGGACAGAAAGTGAAGCAGGGAAAATCCAGTGACCTTTGAATAAAAAGAACATTTGTGCAGCAACAGGTCGCCAAATAAGCAAATTGGGTAATATGTGTCATACATAATATTGATTCCACCAATGTTTCTAGAAGTTTCTGGATGAATATGGAGTTATTTATGGGTAGACACATATATAAATTTGTTATTTACCATACTGGCTTACAACAGTTTTACTCTGGATTTGGTTTGCCTATACATATATTTAAACCTAGTTTTTTGACTACATATTCTATTTGAGCCATGGTTTTGATAGATTTTCATTCATTACAAATGGCGACATTGTACAAAATCAAACTCAGCGCTTTATGGGTTAAAATGTACAGTGTTTTAAATTCTTAGACTTTCTGCTGGATAATAGAATTTTTTAGCATAAGAATTCCCTTTGTAACTTTCACATGATAAAAGAGAAAGAAAACTGGGAAGATGATGATTTGGTTGATCAAAATCTCTTTCAATAATTTCATAAGCTATTTATAACAAGACGAGAAAGTGATAATTGATGAAGCACATAGGCCTAGATAAGAGTTGGTATCGGGTTAATAATTTTCATATTTCTCCATGAAAACATATGTTGTGGGTACTCATTAGAAGCGCCTCGGCAAGGCACTTCTAATGAGTACCACAACGTATGTTTTCATGGAGAAATAAGAAAAAGGTCATTACTTTTAGATTGAAAAAAGTGCCTTAACTACAACTATGGAAGTAAGAAGTTAACTGACACAGAACATTAACCCTGGTCCTGCTGAACCTGGATATGCCCTGCCTTTGAAAACTGTGTAGATCCAGATCAGTTAAAGAAGCCAACTGATCTGGATCTGCACTGCCATGAAGTATGTGAATTTTTATCAACAACCTGGATCAAGTAATCTGATTGGCTAAAAATTAGAAGTTGGTATGGCATCTTAATCATTCAGCATGGCAAGAATTTACAGTTGAATGTTGCTGGCGAAGGTAGTGTTCTGTAGTTTTTTTTGCCTTCAAGGATATTTCTGTTATACTGAGCCAGACCGTGTTCTCGCAACTTTTCATGATAACATCCACGTTGACAGACAATTCATTTTTTTCAGACTAGTGTTTTTTTTAGAACCACAGAACATACACAAAATGCTTCTTCCATTTTTTTTTTTTTTTTTTTGATTCACACAGAATATGAAAAACATAACCTGCCTGCAAGAGATGATAATTATACCCAAGCCATTATCACACTTTTCATCAAACATTATACACTGAAATGGGTCCAATCTAAAAGAGAAAAAAAAAAAAAAAAAAAAAAAAATCTCCCTATTGGAGTGGAGAGCAAATTCTTTCTTTCCATTTTAAGTCCCTGGGAGATAAAACAAGTTTGACATTTACCCATCCTGAAAATTTATTGAGCCTCCTAAGCTATGAGTATATCTGCATGAATAGTTAAGCTATGAGTAAATATGCATGAATAGAGAATGAATTATATAATTACTACTGGTACTCAACAGGAGTCGTTTTCATAGAAAAATGTCATGTTAGTCCTATTTTAATCTTTTATATTGACAAAGGGACCCTGCTTAGATTTAAATGGAGCCTTCTGAAGAACAGTGCCTAATTTTGGTCAAGGGCTCCCTTTAAAGGATGGTAAGGCTGGTCTGTGGAAATAGTTACTCCACCTTCAGCAGAATTCAAACAGGATCGCAAGTCAGAAACACAGATTTTTTGCCCCTGACGCTTCTCCTTTAAACAGAATCCCTGTAAAGGCCAGGGTTTTCCCTGACACCCATTTTGGCAGATTTCACCGCCCACCAAAAAAACCTTGTTCTGGACCATCAAAAGTCATGGGCAAGGGTCGAGTGTGATGCATTTATGATCAATCCAAAATTGTTTTATTTATCTGTGGCTTTGTATTTTAATCTATGTGTGATCTGATGGGACAAGAATTATCAATACTTGGACATTTAATCCTTAAAGCACTAAGCAAATTCAGGGATTATTCTGGCCCCAGATTTTTGTGAGAGAAAAAATCTCATTTGGACAAAAACAGTGAGAGATTTTCAAATTCAGTGAGATTTTTTTTCGCTCGCTCGGACAAACTGAGTGAGATTTCTTTTTTTTTTTTGTAAAGGCCAGATTTTGTATCAGAATTGTATGTATAAGTATTATTATTGCTTATTTTGTAATGTATTCTAAATCAGGTTAATAAAATTGTTATATATAGGGTGTTTGATTATTTTAAGTATCATTATTTTCAGGTTTACTGCAAGTGTTTATATATAAATTTGAACTTTCTGGAAAATCATGTTTACAGTAACAAGTTGTTTATATTCTTTTTGGAATTTCCAAATGGAATATTCTAGATTAAGCTATTTTTGGCATGTCACAGAACATTTAAATTTTTCTTGACAAATACTGGAAAATAAGTGATGCCTCTAGTACTGTATTTTTTTTTAGAATATGCTTTGATATTATATAAGGAGAGATTTTCATATGAGCATCTTTGTACACTTTCATTCTTTACTGGATTACTTCAATGTTTCATTAATTCTTGAATTAAACTCTGAATTCAGGGACTTTAAATTGTGGGATCAGAAACTGTAATTCAAAGGATTTGTTTCAGAAATTCTTCTGGAATATTTCTCAGGGATTTTGTGACATTATCCAATGATTTTTTTACCTGCGAGTTCCGATTCATATACTCATAATTTTTCTCTGGGACTCACAAATTTTATAAGTGAGTCCCTGAACTCACAAAAACATTAGATACCTTTTTCTGCTCTAAAATATATTACAGACTCATGATTTTATCATAGGACTCATGGAATTTCAAATGAGACTGGATAGAATCAAACTGTAAATAAATCACTGATTATCTTGAAAGGTACCGTTTACATTAAATTTTATTTTTCTGTCTTGCACATTTTCTTATATTTTGTTATCAACAAATACTGTAAATAATTTTTAAGCTTGTTGCTGGTTTCACTTTCATTTCTTTCTCGTTACGCCTGGCTCGTAACAAAATGCAAACGGCTGAATAAGGGCTTCATGGGCTTGTTATTCATGAGGCTCAGCTCGGTCTTGTGTTTGACCGTCATCCGAATCAGGGGAGGTGAGCGTGGCCGCTTCAGTCGAGCTGGGTTGTGCTCGAACAAGATACTTTAACATGTTGCCATCCCGACTGGACGGCTTCGGGGCGGATAATTTTCTTTCTTTTTTTTCCGAGTCGGCGGACATGTTTTTGCTGACTCGAGGTAGCGATCAAATAAACGCTTACTTAAACCACAGACCGACAATGAGTTTTTACGATAAAGCTTTTTAATGATACAGATTAATGAATGGTTACCTGCGGTCGTATGCATAATGAATTCTGGCGCCACAATAATTCAGAAACCGGTCAAACAGAACAGTCCGATAGTCTCGAAATGAACCGCATGTGCAAAATAGGAACTTAACGGCGCGAAATGAGAAAAATTCAGCGTGCGATTTTTTTTCTCACTCCGGGAATTTTGATGCGATTTCTTGCAAAAAAATGCGAGAATATCGCGAAATCGCGCCAGAAAATGATCCCTGCAAATTGTAGCAGACGACATTGGTTTAATTTTTCAGAGAAAATAAGACTGGAAATTTCATGTGAATTGTCTGCTAGGCAGACAAGTCACATGAAATGTCAAGCCTTCTATTCCTTAAAAAAAAAAAAAAAAATGCTACAAAATGCTGTCTGCTGTAGTTGTGATTAGCTCTTTACAGCGTTACCTGTTTAAAACAACAAACCCTTAAATCTCATTAAAAGGACCCTTTAACTCCACATAAGGGAGTCCCAGGGACTCTCAATTGTACCCTGAGGGAAAACCCTGCAAGGCACTTTAGCAACTAAAAACTGTTTTTAGGCAAAAAAAAAAAAAAAAAAAAAATGTTCCGTTTCCGATTTCATCACCAATTTGCCATAGGGTCGGTAGGTCTCTTTTTTACTCCCCAAGTCAAGTTACAATCGGTGAATCGTAATTTTTTTAATGGAATCTTAAAATATTTCGACTTCTCTAGTCGAACATTTGACCATTTTATTGAATACCCATGATAAATGGCGCTGTGTTAAACAGTTTTTATTTTATTTTAGGCAGAGACGTGGCTGCACGCTTTGAAATAAACTGCACCAATGTGCTCGGTTTGACTTGTAAGGGTGCAGCCATACTGGAAATAAATAAACCAGCGATGAAGACCTACAATATCTGAAAATTAGTATGGACAAATTATGTAATGAATGTATCAGGGTTTTCCCTCAAGGTTTGAAACTGTTTCCCATATAGTTCTATTTCTCGTCCTTTAGGTACAAAACATCAAAATTCAAAGCCAACAATACATGTAAATAAAATGGAGTTATACTGATGATAAATGCATTAATCAGGACTCTTATCTCTTAGTTCTGGGAGTCCAGAACGACTTTGGGAGTAAAAAACTGCCAAAAGCGATTCTGGGAAAACCCTGATGAAAATAAAAACCAGGAAGTGGGATAGTCCGGGGTCGACCGTGGATTAATTCTTTTTTTTTTTCTTCATGTGCAAAAAAAAAAAAAAAAAAAAAAATTACAGTCGGCACATTTTTTAACAGACGGTCTGACTTTTTAGGCCTTAGGCAAAACATAGCTCCAGATAAGGGCTTTTTCAGATGAAATGCACTAATAATTTTCTGAGTTCTCCAGTTATTCTCCCCTACTTCTGTTGTAGGGCTCAGAAGCATCTCTGTGAGGCACTTCTTATGATTTCTACAATATATGATTTCGTGTAGAAATAAGAGAATTTTTGGGGGGATACCCTCCCTTATCAGGAGCTACATGCAAAATAAAGTTTAACAAAAAGCAGGAACAGATAACTATAAAACATCAACAACATAACTGCAATTTGGATTGTACATTTTTCAAAGCAATGTCCAAGGCTAATGACGGAGTATAATTGACATTTGTGTGGTGACTACTTCTCAATGTCTGAAAACACTTTTTCAGCAAAATGACCTTGCAAACGTAACTGGAGACAGTAAAAAATAACAAACAGCCGGCCTTCGTGGCTCAGTTGGATGTGCGTCCTACTGGTGATCAGGAGGTTGCGGGTTCGACCCCCGCCGGGTTGGCAATATTCTTTCATGGAGACTGCTCATGAAATATTTTCTACTGCCATTCTCTTCCTTCCGCTGATTCAAGAAGGACAGCTGTCAGTCTGGCTGAATGGCACAAAACTGGTTAACCGCTTAGTGGATTAAGCCTGCCCTGTAAAAGTATGGTCGGGTAAACCGACTGTGCTTGGCATGACCCCACCGCGTTGACTCCTCAACACACACAAAAAAAATCAAAAAAAAAAAATTAATAAAACGTGAAACTATAATACCCTGTCATTATAACTGGCAGATAACTGTCAAAAATTGACTAAATTTGCCAATGAGCAATCCCAAAGCAGATCTCCACAATATAAATGCACATATTAAGTTTGATGACAATCCATTGAGGTTATTGTCCTGAAAATAAAATATGGGTGTATTGCGGGCAGATAACTGTCAAATATAGACGAAATTTGCCCATTAGCAATCCCAAAGCAGATCTCCATAATATCAATGCATATACCAAGTTTGGTGAAAATCCATTGATATTTACAAGAAAGTTATCATCCAGAAATGAAAATACTGATGTGTAGCAGGCAGACAACTGTGTCAAAACTTGACGAAATTTGCCAGTCACAAACCAGGTCACCACAATACCAATACACACATGAAGTTTGGTGAAAATCCATTGATATTTACTATTTATCAACCGCAAATGAAATTCGGATGTATCACGGGCAGATAAGCCAAAAATTGACGAAATTTGCCCATTAACAATTCCCAACCAGATCTCCATAATATAAAAACACACACTGAGTTTGGATAAAATCAATTGATATTTACTCTAGTTATCTTTGGAAACGAAAATACGGACGGATGGATTGATGTACAACAGACAGCCGGACACACAGACAGCTAACATGATACCATAATACCCTGCCACTATCGTGCGAGGGGGTATAAAATGAATTATGAAGTTCTATTTCTTGGCATATGGAGGCATTATTTAACAAGATTATCAAAAGCTTTGTAGAATGCAAGTAACTGTATTCTGCATAAAACCTCTATTTATCCATGATGGGATTTTACACAGGTCAGACAAATCAGTATGACAATTTTTACATATATCTGCAATAAGAGACTGCCTACTATGCAACTGTCTTAGGACTGATACAGTTTATACACAGATTATCCAATGTCAAATGCATGTCTTCACATTCTGCTATTAAAGCTGTTCATTAAAATTGCTCTTTCGCAAAATTTACTTCAAGGAGGTACTTCTATGAAAATGCTGTTCTATGAAAACACTGAGAATAATGGACTAAGTAGAGTTTTTACAAAGTTATATCTGACCGTCTGTCGCAAATCATCACAGATTATTTGCACTTTCATGTATTATGTCCAACAACAGCCTAAACCAAGCAAATCTAAAACTTGGTATTTTGGTGACTGTAGTAGATATTAGATATAGCACCACTGCTTGACCCATTAAGCTGATGCATAAAGCAACAAGGGTTCAAATGTAGTGCAAACACAGTCTTCGCGAAATCTTTCCAACAGATGCAGGACAGCTGTTGGACAGACTGAAATTTTTGGCAGGACAAAATAAAATTCTGCCGGACAGGAGGCTTGTCTGTTATTAAATTACAATCTTTTTTTCACCAGAATCACAGGACATTTGTCAGACAAACTGAAATTTTCTGCAGGGCAGAAAGAAAATTTGCCGGTTTGTCAGACAGTCCTGCAGTTTTCGCGAAGACTGCAAACATGTATATGCTGGCGGATTCAACATACCTCAGCGCTTGTACCAAAGTTATTTTAAACTATTTAGTGACCAAACGAAGAGTGACTTACCAGAACAATACCAAAATAAATAATTCATACAACCAGAAATTAAAAACGTTAACTATAATACCCCACCATTATCGCTTTGCAGGCAGATAACTCTGTAAGAATTTGACAAAATTTGCCCATTAACACTCCCAAACCAGATCTCCACAATATCAATGCACATACCAAGTTTGGTAAAAATCCATATGTTTACTGGTTATCATCCGGAAACGAAAAACGGACAGAGGTACAACTGACGGATGGACAGACACGCGCATGTCCAACGTGAAACATAATACCCTGCCACTATCATGTAGTCATGGTTGAATCATATTCTTGACTGGTGTTTCATACCCCAACAATTGATTAGATTGAGTTGGGGTTAAATGACACATCAACCCTTGTGGGTCATTTTGTGTCCCAGAGAAAGGGAGAAGAGAGATAGATTCTATTAGAAAAGATGAATGAGAGGAAAAGGGAAGAAAGAGGAAGAGGAATGAAAGTAAAAAACAATAAATAAAAAACATTCCCCCCTCTACCCTTCTCATTCGTCTGTCATTACTGACAATGATCTGTCATAATCAACTGTGTGAAGTGTTATTATCTGTGTTCTAAGATGGCTGATGAGACCAATCTTAACTCAAAACTGCCTGTTGCAGACAAAACAGGAGAGGTTTGAGGAAGAAAGCTCTGTTGGTGATGCCTTTGCTCTGCTTTCCGCTGTGCACGTTTCTGCTCGGCTTCGCTGATTCTTTTTGCTTCGTATTCACCAGCTCCCCTCTTTATGAGGCCTTGCCACTTTGTACGATCCTTTGCAATCTGTTCCCATGATTCTGTTGGTATGTTGAAGTCTTCAAGGGAGGCTTTGAGGGTGTCCTTGTATCGCTTCTTCTGACCGCCATGCGAGCATTTTCCTATTTGAAGTTCTCCATAGAGGATTTTCTTTGGCAAACGTTCATCAGGCATTCTGGTAACACGGCCTGTCCATCTTAACTGTGCCAATTTCAGAAGCGTGTACACTCTGCATCCCTGCCCTTTCAGGACTTCTGTGTCTAGAATCCTGTCTTGCCACTTGATCTTCAGGGCTTCTGTTAAGCGGACGTACGACGCATACTACGCCCGGAGACTGCCACCGGACGTCCAAATCAAACTTCAAAGACGTACCGCGGACTTCCGAAATTTCTTTTGTCCGTCCGCAATCGATACCCGAGACGTCCAAAAATTGTCAAAAGGTCCGCCCAATTTTAACCAGTTGTATGATGTTTGCCCCTCCTATTTACTGGAAATTCGCTACCTGTGTTGACTGAGCTTTAAGGACGTCCCACTTTCCGCTTGCAGGAGTTTTATTGACAGCCGTGTCAAGCGTCGCGGCACCCTTTTGATAGCTGTGTGATCACTTTGTGTATTTGTCACGCGTGCTGAGTTGATAAATTGATGTTTTAATAATTAAATTTTCTACTGCGACCCCGAAAATATTTGTTGAAATTATATGAAGTCATTATTATTTTTTAATATTCACGTCTTAAAATCTTAATTTATTTTGCTAAGAACGTGTGTCGTCTGCAACACTTCCGGGAATTGCCGAGTGAAATTTTATAAATAAATAACAATTATGCACAGAACGCAAATTGAAATCTATTTGAATTTAGAAGCTTACGTTTGTCATAACAAAAGCAATTTTTCAAATGAAAAGAAAACATATTTTCGTCAAAATTTTCGAAAACCCGTTTCTAAATGCGTAGCCTTGTTCCGGTTGCACTGTTTACCAGCGCGGAAAAGACGCAAAGTAAGTCTAAATATAGGCGATTTGCGATGGTTTTGCTTGCTTTTCTCCGCGAACGAACTTTTGCTGTTGGTATTTTGAGAGCTGCCTTTAATTTGTTTGTTGTTGCAGGAGTCGGCGCTGTTTTCCCGCAATTTTTGTGAAGTAAGCAACTCGTTCGCTCGTGTTGATCAGCTTCAATCCGAACAAATATTTCATTAAAGAGCAAATATAAAGGTTTTAATTCTACTAAATATTTAAGGGCACTTCAGTAAGGAGGTGACTGCCGAAAACCGCATCAAATTATCTTAAACGGTTTCTGAAATATTGCCATTTGAAATTTGATATTTAACATCCAAGAGGATTGAATTCAGGCTGCCTCATTAATATTCATGAGCATTTTTATGACATCATAAGGGAACAGTAAAATATTAAACTTTTTTAAATTGCCAATATTTTTTGCTCTTTAATTTGCATCAATTCAGTTTGCATATTGTTTAATGTATTCAGCTCCTTTAAACTAATATACATAGGAATTTAGCTCTTATTTTCCGTTTAAAGTGTTACATTTCAAATTTAAAAATTTCATTTAAATATTTAAAATCCAGTTACAATGCTTAATAATTAGCCAAAATTGACTTTTTTGGTATTCATTTATATCATATACACCCAAAATTCACTATTATTAAAAAAACCTTACGAAAAATTTAATATTAGTCAAGTTTCAAACATTTTAAAATTTAGCTTTAAATTTAAATAACAGATTAAATTTTGAGTTAAATTCTCTATTCATGGGCTTATTTGTGGACAGAGACCAATTTCAATAATGGTTAAGAAGAAAAACTGCGTAGCATATAAGGAAATGCAGAATATTCCTGTTTAAAATTTCAATTTAAAATTTAAGTTCCACTATGACATCACAGAATATTGCATTGTGGGCCTTAATCAATACACAATCCAAGGGAGGTTACTCTAACAGGAAAAAAGGTAGGTATCGTAAATTAATCACCATAACTTTTGATTGGATTGGAATTTTTTGATGGGGTTTTCAACAAAATAATTCTCTTAAAGCATTCTATCAACACCCTGAAAACTAGGAATATTTCAAACTTCTTTATATTTGCCCTTTAAATACATTTCTGCAAAATAATTTCAGCATAGTTTATTTTTAAGAAAACATGTTTTGGGTGTTTTCTCTCATGTATTTTCTTTTCTTTTTTCTTTCTCTGGGCTTTGAAACGAATGCGAAGTTGTACCAATGTTGATGCTTTCTCTAAGGTCCGACATACAAGAACAGGCTTTCCAAAAAGATGCGATCAAATTTAAAAAGCGATAAGGACATTTTTAAAATACATCTAAGAGAAGCGTATATTATGATGATTCTGTGTGACACTGAAATAAGAAACTATGTTCTACTAAAGAAAGGGCAGACCACCGCAGCACAGAAAAAAAGTGGGACTTCCTAGATTTTCCTGTGGGACTTCCAAATTTGAGAGGTAGGAAGTCTGGGACTTCCTGCGTCTGGTAGTTAATGGAAGCCCTGGATCTTTAGAAGTTTTCTAAGACAGCTTGTATGGAAGTGGTTCAGTCTTTTGGCATGCCATTGGTAAACTGTCCAAGTTGCGCATGCATATAATAGTGTTGGCAGCACTACCGATCTATATACTTTCAACTTTGTGCATACATGTGATCTTTTACGATCTGGCGTAAAACTCCCGATTTTTCGCCTCTCTGTACGACCTCCTGCTAAAGAAGCAGAATCTCCCGCCAAGAAAAAAAATCCTTTGTTGGTTTTTCCTTGACCTACCATTTCAAGGTTTACCGTTATGATGATCCAATAACCCAAATTTACCATGAGCTAAAAAAAAAAAGCTTATGGTATGTTTTTTGTTTTACTTAATTTGAAAAAGTAACGGACTGTAATTAGTTCCGGTCTTGATTTTTCGCGCATAGATGCGAAGTTGCGCAACACGCATTTAATATGACCAAATAATTCAATTAGCATCAGTCAGTACACGCATTGATTATAACTGGCAAACAATTAATTTTAATCACCACACTTGTCATAAACAGTATCATAATTGAGTACATCTACTCAATGCTCAATCAGTCAACGATGTCCACGCACCGACTAAAAAATCAAGATGAAAATGATAGATTTTGTGCCCGCAGCAGACGTAACAAGTGAAGGGAAGCAACTCAAATTGTCTAAGCACTAAGTATATGTGAGTTGCTCCCCTTCACTGTTATAGGGAACCAATACATCCAAAATGGCGTCCTCATTCGTTATTTCGGAGAACAAATGTTTTCAAAAGTAATTTATCAGCTGGTCTTGATTAAACTTAATTGGTAGACATAGACCCCCAGTGTATATACTGCTACTGAGTAATACTGAACCTACTGTAATGGTGAAATATGGCTGATAGCTTTACTGACAGCCATTTAATGTGGATTAATTTGCAGCTTCTCAGCAAACTACCGTCACGACTTATATCTCGATCTGGATATTTCGCGCTAGCGGAACTTGGACCCCAAGAACCGTGATATATTGGATATACAGTGTATATGGTTATAGACTTTCAGCAGTATATTTCAGTCATATATGGACAATTGATCAAGACAATTAAAAGATGAACATGGTTCATAATAGGGTGAATATTATATATGGTCATAGCCTTTCAACAGTATTTCAGTCAACTGGACAATTGAAGGATGAACATGCTATACAAAGAAACTAACATTATACAATGATCAAAGTTACCATACATTTACAATTAAAACATTTAATAGTGGTCTAAAGTATGTCAAAAAAAAACAAAAAAAAAAAACTCGTTACTAAAGTGAATATTTTGGGATGCGAAAAAAACTCCCTCTTTTAGACCAGGATCTCCCTCCTAAAAATTGCAGATCTCCCACTTTGTGTCCCTGAAAATATCACATGTATGACTGTGTAAAGTCTGATTCGACTGGTCCCAAATACTTCGACGTAGCCGGCCAAATGCTGCACTAGCTTTGGCAATTCTACCACTGACTTCATCATCAATGTGCACAACTCTAGACAATGTACTTCCAAGGTAGGTGAACTTGTCTACCACGCAGTCGTTGACCTTTCACTGTGATGGTAGGCTCCTTGTCAGACTTTCCAGGTGCTGGTTGATATACTACCTCGGTCTTTTTGATGCCGATTGCGAGATCATAGCAGTCACATGAATCAGATATTTGATCCACACCTTTTTGCATTTTCTCTTCTGTTGGAGCACCCTCTCCCCTTATCTGCTACAAGGATAGCAGGACTTGCCCAAATGTCAGCCAATATCAGTTGGATGCCCCAGTGAAGCAAGATATAGGACATTTGGAAAATCTCTAACTCACCAATTCAATTAGGACCCCAAATTTCAAAATATAGGTATAAATGTTATGAAACGATCGAAATTATATACTAAAGTAGGAAACTTTAAATTCAACCCAGGGTACCTAAACAGAAATTGGAATCAGGAGTTACAGCCGATCCCTCGGGACTTCTAACCTCCTTCCAGCCCCTGCTCCACAATGCTCCTCCATCCACCAGCAACGTCATCACTCTACCCCGCCCCACTATTTTACATTGCATACCCTTCGAGGGTGGTTTTGTGTATTTTAAGGGTGTTTTGGTTTTTTTGTATACAGTGACCTCAATCACCTGTTGCCGACAGCATAGCTCTAAATAAAAATGGCCTTCTTTAACATGTTGAACGAATGTTGAATTTTTCTTTTTTTTCAAAATATAAAGACATTTCAGTTTTATGCAGTGGGTTTTGAGATCCTGTATGTCCATCGCAGGATGGCAACATTTCAATATTCATTGTTTAGGGAGAAGTTTACCATCGACCCTTCAGCACCTAATTCTATGGAACACATTTACCTTTGCTTTATTAAAAGATCACAATTTGTATCTTCAAGTAAAACGAAAATTTGTGCCAGTTTTGTTAATAAAGTAGATTCTCAGTGAGAATCTCCTCTTTCAAACACAAATGACAAAGGCACGCATCACGTGGCTGCCTAATTTTTTTTTTGCTAAACATAGCACAATATTTGCGAAACGAAAAGAACGAAAACATAGTCCTTAGTTTAGAGGAAAGAAATGCTGTTTATAATGTCATACCGCCTTCTTTGCGCCCTTCTTCTTTGGTGGCATAATTGCAGTAAAATTTACGATCTTCACAGTAAGAATGCACAAGCGCCAACTAACGCCACCACGTGGGGGAAGCACTTTCTCTCAACCACAAATTAGTATTTATTATAAAGATATAGACCTTAATATATGAGTCTCACTTTCATAAACAAATAAACTGATGATAATATAATATTTTATTAAATGAAAATAATATATCAATTGTATTTTAAAAACAAAAAAGAAATGCGAAGATTTTGTTCATTTGCACAAATAAATTCTGATATCACAAGTAATGGCTTTCTTATAAAAGATGGTGGGGTATAAAACACCCCTGCGATCCCGATCCTGAAATCCCCTATCCAAATTTCTGTTACGAGGCCTCATTCAGACCTATAGGGTTAAATTTGATTTTTTTCTACTTTAGTAAATAGTTTGAATCATTTCCAAACATTTATAGCTTATTTTAAAATTTGGGGTCTAAATGGTGATTTTATCAGCGTTTTTTTTCCACTCTCAAGGGTATGAAACACCTCGGAACCATCAATATTGATGGGTCCAAGGAAACACCCATCCGAGAACATTACTCAGTTGTGACTATTTCTTTAAGAAAATTCGATACATTTTCGAAGATTTCAGTAGAAATTTATATGTTTTGAAACGTTTTTTAATGATAGAAAATATAGATTTACCTTCTCCTTCTATTGACTTAAAACTTAGCGGATTTTTTTCTTTGTTTTTTCCCATGGCAGCTAAAAATAGATGATCCATAAAAACCGCAAAAACCGCATCGTATTAAGATTGCTCTCATTAGCGATTAAGCCAAGGCTTGTGATTCTGGCACTCCCTGGACTTTTCTCTTACCTTTTTTTTAGTGATATCACAAAATAGATTTTGTGATATCACTAAATAGAAATGAGTTTGTTGATATCACTAAATCGAATTAGTGATATCACAAAATCGACTTAGTGATATCACTAAATAGAATTAGTGATATTACTAAATAGAATTAGTGATTAGTAGATAGTGAAAAAGATCTGGGAGTAATAATAGACAAAAACCTTACCTTTAGAGACCATATAAATTCAAAAGTAAACATAGCTAACAGGAATCTCGGTATAATCTTTAGGACATTTACATTCATTGATGAAGAAATATTTCTAAATCTATATAAATCAATTGTTAGGCCCCATGTCGAATATGCTACTCCAATCTGGTCGCCCTTATACAAAAAAGTACAATTATTATCGAAAACATCCAGCGGCGTGCGACAAAGTTAGTTGATTCGTGCAAAAACTTATCTTACCCAGAAAGGCTGCGTAAATTGGGTCTACCAACCCTTGAATATAGGAGAGAGAGAGCTTATCCAAGTATATAAAATTAAAAATGATATCGATATAGTGGACAAAGAAAAACTCTTCACAAGGGCCCAATATACAGCTACAAGAGACCATTCCTTCAAGTTACATAAAAGAAGATTTAGACTGAACGTTCGTGCAAACGTTTTTAGTAACAGAGTTATTAACGCATGGAATGATCTCCCAGATAATATAGTAAATGCACCCTCCGTAAAAGCCTTTAAAAACAGACTCAATAATTATTGGCACGGGCGCCCCTACAAGTTTGAACCAGCATGTTACCAGTCAGGCCACCCTACCAGAGAATATAATCAGAATCGTCAAGATGCGCCCTTTAGAAGCTAACAGCTTGGTATGGCGTCTAGGATAGTGAGTTCATAGTGAGTAGTGAGTGATATCACAAAATCATGACCATTTTGTGATACCATTAAATCGATTTTGTGATATCACAAATTCTATTATGTGATGTCATTAAATCGATTTTGTGATATCACAAATTCAGTCTTATTTTGTGATATCACTTAATCGATTTTGTGATATCACAAAATAATTAGTGATATCACATAATAATTAGTGATATCACAAAATCGATTTTATGATATCACAAAATCGATTTAGTGATATCAAAAATAGGGGGTTTATAGTAAAACGGCATCTCATAGATTTATAGTAAAACGGCACCTCATAGCTGTTAACCGTTAAAACGCAAATCACAACTGCAGCAGACGGCAGTTTGATTTTTTTTTATTATTATTTTTATTTTTCAAAGAAAACAAGTCCGGATACTTTATGTGAATCGTCTGCTGCAGACAATTCACATGAAATATCAAGACTTGTTGTCTTTGAAAAATTAAAAAAAAAAAGTCGTCTGTTACAATTTTTGCTTGGCGTTTTAAGGGTAAAAATAACAATTTGCATGCTACATCGAGAAAACAGGGTTTCATGTAGCTGAATACAATGTAGCTGCACAAGGAATCTAATGTGATGTGAATCTGATTTGATCAGTTCCTGAGTTCTCTTATTTATTTTGCAGACAATTATTAACTTACAGGTTGTTAGACCGTGTCAGAGGTTTACTGCGCTGCGATGTAATTTGTTTCATTTTGTTTATTTTTGTTCAAGTTTGTTTCGAATACTTTTTAAACATAGGCTATTAGGCCATGCCAGAGGTTTTGACCTCAGTTTGCAGACTCTTTTCTTTTGCTTTTCTGAGGATGATGGTTTAATGTTTTACGTCCCTTTCAATATCATTTAAGTCATATCGAGACGATGAAAGGGGGATAATGAAAGGTTCTGTGCAATGAAGCTTTTCTGGGCAACGAATATATGGCAAGCCCTTTCACCATTTATTGTAGATTTTAGATATCTGAAATAATATGTAAGCTATACTAGTAATATAGTATATAAGATATCTAATATGGAATATAAGATAATATATAGGAAAGTAGATAACTGAATTATTCAAATATATAAGATAATTAGTATATAAGATATCTGTTTTAGTATATAATATATTTGATATACTATATAAAACACATTGATATAAGATATACTCGTATTATCCCAGGTATGCTAAAACAGATATCAAATACACTGAGAACTTACGTAGTCCAATATCAGCTATCGCAGAATGTACACTCGCGCGCGCGCGCGCGTGTGTGTGTGTGTGTGTAACATAGGGTAATTGTGGTACGGGTGTGCGAGCCAGTATTTCGAAACCTACCTCATTCATATACCTGGCCTTTGAAAAAACGGACTTTTGAACATATATTTGGTCGTCCAAAATGTTGACCTATTACTGCCCTTTAAGTTTTTATACCCATTTATTGCTGGTCTTTAGACAAATATTGCAGTCAATTCATTGAATACCAAGAGAACAAGCAGCCTTGAAAAATCTATGAGCGAAAAATATACAAATATACGCATATACTGGGTTGTCAGAAAAGTGGGGCCTTTCTCGTGTGTGTGTGTGGGCGGGGGCGGGGTATATGATTGACCCCATTTTTCTGGATTGGTATATGAAAGGCCCCACTTTTCTTGTTCTCTTGGAACTCAACGAACTGAGTACGATATTTTTCTAACTACCAGCAATAAATGGGTACAAAAAAAATCAAAGGGCAGTAAGGAATGAGTCAACATTTTAGACGATCTAGTATATGAATGGGTCCGTTTTTTTTCAAAGGCCAGGTATATGAATGGGGTAGGTTTCAAAATACTGGCTCGAACACCAATACCACAATTATCCCCAACTTACCCGAGGGCTCGGGTGCCTCTGACATACGAATCAAGAAAAATCGGGTCAGTCATATACTTTTTTGTTGAAAACAGGGGGCTAATCATGTACCTGGCAGCGCTAAAAAAAGGGGGCCATTTGGTCCCTCCCCCCTCCCGCCAATACACACACACACACACACACACACACGCGCGCGCGAGAATGCAAGTAGAAGAACAATCACGTGATTACCAGTGTATGGCAATCACGTGATTGTTTTGTATCATATGACAACATCGATGGGACAAAATGGCGTTATCGATAAATAATATGTTGAGCGAATCAACCGTTCTCCTAGTTTTATTCACTTTCATAGAACTGTCATCCGCCAGATATGACCCTAATTGGGATTCGATTGACTCTAGACCCCTTCCAGATTGGTTTGACGACGGGAAAATTGGTATTTTCATGCACTGGGGCGTCTTCTCAGTACCTAGTAAAACAAACGAATGGTTTTGGTACGAATGGAAACACTTTAAAGACAACGCGACGGTGAATTACATGAAGGAAAACTTCAAACCAGATTTCACTTACGCTGACTTTGCTCCTAAGTTTACAGCAGAATTCTTCAAACCAGACCAGTGGGCAACTATATTTCAGGCGTCTGGTGCCAAGTAATTATTTTTTTTTTATGATTTCCTTTGTGTTAATTTTTCTAGATTCATAAAACGCATTTTTTATTTTGTTCATATTTTATAATCTGCCACATGATTATGTGTGTATGTGTGTGGGAGTGGGTGGGGGGGGGGGGGGGGGGGGGGCGGGGGAATCGAGACAATTCATCGACAAGACAACTCATCAACACAGTTTTTGGAGACAATTCACTGACACAATTGAAGACAACTCATCGACACTTTTTGAAGACAATTCACCGACAAATTTGTTTGAAGGTAATTGGCAATCATAGGTAATTAAGGGTAATTATGGATAAGTGGTACATTGTATTTGATTGATCATACCTGTGAATGACTAGCCTACCTGTTCTGCCTGTCAGTGAACAGTCTCAGAATCAATTGTTGGGCTAAGAATGCGGAAAGATTTTTAATTTTAGTCATGACTGATGTTCTGCATCATTTACGATGCAGCTGCTGACGAATGCGCGCTCAGCGCCACCGCTGTGCTGTAAGACCGGAATTAGAAGTTTAATAGACTTGATGACTTGATCATGTTGATGTCGCACACTTTGACTGTCGGGAAGCTGTCAAAGTCCCACTGAGACTAACATGTAGCTTTTAGGATGTTGATTGCTATGGAACTGCAATATTGATAATACGACCACTGGAATTGTAGGATAATTGATCCTCAAGATTTGTACAATTTGCATTTAGATACCCAATTCTGATCATCGAGATATAAACCGTGTCGGTGAATTATCATCAAGATGATAAGCCTATGCGATGATTTGTATGGACCTCTACAGAGAGTGTATGACCCGAAAAAAGATGCAAAAGTTCTCATTATGTCAAATGAAAAATGGATGACAATAACCTGTAAGATTATCATTACAAACATTGTTAATTTTGATCAAATGGCCTTGTCAATAAAAATCGACTGCTACATGACACTGATGTATTAATGATTAACAGTCAAATTCCTATTATTATCACAATTCGAACAACAAAAATTTAGGAAATAAATGAAAACATAACTCATATAAACGAATATCCAGCTTCACTTTCCATCGTCTTTATTTTAATTAAGAAAGTTTTGAATAATATTTTACCAAGTTCCCTATACGTATATTTTCCTCTAAATCATGCTTTTAAAATAAAATGCGTAAGTTTATTTACGCCAGCCATCCTATGCAGTTAAAATGGTCTCTTAATTGTCATCAATAAGCCAAAAAATATTGAATTAATATCCTAAATTTGTTATTTTGATCATAAATGTGATAATAAATCATTTTATTTTCAAAACATTGTCTTCATTTTATCAGCTTGGGTATAATTTCAACATAATAATGTGTCGGTGAATTGTCTTCAAAAAGTGTCGGTGAGTTGTCTTCAATTGTGTCGGTGAATTGTCTCCAAAAATCGTGTCGATGAGTTGTCTTGTCGATGAATTGTTTTGTTCCCGGTGGGGGAGGGGTACATATTAAGTTTCACTTTGGTCATCCATGTGTCTAGCTGTTACATCAGCGCTTAATTTCATTTCCAAACAATAACTTAAATGAGATGAATATTTCTCAGTAGATTTTCACCAAAGTTGTTGGTATGTGCATAGATATTGTGGACAGGCACTTAATAGTCAGACAGAAGCTGTGAAGCCCAGGCATCAAAATAAATTTGGCAATTTAGGCAAGTAGGACCTGACAAGCTGGAGATTGTAGCTTCATTTTACTACCTAGGAGACATGCTCTCAGCAGCCAGTGGCTGTGAGCTTTCAACCACAACACATTGAAAACGGCCTGGAAGAAGTTCAAGGAGCTGCTACCAGTTCTGTCTTCCCATCATGCACCTCTCTTTCAAGACAAGTGTGTACAGCTCTTGTGTGTGGAGGGCAATTCAATGCTCCATGCCAGTGAGACTTGGCTGTTGACAAAGCCAAACCTCCAATGTCTGCAGTGGAATGACAGGGTATTGATCAGACAGATCTGCAATGTCAAGCCGCAAGACATTGTCACCATCAGGTCCACTGAGCTACTTGCACAGCTTGGCATCGAGGCTCTGGACCTCAATCATCCTGAAGGAAAGAAGGCTCTGCTGGTATGGACACGTTGAATGCTCCAAGGGTGCAGTCAAGGCAGCCTGTGACATACAGTGATGGAAAACATGGGCCTGGGAGGCCCAAGATGACATGGAAGTAGATGACAGAGAGGGATAGAGAGTGGAAACTCTCGGCTATCAACCCTCATGATAGATACACCTTGAGATCTGCCATGTGTGCAGCAAGACAGCTACCTGGAAGGAGGCCCCCACTGATGAGGATGTTGCTGTATCTGCATGTTAATAAAAAATCAGATGATGATGATGAACCTTATTTTTACCTAAAATATGTTCAGATAACATCAAATTTCAGGGTTTTTGTGAGCAGGCTTCATCCACAGAGGTCCTTGCTACACTCCTAGTGGAGATCATTGCTAATGGGTAAATTTTGTCATTTTTATGGCCCCAACCTGGAGGAAGTTGGAGGGCATATTGCTTCTAGGGCATTTGTCGGTCCTTCCGTTCGTCACGCTTTTTGATGCACAGCATAACTTTAGACACATGCATGCTACTATTTTGAAATTTCTTATACGGATTCCTCATGAAAAAATAGCTGACACATATTTTTTTTCTCGACAGGATTATGTCCCTTTCCTGAGTTATAGCCCTTTGAAAAAATATGGATGCAATTTTGTCACCAAAATATCTCAAAAACTATTGAAGCCAGAGCCTTGACACTTGATGAATAGATTGGTAGTGATGAGTAGATGACCTGATTAACTTTTGAATAAATTCTGACAAATACTTCATGAGTTATGGCCCTTTGTAATTTTGGGCATTTTTACCTTGTCAGCAAAATATCTCAAAAACTGTTGGAGCTAGAGCCTTGAAACTTGGTGAATTTATTGGTAATGATGAGTAGATGACCTGAATAACTTTTGAATAAATTCTGAAAAATATTTTATGAGTAATGACCCTTTGTAAATTTGGGCATTTTTCCCTTGTCAGCAAAACTGCTGAAGCTAGAACCTTGAAACTTGTTGAATAGATTGGCAGTGATGAGTAGATGACCTGATTAACTTTTGAATAAATTCTGAAAAATACTTCATGAGTTATGGCCCTTTGAAATTTTGGGCCTTTTTCCCTTGTCAGCAAATATCTCAAATACTTTTGGAGCTATATAGAGCCTCATAACTTGATAAATAGATTGGTAGTGATGAGAAGGAAGAATATCTCAAAACCTGTTGAAGCTAGAGCCTTGAAACTTGTTCAATTGATTGGTAATGATGAGTAGATGTATGATGATTAACTTTTGAATAAATTCTGAAAAATATTTCATGAGTAATGGCCCTTTGTAAATTTGGGCATTTTTCCCTTCTCAGCAAAATATCTCATAAAACTATTGAAGCTAGAGCCTTGAAACGATGAATAGATTGGTAGTGATGAGTAGATGACCTGATTAACTTTCGAATAAATTCTGATAAACACTTCATGAGTTATGACCCTTTGTAATTTTGGGCATTTTTCCCTTGTCAGCAAAATATCTCAAATACTTTTGGAGATAGAGCCTCATAACTTGATAAATAGATTGGTAGTGATGAGGAGGGCCTATTGCTTTTGGGCATAATTAAGTAATGTTCCTTTGTAAATTTGGGCATTTTCCCTTGTCAGTAGAATATTTCAAAAACTGTTGGAGCTAGAGCCTCATAACATAGATGAAGAGGTTAGTAGTGATGAGTAGATGACCTTCGATTAACTTTTGAATAATTTCTGAAAAATATTTCAGGAGTTATGGCCCTTTGTAGATTGGGCCATTTTTACCTTGTATCATCTTTAGAGGCAAGCATATGGTTGGGGGCATAGTGTTTTACAAACACAATTTCTAGTTTGACAGTTTTCTGCTAACGACTTGACAGTGGCGAGGTATTATCTTTTCAGGTTTTTATTCTTTCTCTCTTGAAATAATGCCATATGACCGCAAGGTCATTTTAGGCATGTTGTGCTGTCAAGCAACTCACAAGTATGTTAGTAGAAACAGATAAAAATTATAATGATACTTAGTTGTTAGTATGATAGACAAGGGATGAAAGGTGACAGGCTAGAATAGATAAGAACAGCTAAAACTATTTTGGTTGAAAACATACTACATGTATACTCGGGATCCAAGGGTTAAATCATTGAACATGTACAATATAAATGCACAACCATAATTAATATTTAGCAATTAAAGCTTATATTTTTATAAAGAAAAAGAAATGTTATTACAGAAGTTTGGGACATATTGAGTTTTCAGCCCCAAATGACTGCTTTGCACCATTTTTGTTTTATGCACAGTCTGGTTCTCTTAGTGGTATTTTTTTTCTTACAGTTGCAATCAAAATTATGAAGTGAGGTTGGGGGCTTCTAATTGGTACAGTATAAAAGTCGTAAAATTTTGATATCAAAGTTTCTGACAAAATGGCCTATAAATGCAAACGGTGCAGATCCAGATCAGACAGACTTTAAGAAACAACTGCATTTATAAAAAGCAAAATTTAGACCAAAATGTATAGAATAAAATGTTCGACAGTTTAGGACATTTACCAAAACATTTTTTAGATCGAGTATTATTGTTGTCAACAGCTTTCAGAAAGTTGTTTTTGCTTGGTGCTTTACACAGAAGAAGTAAATTTCCAAATTTTTGTCATGATTTCATGCAAAACCATTTGTCGTAACTACTAATGTACAAACACAGATGACTCGTTTCTTTGCGAAATGTTAATGATTCATGATTTTAAAATCTGAATATGAAAATAAGTAATCATTCTTTTGTTTATTTGTTCCAAATTCATTTCATATAATTGAAATAGGTTAAAAACAAAAGTGGTTTAGTATTTTTGCTTTGAATTAAGTGATGGTTAAAACACAAGTGGTTTAGTATTTTTGCTTTGAATTAAGTGATGGTTATTCCTGTTTTTCACGGGTATTCCGGCTCTGAATTAGCTGGCTATCAACAATATTTTCAGAGAAAGCACTTCAAGGACAACTTGTAGATTAATTGCAGTTACAAAACTTTCCCTCTTCCTATACTTTGACATAATAAATATGTTAAAATTAATTAATGAAAACAAGGATGTGACCAGCCTTTATTGTCATGATATTATTTTGGTTTTATTTTTAAAATAGTGGATTATCAAACAGGATTGTAAGAAAAAAAATGTTGCTGGAGACTGGAGCCAGTCTATGATACTATCTATATAGCTTGCATGTATGTTTTTTACTTCTGTTTGCTATGTTCTTAATCAGTGTTCTTAATCAGTATACTAAGCTTTTTGAATGTCCAATTTGGATGTCACAGACAATTTAATAATTCAGCGGTTTGGTAGATGGCAAAAATGATAGGTCTAATGAAACAGTGTGTAATCATGTGACTTCAGTGATAGGGTACACTGCATACAGTGTATTTGTGCAAAAGTTTGGGACAAGACAGGTAAGGATAAATTATAGTTTGTGCCTAATTGAATGCATTTGAATGCAGTAAGAAGATATCCCCATAACACACACACACACACACACACACACACACACACACACACACACACACACACACACAGTGTTTTAACAACTATAACAGTGGTGGCTGGGTGAGGCAAAAGTGTTGTGTATCTTATGTCACCGGAGCGTCCAACTGAGATTGGCTTACAGTCTTACAGTTGGGCAAGGCCTGCTATCCTTGTAGCAGCTAGGTAAGGATAGAGGGGTAATGTTTTTATTTCTTCAGTTTCTTCATTTTAGTCATTTGTTTTCCTCTGTCCCGCTCTTTCAACGCTGTACTATCTCTCTTCACCCTTTCTCTGGGAGACAACACAAGATGACCCGCGAGGGTTGATGTGTCGTTAAACCCCAACACAATCAAAAAGAAATATAATACTCTGATATATTAGTCGCTGGGGACTACAAACTACCAATACTGTCATGATAAAACTCACATCAAAACTGTTCCTATGATGAGGCTTGTATAGGCAGTGGGGGTGAGGGGGTGGGGATTCGGGTGGCGCAGTGGTGGTGTGTACCAGTATCCTATATCCCTGGAAGTAAACGGGCAAATATCCCTTTAAATCAACAGGCAAATATTCCCATAATTGATTTTCCTGAATATATACAGTCCTATATCCCTTTATGTAAACCAAAATATCCCTGAAATTACCAGAAAAATACAGACAGAAAAAGCTTTTATTTGCTGTCAAGTAGATGTTCAATTTGAAATAAATTGTCTTGTTAGCTCATCTGAGCAATGATCAGGATGAGCTATAGTGATCACATTTTGTCCGTCATCTGTCTGTCCGGTTGTTTAAACACTTTAAAACAACAACACCTTTAAAGCCGCTTAAGTGGCTGATGTGATTTGTCCCTAATTAGGTAGGAATGTTACTTGGATAGGAGGATTTAAAAATAGCTGAAATTATGGTGATCTGCCTTTTTGTTTGGCTGCTATGACAACTAAATGGTCCCATAGACTAATAAGACTTATAATGGGAAAATGGTTAACCCTTGTCCTGCTGAATAAATTAAGATGCCACGCCCACTTTTAATTTTCAGCCAATCAGATTACTTGATTCGGATTGTTGCTATAAATTCATTGACTTAATGGCAAACAGTGCAGATCCAGATCAGTTGGCTTCTGAAGAAGCCAACTGATCTGGAGCTACACTGTTTGCAAAGGCAGGGTATATCTGGGTTCAGCAGGACAAGGGTTAAATTGCATTTCCCCCATAATAGTAATGTGTATCATATTTGACAGTTATGATCATTTGATGTTTGTCTACCCAGTGTACCAGTATATCTTTTATGACCAGTGGCCATTTTATTTGGTTGCCATGGCAAAATTAGAAAGTAGGGAATTTGTGAAGCACCAGCAGGGAAAGAAAACCATAACACCAGAAGGGAAAGAAGACCCTGTTGAGGTTGTCTCTTTTCTGGCCTTGTAAAGAGACATAGGACGTGCAGCATACTGGTGGGAGTGATCATTTTTTTACTTATTCATTGAAGATGAGAGCTTGGCAAGTCCCTGTGTTCTGATAAATAGATTATAAAAAGAATGACTATTTCTCTAAGGTTAGCGAGCCATATGGCCCATTGGCCTCTTGTATATAGATAAGATTCTCTCCCATAGTGGGAGCACCTTTGTGACTTTGAATTCTAGAATTTTTGCTTCTTCACATTATTCTGATTTTTTTCTCTCAAAAAAACATCAATATCATTGAAATTAATCAACGTATCCCATATCCTTGGAAGTAAAACAACTAATATTCCATATCCCTGGAAGTAAAAAGGCAAATATCCTGTATCCCTAAAATCCCTATACAAGCCTCTGTGATGGGGCTCCCGCGAAACAGTTGCTCAGGATAATTTTCAGCATAAAATTGGCTTTATAGCATGACAAAATTCCTAGATTTTTTGTGTGGTGTCTGTTCTTTACTGCATTCAAATATGTTCAGAAATAAGCTAGACCAAATGGCTCTTCCAAGCACCATAACAATACACCACAACCATTGTTGGGGTCCATAGCATAAACCATGTTAGTTCAACAACTATGTTATATCCAAACAAAAATGTACAGATTATATTGAAAAATGACCATTTATGGTCATTTTTCAATATAATCTATACATTTTTGGGATCCATCTTTGAACTGTGTTATATCCAAAACCATGTTATAATGAACCATGTTATATCCAAAACCTTGTTATAATGAACCATGTTATATCCAAAACCATGTTATAATGAACTGTGTTATAAAGAGGTTGTAGGTATTATGTGAGCCCAGGGAAGTCTGACCTGTAACACAAACTGCCAAGTGAGGTGATTATCCTCTGTGTAATAAATATAATAGTGAAGTGAAGTCAAACATAGCTTTATATAAGAGAGGTTATCAGGAAAATATACTTTTTCTCATTTCTCCACAAAATCATATGTTGTGGTCTAATGAGTAACCACAATATATGTTTTGGTGGAGATATAACAATTTTCTGATGACAAAAGGACCTTATCTGGAATTTTGGTCGAAGTGTTAGCAATGTTACCATTGTGCATGGTGTTGGACTTTCTCATACTTTCTGTTGTACACTGTGGAAGTTTTGTTGCATGATCTTACACATGATCATGTCTGTGAAAAGGAAGTTCTGCTTATTGCTGGCTATACAGTTTGGATGTTTTATCTTGATTTCCGTAGTACACAGGCACTGGTCTTTGTTCTGGGGTAAAACTGGTAATAAGAAATCTTACTATTTGTGTGGGATACATTTTTAAGTTGAATTAATATTCGGTTTCAGGTCAGTATTGATCAATACTGATGTATAACTATGACACATTTAACTAATTTTATACAGCTGTCAATTAAACCACCAAGCAAAATTTAAAATTTATAGCAGACAACATTCTAAAATTATCATTAGTATTTTGGATGGGGTTTATAGATCATTAGCGATTAATGGCCTTACTTTTTAATTATTATATAGTGATTAAAGGTCTTATATTTAGTCTTTTTATAACCACCACCCCCCCCCCCCCTCCCTCCCCCCAATGAAGACCCTCCTTTAGGTTAGTATTTTCAATAAGTAGGTTTTCATTAGAAGATTCAAATTTCAGTTTTAGGTATGATTTAGATATAATCCTAGAGAATATATTAGAAAAGTTGAATTTCAATTTCAGGTATAATTTAGATATATTCCTAGACAATATACATGTATTAGAAGAGTCGAATTTCAAATTTAGGTATGATTTAGATATTCCTAGAGAAAAATGACTAAACTATTTGCATACATGGGAGATCCTGATCAGATTCTGCATTCTGCTTATAGTGTCTGATCTGGGTCAGCGCTTTTTGCCAGTTACCCTTTTCGGGGTCTCCAGACTAAAATGGGTTATAATCCCAATGTTGTATATGTGTGGAGGATTGAATTTAACAACTGGTGTAGTGACAGTCTGAGCCCTAAATAGTTCATATATTTTATGCCATTAATTTTACCCTTGTCATGCTGAATAAATTAAGATGCCACGCCCACTTCAAATTTTCAACCAATCAGATTACTTGTTCCAGATTTTTGATATAAATTAACATGAGGAATGACAAACAGTGCAGATTCAGATCAGTTGGCTTCTAAGCCAACTGGTCTGGATCTGCACTGTTTGCTAAGGCAGGGTATATCCGTGTTAAACAGAAGCTTGGTTAATACAATATTCAACCTGATTACCACACGGTGCATGTAGGTTTTTCAAAATTACTGGGAAAACTTGTAGTAAAATGTGTATCCCTTTCAAAAAACAAGATCAGCAAATGTTTTATCTAATGGAGTTTATGCAAGTTTGTGGTTTTTTTTTCTGATTTTCTTTATGAAAGAATATGTTGGTTATGGTCTGAATATTTTGGGGTAAAAAGACTAAATGCCTGTCACTGCAGGATCTCTAAGATCTGCTGAAGATAAGACAGACTCGAGTTACTCAATAGTGTCTTCGGTATCATTTGTGAAATATAAGCCAAACTGGAAATCTTTAGACTCAAGACCATTGCCAGAATGGTTTGATGATGCAAAAATTGGCATTTTCATACACTGGGGTGTGTTTTCATTCCCTGGGATTAATGCGTGGCTCTGGTATAATTGGAGAACACAAAAAGATCCTGCTGTTGTGCAATACATGGAGAAAAATTACAAACCAGATTTCACATACCCAGACTTTGCACCTGAGTTTACTGCCGAATTCTTCAAACCGGACCAGTGGACAGATCTGTTTCAAGCATCTGGTGCTAAGTAATTTTTTTGTACACTGGAATCTCTTTATAAGGCATTTCATTATAAGACAGTTTCAGATAGAAGATGCTTTAAAGGATAGACCCCAAGAGTGTTGTATCCTTCCAAACAAAAAATGTATGGGTTTTATTTTACAAAAATGTATAGATTGTTTAGAAAAATGACCGTTCAACAAAAATGTATAGATTATATAGAAAAATGACCATAAATGGTCATTTTTCTATATAATCTATACATTTCTGTTTGGATACAACACGGTTGTTTAGCTAGCACAGGTTTTGCTGTGGATCCCAGCAACAGCATTATAAAGAGTTGTGGTGTACCATATTATGGTTATCATTTTGCAAGTACCATAATTACCATAAGTGTTTGGATATACCTTTACCGCTCTCTGGGCTTATTCAGCAGATGACAAATTGATATTTTTTTTAAATTTTTTCTCAAAAACAGGTTTTGACATCTTATGCAAATTATCTCTTCAGGAGATCATTTGCATGAAATGCCAAAGCATTTTTTGTGTGGAAGGAAAAGTAAAAAGAAAAAAAAATACTGAAATGATATCTGCTGCAAATTTTACCCAGTACACCAAGTGTTTTTTCAGTGTGCCAGCCCTGAAATTTCAACAGGTCTGTTTGACTACATGGCTGTACACTGGATCTGCAGTGTAGACCCTGATCAAGAAACAGTTTGATCTGTATCTACACAAATATAACTCAAGATAAGAAGGGGTATCTGGTGAAATTTTTTCTTATTTCTCCATGAAAATATATGTTGTGGGTACTCATTAGATGCACCTTGCAGAGGCACTTCTAACAACTACCACAGCATATATTTTCAAGGAGAAATAAAAAAAAATGTTCAATTCCTTTTGCGTGAAAAAAAAAAACAACACCTAAAAACACCTTATCTGGAGCTATGACTGATAGCTTTGCATATTTTGGCATATGTGCCTGGGTCTAAGGACTTGTTAACGAGGAGAATTTGGTGATAATTGTGGGACATTTTTTCTTATTTCTACATAAAAACATGTGTTGTGGGTAATCATTGGAAGAGCCTCACCAAGGTGAGTACATGCAGTGTGTGTTGTTTTTTTTTTGGAGCATAGCAGAAAATTATCTCAGAATTATCATCAAATAGTTGATCCTCCTTAACAAATCCTCTGCTTGATATTTAGGATAAGTATACAGTAACCCATCAGTAAATCAACTTATTATGATTTTCATGTATGGTTTTCAAAATTACTTCAGTAAAATGTCTTCTGAAAAGAAGGATCACATTAACCCTTTAATACTACTCTCTGGGCAATTTTATCAGATATTACAAAATGATAATATTTTTACCTATTTTTTTTTTTTTTTTTCCAGAAAACAGGATATGACATTTCATGCAAATTGTCTTCATTAGAGACAATTTGCATGAAATGTCAAAACCTTTTTTCTGGGAAAATAAGAAAAATATTTCAGTAGGTTGTCTGCTGAAAATTTTACCCAGAATGCTAAGCAATTAAGAAAAATGGGTCATGGAATTTTCAATCATTTGTCATAGACACTGGGGCAGTAAAAATCTGTTTGCATAGGACACGGAACCTTTGTGCATGAAAGTTGTGAGATTGAGTAGCTTTCTCAGCTTTTCTAACCAAGGAAACAAATGAAGGTTTATTGTGAAATGCCTCTTCATGAGTGATAATTTTCTGACTTGTAAATCCTTACTGTGTACTTATACAGTGTGGAGGATCACATGGCATTTTATTACAACAAAAGGCTGATCACCACAAAATTGTACAGTTCCATTATTCTTAGTAATTTCATGATAATATTTCTGTATGAATTCTCACAAACATAGCACAGTGGACCACTTTTAATTAGCACTTTACTGGTGCTATGAATAATGAAATCATTACTGAAAAGGGAAAGTTATGATTTTGTGGTCCTTAGCCTTTTATTACGCATAAATCATGTGATCCCTCAATATGTTACAGAGATGTGTGAAAAATGATACTAATTGTGTTTTTGATTTTACTTAGATAACAAATGAAAACTTAATATCAGCCATAGGGACAGTGGAGTACTTTACAACCCACCTTATCTTACAGCTTATGATAGGCAGGGTAGAATCCTACCCTTTTAATCTCCTGAAGAGTACTCAGTCATGGCTAGAAAGTTTTTCATTTGATAGTTTTCACCTGGATAAATTTTCAGTGGAGTCTGACCTGGGCTAAAACCACAACCTTCAGCACCGCACTAGACACATTACAATTATTGACTATTTATTTATTGGACATGATGTGATGTCGACCAGAGAAAACCAACATTGACCTCGGCTTTGCCTTGGTCAGTATTGGTATTCTATGGTTGACATAACATTATGTCCAGTGACTCAATAGTCAACTATTGTTTTATTATATAATCACTCTTCTGAATGATGGAATGACTGACTGACATACAAATACTTCAACACAGCACATAAAAGTAAGATGATATATCATTAAAAAAAATTTCCTGGCTACTGTAAGAATAAATAGATGTGGAAGTTAACCAAGTTATCAGCATCATAAAATTAAATTTTTGATGAAATAAACATGCTTTCAGCATAAGAATTTGTCCAGCTGATCTGATGACAAGTTTTCAAAGTCACTGTTGATTATTTTCTCCTTTACATATGTTTTAAACACGCAACTGTAACATCTGTGGTCCTCCTCATGTTTTGGGCTTTTCTCACTTTAATCAGTTTTAGGAAATCTTTGTCTGATAACATTGCAAAAATTGGGTCAAACTAAAGCACTGGTCCCCGTATTTGAATAAAGTTAAAACAACAGAATAAGGTCCAGCAAGCTGTTACAAAGTGTAATTCCACTGTCAGATTTTGGAAGGCAATTTCACATGGATAATTTTATTTTGGAAACTAATGTCCACTGGAAAATCTGATTTTAGAAACCAATGTCTTATGGAACATTGGCTAACCCAGTGGATATCAGGTACATGTATGTAAGCTAGCTTGCTAAGCCTCACAGATTAGGTTCTTGGCCAGTGACAGAACATCTATTTATGGATTATATGACAATAATCACTCCACTAAATGGTACTGCCCTCGGTAAATATAGCAGCTTGATAAAACGGTGGATGGGATCTTGAAACATTGAGACACAATAATCATAAGGTAATTTTTAGGTTGTTACAGATTTTTTTTCTTATACTTTTAGATATGTTGTCCTGACAAGCAAACATCATGAAGGATTCACCAATTGGCCGTCTAAGTATTCATTCACCTGGAACTCCATGGATGTTGGTCCAAACAGAGACCTTGTTGGTAAGTGCTTATTTGCTTAATCATTTAACAGACCTGGCCAGCCACCTGGCCAAGAGATTTTATCTGTATGCCTCATTCAAAATTTTAGCAGACAATGTTCTAAAATTTTCCAGAAAAAAAAGCTTGATATTTCATGTGAATTGTTAAGCCTTATTTCCTAGGAAAAATAAAATGAAAACTTTTTAGAATGTATATTGCTGCTGCTGTGAGTGGCGTTTTAATGCCCAGCACTCTGGGTAAAAATTTCACCACACAGCATTTCAGAATATTTGACTTGTATATAATGCCAAAACCTGTTCTGTTTCTTGGGAAAAATAAAAAAAATATCAATTTGGTGTCTGCTGAATTAGCCCAGAGAGTGATAAAGGTTAAGGGTTAAATATATTGCCATATGTTAGTCTTTGTTATAATATGAGATTACTTTTATAAATTTTGCACAAATTCAGCATACATTGTAACCATGGGAATAGGTCAATAAATGTCTACCTTTAGTTTCCAGCATTTGAAGAGGAAAAATGAAAGTTTCTCAGAATATCATATTATGCAGTTTTATGCCAAGAAACACTCAAAACTTCAAATGAAATGCAATCTTGATACTTCAAGATGTTGGAAAAAAGAAAAAAAAAGAAAAAGATAAACAAATACATTTTGATAGCAGAAATGTATTTTATTACCCAACAGATGTACACGATACAATGTAAGCGAGAAGCATTAAGATATAAGCTTTATGAATCCATTCATACAATGAAATATTCAGAATCACCTGTGTGATGCAGTTCAATTCACTATATACAGGAGAAGAACTAAAGAAGCTTACGCTTCCTTTTTAATAGCTTCTTGATATTTAAATAAATGACACTGCAATATTGTTGTTGTTGTGCAGATTTTTAAAGCTACCAAGGTACATGGAGACAGCGGCGAATGGGTTATGTACATAAGTTTTTACACCCTTGCTTTCATGGATCACCCATGCACACACAGTTTGTGCCACTGTCCAGCACTATTGAAGTGTCTCCCTGTCAACTTTATACTCCACCCAAGGCACAGGTGTACTGATGGTCTGAATTTTTTTCTCAGCTCCAGTGAGGCTCAAACCCATGGTCTGGACATTCCTCTTATCCTGGTATAATACTGTCTTTGTCAAGAGATCAATATCAGAAACTTATGAAACATTATTTACCTTACAGGAGAGTTAGCAGCTGCAGTACGTAAGAAGCCAGACATCAAGTTTGGTGTGTATCACTCCCTGTTTGAGTGGTACAATCCTCTGTACATGGAAGATGCCGCCAATAATTACACAACCAACAGATTTGTTAAGGTAAAAATAATTGGAGTGCCTTGAGAAAAACCATCTCTATCAGTGCCAAGTATTAGCTTTCACAAAAAGCTTGGTCTATGCTAAGCATGGACCAAGCTTTTTATGAAAGCTAATACTTGGTTGTTTTAATGTTGAGCAGTCCATGGAAAATAGCATTGGACAGGACCTTGACCTTTCATAAAGTGCTTCCTGAGAAATTGCAAACTCTAATATTGTCTACACCCAATACAGACAATAATATAGACCAGCTTATTAATCTGCAATTTGATTACCATATTTACCTTAAGTATTCGGACATGCCTGAGCAAACAGTGTAGACCAAGATCAGATGCTGCAGAATCCAGTATCAGATCAGTGTCTACACTGCTGCACATCCAGCTATAGTTTAGAAACATTAGCTGGTAGCCAAATGGAATTATTCAAATTTTGTGATATTTACGGTAAGGAGTCATGGTGTTCAAACACGATATGGTCTTTAAAGTTCAGTAAATGAGCATAGCTCTTGATAAGGCACTTTTTTCAACCAAAAAGCATCTGTATTTTTCTTATTTCCCTGTGAAAACATATGTTGTGGGTACTTGTTAGAAGTGCCTCGGTGAGGCACTTCTAATGAGTACCCGCAACATATGTTTTTGTTGGGAAATAAGAAAACTATTAACCTGATACCAACCCTTATCTAGACCTAAGATAAGTTAACAGATGAAAATTTAAAATATTTTTGGTTGCCACAGATTTAGACAAGAGGTATCCAGAGGAATGTTTTTTTTTAATTATTTCTTCACAGAAAACATCTTTTGTACTTCACATTGTATGAACAAATTTTGGACACCTCAGATATCTTTTTGAACATCATGAAGAGTGTACAGTCATTCAGCTATTCTATTTAATTCACTTACAATGAAATAATATTGAAAACTTTTGCATCGCTTGTTTATTGGCCATGTGATGACTAAGAAATACAAATACTGTACCTTAGAATATACAATATAGAGCAAAAAACAAACAAATACATTTTGATATAGCAGAAGTATATTTAATTACCAAACAGATGTGGCTGATGCAATGTACGTAAGTGAGAACATAAAAGCGTTATGAATCCATTCATGCAATGAAATATTTAGAATCATCTTAGTGACACAGTTCAAATCAGTATCTACAAGAGAAGAACTAAAGAAGCTTACTTTTCATTTTTACTAGCTTCTTGATATTAAATATATGATATTGCATTATTGTTGTTGTTGTGCAGATTTTTAACACTACCAAGGTACATGAAGATAGTGGCGAATGTGTTATGTACTTAGGTTTTTACACCCTTGCTTCCATGGAGTGACGTAATTTATTTGTATAAATTAACCCATTTATGTTGAGTGGACTCACTTATATGGATGGGTCTATTTCCAATAGCAGGGTGCCTGGTTAATTTTCATTACTACTTTGTTTTATAGAAATTCCTGTAATGAATGCAACAGTATAGACCCTGATCAGATGTTGCATTTTGTGGCTTCTGATCATGGTCTGCACTATTTTCCAATTACCCTTTTGGGAGTTTCCAGACTGAAATGGGTTAACCCTTAAAGCACCAATCACAACAATTGTCGTCTGCTTTGTCTTCTGCTTGTGATTTTAAAAGTCATTTCTGCAAACAGTGTGGACCCAGATCAGACTGCTCCTTTAGGAGCAGTTTGATCAGGGTCCACACTGTTTGTCTGTTCCCAAAAATAGGTTTGAAAAGTTTGCAAGAATACTCAGCAGACGACATAAACAGACGACATTTTCAGATGCAGTTTTTCTTGGCGCTTTAAGGATTAATTTGATAACCTGGCATGCACTGTATTTCTGGCTGCAGTATTGATCATTTTTCTTTTTTTATCACTCACATGACTATATAGCTGTTTACAAAAAATTACTGTATGACTTGTAGTGACATAAGCTAAAGTCCAAGGTGATGAAATCAGAAGTGATTCTAATAAACAGCCACTTTTTCAAAGGATTAAAAAAATATATGTGTTACAGTTTAAGACAATGCCAGAACTATATGAACTAGTGACAAATTACAAGCCTGACGTGATCTGGTCTGATGGAGATTGGATGGTGAATGATTTCTACTGGGATGCTTTGGATTTCCTTGCATGGCTTTATAATGACAGGTAGAGTGATTTCACCAGTATTTCTGTTTTTAGGCTATAGTTCGCTTCTCACAAGCTTATCAGAAAATTAGCAGAGGACAGACAGCTAGAATTGTTTTCATGCCGTGTTGTTCTCCTTTAGAATTTGACCCCCATCTTACCGATTAATACTAATACTATATCAATGTTGGGTTAGTGGGCTATCACATTACTTTATGTTTCTTATGACTGAGACCATAAAACTTTTCCGAGATGCAATAAAATGATGCTCTGTTATGCAATTAGTTAAGTATTACTAAGACAGTTAACTAGAACCACACATGAAAAATTCTGCAACATAAAATTACAAAGAATTATAGCTCAAAACCGATTCCAAAATCTACATATGCATGAAAAGTTAATCAGAGTACAAGTTTTAAATAGTTTCCTACTTTAAAAATGAAGATTTTAAGATTACAGTTCAGGGAACCACCATTATCTGAAAAAAGTAGTCCCCCAGGTAAATCTAGTAATTCCACCTGCTGTGAAGAGATTAGTGTACGGAGAGTTGCGGTCAGTAGCCATAAAACATCTAGTAAAATTATTAGTTGAGTATGAATTGTTTTGCCATTTTTTTTTCTAACAGAAAAACTTGCTCTGTAAATTTTTCTTAGTATTTCAGAAAATGGGAGTTGACATTTAAACTTTGTTTTATTTTAATTTGATTACACAGAAAGCTAAGAGAACTTGTAAACATGTTCTTGAAGACTTGGATGTTAGCGTTACATGGTCATACATGGTGGAGGAAACCAGAGTATGCAGAGTACCCTGCCACAGGGTGTGTTTTGTTGTCTTCTAGTAACTTTTGTTGGATTTGCCTTTGGCAGTAGGGTTAGGATAACCCATTGTAGACTGAATGAAGTCCCCCACACAATATATTTGAAGATTCTAATATGGATTTTAGTTATGTCAGGCTATGTGATTTATATATTCCTTAAGAAAAATGGTTGAACTATTTTGAAACATTGGAGACCCTGATCAGATGCCACAGCATCTGATCTGGGTCTGCACTTTTTGCCAAATACCCATTTAGGGGTCTGCAGACCACAATGGGTTTACATATAGCATTACTAGTTCAAACTTCAATAAAAATTGTATTATGCATAGGTTGAGATGATAGATAAGCAATATCATTGACAAATTGGGATAATTGTTATTCTTTTGGTATTGAAGGTATATATGTTGCAGGTTCTGGCTATAATCACCTTGAAAGGTTGGTTGGCTGCAAGGTGTTAGTTGTTACATTTTGTGTATTGATGCGAAAATAGCAAATAAAAAAACCCAAAAAACCCAAACACAAACGATATTGTAAATATGTAGAACTAGCAATAACATTTTGATTATTCCAGCCCTGTGAAAGACTCAGTTGTTGTTAATGACAGGTGGGGTAAAAATATCCGGTGCAAACATGGTGGATTTTTTGATTGTAATGACAGATATAACCCAGGTAAGAAATAATATTATTTTGCTATGCAAACCAAATCTGGAAAAAAAATTTGCTTTATCCTTGGACCCAATATACACTGGACTAGTAACTACGGTACAGGTATTGTATTTATTGGAAATATGTTGTCGTGGCTGAGTTGTCATAATTTTGTATGATGAAATTTAAATGCTCATATTTCAGTTATTTTTCCAAATATCTCAGATTTGTTTTCAAAAAGCAATAAGTCAGTATATTACCTATAAGACTGCAGCATTATATTTAAGGAAAACCCAACATTTTTTGTAAAGATCAACGAGAAAACTAGGTACCCATTTTAGCTACTTTTGGCACTTTTAGCAGAAAATCATCAGAAATTCACTCAAAATGATGTTATAACTTCAGTCTAATTAATTGTGACTTAACATTTTTCAACTAAACCTATTAAAAACAATTTATTACAACTTCAGTTATTATCCAAACTATTTTTTTAATGACCATAGTGCTGTAAAATAGCGCTAAAATCAAGCCACGACAACATACTTTGGCAGTTCCGTTAGTGACAAGTCCGGGTATTATTAGGTCCGAGCTTTATCCCAGCTGTGAACAGCAATTTTGATTAGCCTGTGCAGTCAGACTAATGTATTCTCTGCTTGTATGCATAGTAGTGCATAGAACTGCACAGAATTTAATTAACCCTTTAATAAAGAGTCATCCAAATTTGTAGCAGAAAATTTTCTAAAATATATATATATATATTTATTTTTCGAGAAAGTAAGGCTTTTTATTCTCCCAAATGATCAGACTAGATTTACATTGGGCATAGTGGAAAATTTGACTATGGTAAAATTTGTCCTAAAATTTCGAACACTTTATTCCATCTTTTTTTTGCCTAAATTTGGCTTTATATGCAGCTGTTTCTTAAATTACATAGTGGAATGGCAAACTGTGTAGACCCTTCAGGAGCAGTCTGATCTGGATCTGCACTGTTTCTATATGCCATTACATACATCATTTTGTTAGAAACTTTGGGGTACAAAATTTTTACAGAAGCACACAATAATGTAAAATGTGATTATTACAGTAAGTAAACATTCCATGGAGTAGCTCTAGTTAAGGCGCATTTTTCAATCTAAAAGTATTGATATTTTTCTTATTTCTCCACGAAAACATATGTTGTGGGTACTCATTAGAAGCGCCTCAGTGAGGTGCTTCTAATGAGTACCCACAGCATATGTTTTCATGGAGAAATAAGAAAAATATTAACCCAATACCCACTCTTATCTAGGCCTATGCATGGAGTATATTTTATGTGGAGTATGTGGAGATCATTACCTGTAATAATGAGATAGGAAATTGAAAGTATAATGTATTTAATTTCTTGGAAAAATTTTATCAAATGCAGTAAGTATCACTCAAATTTAAATTCATGCCTCATCAAATTAGAAAAAAAGACAGTTAAAGGGAGGCAAACCTTGCTTGACCAAGATCCTTTTATGTTGGACAGAAATACTGTGTAATTGTCTCGACTGCAGTGATAGATATTTTCAAGGTTCATCAAAGATTGTAGATATATAGCAGAAAAAAAAAAAAAGAGAATTGCTCCAGAATGGAAATAGGTAGGAAATGAATACAGCTAGATAATGAGTTAGTATGTGCTCAGAGCACTAGATAAAGCAAATCTCAAGCCAAAAAAAATATGCATATTTTTCTAATTTTTCCACAAAAATACAAGGACACTCGTTTATAGTGCCTTGGCGAGGCACTTTTAATGGCTCCTCACAACATAAGTTTTCATGGCGAAATAAGAAAAAATATATTTATTTGGAAACCCTTCTTACCTCATAGCACCAGAAGGCACTTTTTGGACAGGTTTTTCATAGAAAAATTCCATCCATTAAAACAGCGATGTCCAGGCGGGCAAGCGTCAGGGATCTGGCATCGGATGGGCATCGTCTGAGGTTTACCTTTTGGTTAACTTTTTTTTGAAAGTGATATGTTACCTTTATTCTTTAGTGGAAAAACCTGTTCATTATGCCGTTAGGCATTTTTCTTGTTATAAGTAAAAAGTACAGATACTTTTCTTATTTTTCCATGAAAACATGTTGTGGGTACTCATTAGAAGCAACATATGTTGTGGGTACTAATTAGAAGCAACATGTTGTGGGTACTTATTAGAAGCACCTCATTGAGGTGCTTCTAATGAGTACCCACTACATATATTTTTATGGAGAAATAAGAAAAGATATTGTATGGATACCCCCTCTTATCTGGAGCTATGTATGTAGAGCTCTGTGATTGAGAATCAGTCTACTAAAGCAATGCAGTGAGTGGAGATAGTAAAGTCTTCTAAAAATTCTACTTTATGTCAGGTGTACTGCAAAAGAGGAAATGGGAGAATGCCATGACTTTGGACCGTAGCTCTTGGGGATTCAGAAGAGAGGCCACATATGAAGACTATCTATCTATGGAAGAACTGCTGAAAACCATGGCAATGACTATCAGGTATTAATTGTAAAATTAGTCCATTTCAGACTGAATAAACTGCCCCAGATTCTATAATGGAAAAGTCCAATTTCAGTTGTAGATATGTCAGACAATGTGATTTAGATATTCCTAGGGTAAAATGGCTAAACTATTTGCAAACAGTGGAGACCTAGATCAGATGCAGCTTTCTATAATTGGAAGGGTCCAATTTCAATTTTACGTATGTTAGGCTATGTGATTTAGATATTCCTAGAGAAAGAATGGCTTAACTATTTGCAAATTCTAATGAGTGCCAACTACATATGTTTTTTGTTAATGTAATATTAAACCCAGTTTTCCTGAAATTGAGCTTAGAATATCTTTGGAATTATTTCCAACAGAGATTTATCAAATAAAAAATATCAAATCTACTGGTAATCAGGGAAAAGTAAAATATGTTCAGAAGGTCTGTTGTATTACAGCTACATAGGTAATCTCTTTCTCACACTGATTCTAGTAAGGGAATGCTAGGGAAATGTTAATTGTACCCACAGAGCACGTACCTCAAATAGAATTCCTCTATTGTATGAGAATGCTGGGGAGCTGTTGATGGTACTCTTGGTGTACCTCAAATAAAACTCATCTACCGTATTTACCTGAAGAACTGGGACATTGTATCTCATTATTACACTTGTCCTAAAATTTGAACTAGTCCATTTTGCTACCTTTCGATTTGTCTGAAATAATGTTGGATGATTCACAAACAGAGCAGACCCAGATCAGATGCTGCATTCTGCAGCATCTGATCTGGGTCTGTTCTGTTTGCTCAGGCCCCTCTGTTCCAATACTTAGAGTTATCACGGTATTGTATTACAGCTGTGGTGGTAACCTTCTTGTCAACATTGGTCCAACACATGATGGAAGAATTGTCCCTATATTTGAGCAGAGACTGAAAGAGATGGGATCCTGGCTTGGTGTGAATGGAGAAGCAATTTACAAGTCTAAACCCTGGAAGTATCAGAATGATACCATCAACTCTCATGTTTGGTATGATAGTTTTGGCCTTATCATAAGAAGTGTGTGTTCAGGACTTATGTAAGCTGTGCAGTCTGATCTGGGCCTTTGCTATTCATTGATACAATGATTACAATCTGCAGTGTCTACAAAATCTACACAGGTTCAAGTTTAATTTAATTGGATAGGGAATGCCCTGATCAGACTATGCATGTTATGGTTGATCCCAGCCTTTGATTTTCACAGTGCCCAATAAATGTGTCACCGTCCGTCTCGTCGTCGTCGTCCGTATGTCCGTCCGTCCGTCCACAATCTTTAAACAACATCTCCTCCTAAACCACTGATTGGATTTTGACCAAACTTCACAGGAATGATCCTTGGTTGGTCCTCTTTCAAAGTTGTTCAAATGGTTCCGATCCATTGCATATCTAGGTCACAGGAGCTAAAAATAGATTTTTTAACTAAAAACTTAAAAAATCTTCTTGTCAGAAACCACTGGACCGATTTCAATATAATTTTGCAGAAATGTTCCTTTGGTGATCCTCTACCAAGATTGTTCAAGCCATTCGGATTCGTCAAAAAACATGGCCGCCAGGGGGCGGGGCTTATTTTCCCTATGTATCTATATAGAAAACTTTAAAAATCTTCTTGTCAGAAACCACTGGACGGATTTCAATGTAATTTTGCAGAAATGTTCCTTTGGTGATCCTCTACCAGGATTGTTCAAGCCATTTGGATTTGTCAAAAAACGTGGCCGCCAGGGGGCTGGGCTTATTTTCCCTATGTATCTATATAGAAAACTTTAAAAATCTTCTTGTCAGAAACCGCAGGACTGATTTCCATATAATTTTGCAGAAATGTTCCTTTGGTGATCCTCTACCAAGATTGTTCAAGCCATTTGGATTCGTCAAAAAACATGGCCGCTAGGGGGCGGGGCTTATTTTCCCTATATATCTATATAGAAAACTTTAAAAATCTTCTTGTCAGAAACCGCAGGACTGATTTCCATATAATTTTGCAGAAATGTTCCTTTGGTGATCCTCTACCAAGATTGTTCAGGCCATTTGGATTCGTCAAAAAACATGGCCGCCAGGGGGCGGGGCTTATTTTCCCTATATATCTATATAGAAAACTTTAAAAATCTTCTTGTCAGAAACCACTGGACCGATTTCAATATAATTTTGCAAAAATGTTCCTTTAGTGATCCTCTACCAAGATTGTTCAAGCCATTTGGATTCGTCAAAAAACATGGCCGCCAGGGGCGGGGCTTAATTTCCCTATATATCTATATAGAAAACTTTTAAAATATTCTTGTCAGAAACCACTGGACCGATTTCCATATAATTTTGCAGAAATGTTCCTTTGGTGATCCTCTACCAAGATTGTTTGAGTCATTTGGATTTGTCAAAAAACATGGCCGCCAGGGGGCAGGGCTTATTTTCCCTATATATAGAAAAATGTAAAAATCATCTTGTCCCAAACCACTGGACCGATTTCCATATAATTTTGCAGAAATGTTCTTTTGGTGATCCTCTACCAAGATTGTTCAAGCCGTTTGGATTTGTCAAAAAACATGGCCGCCAGGGGGCAGGGCTTATTTTCCCTATATATGTATCTACACATGTATATAGAAAACTTTAAAAATCTTCTTGGCAGAAACCAATGGACTGATTTCAATATAACTTGGAAGGAATGTGTCTTTGGTCACCCTCTTCCAAGGTTGTTCAAGCCATCATGATTCGTCAAAAAATATTGCTGCAAGGGGGTGGGGCTTATTTTCCCTATATATCTATATAGAAAACTTGAAAAAAAAATCTTCTTGTTTTCCCTATATATCTAAATAGAAAACTTTAAAAATCTTCTTGTCAGAAACCACTAAACAGATTTCAATATAACTTGGCAGGAATGTCCCTTTGGTGACCCTCTACCAAGTTTGTTCAAGATGTCATGATTCGTCAAAAAACATGGCCATTAGGGCGTAGGGCTTTATAGCTATATAAAACTTTTTAAACCACTGGACTTATTTCAATATAACTTGGCAGAAATGTTCCTTTGGTGACCCTCTTGTAAGATTCAGTTCAAGTTGTCAAGATTTGTAAAAAAACATGGCCAGGGGTGTGGTGGAGGGGGGTGGGGGTGGTTAGTGCTATAAAGTTTATACAAAAATCCTAGAGCAGTGAACTTGGCTGAAACTTCAACAATAAATATGCAAATATGTTTGGTCAGGTGAGCGATATAGGACCATCATGGTCCTCTTGTTTACTTATCCTAAGTATTCGGACAGACATGCGGGGAACAAAAAGTGAGGACACAAATCAAGGTGCTAGTTCAGCACTGTGTGTGTTTCTTAAAGTGCTGTATTTACCCAGAATATTTGGATACCTTAATATCTTTCCATATGTCCTAAATGAGGGAAAGTCTGTGTGACTGCTGATTTTTGTGTTTACAAAAACTGCTGGATGAGTGGCAAACACTATAGATGTGACTTAAAAAATGTTGAAAGAGACATACCACAAAAATCATAATTTTATAGGTTTTGTTTGCAATTGTGTCATTTTTTTTTCCCGATTTTTTTTCAGGTACACTGCGAAACCAGGTGCAGTCTATGCCATTATTTTGGCTTGGCCTGAAACTGGCACATTAAAGCTAGGTGCACCAGAGCCAAGTGCAGATACAACTACAGTACAGTTGCTAGGATACGAAGGTCAATTCAGCTGGGCACCAGTTCCACAAGGAGGAATGGAAATCAAACTACCAGCTATCCCCTTCTATAAAATGCCTTGTCAGTGGGCTTGGGTTATGAAGCTGCAAGGATTGAAGAATCATTGCATCCTGAAAGATGACAGTTGTGTGGTGGTCTAGACAGGACGTTTGATGATGGAAGAGTCCACTTCGAAAATCCTGGGACATTACGAAAACACGCCTATTCAAATATGTTGAAAATTTTACAACCAAAAAGGGAAAATTTTCAGATACAAAATTCTGATATTTTTCATATTTCTGCTCAAAACATAGATTGTGGGTACTTGCTAGAACTGCCTCAGTGAGGAGGTTCTAACAAGTACCCACAATCTGTGCTTCTGAGCAGAATTAAGAAAAACAATGTATACTCCTTTAAACCCCAGGTTAATATATAAAAATGGGGTTTAAGGGAGGTCAAAATTATATAAGTATGTTTTCGTGATGCACATAAAAAATCATGATTGAAATTGCAAGACTGCATGTATGTTCAGGCTGATTTGTTTCTGTCACACCTGCAAGTGCTATATAGGGACCTGGTTTTCTGTCCATCTGTTTGTTTTGATCCATTTCTGAATAAATATTACACTTGCAGCCATCTTACCTGGCACACTTTTTCTCTGACTTGGACCAAAATAGTGCAATATAATTGCAATATCTACATTTCACATTACAGTGAATTAGCCATTCTAAATATGAATTGTACGCTTTACCTATTTCAGTCAGGGGACCCCTAAAAGGGAAAAAACTGGCAAACAGTGCAGACCTAGATCAGATACTGCAGAATGTGGTGTCTGATCAGGGTCTACACTGTTTGCATTAATTATAGGAATTTCTATAAAGCATAGTTATTGGAAATAGACTCATCCAGAGTTGTGGTAGAAGAGTTCACTCGATGTAAATGGGTTAAGCTCTATTGTTATACTGATAGGCCTGGCAGGTGTGACACTACCTTAAAGCTTCCCTTGAATTCTTGATCCTATTTGCTTATGGGATATAACTGGCTATTTCTAGCATGCTTATTAAAATGCATTTTCGTGCAATGGTATAATACATTATACATTATTAGTTCTGTTCCTGTTTGTTAGATTTTAGAGCTTTAATTAATGTGGTTAACTATATGGTATTTTAACCCTGGTCCTGCTGATCCCAGATATTCATGTACCCTGCCTTTGCAAACAGTGTAGATCCAGATCAATTGGCTTTTGAAGAAGCCAACTGATCTGGATCTGCACTGTTTGTCATTGAAAATGTGAATTTGTATCAACAACCTGGATCAAGCAATCTGATTGGCTGAAAATTAGAAGCGGGCCTGGCATTTTAATTTATTCAGCATGACAATGGTTAATCATATTAATGCATTGTATATTTTAGATCATTTAGCCATGACATGATAAAAGGTGTCTTTGCGGCTAATCGGGATCTTTATTGTTTGCATTTAATGCAAACAGTAAAGATCCTGATTAGCCAGCAGAGATATATAGTCTGATCAGGATCTTTACTATACTTGTTATGTTCTGCAGTACCCAGTGATTTTGTAAGTGGACAGTGATAGTCCTGATCAGACTGTACTGATGCACTGAAGGCACATTTTCACATGTAGCAGCCCATTTTATACTGAACAGCTTTAAAAAGGTAACACTTTCTACATTTTTTCCTGATTTTTTGGGACAAATCTATCTGCATTTAAAACAACAGTACAAACTCTTCCAGTTAGAAGAATTTTGAATTTTTATCTGGCAAAATATGTGCTTGAAAAGTTTGAAATATTAAAGAAAAAAGGTTTTATCTTTTTAAATCTGTTCTTTGTATTAGTCTAGAGATTAAAAGTATAATACATTATGACTGATTATGTGGGTATTTTTAAAATGCATAATAGGTTTGGGATCATTTTAGAGTTTAAACATTGATATTTTATGTATTATAAGTTTGGGATAATTGTGTAGGTTTATCTTTTAAATGCCTAGTAGATTTTAAATCTTTACATGAAATGACATTGAATGTGGATATTTGAATGCATAATAAGTTTGGGATCATTATGTGGGTATTTCGTTTGAATGCCTGTTAGGTTTTTAATCTCCACATGAGAGATTAAACATGGATATTTTAATGCATAATAGATTAATAGTTGATCCACAAAATGTTGAAATCAAAATTACTGTGTGTGCTGGTGGCATGAAGGTCCTTGAAATGAATGGGTACACCTGAAAAATTTTGCTGCAAAGTGAGTTGAAGTTTGCAAATAAGAAGTTGCTTCCCTAATAATTAAAACCTTGTAAAAATTGGGGCTACTCTGAAAGGAATGAATTTGCTTCAGCAAAATTCTATCCTTTTAGAGTACCATAATAACCCTAAGTATTTGGACAGATAGGCCTTTGCAAATTGTAGACCCAGATCAGACACCACATTCTGCAGCATCTGAGCAGGGTCTACAGTATTTGCCATACATACAGCAATATTTTAGAAACATCAACCGGTGGTAGAATGGACTATTTCAAATTTTAGGAGAAGTATAATAAATAGATAAGGTGTCCCAATACTTAGGGTAAATACAGTAGCTTCCAATGAGCTTTGCAGCAAATATTTCCAAGTCAGAGTCATTGCCCTTTGAGGTGTATCCATCCCCCTTAAGAAATATAGGGTAGAATTCTACTATTAAGACCACCTTTGGTACAGCCAGAAAGTGGTCTTATTAGTGGGGCATTCTTAATATTGAATGTAAAACATAGCTCCAGATAAGGTGCTTTTTTCAACCAAAAAGTACTGATATTTTTTTATTTCTCCACAAAACGTATGTTGTGGGTACTCATTAGAAGTGCCTCAGTGAGGCACTTCTAATGAGTACCCATAACATATTTTTTGTGGAGAATTAAGAAAAATATTATCCCTTTTATCTGGAGCTATGTATAACAAAGATGACCCATTTGGGACTGGCAAAAACTGGTCTTGACAGCCGGGGTGGTCTTATTTCCAAGTGGTCTTAATAGGGCAGTTTTACTGTATAAAGTGTGGGGAAAGTTTATTCAGTCTAAAAGGGGTTAATACGATTTTGTGGAGGATAGTTTCAGAATCATTCTCTTTCATGAACACATAAATGGGCAGGTTTTTGATATATTGTATAGCTAGTCTTGTGAAAATCATACATGCCAAGTTATTTGAAGACAATCATTGAAATGTAATTGGATTACGCTGTAAATTAAAGTAGCCTCTTGAACAATAAGTATTCATCTTTTATTTTAGATCTTTTACTAGTTTCTTTTAATTGTGATTGTTCATTTATGGTTTTATCTATATTGTTTATATAGGGTTAAACTTTAATATTTTAAAGTTTGATCTGTTTGGGCATTGGTCATGATCAACTGTTAGAATACATGTATGTACATAGCCCCAGATAAGAAGGGGTTTTCACACAATTTTTCATTTCTCAAGGAAAACATATGTTGTGGGTACTCATTAGAAGTGCCTCACTGAGGCACTTTTAATGAGTACCCACAACATATGTTTTTGTGGAGAAATCAAGAAAATATCAGAATTTTTGGTTGAAAAAAAGAGCCTTATGTGGAGCTGTGTATTTAGAATTTTCATTGTTGTAGTACCATAAGGATAGTTTTCTCTTAAAATGTTATAATGCATTGCTTGGATCTTCTGTAGAACCTGACCAGGTCTGCTGTTGTCTGTCTTCTTGTTTTTGAAACAGGTTGTCAAATGGCGTTGGTTATATAGGATTAGTACAGTAATGTTTATGGTGTGGGAATGTTTGGATAATTTTGGTAATTTTAACTTGAGCTTTATTCACTTATACAGTTGGGTTCTGGTGTGGCTATCTCTTTATCTCTATGCCGGACTCACTTGTTCAGTTGGATGCATGTCCGACTGGTGATCAGGAGGTTGTGAATTTGACCCTTGCCGGGTCAGCAACATTCTTTCATGGAGATTGATCATGAACTATTTTCTATGGTCATTTTCTCCCTTCCGCTGATTTATGAAGGGCATTTGTCAGTTTCTGACATGAAAGAATGTGCACAATACTGGTTAACTGCTTAGAGGACTAAGCCTGTCCAGCAAAACCTGCATAATGCAATATCTGTGAAGACTTTGAAAGGTCTATGCATTCATGCAGACTGGGCATGACATTAAGTATTCATGCTTTTGGAGTTGTTCAGGTCCAAAAATTGTGTATACAAGCAGTGAAGGTCTGTCTCCAGCTATATAGATGCACAGGCTGGTCTTTCTGCTACTGTATAATAGTTTGGCTTTATTAACCCATTGTGAGACCCCTAAAAGGGTATTTGGCAAATAGTGCAGATCCAGATTAGACACTGCAGAATGTGGCTTCTGATCAGGGTCTCCTCTGATTGCAAATAGTTCATCCATTTTTCTCTAGGAATTTCTAAATCTCATAGCCTGACATTTGTACTTAAAATTGAAATTAGACTCTTCCAATATATAGTATGGGTGAGTTCATTCAGTCTACAATGGGTTAAAGTAAAAATGGAAATATACAGCAGACAGCAAGCTGGACCAAATTTTCTGTGATATTTGTTCTGATTTTGTTTGATATTTCCTAGTTGAATTTTATGTTTGGAATAAACTTGTGCTGTGTTGTAAGGGAACCATTCCAGTTTAATTGTTTACACACTGTCTAGGTATTACTGCATAGCTTTTGATAAGAGGAAGATCAATTTCTTTTTATGTCCCTCAGCTTTGAAGAACAACTTTGAGCAAGTGACTTAGAAGCAATAACGAATATGTCCCCCAACTTTGAAGAACAACTTTGAACAAGTGACCAAAAGGCAATTACGAATATGTCCCTCAACTTTGAAGAACAACTTTGAACAAGTGACCCAAAAGCAAAATTGAATATGGTCCTTCCTTTGAAGAAGTTGGAGGGGCATATTCATTATTGCTTTTGGGTCATTTGTCTCCATCTGTGTATCCATCCATTCATCATGCTTATCTTGTCAGCAAGATGCCTCGAAAAGTGTTTAAACTAAAGCCTTGAAATTTGGTATGTTGATTTGGGATGATGAATTGATTACCTGGTTAACTTTTAAACAAATTCAAAAAAATTTTAACATAGTTATGGACAAGCATATAGTTGGTGTCATAGTGGTTTATCCACATTACTACAGTTGATTTCTGTTACCTCAAACTCCAAGGATCAGAATTTTTGGAGTTAACTGTAGTTTGAGATAAATAGAGTTGAAATGTAAGGAATATATAACAAGCTAAAATCAATATTGCTCTTAATTTAGTTGACTTAAGCAGTAGTTTGAGCTTTCAGTGTTTGAGATAATGAGAGTTAATTGTAGTTTCTTATTTCTCTGTGAAAACATATGTTGTTGGTACTCATTAGAAGTGTATCATTGGGTGCTATGTGAGTACAACAATATATGATTTGTTGGAGAAATAAGACAAATATCAATATGTTTTGGTTAGAAAATTTGCCTTATCTAAAACCATGGACTGGTGGTATCATATTTAACCTCAGTCATATATCCAGATAAAGCACCCTTTCATCTGAAAAGTACCGTAGTCATATTTTACTTATTTCTTCACAAAAAACATATGTTCTGGTACTCATTAGAAGTGCCTTATGGAGAATTAACCATTCTCTTGCTGAACAAGACATGCCCTCTCTTAGCAAACAGTGTAGATCCAGATCAGAGCCAACTGATCTGGATCTGCACTGTTTGTCATTAAACATGTAAATTTCTATCAAAAACAAGGATCAAATAATCTGATTGGTTGGAAATTAGAAGAGGGCGTGGCATCTTAATTTATTCAGCAAAGCAAGGGTTAAGAAAAATATTTTATGGATACAGCCTCTTATCTGGAGCTATGCTAAATTTTGTGACTTCTTACCATACCTGTCCTTGGGTATGGTTTTCGATTTTCTGTGATTTATCCTTATGCTGTAGGTACACGTATATATTATGAATAATTATCTTGCAATATGTCTCATTTTTATATGAATTGATTATTTTTCTTAAATTGTATGTTTTAATGCTGGGTAAACATTTCAGCAGAAGACATTTTTCTTATTTTTCCCAGAAAACAGGATTGACATTTCATGCAAATTGTCATCAGACAATTTGCATGAAATGTCAGATCATGTTTTGTGGGAAAAATAAGAAAAATATCATCAGTTTACTGGCTGCTGAATTTGCCCTGAGGGTGGTAATGGTTAATGCTTAGCATGCTGGGTAAACATTTCAGCAGAAGACATTTTGAATTATTATACCTCATTACTATTCATAAGCTATATTAGAAATCTCATTGGTCAAGAGTATATCAGGTGCAAGGTAGTATTCTGTCATGTTACCCTGTAATATTACCATCGGACGTCACTTCCGTAAGCGCATTTCACGTGCTGGCTAAACTATCAGGTTTCCCTACAATAGTACCCGCGCAGGTAATATTACCCTCTGGTGATGTCATTGCTACCAGTGCAGTTGCAGTTGTAAGAATTTGGTATAATTAAACAATGGTTGTCCTTGTACGAGGATAATATGACGAATATTAACCATGGAGAGTTTATGTTATTCTCGGGCAAGCCCTCGGGTAACATTACCTGTCTTTGGTGAACAAATAGTCATATTACCCTCGCACAAGGGTAATAATTGTATAATATTTTTCTTATTTTTTTCCCTGAAAATAAGCTTTGGCATTTCATGCAAGTTGTCTCCTTAGGAGAAGCATCTGGATGGCAGAGTAGTTCGCATTTCAGACTGGAAGATGAGGTCCTAGGTTTGAATCCTGCTAGAGGCAGAATCCAACTCGTGACTATAGTGCTTCATTGCACAGAGCCTCTCATTATCACCCTTCATCTGAATATGACTTAAATAATGTTGAAAGGGACTTAAAACCCCAAACCATCATCATCATTATCATTGTCTCCATAGGAGACAATTTGCATGAAAATGTCAAAGCCTAATTTCTTGAAAAAATGAGAAAAATATCATCAATTTGTTGTCTGCTATATCAGCCCAGAGAGTGGTAAAGATTAACCCATTGTAGTCGGGAGACCCGTAAAAGGGTAATTGGCAAACAGTGCAGACCCTGTGTTCTGCGGCGTCTGATCAGGGTCTCCACTATTTGCAAATAGTTTAGCCATTTTTCTCTAGGAATCTGTAAATCTCATAGCTGGGTGTACCTAAAATTGACATTGGACTCTTCCAATATATAGTGTGGGAGAGTCTATTCAGTATACAATGGGTTAATAAAAGACAGAAAATGGCAGTATTGTGGTTTTCATTTCAAGTCAAATCATGAACAACTTCTTCAGCAGTATTACAATTTCATGTCAGATGTTTAGAAATATTTTATATATTCTCAGCTGTGCTCAGGATGAGCTATTGTGATCACTTTTTGTATGTCGGCCATACGTCCATCTGTCTGTCCGTTAACATTTTGAAACGCCAACTCCTCTAAAGCTATTTGAGCGATTTTTCCCTAATTAGGTAAGAATGTTGCTTGGGTAGGGGGATTTAAAAATAGCTAAAATCATAGTGATCCTCTTGGTTTGGTTGCCTTGGCAACAAAAATCTTCCATAGACTTATAATGGGAACATCACGAAAACATACCTATAATATTTTGACCCCCTTAAACCCCACTTTTATATAGTAAAACTGGGGTTTACAGGGGTATACATTATTTTTCTAATTTCTGCTCAAAAACATAGATTATGGGTACTCATAAGAACCGCCTTGGCGAGGCGGTTCTAACGAGTACCCACAATCTATGTTTTGAGCAGAAATATAAAACATATCAGAGTTTTTTTTATCTGAAATTTTCAGTTTTTGGAGGTGCAATTTTCTATATATTTGAATAGGCTTGTTTTTGTAATGAAATGCATTTTCTCCATAACCTGTAAAGTGATGTGAACTGTATTTGACAGTTTTGATGATTGTCTACCCAGTTTATGATTTTTTATGACCAGTGGCCATTTTGTTTGGTTGCTGTTTAAAAAGGATTTTTTAATGACAGCTCCTCCAAAACCACTGAAGCAGCAGGACTCTAATCTGGTACGAATGTTGCCTGGGTTAGGGCAATTCAAAATAGCTAAAAGTTTGCCATCTACAACTGGGTTTGGTTGCTGTGGCAACAGAAAGTTCCAGTAGACTTATAATGAGAAAATGGTTAAATTGCATTTTCTCCATAACCAGTGAAGTGAAGTGAACCATATTTGGCAGTTATGATCATTTGATGATTGTCTACCCAGTTTATATGTTTTCAGGACCAGCGACCATTTTTTTTGGTTGCCATGGCAAAACTTGTAAAGAAGGAAAATATGTAAAGCACCAGCAAGGGAAGAAAAACCCTGTTAAGCACCAACAGGGAAAGAAGACCCCAGTGTTAAGCACCAGCTGGGAAAGAAGGCCCTGTTAAGCACCAGCTGGGAAAGAAGACCCTGTTAAGCACCAGCTGGGAAAGAAGGCCCTGTTGACCTAGTCTGTAAAGCGACATAGGATGTGTAGCATAGGTGGGAGTGGCAACATGCAATTGAATACCTCTTTTCCCATCATTTCTTTACTTATTCAATGAAGATGAGAGCTTGGCAAGTCCCTGCATTATATCGAAGATAAATAGATTATAAAAAGAATGACACTTGAGAGCAATGAACACACACTCAAAGACAAAAATAGCTGAAATGCAAAACTGTAATATTACAATACATGAATATGATTAAAGAAGTTACAATCAAATATTATTCTGCAAGGGTTATCTTCCCCTGCCCCGTGCTGTATACATGTAAAAATCATTACATTGTTAAACAATTTCTCTTCGGAAACCACTTGGTTAATTTCCACCAATTTCACAAAAAAAAAAAAAAAAAAAAAAATGTTTTTTTTTCGTCAAGTCCAAGAACTGCTCACATGATGATCCTTTCATCAGTTGCAACGAGAGGATTGAAAAAATGATGCATAACATCTGTATATCTGCAGTGGCTATTTCACCGACCCAGTGCCGACCCAGCTCAGACGCTGCATAGCGCGGCGTCTCATCAAGGTCTACACTGTTTGCATTAATAACTAGAATTTCTATAAAAACGTAGTAATAATAAAAACTTGTCAGACAGCCTGCTATTAGAAAAAGACCGGTGCAGTATATCTAAAAGGGTATAGGAGTTATGGCGATACAGATTGATGGACGTGGGGTGGACAGATGGACGCCAGGCTGATCGCTAGATCTCCCAAACCTGTTAGGTCAGGGTATATACCATTTATCAACATATCTCAAAGGTTGTTGAAGTTACAACGATCACAAGGTTTCACTTACCAAATTCTGTCAGGGGAGATAACTCAAAAACGTAGCAGCCTGAGTGCGGTTCTTGTACGCAGCACGCCTTCTCAGCCTCGTATACAATTTTACCAAGTATCATCAATATATCTGAAAGGGTGCTGGAGTTATAGCGAGGTCACAAAGTTTCTATTGCCAAATATTGTCAAATGAATAACTAGAATAAAAGCCCGTTGCGGGCAAGCGACCCCCGACGTCATGGCTTTGTCAGTAAAGGGTTGTGACTTTTAAATCCGTATGATAGGAGGATAATCCCAAAACCAAACGCACGTCTTCAGACCATGTAGAACAAATATGCATAGTTTCAGAATGATTAGTATGAAATTCTAGGAGGAGTTGCGCCCAAAAGATATCTATTCCAATACTAATTGGACCTAGAAAAAAAATAAGTAAAGAAATGGAAAAAATGTTGTGGTACTCATTAGAAGTCCCTCATGGAGAATTAACCATTCTTTTGCTGAACACGACATGCCCTGTCTTAGCAAACAGTATAGATCCAGATCAGTTTGAAGAAGCCAACTGATCTTGATCTGCACCGTTTGTCATTAAATATGTAAATTTCTATCAAAAACACGGATCAAGTAATCTGATTGGCTGGAAATTAGAAGAGGGCGTTAATTTTCATAAAAAAGTTGATAAAAATAATAGGAGGATAACCCCCAAAACACACGCATATCTTCAGGCCATGTAGAACAAGTATACATAGCTTAAAAATGATGGATGGAAAACTGTAGGATGAGTTGCACCCACAAGGTATCTATTCTAATACTAATCGGATCTGAAAAGCGTCGAAAAAAAAATGATGGGAGGATAACCTCAAAAACACATGCATATCTTCAGACCATGACACCTGCAAAGTTTCAAAAAGTTTGGTATAGAACTGTAAGAGGAGTTGCGCCCACAAACTACCCACGTCATTGTGTCACAATTAAAAAAATAAGTTGGAAAAAAGCAAAAAGTTGAAAAAAAAATGATAATGGCAGGATAACCCCAAAACCACATATACATCTTCAGACCGTGTAGAACAAGTATGTAGTAAGTAGTTTCTAATTGATCAATGGAAAAGTTTAAGAGGAGTTGCGCTCACAAGACATCTATTTTAATACTAATCAGACCTGAAAAAAAAAAAAAAAAAAAAAAAAAAAAAAAAAAAAAAAAAAAACTAAGTCGAAAAAGTGGAAAAAAGTGATAAAAAAGAACAGGAGGATAACTTCTAAACCACATGTACATCTTCAGTCTATGTAGAACAATAAACGACAAAAAGATTGCCTTTGGAAACAAAGAACACACTACAGATCAGAAAATGGGAGTCTCGGTTTTATTGAGACTCTTCATTTGCAGTAATGAAGTTTGCAACACTGCTTACGCCCTCTAGCGTATACATGAGCAGAACTCCATTTTCAAATGTACCATAATGGGCCCAATGATCCCAAAGGAAATGAAATATAATCTGCACTATGGTAAAGTACAGGGAGACGTTCTGCCTCCGCCACACGGCACTAATACCAGCTGTAGTGTAGCACACAATAAACGTCAAAAAGGTTGCCTTTGGAAACAAAGTATGCATAGTTTCAAAATGATCGGTAAAAAACTCTAGGAGTTGCACTCACAAGGTAGCTATTCTAATACTGACCTGGAAAAAACTAAGTGGAAAAAGTTGATAGAAAATATTTAGGAGGATAACCCCAAAACCACGTGCACATCTTCAGACTATGTAGAACAAATGTGCATACTTTCAAAATGAAGCTGGAAAACTCTAGGAGGAGTTGCGCCCACAAGGTATCTATTCTAATACTAACCGAACCTGGAAAAAACTAATTCGAAAAAGTAGAAAAAATGATAAAAAATAAAAGGAAGATAACCCCAAAACCACTTGCACTTCTACAGATGATGTAGAACAAGTACGCTGAGTTGCACCCACAAGGTATCTGTTCTAATAGTGATCGAACCTGGAAACGACTAAGTCGAAAAAGAAGAAAAAGTTGATAAAACCTAACGGGAGGATACCCACAAAACCACTTGCACATCTACAGACCATGTAGAACAAGTATGCATAGTTTCAAAACTCTAGGAGAAGTTGCGCCCACAAGGTATCTATTCTAACAGTAATCTGACCTAAAAAAAATCGGTTCGATCACCGGTCGAGACATTTTTTTTTTTCAACCGTAACATCTGGCGCCCAACGTAAATAACCCCATCTGAATAGCTTTGTGGCCCTATAGGCTTGGTGGCCTGATATTTACTGGTTGCTCAAATGGTGATTGGTGGACGAATCTAAAAATGGAAGGTGGATATGTACATGTAGTAGTAATAAGTATATGATACACTTGTACTGCCTTGCGGTACAAGCCGGCTATTAGTCGGCTATTATAGCGACGCGGTAGAGTGTAGGGCTAATGAGTCCAGCAGACCGGGTTCCATCCCCGGTCGAGACAGATTTTTTTTTCAGCTATTAGTTCTACGATGTTAATCTACGATGTAAATCAAGAGCATTTACAAGGCATAAAATGGATGATAATTTGAAAAGCGCGAGAAAGAATAGGATGGAAAAGAGCGAAACCGGGAGTGAAATGAGAGAGAGAGAAAAAACAAAAAACACAAAAAAAAAAACACCGGTTTTGCACTATTGACCAAATGGACCAGGTAACACGTTTTACATGTCAGTAAATCTAAAAACAAAACTCAGTTATTAGGTCTATTTATTCTGCAAAATCTAGACAAAGATAATTGCTGCGATTATCCTCACGTGACAAGGGCAAACGATCTTTCGTCACATGTAACACAGTGACGTCACTTGTATCTTCGGAAATTTCCGTATTTTATCGGATAGCATGATGATGTAAGAATTTGTACGATGGATTTTTAAAGCCTATTATAAACGGCATCCCAGCTAGCATTCTTTATAAATCTATAGCGGGCCGTTGTCGGCCCGTCAGCTACGCCCGCTATAGATAACGGCCCGCTATAGATTTATAAAGAATGCTGACTGGGATAACATAAAAATCTGACCAATATAAGAACCTCAGAGTATCCCAGGGAAAAATAGTGAAACTTTACTTTCTAAAGGGACAAAAGAAACTTCAACCTATTCCGGATCTTTTACATTACGCAAGTGCGTACTGTGCGAAATGGCTGTTGCGCCTTTGTCACAGGTCCTGGTAAATGAATGTCATTGGACGTATAACCAGTAAAATTCTGACTCTGATAGATGGACTGTGTCCATTGGCTGGATCTACGAGCTTAGATTTATCCTTTGTGCTTGACCAATTTGGGATCCAGGTTCAAATAAGTCTGGTGCCACTCTTCTGAATCCATTTTGTACAGATATGTCATCTACGCACTAACTTTTTTTGGTAATTTCGGTCCGTTTAATTTCATTTCGGTGAGTATAAAGTGATCAGAGGGCGATCTGAAAAGCACTTCCGGAGTAAACAAAACACGTGCAAGTTGTCAACTTTTGTTAAAACTCAATCGTATTGTAAATATTGATCAACAAACACGCGGGTAAAACTAACTTAGCTAATTTACTTAATATTTTGTTCTAGAATCAACCCCATTTCTAAAATGTTCACTAAAAAGTAACTGGTCATCTTGTACCTTAGTCAACTCGTACCTTAGTCAACTCGTACCTATTTTTGATCAACTCATATCGTCCTGTCATGTATTTGGACGCACATCTAATTTGACGCGCTTACATGTTTCTTCCTATTCTTTAACTTGCAGAAACATTTTTATAATGCTTCATCGTTATTGGGGTAGAGCAACATAAGAGGGTCACAGCCAGGTGTTTAAGTAGAAATTCTAGGATCTTCCTGGAAAATTACAACCATGTAACCTTGAATGGTCAACATTTTTAAAGAAATACTAAAAGCACTTTTTTTCTTTGAATTGAAGCTCAAAACTTTAAAGATGCATCATCTACATCTGAATCAAACACGCTTCTCTGTTACAGTGTCACCTGATGCATTTATTCACAAGTATGATATATGGTTGAAATACTTTTGCATACACAATATTACTTTTCAAATAAATATAAGGTCTTATATGAAAATATTTTGCAACTGGAAGAGGAGAAATTCATAAAGTAATTTTCTGTGCATTTGTTTGATACCAAGCATAAATAATTCGAAGAAAAAAAGAAAAATAATTTTGCTGACAATAAATAATCTATTTAGAGCATATTTTATTAAGACATGTGGCAAACAGGAGAAACAAGCACTTCAACTGCCCTACCCCTTAAAACTGAGACATAAAAAATGGTGGCAATTTGCAAAATGAGGTCAGATTTTTAAAATGTATACAGGTGTCATTCAACAGTGATTCATGCCATTTTATTTAGTTCTAATAGACAAATGATGCTGCCCAAACATGGTCCTGGTATTATTGTAAAACTTAAATTACTATCTTGCAAGAAAAATAGCAGCCTATTAGACGCGTCATTTCATATGAGTGTAAACCATAATGACAATCACTGTGGTGGTCCTATTTCACTTGGAGTTTTTATGAAGGCAGTTGATGCAAATTTAATTTAATGATATTAAATAAGTTCTGGAAGTCCATGATCGTCTTACACAAAACAAATATACTGGGAGTTGTCTGTGAAATTTATGATATGTCAAATAATGCTTAAGTGCGTCAAAACCCATGAGTCTAGGGTACCCTTTTTCTGGTCAACTCGTACCTCCCAAGTCAACTCGTTCCTAGTTTGGTCAACTCGTACCTAGTTTGGTCAACTTGTACCTTTTAAAAAAGGAGATAGTGGACAGACAGAGGAGTGGATGGATGGACGGACAGACAGACATATAGATGGTTGGCTGGATACATACATACATACAATTGTTTTGATTGACGATATGTGTTCTTTAATCCTTAGATAGATAGATGGACGGATAGATGGATACATACACAGATTCAATTTTTTGTAATCAATATTATGATGCATCCTTAATTTACACATTAGTTAAACATGTACCGGTTAATGGAGATGTAAAAAAACGATTTAACACTTTTTTGCATGCTGGGTAACAAATTCAGCAGATGTCATTTTGAAATATTTTTTCTTACTCTTTCCAAGAAAATAGGATCTGACACTTAATGCAGGTTGTCTCCTAATATATAATATGGGGTAAATTATTCTGTCTATAAACGGGTTACAGTTTTGCAAGTCTGAACTGCTCAAAGGAAGTCTTTTCTAACGGTCTCCCTAATTACCGACAAGAACCGAGAAGAGGTAACAAGAGCCGAGAAGAACCGGAACGAGCCGACGAGAAGGTCTAAGACCCATTTTCAGGCTTTTTTAATATAAATTATGAATCAGTGCACCTTTTTGCATATATATGAATCCCCCATTCCAACCTTTTCCCTATAGATGCTGATGCAGCTATATAAAAGATCATGTGATAGAACGCGTATAGGTAAACTTGCAGTCGACTTTTGCCTTAGATATTATTAAAATATAATATCAAGCGTTTTGATGCTTTATAGTTTTATGTCTGAAAAAAAAAATAAATTTGTTAAAGAGTGCACGAGAGAGGATGTTCTAAGAAACACATTTTTATGATATATAATATCCTAGGATCCTGTTTTGATCATTTCAGGTTAGGTACACATCATCAGATTTTCTTGTCGGTAAAAAGTAAAAATCAACCATTAGACTTCTGTACTGGTTGTCTCTGTGGGTTACTTTATCTCTGCGAATTTTTAAATCATGATAAAATACAATAGGAAACGAAAATCAAGAAGTTTGTTTAGAAAAAAAAAATGTTAAAGGGATGAGCCAGAACCAAGTATGTAGCGAGCAAGACCAACATACTTTCTTGTCGGTAAATCAACCAATGTGTGTTCTACCGACAAGAACAAAATATAGTTATGTAGTCGGGAATGGACTCACTATTTTCTCGATTTGATTGCTGAAGGACTAATTTTGAATAAAAACATGTTTTAAGATGTTGTTGGCCTTATTTCAGTATTTGTAGGCCAATTCAACTGACTTTGGCTTAGATTACATTGTAGTTAAATTTAACATGCTTCAATACATACAGGAAAAGAACAAATAAGGTAATCTCCATAAAAAGCCTACTACATATATTAAAACTAAAACGGCATTAATAAAAACATTTTCAGATTACCTATGGCACTTTCCTCAAAAAGCCTAGTGTGAACTAAAATGACATTAATAAGAGAGAGAGAGAGAACAAAAAATCATGCGCATTGCTAAAAGACCTAATTAATGTCATGATATTATGGCTTTTCGTGCCAAAGCTATGTTGGCTTGCTCAGTGCTCAATGATAGGAAGATTCAATTAGTGTTATATTTAGCTTTTCGTGCCAAAGCTATGTTGGCTTATATGTATTTTTGTCTTAGGCTTTTTCAGTTTGACAAATGAAGTGCAAGTTAACCTGTGGTTAATCGACAGAAAAAAGCTCAAAACTGAGTGACAGTAATTATCTTTACGACACGCTTGTTTTGTGAATGGATGACTAAATGAACGAACGAACTAAAGAAAGAACGAATATGCAAACGAATGAACGAACAAACAAACGAATGAATGAATGAAACGAGGTTCGGACGGAAAGAACGAACAGACATATGTGTAAATATAGGTATTGTACACTTTACAGCAGCAGGAACGAAAAATTTTAGATGAACAATAGTGATATTAGTCTTACAACACTCAAAACATAGTTGGTAAAATCTTTTCGTATTTATATTTTTAGTTCAGGTCGTGGATGCTTATTTGAACGGTCACATTTATGCAATTCTAACTAGTATGTACAAGTTATTGAAATCATATGGAAAGAATAATGGTTTCCAAATAAAATCCGCATTATCTGTTTTCATTTGTGTAGATAGATATGATGGATATTGTTGAGACGTTAATTTTGCCATATTACTGTAGAACTATGTAAAACGCAACTCGTATGAAAAGTTCTGCGTGTGTGCATTGCAGTTGCCTCCCTTTTAACAGTTTTTTTTTTTTTTTTTTCATTACGGTAGGGGAAGTTGGGGTGATCTGGTGATTCCATGAAGACTTTACGCATCCAAATTTAAGAAATGGTTTATGTTTCGTACTTTTTTATGTGACGAATCAACAAAAAGTTATCAAGAACTTATTTAACGCGCAGAATAAGCGTTAAAATGTAAAAAAAAAATAAAAATCTCCCAGTATCCGAAACATGCAAAAGTTGCTCCAACGACCCAGTCTCCCCTATGAAACAGCAATGAACGAAAAATTTAAAGAAAAAAAAAGAATAAAAATAAATAAATAAATAAAAACAGTGCAATGGCCTGAGACGCAAGCAATCAAGCATCACAAGCTCAATAGTAAGCTGTGGCTTTGATTAGCTTGTAATTAACAAGGCTGTCACTCGTTTAAGCTTTGAATGATATGCCAGAAAAGCCAATGGTGCTATAAAACCTTTGTCAAAATAAGTTTCGAGGCTCTTGTGTTTTACATGTATTACATGTAGTGCTGCTGTCTTTCTGACATTTTGGATATTATTGCGATATTGTCTCTGTTAGTCATTTTGACGCTTGGAGCTATATCTTCGAAATCAGTTTCTTTACTTTTTGGCAATTTTTGGATTTCTTTTTAACTTTTATTTTCGGCTATTTTTTTGCTTTTGAACTTTCTTTTTTGGACTAAGCAAAACAATGTCTTCTCCCTGTGGAAAGTGTGGCGGGGAATGCATTTTCAGTGTCATTTTCTGCGAAAGCTGCGAATTCTGGTTTCATTATACATGTAGGTGTGAAAATCTGCTGAAAAAACAGTTTACGGAAATTACCAGGAAAAGGAATACTGCTGTTGACTCAATTTTTTAAAAGATGGGTTCATTATGTTATAAAATGCATTGAAACAGCATCAAAACTTCTTGGCGGCCCAAAAATTTTGCACCATTAGCCTATTAAATTTCATGCCGGTAAATGCTTTGTAAAGGTCATTTTGCTTGCACGAACCCATTAAAACTTTTCAAACAGGCTTCATGTGCGTGGAAACTTGAGATAATCTTTCAAAACTAAGGTTACAAGCACAAAATCTCATATAATATGGTATAAAACTTCTTGTCGACCCATGCCGATGCTATTTCACCACGCATCTATCGGGTAAAATCTCTTGTCGGTAAATGCGGTAAATCTTCTGTTGCTTTTTCCGTAAAACACATAAAATATATTGAGCAAAAGTAATTTCTAAGATATGAAAAACATCAAAAAACATATCCTATTAAATAATAAACTTTGAATTAATCACAAGAAAACTTCTTGTCACCAATAAAATATCTCTTGTCAGTTCTTCTCGGCTCTTGTCACCTCTTCTCGGCTCTTGTCGGCAATTAGGGAGACCCTTTTCTAACACTTTTGCATGCTGGATAACAAATTTAGCAGATGACATTTTGAAATACTTTATCTTACTCTTTCCAAGAAAATAGGATCTGACACTTAATGCAGATTGTCTCCTAAGGAGACAATTTGCATCAAGTGTCAGATCTTTTTTTCTAAGAAAATGTAGAAGATTCACTTCAGTTTGTGGTCTGCTGAACCTGCCCATAGTGTGGTATGTGTTCAAGTCAATATATTCAATGACTGTAAGCAAGCAATGAATACATCTCTAGATGTTTTTATTTTTCAATCATGAGTTTTAATATTTTGTTATTTCTCCATGAAATATATGTTGTAGTAAACCATTAGAAGTGCATCAGTGAGGCCCTTCAAATGCACAGCACATGTTTTCGTGGAGGAATAAGGAAAATACTTATCTGGATATTCCTCTTTTCTGGAGCTATGTGGAATGTGTTATGTGTAGGCAGATCTGGGCAAACACTGCTAACTTACTCCAAGCTCATAACTTCGTTCAGTACAGTTGACTCTAGTTATTTTGAAATTCAAGGGACTCTCTGAAGTACGAGATATCGGTTCCTCGACATATCAGATTTGCAGAACCTTTAATTAAACCGCCAATCACAATAGCAGCAGAAAATAATTTTTATTTTCATTTTCATAGAATAAAGTTTTGACATTTCATGTGAATCATCAGCCTAGCAGATGCTTCACATGATAATGTCAAGACTTATTTTCTCTGAAAAATAAATAATAATAAATAAAAAAATTCAAAATGTTGTCTGTTACAAATTTTGCTTGGCACTTTAAGGGTTTATGAATAAATAAATCAAACAATCACATTCCACAAATTAATATGTAATTTGACTACTGAAATTAGATACTAAGGTACGCCAACCCAAAATATGCATGATTTGAAAAAAGGGTACGAGTTGACTAAGGTACGAGTTGACTAAGGTACGAGTTGACCAAAAGTAGGTATGAGTTGACTAAGGTGCAACTTGACTAAGGTAAGAGTTGACCAGAAACCCACTAAAATGTAACATGGTTGGTTATTGTGAACATTATCAAAATTGATCTCACAGGTAAAAAAATAAAATAAATGACATGGAAGCCAAAGCATAGCTGTAGATATAACGGGTATCCGAATAAATATTTTTCTGCATGAAAGCTGTTTAATGGGTACCCCTTGGTACCACTTCTATTCTATATGTAATTAGTACCTACAACATGTTTTCTTACAGAGAAATAGAAAACAAGGAATAAGAGAGATCTTGCGTCTCCTATGCATCCTCAGTACTTCATGCAGCCAGCTACTACAAATATTCATTCTTTGGCATTAGTTCAATTGAATTTAGTTTAAAATGGAATTTTTCATATATGTGATACTGATGCAGTTTCAAGTGAGTTCTTTTTTCACTTTTATTGACAGCTGCATGTTTGAAGTAAAATAAGCAAGCAGAAAAAAAAACAAAAAAACAAAAAAAAACAACTTGAAATTCTATCCAGTTTTTATGTTGAATGGAGGCATATGATCAGACATGGCATAAAATTCTCTTCAAGTTTAATTCTGCTTAAGTTACCGGTATACTGACAAAAAACTGAAATTGTTTCAATCATATATCCTGTTTTCCATTGCCCATAATGTTCATTAAAGCTTGCTGAAATTAAAACTTTAAAGTAAAGATTCTTATGCAATGCTTTGTATAATTTAAATGATTTTTTTTAAGAAACTGTCCACAGCTTCTGTGTTTTTTTTACTTCTCAGTAATCTCATTAAAACTTAATTACTAATTCTAACATGATCGATGGTAAAAATTTTCCCAATAAGCCTAATAAATGCCATCATGTGAAAATTAGTGAGAAATCAAGTTACTAATATAGTGCATGCAAATAAAAAGCATATTTCATGGCATTGCATGTAAAGATTTACTTCTGTTGAAGTCCCCCACAAAATAGTCCTTTTAGAAAATGCAATAACCTGGCATTTCCTTTTTGTATCCCCTATACAAATGTACATGTATAAAAAATGACCTAAATAGTGTTAACGGGAACATAAAACCCCAAACAAAGAAACAAATGCAGTAATATTTAGATGATCTACAGTGTCAAATAAATCTGATCTTTGAACAATCTGTTACAGTCAGTACGGTAAAATAGATTGTTCACAGATCAGATTGTTCACAGATCGGATATTGTAGCTATTATAACCCCACAGTGATACTGATATTTAGACAATCTATTTCCATTACTATTACCATACACTTACAATCTGATATTTAGGCAATCTGTTTTTCTCATAAATATTAATTGGTAATCTGTTAACTCATTTGCATGTGAAATTGTTCGTTAAAAAATCACCTTTAGATCGTGATTTAAGAATGATTTGTTGTGGCAATCTTGAGACAAAATGATTTTGTTTGGGATCATATTCCCCATCACATCTCTGTCCTCCCAGACCTAGATTCCTTCAAGTCAGGGAAGGACACAAGTCGGGGGTCATTGAATGCTCTAAACCACAGCACTTGTTTTTATCTATTTTCAGCCTGTTCTACAACAACATAGCTTTTTAATCTTAAGTTCCTGTCTCACTTTCCTGTTTCTTTTTTTTTTTTTTTTTTTTTGTCATGACACCTCTGTGACCTTGGTCGAAAGTCCTTATTTCAGGATTGAAAGCAGTACTTATCGATAGATTATTTATGATGGTAATTTTGATAACTATTTACAGAATTATGGCTCCTGATAAATGTTTATAATTTGTTTCCAGGCCATAACTTGCATCTTGCATATATATATTTCAAGTGAAATGGTGTATTAGTTTAATGAGGAATAAACACAGGTTCTGTTTGAAAACGGCATTTGTGTTAAATTCTGACAAGAAATATGGCCTCTGATAAATGTTAAAAAATGGTTTCCTTGTGACAACTTAAGTTTCTCTTTTTTCTTGATCATGTGAAATTCATACAGTGACTTACATGAAATGTAAATGTTTACAGACTGTGTTATTGCATACTGACATTTCGGATTACAACACCTATCAGAGAGTGGGTGTTATGTGATATTTTGCGATACATTGTATTTATATTTTGCAGCTTTTAGAATTTGCAGCCTTTTTAGAGTTGGCAGCTTAGTCAGACTTGATACCCTGAAATCAGTAGGGGTTTTCATTTGTTTCAGAACACAATGAAGAGCCCAGTGATGTATGAAGATCCAGAACAAATGGAAAATGAAGATGTTGACAACATAGATGGTATTGACAAAGAAGAATTAGAGATTGCTTTATACTCTCAGATTCATTTTGAAACTAATGATAGCATAGAAATTGAAGTCCTTGAGAGTAATGAAATATTGGACAATTTTACAATTGATGTTAAAGGAAATTACAAAACAGGCTTTCAGTTAGAGCCTAAAACGTCAGATTATATCACGGATGAACAAATAAATTCAAAGTTTAAAAACACACCTCGGGAAAGAAATGCAGCACTCTCAGATATAGATGTCAAAAGTTCCGTATCAGATAAGAGTAAAGCAATGCATTTGAGAAATAAATACATGTATAGAGAGTTTATTTCAGACAAGAAAAGTAATCTGAATGCATTGGATAAGATAAAAACTAAAACAAAATCTAGAAGTGACAAGAGCTTGGCAGAAAAGTTGATATTAGGTTTAGGAAGCTCATCAAAAATTGACACATTAGATGATACGACAGATGAGACATCTGATGAATCTAGAGACACTGATAGTGATGATGAGTTGATAGATCTGGATATTGAAGACAGTGATGAGGAGGACAGTGGTTTATATGTGAATGTAAAGAAGGACCAGCAGTCATTGCTTGCCAAAGGTGATATACTGTATATTATTACTTCAGCATGCTAAATATATACTTGTAGGCGTGTTTGTTGCTTTGTGAAGGAAGTAAACATTTAGTTTTTAAGGATGAGTATTTGATGATAATTCTAGAATAATTTTCTGTACAGTTATCCATAAAAAATGTAGGTACTCATCAGAAGCACCTGATACATGTATGTGTTCTATGGAGAAATAAGAAAAATAACGGAATTAGGAATTGGTAAGACCTTGTGTACACTAGCAAAATTCTTTACCGCATAAAATATGGCAAAGAAGCAGTAACAGATACTTTGCTTTCACACACTGTCTAATCTTTATCACAGAAAATCTGATCACAGTCATGTTCTACCAAGGGAGTCTCATTCTTTGATACACAATCGATAGTAAACAAAGTTCCTGTTTACACAGGCAAATTTACTATGTATTGATTGTCTGCTAAATATTGCGTTAGATGCTTTTTTTTTTTTTTGTATTTTCTGTAATAATTTCAAAGCTTCAGCAGGTAATATATTGAACTGCCCTATTTGCATGTAATTAACCCTTTAAAGTGCCAACCACAACAATTGTCGTCTGCTTTGTCTTCTGCCGGTTACTTTAAAAGTCATTTTTGCAAACAGTGTGGACCCAGATCAGACTGCTCCTTTAGGAGCAGTCTGATCTGGGTCCACACTGTTTGCCTATATGCAAAATGTAAGTTTGAAAAGTTTGCAAGAAGATGCAGCAGACGACATAAGCAGACGACATTTTCAGATGCAGATTTTCTTGGTGCTTTAAGGGTTAATAAACATGCTCAGGTTACATGTATATAACATTATACTGTAGATCTATTACTATTATCTGTTCATCTAAACCAATTGAATTTACTTTTATTTATCAATCTCTGTATATGGATGTACTGCATTGGTCTGATCTTTCTTTACTATAAATGGATCAGTCACATTATATGAACAGAAAGCATTCTGAATAAGAAATTATTTTTTATAAGACAAAACAACCACAAAATGATGGTAAAATAGTGCAGTGTCATGTGTGGACAGTTGAGACACGAGTGTGCTTGACTGGTTTGTACATCAGAACATTTTTTAAAATAAAAATATGCAGTATGCCAAGTCTATACAAGTATAATGGGCTAGAATGCAATAATGCAATGTGCAACACAAGTCACACACACCATGCCCTATAGTCATGTCCGATTAATCTGTATGTAAGACATATGTTTAATGCTGAGCATGCTGGGGAAAAAAAACAGCGTGCGTCATTTTGAAATACTTTTCTTATTTTTTCAAGAAAATGGGATTTAATATTTCATACAAATTGTCTCCTTTGGAGAAAGTATTTGACACGCATGCAAAGTGTCTCCATAGGAGACGATTTGCATGAAATAGCAAATGCTATTTTCTGAGAGAAACAAGAAAAGTAATATCAGTTTATCGTCTGCTGAATTTGTCCAGAGAGTGGTAAAGGTTAAGGTGACCTTTGCTTTGTAGAGTGGAAAAAATATGCACGGTGTTCACCTTAGTAGGTGAACACTTGGCATATATAGTGTATAATGTAGTAAATATATATATATATATATATATATATATATATATATATATATATATATATATATATATATATATATATATATATATATATATATATATATATATATATATGTGTGTGTGTGTGTGTGTGTATTTTTTTATGTAATTTTATTTCACCTCTCAATCTATTGTTATTGACAGATGGAGAGGAATGGAACATTGATATAGATGACAAACGTCAAAGTAACAGCACAGTTAGACCACGCTATTATAAACCTATTGGTGTCTTTTGCAACAACTGTGATCAGCTAGGACACTTGTCAAAGAACTGCCCCAAACCAAAGGTATAGTTTCATTTTTTAGCTCACCTGAGCCAAAGGCTCAGGATGAGCTATTGTGATCACTCTCTGTCCGTCTGTCAGTCCGTTCACACCTTTGAACGACTTCTCTTAAACTCCTGGGCCAAATTTCTTCAAATTTTATGTGGAGTCTTGTGTTAAAGGGGATTGAAAATTTATAAAAATGGTCACGGTTCGTAAATCAAGATGACCGCCATGTCGCTATATAGCTCTTATAGACTTATAATGGGAGAAAACTTAGTCTTCTTCAAGCCCCTGGTGTCCAAACTGGCCTCGCCCCGGGGGTCATTAGCTCCCATAGACTTATAATGGGAAATCATATCATTATAATTGGATTGTTGATTAACGTGCAGGTTCAAGGGCAACATCCACACCAGTGGGCCCCTTCCAGATAGCTGGCTTGCTGCACGCTTGGCAGATCTCACACCAGATCTCCACATATTTCTATCATGAGGGTTGATAGCCGAGAGCTTCCACTGTCTGCAATCCCTCTCTGTCAGCTGCTTCCATGTCATCTTGGGCCTCCCAGGCACATGCTTTCCCTCAACTGTATGTGAAAGGCTGTCTTGACTGCACCATTGGATCGTTCTACATGTCCATACCAGCGTAGCCTTCTCTCTTTAAGAATCCTCAATGCCAAGCCGCGCAAGTAGCTCATTGGACCTGGTTGTGACAATGTCTTGTGGCCTGACATTGCAGATCTATCTGATAATTGCCCTGTCATTCTGCTGCAGATGTTGGGGGTTTGGTTTTGTCAATGGCTAAGTGTCACTGGCATGGAGCATTGTGCTCCGCACACAAGAGCTGTACACACGGCCACATGTCTTGAAAGAGAGGTGGAATAAAGAGAGAACTGGTAGCAGCTCCTTGAACTTCTTCCAGGCGGTTTTCACATGTGTTGTGGTTGAAAGTTCACAGCCACCTGCTGCTGAGAGCATGTCTCCTAGGTAGCAAAAGGAAGCTACCACCTCCAGCTTGTCAGATCCGACTTGGACTTCCCTCCATGGTCTGCTGTCCAAGGGGCGTGCAGTCCCCTGGCACCGTGTACATCTGTAGTCAGGGTCCTTTGTCAAGCGCTTGAGCCCACTGCATTTCTTGTGCACCCAGTGCTTGCAGCAGTTGCAGAAGATGCTGTTGCTGCCCACTCCAGTGTGACAGGCTGCTCCTGGAAACTTGCCTGAACTCTGCAGGAGGTCCAGGCGCATACCGCAGATCATGATCTTCGTCTTTTCTGCATTTACTCTCAGTCCTTTCTTTTCCATTGCTTCTTTCCAAGTCAAGAGCCTCCCGACACATTCCTCGAGTGATTCAGCGATGATAACAAGGTCATCGCCATAGAGGTCCTCCCAGGGGGACCCCAGAGCGGAACTCTCGTGATAACGCTCAAGCACAATGATGAAGAGAAGCGGGCTGAGTACTGAGACTTGGAGAACACCAACCTTCACTTCAAACTCTTCACTGTACCTCTCACCAACACGGACACCGCTCCACCCATTTGCATACATCCCCTGCACCAGTCGCACAGTCCACTCCTCCACACCAAGTTTTCTCAGTGCCCACCAGATGACCTTCCGAGGTACTCAATCAAAAGCCTTCTCCAGCTCTATGAAAGCTATATAAAGTCTTTTGTTAGCAGCTAGATACTTCTCTTGCAGTTGCCTGACAACAAAGATTGTATCTGTTGTGCCTCAGCCTGTGATGAGGCCAAGCTGGGAATTGTCGATTGACACCAACTGTCTGATGAGGCCATCCACAATCCTCTCCAGGACTTTCATCACCTGCTCAGTCAGCTTGAGACCACGGTAGTTGCCCCTTTCCAGTGCATCCCCCTTTCCCTTGTAGAGGCAGACAATGAAACTCTGCTCTCAGTCAGAGGGTACCTTGCCATCCTGAATGATTGCAGCTGTGAGGTGCCGATCATGGATGCACCCATGTCACCGGCTGCTCGTATCATCTCCACCACTATGCCTGATGGGCCCGGTGCTTTGCCCACCTTCATCTGAGAGATAGCCTTCTTAACCAGATCAGTGGTGATTGGGATGGGCGGGCCTTTCGCTGGTCGTTGATAAGACAGGTGGTCTGGGTCCCAGTCAAACTCAAGGTTGAGAAGCCTTTGGTAGTGCTCTAACCAGGCCTTCTGCTTTGCATCTTCGCTCATTGACATCTCTCCTTTTCACTGGTTTGTCACCAACAACATCAGCGTTCTCTCTTCTAAACTGGTTAGCAATGCCGTAGACTTCTGAAGACTTGGGATCAATATTCTCAAAGACTTCCTTGTCAGCTTCTTGACAAGCATGGTGCACTGTATGTCTGAAACCATGAAGCCCACAGCTTACATATGTAGTATGTAGCAATGTTTAGTGGTTCCCTTATTAATCCTGCCAATCAAGCCCCTGGGGTCCAAACTGGCCATGCCCCAGGGGTCATTAGCTCCCATAGACTAATAATGGAAAAAAAACTTTAAAAATCCTCTTCTCTGAAACCATGAGGCCCACAGCTTACATATTTAGTATGTAGCAATGTTTAGTGGTCCCCTATATAAATCCTGCCAATCAAGCAGCTGGGGCCCAAACTGGCCACACCTCGGGGGTCATTAGCTCCCATAGACTTATAATGGGAAAAACTTAAAAAATCTTCTTATCTGAAACCATAAGGCCCACAGCTTACATCTTTAGTACGAAGCAATGTTTTGTAGTCCCTTACATAAATCCTGCCAATCAAGCCCCTGGGGCCCAAACTGGTCACGCCCAGGAGGTCATTAACTCCAATAGACTTATAATGGGAAAAACTTAAAAAATCTTCTTCTCTGAAACCATGAGGCCCACAGCTTACATATTTAGTATGTAGCAATGTTTAGTGGTCCCCTACATAAATCCCGCCAGTCAAGCCCCTGAGGCCCAAACTGGCCATGCCCTGGGGGTCATTAGCTCCCATAGACTTATAATGGGAAAAACTTAAAAAAATTTTCTTCTCTGAAACCATGAGGCCCGCAGCTTATTTATTTAGTATGTAGCAGTGTGTAGTGTTTCCCTACATAAATCCTGCTTATTAAGCCCCTGGGGCCAATTAATGAGCATTGTGGCCCATGGGCCTCTTGTTTTTAAATTGGCACTCTGACATTGCAAACTATGGAATGACACAAAGTTTTTCCATTTCTTTATTTTACACTTATCTGCTATGAATGTAATCAAAACTTCTGTACATGCAAGTAGTACTAAAGTTTCTTCAGGGTATTGCAGCATATGCCAAACAGGATTCTCATTTACTCCAAATATGGAGTCCTGGACACCTGTTGTGGCTGGTGGGACTCCTTACTTTTCAGAGAAATGTTTCAAAATGATATAGTGGAACTCCTATTTTGTTCAAGGAAAATGACTAGGACTCTGTTTTGAAAGTCTTAGTGAAAACCCTGCCCCAAAGTCCATACAAACATTCAGTAAAATTAGATTTTAAACAATTATATATAAATCATATAAAATGTTTTGTTAGTGTCTGCTGCTTCTAGAGAACATCTATTTATGTGAGTTCAGCAGATGACAAAAATAAAGTTGCTTCATCTATTCATTCAGTGCAGTTGAAACTTGAAAAGCTTGCTCAGTGTTTAAAATGCTGGGTAAAAAAATTCAGGCGACAACATTTTGGAATCTCTTTCTTATTTTTTTCAGAAAGTAGACTTTGACATTCCATGCAAATTGTCTCCAACCAAGGAGGCAATTTGCATGGAATCTCCTGTGCTTGCACTAATGTTCAAAAATAGGAAGTCTCAGGACTTCCTGGCATTTTCATTTTGAATAACAATTCAATCAATGTAAAGTTTCATATTTTGCCATAACTTTTATTAATATTTGACATGTGAATTTCTTCTTCTTTAGGGTCTAGAAATAACATTCGAATCTAAATAAATGGAATTTATGCTAAATCTCAATCTATATTATAAATGGCAGTGTATGTTTGAATTTTTGAGGTTCTGACCTCCAAGCATCAATATGGAATTCCTCCAGACTTCCCTTAATGCGAGTCTTGAAATTGTCGTGTGCTGAATTTACCCAGAAATTGGTAAATGTTGATAGTAAAATAAGAAAACTTACTGAATCGTGTTAATGTTTATTATTTGTAGAAGGAGAAAGTGTGTATCTACTGCTCTGATACAGGTCACATGTTTAGAAATTGTCCAGATGCCTTCTGCTACAATTGTGAGGAACCTGGTCATACTTCTAAAGGTTGTCCCCACAGTAAAAGGAGCTTGTTTAGACACTGTGTAAGATGTAACATGCAGGGACATAGACAAAAGGTAAGTTTATGCATTGAAGAAGGTCATAGCTCCTGGTGAAAGGGGGTGTCCACCTCATATTTTTTCTTATTTGTCTATGGAAGCATATGTCGGTGCTCATTGGAAGCACCTCTACAAGGCGCTTCTAATGAGTACACACAATATATGTTTTTGTGGAGAAATAAGAAAAACGTCAGTTGTTTTTGATTGAAAAACTGTGTGACTTGTCTAGAGCAAAGAAAGTGTTATCAGCGGGTCAGACATTAAATGTTATGATTACCGGTACAAATAGTAGGTTTCTTGGTCTGATCAAGAGCTCATCACACAGAGCTTCCAAATTTCTCAGTAGGCTTTATAGTACAGGTCTTTGTGGGAACTTTGACTTCATTGGTCAAAGATATCAAAGGTTTACTGTTAAACAGCAATTTCTCCAGGTTCATCAAACCCTATTATTCCACCATGCTGTTGGCCCTGCTGAGTGTTTTATAGCCTCCTGCCACAATATTTATTATTATCAGTCAGTGTATCACCAGAATCTGTGTTGTATTTTCAGTAGAACTTTTTCTTTGTTGGATGCACATTATTTCTTATAAATGGAAATGGAAATGACAGCGAAAATGCATAATTATAGTAGATAGTTGTTGAGATTGTTGCATAAATCTAACTTCAAAGGCTGTCATTTTGAGGATACTACTTGATTTTACACGTATTTAATAGAACTTAAAACACTGATGACCCTGATCAGACTGCCTTTACCTGTTGTTGACCAGTGGATTTGTCACCCCTTATCAATTAGGTCAGTCCATTTCCAAGTCTAGGGGTGTCCAGTGGATTAAATAAAACTTCTGTAAGCAAACAGTACTGATCAGACATTGCAGACACTGATCAGCTGCCACATTCTGATCTGGGTCTGCACTTCTTGTCTGTGTCCCTTAAATGGGCAGCCAGTTTATTTCGCATGTGCACCAAGCAAAGACACAGATCAGCCTGTACATTTCTTGAAGCACAGAACTGAACTGTTAGGAGTTATTTGCTAATAATTAATGAGCTTAATAGTGCTATAAACAGCCAGTTTAGCTCATTCTAATGACTTGCCACATTCTGACTGACCCCACTGCTTTGACATAATTAGATAAGGTATTATGGTGTCTGAAGAAACTGACCAATCAGCAAATTTTTCCCAGAAAGACCTGTAATGATACTTCATAGCTCTGTGTGATGTGCTACTTGGTCTGATTTATTGTGTGGAAACCATTTGAGCTGTAATGTCCAAAAAATGTACCTTTGGATGTGTGGGCACAGCCAAGATTCAGATGAGCCTGTGTATTTGCACAGTCTGATCAAAATCTTTACTTGGTGTAATTTTGGATACAATGTAGCCAAGGATGCAAATAAAGACTGCTCAAACTGCATGAATGCGCAGGCTGATTTGAGTCTTTGTCTGGCACACATGTAAGAAGGTATGTTTTCTCACACTTGGGCTCGTTTGTAAACATAAGCAGTGAATATGTAAGTTTAACCCATTGTATACTGAATAGACTCTCCCGCACTATATATTGGAAGTGTCCAATGTCAATTTTAGATACACCCGGCTATGAAATTTACATATTCCTATAGAAAAATGGCTAAACTATTTGAAAACAGTGGAGACCCTGATCAAATGCCACATTCTGCGGCATCTGATCTGGGTCTGCACTGTTTGCCAGTTATCCTTTTGCGGGTCTCCCGACTACAATGGGATAAGGGAGCTTAATCCTTGTCATGCTGAATAAATTAAGATGCCACACCCAATTCTAATTGTCAGCCAATCATATTGCTTGAGCTAGGTTGTTGGTACAAATTCACACATTAAATAGCAAACAGTGCAGATCCAGATCAGTTGGCTTCCTCCCCTGGAAAAGTCTCAGTTCCCTTTAACTCATTTTAGTCTGGAGACCTCTAAATGTTAAAACAGTGCAGACCTAAATCAGATGCTGCAGAATGCAGCATCTGATCAGGGTCTGCACTGTTTGCATTTACTACAGGAATTTCTGTCAAACATAGTAATGAAAAAATTAACCAGACAGCCTACTATTGGAAATAGACTCATCCAAAGGGTTATCGTAAAAGAGTTCTTTTGATGTAAATGGGTTAATATTTGGTTCTATTTCAAGCCTTTCCCTAGGAGAGGAACTATATAAGCTTGCATGCTTCTTTTCTGATCTTTTCTGTTATTGTTTATAAGATGCATCCAAAGGGCTGAGTGGATAGTGCTTTCGACTTCAGATGGTGAGGTCCTGGCTTTGATCCCTGCTGGAGAAGGAATTAGGCTCATGACTTACGGTGCTTCATTCTTTCATTATCATCCTTTGATCGTCTCGATATGACTTAAATAATATTAAAAGGGATGTAAACACCAAACATATTCATCATTTGTTGTTTGCAGTGCATGCTCCGTTCCTTCTTTAGTACATACTTTGAAGTTTGTATGTTGTGTAATGACAGTTCTGAGAAAAATGTTTAAACTAAGCAATATAGTACCATTTAAAAATGTTGGAGACATTCTAAAATATATATTTTTTTACATGTATATTTTTCCAAGATGATTCAATTAATACTAAATCTTGTATCTTAAAATGAAATTGCCAAGGAAAAATTAAAAAATACATGTAGATTTAGAATGTCATCTGCTGGCTGTTGTGGTTGGCACTTTAATGGTTATCTTTTTTTTGTCAACAGAAATGTCCTGACCTATGGAGGCAGTATCACCGAACTGTAAGTATATTCATCATGACACTGGTTAGAGGAATATCCAGACAAGTATGTTTTCTTACTTCTCTTTGCAATCGTATGTTGTGGGCACAGGGCTGGAAAATTCCACTCATCCACTCGTCATAACAAGTACCCTTTGGCATGTGATTAAAAAATTCTAGCTTTTCCTTTTATAATTCATTAAGATCACCATACTTTAGCCATGTAGGAAGAGTTAGATATTTATGACATTTCAAGGACTATGATCAGAAGCATCAGTGTGGCACTTCTAGTGGGAACCCACAACCAGGGTTCAAATTTAACTTTTCTGACAGCTTGCTAAAATTAGCAAGTAGCATTATGTTTTACTTGCTGAACCTTTCAGCCAACTTGCTTTTTCACACTTATAAACACTGTTAGATGTGGCTTTAAACCTTAGCACTCTGGGTAAAAATTTCAATAGACATTTTAAAATAGTTTTCTTATTTTCCCAGAAAACAAGTTTTGACATTACATGCAAATTGTCTCCATAGGAGACAATTTGCATGTAATGTCAATACCTGTTTTCTGGGAAAAATAAAAAATATCGTCATTGCATTTGGAAAAGAAATTGCAAAACTTCAGCAACAATGCATCAGGTTCTACCAATTAAAGAGAATCTTTCCAACTTGCTAGAATTAGCAAGTGATGGAAATTTCAGCTTGCTTTTTGAGGAAATTAACCAGCATTTAGCAAGTTAGCAAGTGCTAATATTGATCTCTGACAACATACATTTACATTGAGAAATATGACAAGTAGCAACCATTTTTGGTTGAAAAATTCATCTTACCTATAATAATATGCTAACCAGTAGTTTTTGCTGTTTTTTACCCTCAGCATTCAGACACATTAATTGCTTTTTAATACCATACTTGTCCTAAAACTCAAACAGCCTCTTGTTTACTTCCTGATGTTTAGACCCTGATCAGATGCTACATTCTGTGGCAGCTGATCTAGGTCTACAGTTTTGCTGAGGCCTGGCTGCCTGAATATTAAGGGTTAATACAATACTCACTTTTTCTTTGTCAAATCTGAGATAAATTCATTCGAACTGATTTCAGTTTGTGCATGCCAGTCATAATAATATATAACATAGGTCCCGATAAGATGCTTTTTTCAAATATTGATATTTTTCTTATTTCTCCATGAAAACATATGTTTTGGTACTCATTACAAGTGCTTTGCTGAGGTGCTTCTCCTAATGAGTACCCACAACAAAGGTTTTAGTTGAGAAATAAGAAGAAATATTATGTGGATACCCCTCTTATATGGAGCTATGAAAAAATGTACTATCGACTCTCATTATCTCGAAGTCCAATGTTTTATACTTTGAGATATCCATACCTCGACATATCAGTTTTGTAGTATTGAGGAAAAAATAGTTTGAACAACCACATTTCACAAATATGTACATGTATATGAATATGTAATTTCCACATTTCACAAATATGTATATGAATATGTAATTTGACTCCTTAAGTTAGAGATCTATTGAAAATATTGTGGAAAAGAGGAGAAATGTTTATTAGTTCTCAGTGTTAAAACAGGGACCAGATTTTCACTTCAAGATAAGCGGTTATTTAAGATAGGCGAAATCGAGATAATGAGGGTCGACTGCAAAAGCAAACTTGAAGAACCAGTTGCAGATAAAAAATAGTAATGTCTTTTTTTTCTGGTAATGAGTTAAGGTTTCCAAATATTTAGGGTAAATATGGTATGATGTTTGCTTGCAGATCCAAGGAAACAAATTAATCAGAGGAAAGAAGAGAAAACTACACAAAAAGACCTGCTATAATTGTGCTTCTGATGATCATCTAGGCCATGTAAGAACTTACTAAGCTTTTCATTCCAAAGTATCTCTAATGGACTCTTCTGCCTTAGAATTTGGACAAATCTATTCTATGGCTTCAGATAAGGCACTTTTTTTTCTTTTTTCAACAGAAAAGTACAACATTTTTCTTGTTATATCCCCACAAACTGTGTTTGTGATGATGTGGGGGGTGGGGGGTTGGAGGGAGTAAACTGTTTTCATGTCGTCTGTCCATATGTCCAGCTGTCTGTTATGCTTTGGTTTCTGCTTCTTATCTTGCTAAATAATTTATCAGAAGGCAGTCATTACCTTGCAGGGGTTATCTTATAAGCACTTCTTATTGATAATTCTTGTTTCTCCGAGAAAATACACATTGTTGGTTCTCATTAGAAGCACCTCACCTAGGGAAATAATTATTTTACGGAAATACTGTGACATGTAACAAACTTAGAACTTGAATTCAGCAAACTTGCTCATACTTCACTTGTGAAAAAAGAATACCACCGTCAGCACTGGTAGTGAACATGAAGGATGTCACATTGTTACATGAGGGAAAACCTGCCTTTGGGGTATATATTTTGGGAAAGGTCCAGATCAGACTGTGAAATAGCAGTCTGATCAGGGCCTATGTTGCCCACTAACAGAATCCTTGGGTACTATAGAATGGCTCTATTGAGAATAAATGATTGGATGAGACTTTACACATGTGCAGGACAATCTGAATCTGTGCATTTTGCACATGTTTGAAGACATTTTTTTGCTTGATGTGGACCACATTATCCCTCCTTAACAGACTTAATTAAACTTAATTGAACTATATTTTGTTTTGTTCTTTACATTAGCTTTCCCTTTCAGGTTATTTTGAGAGTAATGACCTGTCTTGTACCATGTCCTGAAAGCCATCCTGTACCATTTCCTGAAAGCTGTCTTTTACCACTTCCTGAAAACTGTCTTGTACAGTTTCCTGAAAGCTGTCTTGTACTATTTCATGAAAGCTGTCTTTTACCATTTCCTGAAAGCTGTTTTGTACCATCTCCTGAAAGCTGTCTTGTACCAATTCCTGAAAGATGTCTTGCACCATTTCCCGAAAGCCGTCTTGTACCATTTCCTGAAAGCAGTCTGGTACCATTTCCTGAAAGCCGTCTTGTACCATTTCTTGAAAGGGACATACTGGATATTGATTATAACAGTATAGCAGTTGTCAAACATAGCTAAAGATCAGGCATTTTTTTCAGTCGTAAAGTATTGATATTTGTCTTATTTCTCCAGGAAAACATATTTTATGGGTACTCATTAGATATACGTCGTCAATGTGCTTCTATATCATATGTTTTCATGGAGAAGAAAGAAAAGATAATTATCAGAATACCCTACTGTTAAATTTGTATAATTTCAGGAGTGTGATGATGATCGTATGGACAGATACTCTAGACCAACATATCCTTTCATCTGTCAGTATATGCCATTAGAGTTTGATTTGTGTAAGTACTAACACACAATTCCAACCCAATAGGCTTACACTAACTTAGCATTTAGATGAATCGAGAGCAAATGAAAAAGTGTCTTTACTTCAATAAATCCACTGAGCAGGAATCTTGGAACTATTTTCTTTGCATAGATTTCTCAAATAAGCTATTTTACTCATAGTTTTCTTTCGTGGAGATTGATCATGAAATATTTTCTACGGTCATTCTCTCCCTTCCGCTGATTCAAGAAGGGCAGTTGTCAGTTTCTGGCGAAAGAATGTGCACAATACTGGTTAACCGCTTAGAGGACTAAGCCTGCCCAGTAAACGTGTGGTTAGGTATACTGGCCGCGCTCGACATGACCCCATTGGGTTGACTGGGCCGTAAAACCTCAACACAAACAAATTTTACTCATAGTCCCAGTAGGAGCAAATTCTTCCCACTAGGAGTATTCTTTTCTTTTAGAATAGGCCCCTTTTCTAACACATTCTTGATAGGCAGGAAGGTTAGAGGAAGTCACTAAATGAATGTCCAAAAATCTACCAGGTGTATCCATGCACCTTAAAGAATTTTCCTGGAGATATATGATCTATTTCTCTAAATAGCTTATTTAACATAGCTTTTAAGAATTGAGGCAGTAATTTATGATTGTTCTTCTTATTTTTCACCAAAACATATTCAAAGCACCTAACTTCTTTCAGATTCCTAGTACATGTGTGAGAAATATCCCTGGTCCTGCTGGACCCCATATACCCTGTCTCTGCAAACAGTGTAGATCCAGATCAGTTCAGAAGCCAACTGAACTGGATCTGCACTATTTGGCATCAATAACCTGGATCAAGCAAACTGACTGGCTGATATTTAGAAATGGGCGTAGCTGAGGCCCCCTAGGGGAACCTTGAAAACCTTTAAAAACCTTTAATTCACTTGAAACCCTTTAAAACCTTTAATTTAGCTGAAAAAGCTATAAAAACCTATATTTTATTAAGAAAACCATTTAGTAGTACTGTGTCACATTCCAAAAAAAGGATCATTTTAGTTTGCTCTCATGTAAATTATTGATGTCTGCCATTGACAAAACAGCAATCTGAGACTGCAGATGATTCATTTGTGAAGAAAACAGAATGTGAACTGTTGAATTCATGGCTGTGTATGCTGTAATGGCAGGTTTTAACAGCATGGAATCTTGAAATGCGGAGAGAAAATTAACCTGTTTTTTCTCTTTATTTTGTTGAAAAAATTGCCAAAAAATCCTGTACATGACCAAAAATAGCCTTTATAAGAAACCTTTATTTTCAAAAGACCCTGCTAGGGAGCCTGATAGCTTCTTAATTTATTCAGCATGACAAAGGTTAATTTTAGTGGTTCTGCCCACAAAGTACATCTTCCACATAAATAGTACCTGCAAGGAAGATATAATACCAATATAGGAGGCGTCTCATGGCACTTCCAGGTTTTTAACTTATAAAGTATAGGAAATGCAGTTTATGTAGGGAAATTCCCCATAATAATATTCCACAATTGCTTGAAGACTCTTTTAGTTTGGCACAGTCTAAATAGTTTGTCTTTTATTTCAGGTTCACGAGATGAAACAGAATACCCAGTTTCAAAGAGGATCAAAGAAGATTCTGAGTCTTTTACAGAGAAGAAAAGAGTGTCAGAGTATGTTATTAACAAGGAAACTGTATCGGGCTCTACTGGTAGAAATAATTTTGATAGACTTCAGTTTTCATCCAGTAAAAAGAGTCTTTTAAGTAAGAACAAGGTATCTGAAAAACCATTTGGAAAATCAAAGAAAAAGAAACTAAAAGCTGTTGAAACAGCTGTTGAAATTCCTAAGAAAAGAAATATTGATGCCGATATCAAGAAAAGTCCAAAAAGACAGAAAGTTATGGACAAGGCAGAGAAAGTTGCTCATAAAGCAACAAATTCCAAAACAGGTAAATTAGAAACCAGAGCAAAGGGGGATAAATATGAAAAGTTGAATAATGTTAATGAAAGAAATATTCAAGAAAGACCTTCAAATAAAAAGCTGTCAGATGTAGTGTGCAAAGCCAATAGAAGTCCAAAACATTCAGTTAATGAGGAAGAGGCTTTTTATAAACAGGGCACTAATTCCAAACCGGATACTTATAAGGATGAAGTAAATATTACCTTTGTAAATAAAAGTCGGAAACATTCAGTTAAAGAGGAAGAAAATATTTCTCGACAGCATAGTTCCATACCTGATTCCTATAGTAATGAAATAAGAATCTCTTTTGTAAATGATCTAGCACATGAAGTTAGTAAAAGTCAGAAACATGTAATTAATGAGGAAGATCAAGAACATAATGTTAGTAAAAGTCGGAAACATTCTATAAATGAGGAAGAAGATTTTCCAAGAAGGGTCCCAAATCCTAAACCTGACTTGAGAAGTAATGAAATTAAAATCACCTTTACAAATAATCTACATACCTCTTCTCACAACTTACGTGATGGAAAAAAATGTAAGCCCTCAGACTTTACAGAAGAAGTTGATCATCAAGTGTTTCATAATGAATGGTGGTTTGACGAAGGAGGGAAAAGCAGGAGGAAGAATAAGAAAAAGAAACAGAAAAAAAAAGTAGTGCTTTCTGATGAAATGTTGTGACAAGCCTAGGAATATGAAACTTGTAGCATATGGCATATATTAACCCATTTTAGCCATGAGAACCCCCCCCCCCACCCCCCACCCCACATACACACACACACACGCTAGGAGGTATTTGGCAAACAATGCAGACCCAGATCAGACACCGCAGAATGTGACATCTGATCAGGGTCTCCACTGTTTGCAGACAGTATAGCCATTTTTCTCTTAGAATATCTGAATCACATAGCCTGACATACCTAAAATAAAAAAATGACACTTCCAATATACAGTGTGGGGAGAGTTTATTCAGTCTAAAATTGGTTAGGGCCTTCATTTTTTTTTTTTTTTTTTTTTTTTTTTTTCTCACCATCATTATTCAGAGCAGTATTTTTGCCCATTGTTTAAGGCCTTCAATATTTGTATGCACCATGTGTGTTCAGGACATTCAGTAGTTTCCTGTAGCCTGTCTGCTCAGGGCTTTCAGTATCTGCACACGCTATGTGGGATCAGATCAATATAGGGATCAAACATGGTTTTTCTTGCATTAACATTCGCCAGGTCCTGTGGGAGGTGTTGAAAACCGAGGCCAAAGGCCGCGGTTTTCAACACCTCCCAAGGGACCTGGCGAATGTTAATGCATTGAAAAACCATGTTCGATCGCTATTTTTGCATAAAAACTGAAAAAATATTTTGCTACATTTTGCGTTATTTCTTGCACTATTTTGTTTCACCTTTTCACCGATGTCTCGTGAACGTAATTTCCACGGACTATGCTCGTTCTAGTGCCGGGCAGTACACATCTCGTAACGGCAGCAAATCTGTGGCCCCGGTACGGTCATATTTAAAGTTGCGAAGCCATGCATTAACAGCGCGTGAATTGCCTTATTTATACACAGCTTTTCGCCGGTTAATGCACGGCTGTTAATAACGTGCGACACTGGTTTTTATGCAATAATGCCCTTCAGTAAAGTGTGATCAGTGCATACGGTAAATGTTCTAAAATTTCATACTCCAAAATTGCCATTAAATGGCGTATGCAAACAGTGCAGACCCAGAGCAGACTGAGGGAGCAGTCTGATCAGGATCTGCACTATTTGCCTTCCCACTAAGCAATTTAAGAAATAACTGCATAAAAAGCACCATTTAGGCAAAAATAGGTATGGAATAAAGTGTTTGAAATTTTAGGACATTTACCATGTATCATATGAGCCACAATTTGAGAAAATGTGCATTGGACATGTGTACCCAGAGAAGATTCAGATCAGCCTGATTATTGGCAGTCTGATCGGAATGTTCACTGTGCACATTTTGGATAACAGAGGCTGCAAAGTTTCTTCATGTGAAAAACCAAGACTGCTCCAACTATGCAGATGGGCAGGCTGAGTTGAGTCTTCCTTGTGCCCACATCAGAAGGTACGTTATCTCGCATTGCATCTCATGAATGAATCTTGTAGTACATGTATATTAATAGTGAAGTTTGTGGAGATTGGTCATGAAATTATTTCTTTGGTCATTCTCTCCCTTCCGCTCTACCTCAAACTCAAACATGATCTGCGGCATTTGAAAATGTTCTCACATAGACAGTTCTAATGAGTGTGGTAAGTGAAGAACTTGAGAGAACTTGTTAAGGAATAGTATTTGATGAAGCCGACCTCAGTGGCTCAGTTGGATGTGCATTGGACTGTCAATCAGGAGGTTGAGGGTTGACTCCTGCCGGGTCAGCAACATTCTTTCGTGGAGATTTGATCATGAATCATTTTCTATGGTCATTCTATTCCCTCTGCTGATTCAAGAAGGGCAGCTCTCAGTTTCTGGCGAAAGAATGTGCACAATACTGGTTAACCGCTTAGAGAACAAAGCCTGCCCAGTAAAAACTTGGCTATGTAAAATGACAGCGCTCAACATGACCCCATTGGGTTGACTGGACAGTAAAACCTCAATACAAACAAAAGTATTTTGTGATAACTCTGGGATAATATTTCTTATTTCTATAGAAGTTCAACGACAGTTTATCTTTTGAGTTTATTTGGTATGTGCTAGTGGCTTACTGTACTTGCAGCTGGTGGGGAAGGGGGCATGTTAGTATTTCTTCTACAGTGGAACATCAGTGGCTCGAACATTCTTGGGACTATGAAAATTTGTTTGAGCCATTGAGGGTTAATCATAGTGCCAGGTCAGGAAGCAATGTTGATAATTTAGGGAAATCTTTTTGATCTTCAATACAGTAATGGTATATTGAGTGTACTCATTAGAATTGCCTCATTGAGGCAATTCTAATGAGTGCAAACAACGTACAATTTCATGATGAAATAAGAAAATTTTTGTAAATATTTGTTTTCTTGGGCAGTCGGAAGAATTTCATAGTGACTCAAAAATGAGTTAGAATTTGTCATGGTAAATGAGCCATTGGATTCGAGCTATTAAGGTTTGACTTGTATTTCTGTACTGTCATTTGCTTCTTTATTCATCCTCCTATTTCTCTCTGTACTCACCTTTACTAGCTCTTCTGTTCTTTTTCTCCCTTTCTCCCTTTCTTTAGAAGACAACAGAAAATGACCCACAGTGGTTGAGGTGTCATTTGACAGGGTTGTGGAGTTATCAAATTTTATTACTTGTCCACAGACAAGTAAAATGGTAAAAATCCACTTGTCCAACCAAGATATACCTGCCCGAAAATTGACATTTTTCTTACCAGTATTTCTCAAAGAATACATATGTTGTGGGTACTCAATAGAAGTGCCATGGTGATGCGCTCCTAAAAAGACCCACAACATGTTTTCTTGAAGAAATAAGAAAAAAATCTCATAATCTGGATTCTCTTCTTAACTAATGCTATAGTCCCTGGATTGAAATTGAAATTTAATACTATTCCTCAGAAAAATGGGGCAAGCTGGATAAGTCAGACATGTTATTTCCACAGCCCTGCATTTAACAAGAACTCAAACATATACTTGATACACAAATTCTTAAAAGGGGCCTTATTATACATTCTGGCAATGTCATGTTGTGCTATTTCCACAATGTGCAGAGTAAGAGAAGGACCCTTACGCTACATGGGAACAGCAAAGGCTTAGTTCAGCCGGCACATTTGTCCAGTCTGAACAGGGCATTTATATGTTCAACAGTATGTTCTTCTGTACCCAGTGATTCTGTATACTGGCAACAGAGGCCTGATCATATACAGTCGACTCTCGTTATCTCTAACTCACTTATCTCGAATAACCGCTTGTCTCGAAGTGAAAATCTGGTCCTTGTTTTAACAGAGATCTACCAACAGGCAACAAAATATTGTGGAATAGAGGAGAGGAGAAATTGCTACCAACAGGCAACAAAATATTGTGGAAAAGAGGAGAGGAGAAATTGCTACCAACAGGCAACAAAATATTGTGGAAAAGAGGAGAGGAGAAATTGCTACCAACAGGCAACAAAATACTGTGGAAAAGAGGAGAGGAGAAATTGCTACCAACAGGCAACAAAATACAATGTATTGTGGAAAAGAGGAGAGGAGAAATTGCTACCAACAGGCAACAAAATACTGTGGAAAAGAGGAGAGGAGAAATTGCTACCAACAGGCAACAAAATACAATGTATTGTGGAAAAGAGGAGAGGAGAAATTGCTACCAACAGGCAACAAAATATTGTGGAAAAGAGGAGAGGAGAAATTGCTCCTTAGGAGCAGTTTCTCCTCTTTTCCACAATATTTTCAATATATCTCTAACTTGTGAGTCAAATTAAAGATTCATTTCTGTTAAAGGAAGTTGTTGGATTAATTGTTTTCTTCAGTTCTGCAAATCTGATATGTCGAAGTACGGATATCTCGAAGTGTTTCATAGAGTCCCTTGGATTTCGAGATAACGAGAGTCGAGTGTATTTATCCCAATATTCCTCTTATCTATTACACTGTGTATTAAGGAAGCATCTGCAGAGATGGTTCTTATATCATAAATGTATACTGTATTTACCCTAAATATTCAGACAGACAGTCCTTAGCATACAGTGCAGACCCAGGTCCAGGTCAGATGCCACATAAGTTTTTAAAAAAGCAGTTTTTAGATACATCAGTTTAACACCTAAACTCCTTACCATACTTGTTCTAAGCTTTGAATAAGTCCACTGTATTACATATAGATATCATCATCTACAGGTAGTAAAATGTTCAAAGCTAAGACAGGTATGGTAAGGAGTTCAGGGTCATCTACAGGTAGTTAAATGAATTTGTTCAAAGCTTAGAACAAGTATGGTAAGGAGTTCAGGGCCATCTACAAGTACTAAAGTCATCTACAAGTAGTAAAGTGGAGTTGTCCAAAGCTTATAACAAGTATGGTAAAGAGTTTAATTGTCATCTACAAGTAGTAAAGGTGACTTGTTCAAAGCTGAACACAAGTAACATGTTAAAGGACATTAAGTAGCCAAATACTCCAGGTAAATACAATAATGAAATTCAGATCTGATTCGGCAGTATGTGGTTTTATCAGGGACTTTGGTGTCGCAGTATTCAGTGGAAAATAAGGCCATACTCCCTAGGCTTGGATAGACCAGAGAATAACTTTGCAGGCACGTGATCCTAAACTGTTAGCATACAGCATATTATTTCTTATTTCATGACATAAACACGACAGTATTTAAAATCCAATTCTGTATAAACCCTAAATATTAAGATACCTTAACTCCTTACCATAATTGCCCTAAATATAGAACATGTCCATTATACTCCTTGTAGCTAAGGGTCAACAAATGCTGAGTGATAGGCAAACTGTGTAGACCCAGATTTGACACCAGATGCTGCTTTGTCTGATTTGGGTCAACATTGTTTGATTAGGTGTGTTTGTCCAAATACTTAGGGTAAATACAGTAATTTCCTGGCAAAAGTTTTTGCTTGTAATCTTTTTACAGTAAAACTTCAATGACTGGAACACTGATGGCTTGTTTACCTTGGCTCGTTCGATCTCATTTTTGAGACCCTAAGAAATTCTTCTGATAGCTCAAGAAAACAAATATTTAGGGATATTTCAGGGAAATTTTCTTATTCTATCATGAAATTGTATGTTATGTGTACTCATTAGAATTGCCTCCTTGAGGCAATTCTAATGAATACACACAACATACCATTATTCTATAGAAGATCGAAAAGCTCTCCCTAAATTATTACCATTTGCTTCCTGACCTGGGGGTAATGGCTCAAAATACACAACAAATTTGCATGTTGCAAAAGATGTTAGAGCCATGGAAATTTTTATTTATTTATTTATTTATTTATTTTTGGACATTATACAGATTGGTAGATATTCTTTATTTTTTTCAATACGATTTCTGTTGTTTTTTTTTAATTATTTATTATTATTTTTTTTTGTTTTGCATACTGGTATAATTATGAAGTATGTTTGCTTCTGTTTATGAAGATATTTAATTTTGGAGTAGTGCTTAAAGTCGTTTGAAAGTAACATACCAATTAGAAGTTCGTATATCAGATGGTAGAGTGAGACTAATATAACAACGTGATACATTGAAGCAGCTATGACAGCTTATAATAAACAGTTTCACACATTGTTTTTGGTTGTTGTCTGTTTGCAATACTGTTTTAATCATAGGTCTAGATGTTTTTGTTTTTTTCCTACCGAAAAGTATTGCTTCTCATTACGAAATCACGCCTATTCGAATATATTGAAAATCTCACCACCAAAAACTGAAAGTTATCAGATAAAAATTCTGATATTTTTCATATTTCTGCTCAAATACATAGATTGTGGGTACTCGTTAGAACCGCCTCAGTGAGGCGGTTCTAACGAGTACCCACAATCTATGTTGTTGAGCAGAAATAAGAAAAATAATGTATACCCCTGTAAACCCCAGTTTTACTATATAAAAGTGGGGTTTAAGGGGGGTCACCACAATATAGGTATGTTTTCGTGATGTTTATTTCTCAGAAAAAAAAAAACAAAACCAACAGACATATCTAACCATACTCATTGAATTGGAATCACCTCTGTAAGACATTTCCAGCAAGTACCTATAACATTTTTTATATTTATTAAATTGCAGCTGTAAATAAGTGAGATGGAAAACTTAACCCTGGTCCTGCTGAACCCGGATATACCCTGCCTTTGCAAACAGTGTAGATCCAGATCAGTTGACTTCTGAAGAAACTGACTGATCTGGATCTGCACTGTTTGTCATTCATTGTATGATTTGGTATAAACAATCTGGCTAAGGAATCTGATTGGCCTACAATTAGAGATCATGAGAAGTGGGTATGACATCTTAAATTTATTCAGCATGTCAGCGCTTAATACTTTTTCGACAGGTTGTTCAAGTTGACAATAAATCCGTCCTTTCAAATATTGATGTAGGGGTGTGTGGGCGGGCGTCATGCATCGTCCCAGGTTAACCTTTTTTCAAATTTATATGCTACCTTTATTCTTCAGTGGATTGCTTTCATATTTGGTAGGGATGAAGAGGAGGACCAGTGGGTTTTCACATGCAAGAGAGACAATTGTCACTTTCTTCGTATTTAAAAAACCCATCCATAATGCCAGTTGTTAATTCTTTCTGCAATAACACATTGTTGGGTTACATAGAACCAGCATATGCAAATGATACCATTAGACCAATCTCACTGAGAAAACTTCAGTCAGATTCCACTGCATATATTATGGAGTGTTAAATGAAACCTGTTCATCTGTAAGGATAAGGCACTTTAACCCATTTATGTTGAGTGGACTTTTCTACCACAAGTCTTTGGACCTGTCTATTTCCAATTGCTGGGTGTCTTGTTAGTTTTTATTATTACTATATTCTGTGTAGTTAATGCAAACAGTGTAGATCCAGATCAGGTGCAGCATTCTGCTGCACCTGATCTGAGTCTGCACTGTTTGCCAGTTATCCTTTTGGGGGTCTCAAGACTAAAACAGGTTAACCAAAAAGTACTGATACTTTTTTCCCTTCTCCACAGAAGTATATATTGTGGAAACTCACTAGAAGATGCTTCTAAAGAGTGCTTTAATGTACAGTTTTGTTGAGGAAAAAAGGAAATATTTAACTGGATACTCCTGTAATCTAGAGATATTTCCAGCTTATCATTACAAAAACGCACCTATTCAAATATACAGAAAATTTCATCTCCAACAACTAAAAAAATTCAGATAAAAATCTCTGATATTTTTAAAATTTCTGCTCAAAACATAGATTGTTGGTACTCGTTAGAACTGCCTTGGTGAAGCGGTTCTAATGAGTACCCACAATCAATGTTTTTGAGTAAAAATAAGAAAAATTAATGTGTACCCCTGTAAACCCCAGTTTTTCTATATAAAAGTGGGGTTTAAGGGGGTCACAATTATATAGGCATGTTTTCGTGATGTCTTGACAGGAAGACCACTTTTCCAAAATGATTATTTTTCGAGCAGTTCTGGCACTAATTTTTCATATTTGATGATGTCACACAATGGTGTATTGTTCCTGTGATAAAAAGGCACAAATTAATATCAAAATAATACTAAAAGTTTTAGACCTGGAATTAGTTTACGGAGCTCAGGATTTCTTAACCCTTGTCCTGCTGAGCCTGGATATGCGCTGCCTTTGTAAACAGTGCAGATCCAGATCAGTTGGCTTCTAAGAAGCCAACTGATCTGGATCTGCACTGTTTGTCATTCAGTATGTGATTTTTTCAATAACCTGGATCAAGTAATCTGATTGGCTGACATAAGTGGGCATGACATCTTTTATTCAGCATGACAAGGGTTAAGTAATCCTGGACTCCGAAAAATAATTCCATGTTAGCTCCTTCACTGAAATCTTGAATTAATTTTGTGATATGAGTATTCATTTACAGTCCTCCTTGGACTGGTGGGAGGTGGAAGAACTTGTTCATGAAGTAGTCCGTCAGTGCCTCAGGAAGAAATGGGTTGAGACGAGCAAAAACCTGAAAATAATTAAAATAATGCATTAATGGATATGTACAGAAGTTGGCTTGGCAAAGTGTCAAGGTTGCAGTTGATTCCTATTACTATTCCTGAGAAAAACTTCGAAGAATTTATTTCTGTTGTTCTGTATGGAGGGAAAGAAAATAATGAAAAAAACTCCCATTCATTACGAAAACATGCGTATTCAAATATACTGAAAATTTTACCACCAAAAAATGAAAATTTTCAGATAAAAAACCCCCTGATATTTTTCATATTTCTGCCCAAAACATAGGCTGTGGGTACTCGTTAGAACCGCCTCGACGAGGCGGTTCTAACGAGTACCCACAGCCTATGTTTTTGAGCAGAAATAAGATAAATAATGCATACCTCTGTAAACCCCAGTTGTATTATATAAAGGTGGGGTTTAAGGGGGTCAAAATTATATAGGCGTGTTCTCGTGATGTTTCTTAGAGAATTACTGGTTGCGTTTAATAAACAGAAAGGAAGGCAATGATCAGGACTCGATACACTTATCTAACACCTTCCGTTCCAGGACACCAAAGGGAAACAATGATGCACTTGAGGTAACGGCACCACATTCAAAACACTACAAACAGAAAGCCAAAAGGATAGTTTCTTCCCTAAAAATGGCCAAACGGCTATCCAAAATAGAAAAAAAAAAAATCACCAAGACATTCATGCAAAGACGCATTCACATGGTAAACAACAGCAGGAGCACCACCTTGGAACGGTCAGTAAAAATATTACTGGGGGCGTAAATCGATTTTACGTGGCCACAACCCTCGCCCATAGTTCTGCCGTGGTATACACAAGACATTTGTTCAGTCCGCGTGCAGGGTTCCTGACTCATCAGTGCAATATATCCGAGAACATAAAAATCGAACGGAATACAGAGATGAAAGAACGATGAGGACAGCAAGTAAGTAATCTAAGTTTGGACTGTGGATTATGCGGCTACTGCAATATTGATATCAATGTTAAGTACTATGGGTGAAATTGTCAGCAGATGACATTTTGAATCTTATTTTTCCCTGATAACAGGATTTGACATTTGTCTCCATTGGAGACGATTTGCATAAAATGTTAAATCCTGTTTTCTGGGAAAAGTAAGAAAAATGCCAATTTGTTGTCTGCTGAATTTGCCCAGAGAGTGGTAAAGGTTAATAGTAAAACAGGGTTAGGGTAAGACAGTAGAGTGTAAACCAGTATACCAGGCACTTTTTCATTGGTAAAAAAAATAAAAGACTAACAAAACGAGAATTTTAGTCTTCCGTGAGGGCTTGTTGCAAATATAAAATAGCCATCAGAAGAGATGGCAGATCCCCAGAAGGAAAGCCAGTATGACCTTCAGAAGATCATATGCTAAGAAATTCCACTAAAGCTACAACACACCCACTAATCCTCCAGTTCATTCACTAAGCCATCTGCATATAAATATGTATTTATTCGAATACTATTAAGAACCGCTTCTCAGCACGATGGATATATTCTGTCATAGATGAGTTACGGCGATCACAAGGTTTTTATTCACCAACACTGTCGGGGGAGATAACTAAAAAACACAGCACCGAGAGTTGTCGTTCTTATACGTGTCGCGCCTTCTCAACCTTGTGTACGATCAAACCAACTATCATCAATATATCTCACTAGATGCTGAGGTTATAGCAATTAGAAAGTTTCTATTACCCTATACTGTCAGGAGAGATAAATAATAATGATTTTTAAAAAAAAGGCACCCGGAGATGCTTTATGCGTTCCATGCTATTGTAAAAAAAAAAAAAAAAAAAAAAAAAAAACTAAAAAAAAAAACAAAAAAACTTTGCTATAACATTATAGGAAAGCAACAAACCAGGATATTTTTTTTTCATGTGATTTAAATAAATATATGCGATAATGTAAAATGCGTACAACATTTATGGCATAACTCGTGCGTGACAGACCTCGATCTACAACTTCATGCATACCAAGTATCATCAATATATCTCAAATGGTATAGGAGAAATAGAGAAACGGACGGATGGACACTCAGATAGACAGATGGTCACCAGGCTGATCGTTATATCTCCCAAACTTATGAAGTCTAGGATATAATCCTACCGAGTATCATCAATATATGTCCGAGGATTTTGGGGTTAAACGATTATCAAATACTGTCGGGGCAGATAACTGAAAACAGCCATATCCAGAGTTGTGGTTCTTGTATGCAACGCCTCAACCTCATGTACAATTCTACCAAGGTGTCAAATACTGACAGGTAAGTTCATTAAAAAATTGCGGCATCCACAGTTGTGGTTCTTGTATGCCATTTACCCTCTCAACCTGGTGTAGAATCCTGCCAAGTATTAATATATCTCAAAGGGTGTTGGAGTTATGGCGATATATTTTCAATATAGCTCAAAGGGTGTTGGAGTTATGGCGATCACAAGATTATGTCTACGAATGGACGGACGCCAGTCTGTTCGCTATATCCCACGAACCTATTTGATCGGGGATAAAGAAGAGAATTTGGCTGCAAGCGGGACAGACAAGGACAACGAATGCTCCTTGCAAACACATAACAACGTTCCCGTCTACGCGACGCCTCGACACATAGTCGACTCTCGTTATCTCGACTTCGCTTTTCTGGAATAACCATTTATCTCGAAGTGAAAATCTGATCCCTGGTTTCAACATAGAAATCTAACAACTGGTGACAAATTATTGTGGAAAAGAGGAGAAATTGCTCCTCAGAGGCAACTTTTCTTTTCCACAATATTTTCAATATATCTCTTTCTTCAGGAGTCAAATTACATATTCATTTGTGAAATGTGGTTGGTTTTCTCAATTCTGCGAATCTGACATGTCAAGGTACGGATTCCTCGAAGTATTTCAGAGAGTTCCATGGACTTCGAGATAACGAAAGTCGACTATATGATGCAGATAGACCTTGATCAGCCACTGTTACCATGCATTGATCAATCTACATGAATATTCATTATGATCTGGGTTGTGCAACTGACATACTTTATCTCCAGTTACTTACACAATATCTGTCAAGTATTTTGTCACTTCCGTCTACCAGGTATCTAGGTTTAGGATGCTCGTTTGTGATGGCATCTTCCATGGCATCTACAACAGGGTCCAGTGTTGGCGCATGCGTATGACCTCCTTCCCGGACACCCTTTATCAGGGCATCAATGTAATTTCGACCATAAGCTTGCTTCACGTCAGGACTGGCTGCTTCCCAGAAACTGTTTATATCACTCTCCATCCGGTTTAACTAATGACAAAAATCAGAGCCCAAAGGGCTTTTTAACGCTTAGTACTCTTGGTGAAAATTTCAGCAGACGACATTTCAAAATATCTTTCATATTTTTCCCCACAAAACAGGTTTAGTCATTTCATGCAATTTGTCTCCATTGACGACAATTAGCATGAAATATCAAAACCCCGTTGTCTGGGAAAAGTAAAAAATATCGTCAATTTGTCGTCTGCTGAATTTGCCCAGAGAACGATGAAGATTTAGAAGTATTCTTCTGGGATATGTTTCTTAGTTTCTCTATAAAAGCTTATATTGTGGATACTCATTACACATGAGAAACGTCTCGTCGAGGCGCTTCTAACGAGTACCACGTCTTAAAAACATCCCAGAATTCTAACCAAACACTACATCTTACCCCATTTTAATCTGGATCTTCTTTCCCATCAACCCCGCTCAAAGGGTGATTGGCAAACAGTGCAGACAAACCCAGAGCAGACGCCGCAATCCGCAATTCCAAGATGGCCGCCATGGCCACTATCTCAGAAATCAATTTTGCACCTGTTCTCCTGAACCGGAAGGTCAGTTGACGTGAAACTTGGTAGGAAGCATAAGGGTGACTTGTAGATAAAAAAAAAAAAAAAGCTTAAATCGGTCCTATCAGAAACCTAAGGTGGCTGCTATCTTGAAAATCTATTTTTCGCTTCTTTTCCTTAACCGAAAGCCCAGTTGACTCGAACTTGGTAGAAAACATCAGTGATTTGTAGATCAAAAATCGTTCTGATCGGAAATCAAAGATGGCCGCCATGATCTCTTTCTTAGAAATCAGTTTTGCACTTCTTCTCCTGAACCGAAGGCCAATTTCCTAGAAACTTGGTAGGAAGTATCTGGCTGACTTGTAGATAAAAAAATAGCTAAATTTGTTCTGATCGGAAGTCCAATATGGCCGCCACAGTCGCCATCTTGAAAATCTATTTTGAACTTCTGAAGAACGAAAAGGCCAATTGACTCGACACTTGATAGGAAGCATAAGGGTGACTTGTAGATAAAAAAAAATAGCTAACATTATTCTGATTGGAAATCCAAGATGGTCGCCACAGCAGCCATTGGAGATAAAAAAAAGCTAACATTATTCTGATCGGAAATCCAAGATGGTCGCCTTAGCAGCCTTGTATTTTGTACATTTTTATCCTGAACCAAAAGGACAATTGACTCGAAACTTCATTGGAAGTTTTGAGGTGACTTGTAGATCAAACGTAGCAAAAATAATTCTGATTGGAAATCCAAAATGGCCGCCATCTTGAAAATCTATATTGAACTTCTTCGCTTGAACCGAAAGACCAATGGACTCGAAACTTGTCTGGTAATCGAGGGAGCGATACAGGGCCATAGTGACCCTCTTGTTATACACATTTCACGCAATAATATGTTTGGCTGAAGGAAAAGTTTTACGTTTCAATAAAGTCCAGAGCAGGAATCCATTGGATCTAGTTTCTGTCCGCCGACTCAAAAGATTGACACATTTGTAACATTTTCATGACAAAGTTGGATTTATAGACAATGAATTTTATTATATTGTGGATTTTATCGATGTGTTAACACAGGCGAATCATTCACAAACTGAATAAAGCCCTTCATAATTATTCCTTAAATAGAAATAAGTGGGTCTCCATCAGAACAGGTTATTATTCCAAAAGAGGGCAGCACATGTTTGATGCTTTCCGGTAAGACCAGATCTACTTACCGCCTCGGCACTCCCCATTCCCGTCAATCCACCAAAGTCACCAGGCTCTATGATGACGACCTTGACACCAAATCGTTTCATCTCAAGTCGTAGTATGTCTGAGAAGGCCTCCCCTGCCCACTTCAACATTGCGTAAGTTGTGTCTAAGCTGATCGCCATCCTACCTTTGACACTTGTCACGTTAATGAACCTTCCTGTGTACAAAATATACAACATTTTGTGCAGCAGGTAACATGCAATCGAACTTCAACGGCTCGAACATCTTTGGGAGTATGGAATTCTGTTCAAGACACGAGTAGTTCGAGCCACTGAAGGTTACTCGAGCTTCAGGTCAGGAGCAAATGAGTACCAACAACATACAAGTTCATGGTTTTTAATGAGAAAATTTCCATAAGATATTCCTAAATATCTGTTTTCTCGAGCTATCGCAAGAATTTTCTATGGACCCGAAAACGAATCAACCAAGGTAAAGGAGCCTTCGGGGTTCGAGTCGTGAAGTTTTACTATAAATAGTATTGGATTTTACCACACACACACACACACACACACACACACACACACACACACACACACACACACAGAGCAAGGAAACAAGAACCCATGTTAAACAATAAACAAGAATGAATAAACAAAAATACAAATAAAATTAGAGCATCGCCTAAAGAATTTGTGACTCAAAAGGCTGATTAACGAGTGATTAAAATATAATCATAGAATGGACATGTAATGCTGAATTGAATTAAAAGAACAGGACCCAATTGTTCAAAGCGTCGTTAGCTTAACGAGCTCGTTAAGTGTCATTTCATTAACTGTTTTAGTGGATTCAATATACAATATTCTGATATTTTTTGCTGAAAAATGTCACATTTTTCAGCAAAAAATTTCAGCATATTTGCGTATCACTTGATGTAAATTTTAACGAATCGTTAACTAACGACATCGTTAGCTTTGAACAACTGGGCCCAGAATACAATTGTAAAAATAATTTTGGTTGCGTTGATGCTATAATTTTTAATGGGTGAATAATATATGCTCACAACACACAACGCTGACAGATTGCTTTGGTACGGCAATAATTAAAAGGATTGTTGTAAGCTTTGTTTTAGAATTTGCAAATTGTTTCTCTCATGGCAAACAGTGCAGTTCGTGATCAAACGTTACGTTCTGCGACATCTCATCAACGTTTACACCGTTTGCATAAGCCCAATTTTAAATGTGGTAAAATCAGCAGGTTATAGACTACATGGTTATCCATTTGGCAAAACAGTCAACCCTCTTTATACCGATACTAGATACAACCACAGACCTCGTTATAATGATAATTTAACTGGCATGAAACCTTCGCTCCGCTGATTCAAGAAGGGTACCAGTCAGTTTCTGGCGAAAGAATGTGCACAAGTACTAGTACTAAGCATGCCCAGGAAAATGTGGTTAAATAACCTGACAGCGCTCGACATGACCTTAATGGATTGACGGACCGTAAAACCTCAACAGAAACACAAATCAACTCACTTAGGCGGTCGTAACAAATATTCAAATCATACGCACCGATAGGAAATAAGATTAAAACAAGGTCTTTCTTACATACCATTCCACTCATATCATTCTTTACAACAGCAAATTCATTTTAATGACAACATGTTTGGGAACAAATGCTGTCGTTGTAACGAGGGTTTGCCGTACCTTTGTATTTCCTGATAAGGGGAGAGAACGCCTTTGTCACTCGTACCATACCATACAGGTTCACATCCGCCAGTTCCTTGTACTTCTCCATCGTCATAAGTTCCACGTCTCCCATTGCATTGATAGCCGCATTGTTAACAACGGCAAGTATGCCTACAAATACAAATCTATATGACCCTTAACGTAGGAGAAGGGCCCTTACGACATATGTGCACACAACTGTGAACATTTCTATACAATAAATTAACAATAACTATATGTTCTGAAATTCATAGAATTTTCATGGCAGAAAATAATGGCCTTTTCACAGATTTGTCACCACGTTTTCAGGTAACACATCTTAACGGTCTTTTCACTGATTAACTCATCAACGATTTTCATCGTTTTGTCATTGTTTATTTTCACGGCCTATCATGGCTTTCCAGTGAAAACTTCCGTGAAAGCCACTAAAAATTTCAACAAGATTCTTACAACCTTTTCATGGCGCCTTTCTCCAGTTGTGTTTGTTTCTGTAAGTGGACGACGAAAGCTCTGATCAGTGAGGCCCTCCCAGGGGTTTGGGGAACATGGGATAAGGCCATTTATTTCAGGGGAACAAGGGAACAAAAGTCTAAAACGGAAGGGAAAAGGGGGAAAATGCAATTTGGGGTAACAGGGAACATAGAAAATTAAGATTTTGATTCTTGGGAACAAGGGAAAATGCCGATTTTTTTCAGGAGTACAAGGGAGGGCCTCATAAGTCTACACAAAAGCGTAAATTGATCTGGGCCCACGTTGCCTGCGTATAGCATAAGTGCCATTTTGTGGTGCGCTGCGCATCACGCATTGCGACATGTCCAACAGCTGATCGGAAGTTGATGATCTTGACCTCATTTCAAGGTCCCAATACTCAAAAGCTTGTCGAGTATTAACCTCAACCTCAACGATTAGGTTTCTCTAGGTCAAAGCATAGGGATCCGAAGCGATTTCTTTTCATGTTTTTTTTTTTTTTATTTATTTATTTACTATTTTTATTTATTTATTTTTTTTGTGATTTGGAAGGGCCATAAATAGCGGTTGTGACGTAAAAGCTGGCTGGTTGGTCCATTCGGTAACTAATCTTCAACCAATCCGCGTTAACGTCACAACTGCTATTCGGCAACTTGTCATGTCATGAAAGCATGAGAGAAAACCAAAGCATTTGCCAAAATCTAGATGAAAGAGCGACATTGAGCTCACTGCAGTCTACCGGAAGGTAGCCAAGTGAACCAAGTGAGCTAGACTGAACGCTCAAGTTTTCTCAAAATATCAAATTAACCGCTCGGCTATACGTTACATATACATAAAGAGGTGATTATATAGATGTTTGCTTACCATGACCCTAAATTCAACTCAGCACGCGACTCTGAATGATGAGGATGGATCGGGGAGAGGAGGTGGGGAGGCAGGGACATCTGTTTTCTCTGAAAGCAACTTTTTAGTTATTTAGTGTAATTTACTTGTGATATTATCACTATTGTTCATCCTACATCACTTGGAAAGACGGATTGTGCTTAGCGTTATATTCTTTATGAAAAAGTCGCTTTAGACAAATTCTTCTCAGAAACTAGTTTTGTCCTCTCTATTTCACTGCTCCTCTATTCTCAAATATTTACCATGTAATTATATATAGGGTCAAATTATGGGTTAAGATGTCCAGGAAGTACTATAATTAAAGGCTCCATATCCCTCAAAAACAGACATTTTTTTTATCCAAGAAAGGTTTAATAAATTGATATATTACTACCATCATAAAATGTGGCATCTGACAGCCTGTAAAATTTCAGTTAGTCTCTCGTTTTTGAACTGGATCAAAAATAAAATGATTTTTATCGTATCTCTGAATTAATGTTGGCAACATTACTTCAGAGATATGATAAAAATTCATTTCATTTCAAGAACGCGAGACTAACTGAAATTGTACAGGCTGTCAGATGCCACATTTTGTGATTGTTTTAATACCATATATCAATTTGTTAGATCTTTCTTGGACAGTAAAATGTCTATTTTTGAGGAATATGGAGCCTTTAAGAAGCACAGCATTCCCGAAGCACCAAAGGTAGAATAACGAAAACTGACAACACAAACGCCACGTATGAAACCACCGACGTACGGACAACGAAGAACCTTAAAAGACAAACTTGGTCTGACCAATGCAATGTATGTAGGAAGGTGAGTTAACCCTTGTAATGTTGAATATATGAAGATACCACACCCACTTCTAACTTTTAGCCAATCAGATTACGAGGGTGAGTCAATAAGTAACCAGTCTAACTTATTTCCGGTTGAGATGCGCCTCTTCTTTTTCGATGTAATTGCCCTCCAGTGTGATGCACTTAGACCAACGGTGTTCAAGTGCCATCAGCCCAGAACTGAAAAGGTCAGGGTCCTTTCCATTGACCCACTCCTCAACTGCCGTCACGACTTCTTCATCAGACCGGAAATGAAGTCCACGGATATCCTTTTTCAAGTTTGGGAATAGGAAGAAGTCGCTAGGAGCTAGGTCAGCGAATAGGCAGGATGTGGTATTAATTCATACCCGTTTCGCTCTACGGCATCCATTGCAACTTTGCAAGTGTGGACTCTCGCGTTGTCCTGTTGCAGCAAAATACCTTCAGAGAGTTTACCTCGGCGTTTTTCATGGATGGCGGTTCTCAGCTGGTCTAACAAGTTTGCATAGTACACTCCAGTTATTGTACTTCTCTTGGGTAAAAAGTCCAACATAATAACGCCTTTAGCATCCCAAAATACTGTGGCCATCACCTTGCCAGCAGATGGTTGCGTCTTGAACTTCTTTGGCCTCGGCGGACCCAGGCCCTACCCACTGACGACTCTGAGCTTTATTCTCTGGCTCATAATAATGAACCCAAGTCTCATCTAAAGTCACCAGACGCAAAAGAAAATCATCTTTTGACCTAAAACACTTCAACAAGGCGTTGCATACTGATGCTCTGGTTGCCATTTGCTCATTGCTAAGGGATTTGGGGATCCAACGGGCTGTTAGCTTGCGCATACCTAAACGATCATGTAAGATTGTTGAAACGCTACCATGTGAAATGCCTAATGCCTGCGCTATTTCTTCCACCTGAATTCGCCTATCAGAGTATATCAGATCCCGAACTTTCTTACACATTTCTTCGTCGGTGGCATCCCGTGGGCATCCAGACCTGGCTTCATCTTCTAAAGACGTTCTACCGCGTTTGAATTCCCCTACCCAGAATTTAACCTGAGCATAAGATGGTGCAGAAGACCCATAAACACGCCGTGTATTTCCTTACCTGTTTTACCTTTTAAATACAAGTACCGAATTACAGCACGGTTCTCAACTTCAGATGAAAAGCATGCCTTTGCATCACTAGCCATGTTTAACATTCAATATCTTATTAAAGGATGACTCGATACGTGTGCAATTTTGTATCCATGTATAAAACATATATTGAAACAAAGCATGAATATCGTGACCGTCTCGGTCCATCGGAAATGGGATAGGCTGGTTACTTATTGACTCACCCTCGTACTTGATCTAGACTTTTAGTACAAATTCACATACTTAATGGCAAACAGTGCAGATCCAGATCAGTTGGCTTCTTCAGAAGCCAACTGATCTGAATCTGCACTATTTGCAAAGGCAGGGCATATCTGGATTCAGCAGGACCAGGGTTGAAATGTATAAGAAAATAGTTTTTGCTTTTTATCACTGATTTTTATTTATCATTTCATAACATCATTGTTATAATTTAGAACTTTTAGACAAGAACTTCCAAACTGCTCATCCCCAAATCAACATGTGCATTGGCACAGTCTGACTATGGTTTACGCTGCCTTTAAAGCTTTGGAATCATTGGATGCTGCAGAATATATCGACCAATAGAAAAGGCTCAGATCAGCCTGTGCATCTGCACAGTAGACCGGCGCATTTTCCTGTTAATACCTGGTGCAATGTATCTCATCTCAGATTCAGGTAGATAATAATAATAATAATAATAATAATAATGAAATCAAGCCGTCTGCTCTATGTAGGAAGAATGTATGTGGGAATGTATTTAGGAAGGTGATTTAACCCTTGTCATGCTGAATATATGAAGATACCACACCCACTTCTAATTTTTAGCCAATCAGATTACTTGATCTAGATTTTTAGTACAATGATCTAGATTTTTAGTACAAATTCACATACTTAATGGCAAACAGTGCAGATACAGATAAGCTGACTTCTTCAAAAGACAACTGATCTGGATCTACACTGTTTGCAAAGGCAGGGCCCATCTGGATTCAGCAGGACCAGGGTTAAAATCTATAAGAAAATAGTTTTTGCTTTTTACCACTGATTTTTTAATCTTTTCATAACATCATTGTTATAATTTAGAACTTTTGAACAAAAACTTCCAAACTGCCCATCCCCAAATCAACCTGTGCATTGGCACAGTCTGATCATGGTTTACATTGCTTTTAAAGCTTTGGAATCATTGGATGCTGCAGAATATATCAATTTACCAATAGAAAAGGCCCAGGTCATTATAATAATAATAATATTAATAATAATAATAATAATAATAATAATAATAATAGTAATAATAATAATAAAATTTACCCGTCGTCTGCTGTAGTTGTGATTAGTACTACAGTATATGGTCTACCAAAGTGGTCAAAAACAGCTGTATCGCTGCATTGATAATGTTTAGCAGTGCACTGACATTGTTTTATCGGTGCAATGCTAAATTTTATCAATGCAGCGTTATTTTTATCAGCGCTCTGATGTAACTTAACAGTGCAGCGATACAGCTGCTTTTGACTTCTTCAGATCACCATAAAGCTGGAAGTAATGGATTGGCATAGGAACGTCTTGAAAATGACCTACCTCTTTTAGGACAGTTGTTTTGCACGTATTCCACGGCCTCTTTGACACTGTCATCACTGGTAACGTTCAGTGAGAACACGTGCAAGTTTGATGATCCGGTCTCCTTCAGTTTAGCTGCACCATCACCCTGTTCTTTAAGACAACCGGCGAATACAGTAAATCCGAGAGAATCTAGGCGGAGGGCGGTTGCATGGCCTATACCTGCAGAAAACAATACCAGTTTATCAAAATTTCAAATACAGCCGAACGTCAATGGCGCTAACATTTTGGGACCATGGAATTTTGTTGTGGGCATGGGTAGTTCGAGCTACTAAGGGTTAATCATGGTCACAGGTCATGGATAGTTCGAGCAACTGAGGGTTAATCATAGCGCCAGGTCAGGAGGCCGATGGGGATAATTTAGGGATGCTGTTACTGTTAGGCAAGCAGAATTAAAAGCAAATCAATCTGAATTGCGTTAACAAATCTATGTAACGTGTTCGCCATAAGGGTCAGCGTAGTTTGCGCATGTTTGAAGAACATAGATTGTGGGTACTCGTTAGAACCGCCTCGGCGAGGCGGTTCTAACGAGAACACACAATCTATTATTTCGCTTGACGTGGCCCATTTTATCATGACGGTTAGATGAAAATATCTTACCACTATCACAGCCTGTAATAAATACACCACAGCCATCTCCCTTTATTTTAATAGCACTTTGTTTAGTTTTGTTTTTGATTACTATATACACAATTGTTGCTAGCACAATGTAGCACACAAGCCAGAAGTCTTGAACAATATGGACGAGCACGGTCACTACTACAACTAGCATAAACAAAAAATCCACAACTTCCATAATCACTAAGTATCACTGTATCTAAGCGCTTGGAGAAAAGCAAAATCCCTAGGAAGTCCGTATTGTTATTGTGACACTACAAATCCATGCGCTTGGAGAAAACCGAGTTCAAGTCATGTGCAGCAGTGAAGACCCAAGATGAATATTTTGTCTCGGATCTACTCTATTCGCAGTTTCAGTGATCATATAAAACGATCATGTATAAAACATGCAGAATGCAGAAAGTAGCGAAAACCTTGATCAGACTGCACAGACCGAGGGTTGATCGCAAGACTGTAGCAAGTCAGATGGTTGTTTTTCCCAAAACTTAATCTCCTCACCATGAATTAAGGCGTTATGAAGATTACAACATTTCTTTTTGTAAACAATGGAAATTTAGGTGTCATTGCTCGTATGAGCAATGGCACCTAAATTTGCATTGTTTACAAAGGGGTCAAAGTTGCCCCTAAACAAGTATTTCAAAAATATGTTTGAGTTACTACAGTCTTGCGCTCAACCCTCGAGATGTGGATTCTCCTTATGTACCGAAAAGGGTGATTTTTCACCCTGATGCGCCTTATATTTATCTTTCTGACCTGTATATATCGCGCATTATCTCGTATTACAGTAACATACATCATTATCGAAAATTTTATTGTAACACTTAACATGCTAGGTAAAAAATTCGGCAGACGAAATTTTAAAATATTTTTCTTATTTTACCCAGAAAATAGAATTTTACATTTGATGCAGATTGTCTCCTGAGGAGCCTTTATATTGAAGTAAACAATCCAGTTGACTTGAATTCTGTACAAACGTCATGACTTTGCATCGACGTTAATGCGACGTTGTATAAATGCCATGACGTTGTAATGCGACGTTTTATAAACGTCATGTACCTCTGGGTTGTTACAAAAAAAAACTGTCTTTTCTCAAGTGAAATTAACAAACCCTACCTAACGCTACTATCCTCCTGTCTACATGAATCAGCGACAATAAAACAAATTTCCTCTCACAAATACCCGAGACTTATTCTCTCTGAATATATGTCATCCCAACGTTTATACATCGTCGCACCAACTTCGATGTTGCAAGCCCGCTGGGATGGCTTTAACACATTTAAAAGATAGTCAGTCAAAGGCCTGGTACCGTATTCATGTGACGGTTAAATTTCAGTTTGATAGGAAATAACCTGAGATGATATGTGAGTGCGCATATGTCACACATACGAATACGTAACGTAACGAATATGTTACATCTGCGTACAGCTGTACGCATACGTAACAAAATGTTACGTATGCGTGCGTACAACTGTTCGCATATGTAACACATGGCAACGGTAACGTATCGTATGATATGCACGAACCATACATATACGTAACACCCGTTCATTACATGTAGTAGAGGTCACTTTTTAGGGAACGATTACTGTGGCCGAAGCTACCCAGAAAATGCCACAATCACGAAGCACAGCCTTCCCGAGACACCAAAATAAGGAGAGACGAGGAACAAATAAGGACAGAACAATCACCACATATGAAACCAGAGACGCACAAAGAAGAATCGCAACAGAGGAACCACCTTGGAACGGTCAGTAGGAAAACTACTGGGGGTTTTAAACCAGTTTTAATCGCGCGAACCCTCACCCATAATTCGGACGCAACTCCAAATTTCAAATATATGTTCGGTCTGCATAAGGATCCTGAAACATCACAGTGAAACACATATAATTAAAAACACTGAGATGAAACAAAGCAAAGGGTTCAATGGCGATCTGGAAATAGATAATGAAGCGCCTCCAAAGCATTACAAAAACACGCCTATTCAAATATATAGAAAATTTCATCTCCAAAAACTGAAGATTTTCAGATAAAAAAATCTGATATTTTTCATTTTTCTGCTCAAAACATAGATTGTGGGTACTTGTTAGAACCGCCTCGCCGAGGCGGTTCTAACGAGTACCCACAATCTATGTTTTTGAGCAGAAATAAGACCAATAATGTGTACCCCGGTAAACCCCAGTTTTACTATATAAAAGTGGGGTTTAAGGGGGTCAACTTTATATAGGCATGTTTTCCTGATGGATTTGGCCGATTCCCACCATAGAAAGTATCAGTTTTGTCCAGAGGTGTTGCAAAATCATTAGAAAAGCTTGATGACTTGAATGCCAGGGTAATGTAGAAATGCAGTTCATAACTCTCCCCTGTACTCCCGGCTTCTGTGAATCAGTTGCCAGGGGCTCTATCCCGGACGACTGACACCAAACAAATATAGCCCTATCTCAATAAAAAATATATTAAAAGGTGAAAATATGATCCAGCAAATTACAGATTACAGATTGGTATCGGCCTCGGTGGCTCAGTTGGATGCGCCGTCCGACTGGAGACCAGGAGGTCGCGGGTTCAACCCCCCGCCGAGGTCGGCAACATTCTTACGTGGAGATTCATCATGAAATATTTTCTACGGTCATTCTCTCCCTTCCGCTGATTCAAGAAGGGCAGTTGTCTGTTTCTGACGAAAGAATGTAGACAATACTGGTTAACTGCTTAGAGGACTAAGCCTGCCCATTAAACGTGTGGCTAGGTAAACTGACCGCGCTCGACATGACCCCATCGGGTTGACTGGGCCGTAAAACCTCAACACAAACAAACAGATTGGTATCACTCACATACATGTACATTTGTTATAAATCCCTTGAGGATATAATTGTCAGTGACTCTAATATACAGTAAACCTTTAAGGCTTTCTTGTCGACTTTCAGCACCTTTTTCTTTTGATAGTCATGTAGGGAGGCGGGGGTTAAGAAACCCAGTTAGTCTCCCTTGTCCATGGTATTATCTGCAAACTGGATGTGGCTATAATCGTGCGCATAAACAGATTTGATTATTATGGACTGTCTCAAGATTAACCTTTACCACTCTAGGCATTTTCAGCAGACGACAAATTGATGATATTTTTCTTATTTTTCCCAGAAAACAGGATTTGACATTTCATGCAAATTGTCTCCTTAGGGTACAATTTGCATGAAATTTCATATCCTGTTTTCTGAGAAAAATAAGAAAAATATTTCAAAATGTCGTCTGTTGAAAATTTACCCAGAGTGCTAAGCGTTAAGTTTCAGCTGAGAATACAAAGGAGTTAAAAGCCCTTCTGAAAATGCATAAGTCAGAATTATGCTTTAGTTTATTTATGATATACTACATGTAAATAGTATTTGCCTCTGAAGATATGATCGAGTCACTACCTTGAAATAGATGGACCACTGTGATCTGTATTTTGACCTCTAGCCTACATTACAAATAAAATCTAATAAAGTTGCGCTTAGTAACAAGGAACACATAAAAAAATGAAACTCGGAATCTCGATTTTATTGAGACTCTCTTATGGCAGCTGTGTAGTTTGTAAGACTGCATACGCCCCACCCAGTAAGCATTTTACACAAATCTATAGCGGGCCGTTATCGGCCCGTCAGGGTAGCTGACGGGCCGATAACGGCCCGCTATAGATTTATGTAGAATGTTAGCTGGGCACTCGTAGCACCGACGTAAGCGAACTCGATTTTCCGATATACCAGAATGGGTTGATAGGCCACTGTGACCTACTGTTGACATATGGCGTACATTACAAGAAACTTGTTGGGGCATATCTTCCTTAGTGTATGTCCTAGGCTGACTGAATTTGACGTATAGGGCATCTAGTGAAGACGCCTTGTTATGTATCAAAATTAGCTTTTTTATGATCTATATACATTCAAACTTCAATGGCTCGAACATGTTTGTGACCATAGAAATTTGTTCTAGATATAGGTAGTTCGAGCCACTGAGGGTTAATCATAGCGCCAGGTCAGGAGGCAGATGAGCATACATCAGGGATGTTTTCTCGATCTTCCGTAAAATATTGTTATGTTGAGTGTTCACATGAGAATCGCCTCGATGAGGTAATTCTAACTAGTACATACTTAATACATTTGTATGATAAAATGAGAAAAAATATCCTAAAATATCTATAAATATTTTGTTTTCTTGAGCTGTCAGAAGAATTTCCTAGGGACTCAAAAACGATTTCGAATCAGCGAATAAACGGGTCATTGGCGTTCGTGTTATTGAAGTTTTACTGTATTGACATGTGCAGTATATTACAGACAAGAGATTGCGTCGACTGTACTTTTAATGTTACACTAACTACATCTGGATACACTTTTCATCTGGTAAGAGACTATGGATTGTTCACACCGTTCTCACTTCACTTTTATACAGTTGCCCTCCTTCATTAGGACCATCGCTTAATAGTTAATGTTCTAATTTGTTATTCGTTTATATATACATTGTTTGTAGTATTCATCTACAGAAGACTTATTAATGATAGTTTTGGTATAAGCTTCTCAGTTTATCCATTCTTTGGAGAAATTGAGAAACTTATACCATAAGTGTCATCCAATACTGCTCATTAATAAGTCCTCTGTATATGAATACTACATGTATATGAAAAAAAAAAAAAAAAAAAAAATGAGTACCCCAACATATGTCAATTTTAGAAATAAGAACTATTCAAGAATTACCACCAAATTTACTCATCCTAAACATATCCTCTGCAACTACATTTAAAACTGGGTTAAAGAAGAATGAATGAATAATTAATTAATTAATTAATATGGAACTGCAGGATTGCTATACATAACTCCCAGCCATACAAATGTGAATAGCGGATACAAATAGAAAACATCAATCAATGAATATGCGATCCCGAGCTATCAAAAAGTAGGAGATAAGAACATACGCTTAGCGCACTGCAAACATTATGTGCACCACAACACACACAACGTACCAGCTAGACAAATACAGTCGAACTTCGATGGCTCGAACCCCTTTGGGGCCATGAAAATTTGTTCGAGCCACGGAGGGTTACTATTAGTGCCATACCAGGAGGCATAATGGAAATAATTGTGGGATATCTTTTCGGTGTTCTATATTATAAATGTATGTTGTGTGTACTCATTAGAATCGCCTCATCGAGGCGATTCTAATGAGTGCACACAGCATACATTTGCAAGATAAAAGAAGAAAATCTCCCAAAATTATCCGTATATCGTATTTGGAGGAAATCCCTGCGGACAAGAACGTGTTCGACTCATCCATGGTAAACGAGTCATCGGGGTTCGAGCCATTGAAGTTCTACTGTACGTATGAAAACGGCATAAGAAAAGCCACCTAGGTCGGGTTCACCATGGTTCTACAAATGGTTTTCTTTTGTTCCGGCTTCCAGTTTATAGTCGAGTCCTCGTCTGTGTTTCATCATAATGCTGAGAAGTTAATCTATATGTTTTCTGTGTTAATCCATTGATGTGTTAGGGAAATTATGTGCAGCTGGAACTGTAACAGAATTGAGCGCGAGGGTTGAGTGCTCGTAAAACATTCGCAGATATGCGCCAACTTTTGCAGTCTCTATTCATTTAAGACAATTTTCGACGGACGGTAGCGAATGTACACAATCTATACCTAAAAAGCAACCTTTCAGATTTTTATTTTAGCACAGCCAGAATTTATGTATGCTTGTTAGAAACAAAACTATGGAAAAGTTTATAGCGTTCAGATTAATTCGATGCTATATACAACTGATGTATATTTATGTAATTTATTCGACATAAGGTCAACTCGCGTCAATCTGAATAACGGCAACTGTCTAATTTTGGTCACTTAAGACAGTCTTTGAATGCCCCGTTCGGAAGATGCCATCAAGAAAACATACCTATATAATTTTTACCCCTTTAAACCCCTCTTTTATATAGTAAAACTGGGGTTTACAGGGGTATACATTATTTTTCTTATTTCTCCTCAAAAACATAGATTGTAGGTACCCGTTAGAACCGCCTCAGCTGCTGAGGCTGTTCTTACGAGTACCAACAATAGCGATGCGGTTCTAACGAGTACCTACAATCTATGTTTTTGAGCAGAAATATGAAAATATCAGAATTTTTAGCGAGGCGGTTCTAACGAGTACCTACAATCTATGTTTTTGAGCAGAAATATGAAAAATATCAGAATTTTTATCTGAAAACTAACAGTTTTTTTGGTGGTGAATTTTTCAGTATATATTTGAATAGGCGTGGTTTCGTAATGCAAAATAGTTTGCACAAAACGCTTGCGAGTGCTTTACTTTTCTGAATAAAGTCCAGGTTTACGCCTAATTTTTACCATTCCAAAGCGGTACTTCTGGTGTGTGTTTTATCTGAAAACTTTCAGGGTTTTTTTTTTTTTTTTTTTTTTGGTGGTGAAATTTTCAGCGTATTTGAATAGACGTGTTTTCGTAATACAAAAATAGGTTGCATATGACATTTAATTGAAATTGGCCCAGTAGTTTCAGAGGAGAAGTCCTTTGAAAATGTTGACGGACGACGACGGACGGACGATGGAGGACGAAGGCTACCATCCTATAAGCTCCCCCGGAGCATTTAGCTCTGGGGAGCTAAAACCGTACCATCTGACATGTGCGCCCCATCAGGTAAACAAGCCTATATAATTTTGACCCTCTTAAACCCCACTTTTATATAGAAAAACTGGGGTTTAATAGGGGTATGCATTATTTTTCTTATTTCTGCTCAAAACATAGATTGTGGGTACTCGTTAGAACCGCCTTAACGAGGCGGTTCTAACGAGTACCCACAATCTATGTTTTGAGCAGAAATATGAAAAATATCAGATTTTTTTATATGAAAATTTTCATGTTTTGGTGGTAAAATTTTCAGTATTTTTGAATAGGCATGTTTTCGTAATGCCAACGAAGAGTCAAAAGAGCACAAGCAGTCTGATCAGCATCTTCATTGTCCAAATGAAAAAACAAAACAAAAAAAAAAAACAAAAACAAAAAAACAAAAAAACAAAAAAAAAAACAACAACTTTGCATCCATGACTATCTAAAGAGCGCCGTGACTACGCGTAATCGCAGGCTGATCTGAATCTTCACTGGATTCATATGTCCGAAGGTACGTTTTGGTTTACATAATATGACACAATCATCACATAATACGTTCCTAGCAATAAAACAAGAGCTTGAAATTCAGCTAGACATGCATGTTAAAATGACCCAAATCGACTATCCTATAAGGTGAGTCGCTTTCGACTCGCCTTATAGGATAGTCGATTTGGGCCATTTAAACATGCAAAGGCGGCTTGCCTTAAAGGATAGCTGAGCAGGATAGTCAATTTGGGCCATTTTAGCATGCATTTCTGACCGAGTTCAAGCTCCTGTGGCACCACATAGTGTCAAATGAATATAATGAACATGTCACCGGGTATAGGTATATGAAACACTTGTATTGCCTTGTGGTACAACCCGGCTTTTATAGCGACGTGGTAGAGTGTAGGACTTTGAGTCCAGCGGACCGGGTTCGATCCCCGGTCGGGGAAAAATGTTATTTCCATTTTTTCACCTGTTACATTTGGCGCCCACCGTAAATAACCCACATTTGTGCATGAAACTCCTCGAGTCTCATTTCACGTGATTCTCGGACTCCTAGAAATTCAGGGACGAATTTCAATTTGGAGGGGGAGAATGTCACCGGGTATAGGTATATGAAACACTTGTACTGCCTTGCGGTACAAGCCGGCTTTTATAGCGACGTGGTAGAGTGTAGGACTTTGAGTCCAGCGGACCGGGTTCAATCCCCGGTCGGGGAAAAATGTTATTTCCATTTTTTCACCTGTTACAAACACATAATGAAAAAAAAAAAAAAAAAAAAAAAAAAAAAACAAAAAAAAAACAAAAAAAAAAAAAAACAAACAAAACAAAAACAAAACATAACAAAAAAAAAAAAAAAAAAAAAAAAAAAACGCGCATAAAATCGCCTTGACACACTTGGGGGTTATATAATACACATCTGACGTTCCATATTTTGCATATAGGTGTTTGCGCGTTCATTTATGGATTTTTATGAATCGGTGCATCAATATTATGTTGAGTAATCCAGTATATCTCACAAAACTACCACAAATATCGTCTGCCAACCAGATATCGTGGCCCAGTTGTTCAAAACTAACGATGTCATTAATTAACGTATCGTTAAAACCTTGATCATGAAATAAGGCATATATGTTAATATTTTTTGCTGAAAAAAATGTGAGTAGCTTTTGCATTTTCCTATTCACATTTATTTCAGCAAAAACACCTGTGAATTCCTTACAAGAACAGTTAACATTTTGACCACTAACGAGCTCGTTAAGCTAACGATGCTTTGAACAAATGGACCCAGATGAAATTGTGTTCAGGTGAAATTCAGAAAACGAGTATAGATGAAACACAGAAACTGAGCATGTGGCGTTCAGCACATGGCATAAAATTGAGTCCTACTGACCGTTTCAAGGCGGTTCTTCAGTTGCAGTTTGTCTTTGTTTGTACGTCGATGGTTTCATATGTGGCGCTTATTTTGTCATTATTTGGACCTCATCTCTTCTTCCGTTGGTACCACGGAAAGCTGTGCTTCATTTCACGGGAAGGCTTTGATGTGGTTGTGGCATTTCCTGTGTACCTTCACATATATTTTATGATCGTATATTAATGATCGTAGTTTGTTCCAGGTCCCGCTGGTATAACAGCGTCCAACATGTCCACATGCACACAAGAAGCAGAAGAAGAAACAACGAAATATAGTTTGTTTGTTTTTTACACAAAAGGCCAAGTTGCAGTTTGTTCTGCAACAGGATTTTAAACACCTCATCAAGTTATAAAATTTTATTGTTTTTTTTTTTTTTTTTTTTCTACGTAATGTTAAGTATGGTAGGAATTTAGGGTAAATATGATATACGCTTAACTCTTTCGGCGCCAAATTTCAGACTACATTTGTCGTCTGCTTTGTCTTTTATAAAACAAACTATCGATTGGAAAGAAGTTGATATGTAAAGTTGACAGACTGAATGTCAAACAGCGTAGATCCTGATGAGACGGCTCATTATGAGCCGTCTCATCTGGATCTACGCTGTTTGCAAAAGCCTGTTATTATCGCTTGTGGCAGTGAAAGATTTAATGCTAGTAGAGTACAAGGTACCTTTTGTAACTTATTTAACCCTTAAAGCGCTAAGTAGATGTGTAGCAGACGACTTTCTAAAATTGATTCTGTTATTTTTCTATGAAAATCAGACGGGTAATTTATTTGAATCGTCTGCTAGGCAGACGGTTTACATGAAATGTCAAGCCTTATTTTCTCTGAAAAATAAGGGAATAGAAACACTATTTAGAAAAAACATATCAAAATAGGGTTTCCTCCCTTCTGCAAAGGGTTCTACTTGAAAGAAAGAATTCGCTCCCTTTAGGAAAAAAATCTTTCCTTTTAGAGGGGAACTGCGTCAGACGGGTTTAGTTGGCTGGAGAGTAAACAGAAAATCACAAAATTTGTCTCCCACGTGATAAAATGTCGGGAGTTCTATCCCCTTAAGAATTGCAGCCAAATTCATTTATACTTAACCCATTTTCGACTGAATAAACTCGCCCACTCTATATATTGGAAACGTCCAATTTCAGTTTTAGGTATAGGCAAGTTATGTGATTTTGACATTTCTAGAGAAAAATTGCTAAACTATTTGCAAACAGTGGAGACCCTGATCAGACGCCGCATTCTGCGGCGTCTGATCTGGGTCTGCACTGTTTGCCAGTTACCCTTTTGGGTTTCCAGACTAAAATGGATTAACAACATAAAACAGAGAGAAACAATGAGCCCACGATGGATGTGTGAGACCTTGCAGCATAGACATAATAGGTAAAATAGTAAGAAGTGCATTTAAGTAGGTATTGTGAAAATTGAAACCGCGGTTTTTGTAGCGACAATTATAAGCGGAGAATAGGTTTTACGGATAATAAGTTTTTGACGATTGCGTAAAGGTAAGCAGCAAATGGGTCGGTGGCTTATGTTGAAAGATTTGCAACGTTGCAAAGTGTTAGTGCTCATACAGATGTGTGGTGGGTGGGGATCTGATGATACTCTTCCTGGAGATGTATTTATTAAAAGAAGATTTTATTGTTTGTAGCCATTTTCCTCGTTTCATCCCAGTATTAATATAAATGGGACGATAAAATAGGACTAACCTTCGAAGAGGGGAAGTTGCAGTTTGATATAAATTTTGTCTGGTTTGTGTGGAAGGCTCAGGGTGTCCAATATGACAATGACCGCTGATCCTGTGTAGTTTCTTGTGTCGGCCAAATCGATGCTATCAGCCATATTTTTTGTAAATTTCTGTAGGAGGCTGAATGGAGGGAAATATAGTGTAGCTGCTAATTAGACAACGCAGAAAGCGTCCATAGCTTGAGTTTTGCTTCGCTTGATACATGCCCAAAGCTTTTAGCCTTTTAATAAGGCAATTAGTAACTTTGTAGCAGACAACGTTTTAATATTTATTTTGTTATTTTTCAGATACAGTAAAACCTGGCATTTCATGCAAATCGCCTGCCAGGCATAGTTTTATTTTGTCTGAAAGAATAAAAAATAACAATATCATAGTGTTTTCTGCGGCAGTTAGGATCAGCACTTTAAAGGTTAATTAAAATATTTAACTTTTACCATTCTGTGGGCCAATGAAGCAGACAACAAATTGATGACATTTTCTTATTTTTCCCAGAAAACAGGATTCGGCATTTCATGCAAATTGTCTTTAGTGGCGCATACTCTATTTCAATAGCTACCATTTTCCTCACCATTTGTGCAAACTTGCGGATAGTGCCGATAGATCACTTAATCTTTACTCCTCTGTTGGTAAGTTCAGCAAACGACAATTCGATAATAGTATTTCTGTTTTCCCCAGAAAACAGGCTTGACCTTTCATGCAAATTGTCTCTTACCTTTCTGCACATTTGGAGACAATTTGCATGAAAGGTCAAGGCCTGTTTTCTGCAAAAGAGTAAAAGAAATATTTTAAAATGTCGTCTGCTGATTTTGTTCCCAGCATGCTTAGCGTTAATGACTGACATACAGCACTCAGTAAGCTCATTGATATTGATTCCTTCACATGTAGGCCTCACAAATATCGATTTAGAAACTAATCAGAATCCCAAAAATGAAGTTGTTTGATTCAAGGGGACTGGATATTCTTGGTAGACTTTCCACCATTTATACAAGGGAGGCAATTTGTGTGACTTCCTATTTCCTGCAAACCAAGTTCCTTAAAAAAGGGACTACTCTAAAAGGAGTACTTTTACTTTTAGAGTAAATCCTATTCGGCAGAGAACAAAATAATTTTGACAGTTGTCTGTGTCCCTTGAAAGTATATCAATTCCCCTTAACCCTTAAGGGGGTGTACTTTACATTTTAGTGAGTCCATTAATTTGGCTGTGGGCATTTACTTTCATGACATTCTTCCAATGTAGACTTCTGTTAACACTATCTATGCACGTGGTACTGATAAATCCTATAGCAAAAAACTCAAACACTGGCTTTAACAGTTTGGTGAAAACTTTCGTCTAGGTCACGCATCCGTTTATTTACCAAGGCCGTAATTTGATATTTGTGCCCGCCCTTTAGAAATGAATCAGTGATACTTTCTGCCTTCCATTCTAATAGGTAAGGATAGAAAGCTTCAGACAGACCAAAACACCCAGTAAGCATTCTACATAAATCTATAGCGGGACGTTATCGGCCCGTCAAGGGTAGCTGACGGGCCGAGAACGGCCCGCTGTAGATTTATAAAGAATGCTAGCTGGGCAGTAATCATATCCCATGGACTCTACTGCAGCCTCAGAGTTATCATATAAAAATAAATATTTTCCATGTAGTTTATATTGAAGTATTCTAAATTGAGAATGATCCTCTAAGAGTCTTCCTTTTAGGGTAGAAAACTTTTGATTCAGTTGAATCTGTGTTGTCAACCTTCTCAATAATTTTGCATTCTTGAAGTCGATTAAGACTCTTAAGGGAATTGAAGGCATGTGAAGGTGAAATGTATCTTTGTATTTCTGCAGTTCACAAAGGGTTTATATAACTAATTGGTCACTCGTACTAGTAATCTTGTAGTACTGATTGCAAATTTGTGCAATTTTGAGCTTGTTTGTTTTTGTAGTTGTCACCTAACAACAATTTGCAAATTTGCTAGTATAGAGCACACCTGAATACCAAAAAGGAATTGAAATATGTTGTTGACTGAGACAAAATCTTTATCATATATCAATATCTGTTGTTTTTTGTATTTAAATGTGCTCTATACTCGCCACGTGTTGAAAGTCGCCAGAAAGGTCAAACATTGCCATGTTTTTTGCTCATTTTACCAAACATAAGCCCTACTAAATCCTTATTTGGACATAGCCCAATCTTGAAAGTTAAGACATTCCTCAAAACAAACACACAAACATTTTGATTCTGGCACAGTTTTTTTCATTTTTGACTATTTTTTATGCATTATTAATGTAAAATTAATGATATTGAATTGTATAGATTACATAGCTGAGACTAAACTTTGACCTCATATATTTTCCCCTCACGGGGGGGGGGGGGGGGGGGTGGGGCTGCCTCATATTGTAATTTGGATACAGGCACAAAATATGTAGAGATGTATCTATTTAGAGCGGGAAAAACTGCCGTTAATGCCCATACTCACTTCATGTGAGAAGAAAAAGTATTGACAATTACGTCTAAGCAAATCTAAGTCATTCAAAGTTTTAGAGCGAACGGAAAGACAAACGTACTCGCATTGGCATAATGTAGAGAAAGTTTGATTGTTCTTCAAATCATAAGTTATTATGTTAAATAATATGTTTGTAAGTTAAGTAGGAAATGAGGTTGATTATTTTCGATTTTATCCAAAATATTTTTTACCGTTTTCCGTCTCTCCTCCAGTATCTCCCAACAAGTTTCTATATAGAAGAAAATGTGAGCTGTGAAGAGAGGTTTCCAGTAGATACTCGCTGTATTAATCTGTATTTACTTCAAATCGATTTGCATCAAGTCATGTTACAAGTTACATGTTTAGCAGATAATGTAGGTACAGTACAATATTTAGTGTGTATTAAAACATAAAGTCATCCCAAGCGACGACACCAACGAAAATCCAACGATTATGTTTAGACAAACTTTTCAGGCTGATTGTATCTGTAAAGTGTTAGATTGGTCGATATTGTATATTTGATGCGCTGCATGCTGGGTAACAGTTTCAGCAGACGACATTTTGAAATATTTCCCATTTTTCCCCAGAAAATAGGCTTTGGCATTTCATGCAAATTGTCTCGTTAGGAGCAATACAATTTGCATGAAATGCCAAAGCCTATTTTCTTGGAAAAATAAAAATATATATCCTCATCTATTTGTTGTCTGCTGAATTTGCTCAGAGATTGGTAAAGGTTAACAGAATCAATGTGGACGTTATTAAGTTATTCATACGGAGGAGCTAACTGATACGTGAGTTTTGTAGGTATGCATTTTGTCAAATTATATTTTTGTATCTGTGTTTATTCCGTTCTTTATTAGATGATTGGACAGAAATACAATTAAGGATACCTAGGAAATGCCACAATTACGAAGCCCAACCTTCCCGAGGTACCAAAAGCAGGAGAGATGAGGAACAAATGGCGACAAAACTAACGCCATATATGAAACCACCGACAAATAACAACAACAGAGGATCCACCTTGGGACAGTCAGTATGAAAACTATTGGGGCCTTTGTCTTGGTTTGCCCGCGCGAAACCTCACCCTTAATTCTGATGCAACTCCAAATTAAAAACATATGTTCGATCCGCATAAGGTCGTCTACCTCATCTATGAAGCCTAACTATCTATTAATATTTTCTTATTTTTAATTGTAGTATCACGTTACGTTTTCAAATAAAGTCTAATATAGATTACCAGTGGAACCAGTAGAACACGTTAATGAACGAAAATCGAAAACAGTTGAAATCAGACATTATTTCTGTCTGTAGGCACTAAATTATATGACATAGTTGCAAGCGCATTCTTTTATTTATTTTTTTTTTAAAAAGTCAACATTTAATTACTTGGAAACTTTATTCTTAGATTAATTATGAGTGCCATCAAAGAGTGTGCAGACGTTTTAAAACGGGAGGTCAATTCCGACACTCACATAGTTTTTACTACTTTGATTTCTGGTTTCTTTCCGTTTGTATTGGTTTCCTGTTTCGCGCAAGTATTACTGTTTAACCCTCCTATCCCCTCAGTAATTTTCATACTGACAATTCCGAGGTGGTTCCTCTGTTGCAGTTCTTCTTTTTCTTATGTGGCGGTTGTTTTGTCACTGTTTGTTTCTTATCTTTTCTTTTTGGGTGCCTCGGTGTGGAGGGGAATGGGAAGGGCTGTGTAAGGTGGTTGTGACATTTCCTGGGCATACATGTCTTCTGATTCACTAAGCCTTTTCCTTTCACTGTTTTCTGTCACACTGTCAAACATTTTGTTTTATGTTCACAGAAGTATCATATGGATTTTTAGTGATTCTACAAAAGGGTAAAAGCCCAGGAAGTGGCCCAATCACAAGCCGCAGCCCTTCCCAGACACCAAGAGGAAGAGGAAACAGACAAAACCAAACAAGCGCAAATCGAACAAACGTACGAAAAACACTAAGGTTAGCTCTGTCTTCCCAAAGCGAGGTAATCGCAATGCTAAAAGGACTGAAAAACACAAGAACAGCAAGACTTAAAACAAAGCGCCTCGTAGAATACATCACAAAGCAACAAAAAGTAAGACTAACACTGGGACCACCGCCTTAGAACGGTCAGTAGAATAAACCATCGTGGGGGGAGGGTGGTGGTGAAGGGGAGGGCGGCGTAGTTTAAAGTACTTTTACTGCCAGCCAACTTCACCCTGGGTCCCGATGCTACTCTTAATACAGAAATACATAAAACCTTGCTCTGCATGATAATTTAATCATTTTAAACCATATTGTGGTAAACAGTTACAATTTTGGTACTAGAACGTTAATTTGAATTGTTGTAATTGCTAATGTATTTGTATTAGCCCATTTATGCAGAGTGGATTCTTCTGCTATACCAGTTTGGACTGGTCCATTTCCATCAGAAGGAGTGCCTGGTTACTTTTCTTATTACCATGTTAAATAGAAATTCCTGTATTCAATACAAACAATGTAGACCCTGATCAGAGGCTGCACATTGTTTGCTGATGTCCCTTTATGGGATGCTAGGCGTAAATGAGTTCTCATTTATGCCTAGCGTCCCATAAAAGGGACATTGGCAGACTTAAACAGGAATTATGGTGATCAGTTTTGTACAAAACTGCGATTTTCTTTTCAAAGTTCTATTTTTTTCTGTTTCAGCTGTCAGCATGGTTTCCACACAGACTTCTATTAGTATAGCCTTTGCAATCTTTAACCTGTTTCTTCTCTATTATATACTGTCAGCCATCTACATACACCTGGTTCTTATGCTAGTGATATATGTAGGATATAGATACATTCAGAATATAGTGGAAGAAAACATTGATATTACGGGGCAAGGCGTTCTTATAACAGGCTGTGATTCAGGTAAGCAGTACATGTTCTGTCCCATATATATGCCGTAGTCCAAATAGGAATTTAGTCAGATCCGGAATTTGGCTAGGCCAAGTAGTAATTCTTATTTATCTTCAAATGCGTAATTTCCTCACTACTGCTAGACTAGCAAAACAGCTATTAGACTGTGTACTGTTTCACCATATTCATTCATTTATGCCATGGATCTATTTCAGGGTTTTAAAAGAAATGAGTTCAGTGAAATCATTTTTATAACTTGAACCAAAATACAATCGACTCTCGTTATTTCGACCTCGCTTATCTCGAATAACCGCTTATCTCGAAGTGAAAATCTTGTCCCTGTTCTAACATGGAAATCTAACAACAGGTATCAAAATATTGTGGAAAAGAGGAGAAATTGCTCCTAAGGAGCAATTTCTCCTCTTTTCCACAATATTTTCAATATTTCTCTTAACATCAGGAGTCAAATTACATATTCATGTTTTAAATATGGTTGTTCGATTTATTGTTTTCCTCAATTTCACAAATCTGATATGTCGAGGTACGGATATCTCGAAGTATTCAAGAGAGTTTCTTGGGCTTCGAGATAACGAATCAATTGTACTTTCAATTTATATAAATCTTATCTGGCATCATTAAATGAGTAGGTAAATGAGAGAAGTTTAAAGTGGCACTTTCATTAAAATGCTAACTGTTCATACTTGAGAATCATTAACTCGTTTATTGATAAGTACTGTATGTACAGTTGTGAAATTACTTGGGAGAAGAACAACCTCCTCGAAGATGAGATGGAGGTCCATGAGATGGAGGTCGAAAGAAGAATTTCTATTAGGCCTAGCCAGATTTCGGAAAATACATCAGTTATCTTCATAGCATTCATATTTGTGTAGCATAGTTCGCAGCGCAGTGATTTGCTTCTACATTTTGCGTTGTAACACAGCACTCTGTAGGCTTAATCAAGAAACAACATATTAGTGATATTATAAAGTTATTACACTGATATTGGTGAATATTTTCCCGAGTTTGGATATCAAGATACACAAGCTTGCTCGCGTCCTTTGAAATCCAACTGAAGGGCAATGTTCACCAATATCAGTGCAATAATCCTTTTATATTATAGCTCTAAAGATTTGGTGTCATTGTTAGTTGTATGTAGCCTCAAAAATAGACGTTTTTATTATCTTAACCCTAGCCTGCACAATAGTTTAGGGTCTAAATTTTATATTGGTCGTTCTGTTGCACCCCAGGAAGAACCACTCTAATGCTACCATTGTCAGGTATGTATACATAGTGCTTGGAACACCATGTTGTACTAAATTACCCGTAGTAAGTTGTTCATAATAAGCTTGTGAAGTACATTACTGTAAGTGAACTAATAAACTAAAATAAAACCTACGGCAAAAACTTGTAAGTCAACTCAAGTCAAAATTTTATTATTCTCTGGTATACAAAGTATACAGCAAGAGAGTCATATGAAAATACATAATCTAGCTTTAACTAAACATCTACAGAGTAAACAATTTTAATTGGAGATAGTATCAACCATTTCGGAATATTGACCAAATTTCCTGATCAGGATGGAGGTCCTGAAAATGTTTTTTAAGCAACCTCCATCCCTACCAGAAGTAATATCTCGGTTTATTTGTCAATATAATCTTCATTGGGAGACTAACTACCAATTTCAGCAAATTAATCTATACGTCCTAACATACCATATAACGGTTGATGATGAAATAAAATGTTAGATACAGTTGTTGGTACTTTATCGTCACTTTTGTCGACGGACAAAGAAACATATTAGAAACAGACGGCCAAATCATGTTAAACGCTTTATAAAGGCATGCATTACACGTGCCAGTACACAAACACACACACACACACACACACACACACACACACACACACACACACACATGTAACCGTGTATGTTTGTTTATATATCTGCTTTCTCCTGCATTTCTATATAACATTACCCGTTTCTACTACCTTACCGAAACGAAATGAAAGGAAGTAGTTAAGGCTATAAGAACTACATTTCCTATCTATAATATGCCTCATAAACTAATATCGGAAATCAACTAGCTATTTATTAATTTATACAAAAAGTATGCATATATTTACCAGCTATATCATACATCAAAGCTTATCATGTCATTAGGCGCACAGCGAGGGCCAAGTTCGAATGCACCGTCCGACCCCGGCCCCAGCTGCTGCCAATATAACCATGAGACATTGTCATATGCATTGTCAAACAGCAGAGGCACAGATCAGCCAGTTTGGGTTCGCAAGCTGATCTGGGCCTTCCCGGTTCAAATCAGCCTAACATTCTTGACGTGTGGTTTCCGCTTTAATTTATTTCATGAATTAATGACCTTGGATGGGGTTGTCGTAGCCCGGTCAGACAACCCAGGCATTGACTAGACAGCACATCTACAAACCAAAGTATTATCTGTATAACCATAAAAACTTTGTTTCGCTCGAGAGCTTGTAATACCTCTTAACTTGCATTTACTGTTTTCATGATGATATCTATAAACATACATAATTTTTTAAGTTTCTTAGGTTTTGTTGTATTCATAAGTTGTTCAAATTTGAGAATGTTTGGATGTCTATAATAGTATGAATGTATATATTTTGACCTATATTCTTGAAAATGTTTACATACTAGGACAAAATGGAACTCGTCCCCTATATCATCAGTACAATATGTACATAATCTTTCTTGTAACGGTGTGCTTCTCCATCTTCCTACTTCAACCGGTAAACGATGGTTTCTTGTTCGGAAGGATAAAAAACGTTTACAGTAGTAAGATGGTATTATAGACAAGTACAGACTTTGCTCAAATTTTGTTTTAAAATGTCTATATATGTTACTAGATGAGGAAATTTCAATTAACGCAAACCAATCTTGGATAAAAACATCCTTTATTTTTTGACTACATGCTTTTGTGAACCATTTGCTATTAATAAAGCTCTGCGAATACCAAATGCCTCCAAATCCGAGTGAGCAGATAAGTGTTTTTAAGCTATCTACCCATTGGGATTTGAGTACCTTATCATTATGTAGTGCATATATTATTTTATAAATAAAAGGCGATAACTTGTAAATTTCATCTTGTTCGGTCTGTATAAGTTTAGCCCAAAAGGATATCATTCTTGTTTGAATATCTACAGCTAATGGCATGACTCCAAGTTCACCATAAATCATAGCAGATGGTGTTGAATTTTTCAAATTAAAAATGTATTTGTAGAATCGTAACTGTACTCGTTCTAGTATATCAAGATTACCGTAACCCCATATTTCACAACCATAGAGTAATACAGGTTTTACAATTTTATTAAAAAGATCAATTTGTATATCAAAAGGTAAACTTAAGCATTTTATTTTTCGTAACAGAGAAAACATTGCTTTACTTGCTTGTTCTGCGATATATTTCTTCGTAGCTAAGAAAGAGCCACTTTGACCCAATAAAATGCCAAGATATTTATACTCTTTTACAACTTCTATTTCTTTGTTTATCAATGTAAATTTCAAGTCATTTTTTTCCTTCCTTGACCGAATATCATTATTTTAGTTTTTGCAGTATTTACAGTGAGTTTCCATTCTGAACAATAAGTTTCAAAAACATTAAGTGCATGCTGCATATCTAATTCATTATCACTAAATATAACTGTATCATCTGCATATAAAAGTAGAAATACTTTTAGAAAAATCAGGATTTCATCATTATCTACATTGCATGTTATTCCAGCTACTTTTTTTTGATGTAAGAAAGTCTCTAAATCATTTAAGAAAAATACAGAATAGAAATGGTGACAAATTTTCACCCTGTCTGACACCTACATTGCAGCTGAAATAATTTGATACTCCTTCTGGAGTTGTAATTTTTGACTTTATGTCTTTGTATAAGTTATATATAATATTAAAACATTTTCCATTTATTTTACTTAATAATAATTTTGTCCAAAGTCCTTCCCGCCAAATAGTATCAAAAGCCTGTTTAAAATCAACGAAACAGCAGTATAATTTTTTCTTACTAGACCTTACAATGTCAATTAAGCTTTTGACGATAAATAAATTATCTATCGTTGAATAGTGTTTTCTAAACCCTGCTTGAGATGATGTTATTAGGTCATGGCTTTCGGCATATTTTGTAAGTCTATTATTAATGACGGAGGTAAATAGTTTCCCAAAACAACTAACCAGTGTTATTGGCCGATAATTTTCTGGTTGTTTAGGATCACCTGTAAAGTAATCGTGTTAAAAAAAGTATGTTATCAAAGTTTTACTGAAAATAATTGATAACTTGCAATTTTCGTTACTAATAATAAAAAAATGCCTTTATTTGTTGTTGTTTACGTTACGTTTTGCCGTTACCTCCCGAAACTACCTTTGAGTACAAAACAAGTTGCACTTTCTTATGAATTCTTCATGGAAAACTGGGATATGATGTTCTATTCATCTAACGATGCCCTTTTGTTATTTCATAACACAGATAACAACTTTCTGTTCAAGTCAAATGATGTAAAACACATTGATGATTTGTTCCACTTTACACTAATAACTGCTACTTAAATACTTGCAATAACTTGCCTGTAACCACAACAGTTCTCAATTACATTCATGTTTGTTGATATGTTTTGAATCATGTGACCATTTGTGTCTTGGAAGCATACATGTTCAGTATTAAACCATATTAATATATTTCTGGTTTCTTTCATGTAATTTAAAGACACACAACAGACACAGATAAAATATCATTTCCAGTGATGACACAGACACCCATATATAGAGAAGATATGTTACTCCCGAAGACCTACCACAGACACAGTGAAACTGTTAATAAATATGTTAGACTATGTTGTAGCATTTCAGATGTAGAAGCAACTATACGCAGTGTGACTACTCTGTGATATAACTGTAACCTTGCGATAAAAAAGTTCTTAAGCAAGATCTTACGGCAGTAGAGGCTAAATATCATAAGAATTGCCCCAGCCTTTATATAAGGAAAACAGACCAAGTAAAGAAACAGGATTTATCAGAACCTATGCCACTTGACATATACACTGAATCATTCTCAGAACTTCAAATTATAGAAGAATATATAAAAGTGGATTAAGCATTTGAAATGACTTCATTACGTATGCAATAAATAAGTATGGAATAACTAGTCACAGACGTAAATGAACTACTTCAAAGGTTAATTAACCTTTCATGAGCTACAAGAAGCTAATAAATCAGAGTTAGTACATGTATAAAGAAGCAAAATTGACACAATGACTATAATAAACAAGCAACTGGATTTGGAACAAAACACTAGACAATAAATATATCTGGAATCATCGCTTTGTTTTTGTCTTCTGTTATATCATTCTTATGAGAGCATTTATTTTGTGACTATACCTTGAACGTCTTTGATAGCTGATCATATCAGAACAATTGCACTCACTGAGGCCAGATTGTCACTGTCGTTCAATTCTGAAAATAAGTCCGGTTCCATCTTATCTCTGATTTTTTCTCTTCATTTCAGTTATCTTGGTTATCTTAACCCTTATGTCAGTTTTGCTACTACGTACTTTGATTGATTAGCTCCTTGCGGCGATGGCAACTTAATTTACCTTTGAAGTAGTTAATCAAATGTTTTTCAGCTGATCAACTCTGTACCTAGTTATTTCATACTGTTCATCATGTAGACATGCCACATAGTGCACACATAATGCAGTGATTGCAAATGATTTACCCACTTTTATATTTTCTTCAGTAACGAAGGAGTTCAGAAAATGCTTCGGCGATGGGTAAACTGGCTTGGGTTCTAACTAATCCAGTTTCTTCACTCTGTCTGCTTTTCTTATATAAAGCAAATAGGTGAGCTCAGGGACTGATGTAATCAGATCTACATCAAGTTCTCAACATCAAAGAGAAAGACCGACCAATACAATTAAACTGCCACAAAAAGAACAGATGGCAAGCAGAGTTGGCAACCTTTTCCTAAGCAGGTGGCAACTCTGTTACCCAAACTTACGAGTCACTGAACATGTCTTTAGCTTACATAATTTGTTAAAAGACAAACGTGTGTAAGTGAAACTGGGGTAATTTTTATGTGCGTTTTCTTTTTCTAATATTTCCATTTTTAGCTGTTAACTCTTTTGATGAATCACTTTCTTCAAACAATCTGAATGATATAGGTCTTGAGTTACTCTAATTCTGATAACATGATATCGTACTTGTATTTCACTAAAGTCACAATTATTACCCTTATCATCACTGACAAAGCCTTTATTAGCAGTACATGGTATAAGATGATGTCAGCGGATTTTCTCACACAACTAAATATTTTGTTTTCTTTCATCCTTTGGATTTGTCAAATAAATTCAGACGTCTGTTCTTTTTTTGAGCGTATGAAACAAATGTTTACAAATTGTGATGGTCATTCTTCGTTGGTCTTTTATTCAGGCCTAGGATAAAACCTTGTTCTAATGCCATTTTGTTCCATTGGTATATGGTGTTTAAACTGTTCTACAAACTAAACTATGAGAGATAACATATTACATCTACATATAGTGTTTAAACTGTTCTACAAACAAATTTCATCAACAATTTTACTGTGCCTACGGTAGTTCTATAGGAGTAACATATCAGATATGGGCTTCTGTGGATATGGTGTCTGAATCATCAATGGAAATGTTATTTTTTTCTGTGTCTGTAATGTATTAAATTACCTAATAAAAAATCAGAAATAAATACATTAACATGGTTTAATACTGAACACATCTGCAGCCACCATTTAATGTTTTGTTTGTTTTTTATGTTACTGTGTGCAAATACATTGTCATACATCATATACTGAAATCAATATAAAATACATAAGTTTTCAGTATAGCCCTTAAGAGTTTCGCATGAGCTTTGTTTAATATATAAAAAGCTACGTACGTTACCAAATGATGACTTAAAATCATCGCCTATGCCTATGCAAATATGTGCTTCGGTAAAGCATTTTAAAGCATAAATGGAAGTGTAAACCAGTCACTTGATTCAAACAAATTTCTTATCTTTTGATTTGATGAGGCACGCATTACCTTTTAAACCATTCAATATGCAGCTATTAGGTTTAATGGTATGTTACTAAATTTGGTTTTAAACAAAAACATTTTAATTGCAATTTTCAACCGGCAAATGAATGCTGTGTAGAAAAATATTAAGATTCAGACAATATTCTTCATGAAAAATTTTCCAAATAAAGCGCCTTTATGTGTAAAATTGATTTTCTGTGTAAAAGTTGAAAATGTAATATAAAAGTCAAAAAGGATTGCTTAACTTAAATAGCACTTTTCAACAGCCGAATATTCTTGTTGTCTTTTAATGCTAATACATGAAACAGAATAATAGTTTTTCATTTAAAATGACTTTGACAAAAGTTTAATAATATTGTATTTCAGCGTCGATTTTTCAGCATCACTAGTGTAACGTACTTTACAGTCCTATTACAGAAAACTTACTGTTGATGACTTAGTACAACGTGGGTTTCCAAGTCCCTGCGATATGCACTTACCCTTGACAGCAACGGAATATTTCTTCCTGGGGGATGCAACAGACTCGCGAAATAAGCCATATGTCTCAGTTTTGGCCCTGAACTACAAATGAGTGACCCATTGTCCTAAGACGTCATGAAAAGCAACAGCATTTGACGGTAATATTCGAAAAGCAATCGACTAAACGTGCAATATCAAGTAAGCGTACTTATATTGTGTGATATCGTGGGAGTTTATCGCACATTTTTTTATCATTCAGTGTTTATAGCTATATAATAAATATAAATATTAATTACCAGTTCAACGGTAAATATTGCCATAGAGAAAGTATTAGTCCAAAAAAATGAAAAGAACCGTCATCTGATATCTCCTGATTTAGTCATGCGCATAAAAACACTACTTCCGGTTATCAGACCGGGGAGTCTGATTAACGTTTTCGGTTCAAATATATTCTTACCTGTTATAAATAGAGATTATTGTATGGCAATTTTCATATCATACCCCATATCAACCCGAGACACCCATATCAGCCCGAGGGCCGAAGGCATATCATAATCTATTTATCATACATTTTTCTTTCTGACAAGTTTGCCTGTTTGATATCGTATGCGGAGTCAAAGGCAAGACCGCCGAGTGCTCCGAATGTGGTGATATGGGTTTTTTTGCCTGAGCAAAAAAGCCGTATCACCCATGTGACCTGGTGATATGGAGTTTTTTTTTTCCCGAGCAAAAAAGCCGTATCACCCACGTGACCCATTATCACACCTTTTGCGCTCCATAAGGGTGACACGTTTTTTTCTGACATTGCGTCTCAAATGTTTTACTATTTTATTTTAGGTTTCGGGCATGACCTGGCACTAAAGTTAGAGACCTTGGGTTTTACAGTTTATGCAGGGTGTTTGCTGCCTAAAGGAGACGGAGCTAAGAAACTAAATGAAATAAGTAGTGATCGTATGCACGTGCTCAACCTTGACGTCACAAATGACGGTCACGTGTCTGATGCGGTACAGTATGTTAAAAAGCAACGCGGAAATAAAGGTAGGTACGGTTTCAGCCTTCATAGGGTACTTGGAATACCCGAACATGCGCATCACAAACTCCTTAAAGAAATACATAAGAGAGAGAGAGAGAGAGAGAGAGAGAGAGAGAGAGAGAGAGAAATGGATTATCCATGCCATTTGACGCAAAAAGCCATAGTGGTGTTACGGGTGTCCAACACATTCCCTTTCTTAAAGCTACCATAGGACTTTTGTCTTTGATTTGAAAAAGCATATATAGTTTTATTGAGCCGCAACGTGAGGAAACGTCCCATCTGATATGTGCGTCCAACGAAGACTCATATCAGCCTGCGCATTTTGGCAGTCTGATAAGGGTCTTCGTTGTTCGCTTAAAGAATATTTGCTTTCTGGAACACTCCTCATAATTGGAGTTTCCATAGTGTAACTGTTACCAGCCATTACTGGCTGGTGTCCCAGAAAAGGGTCTTTAGCAAACGATTTACTCAGATCAGGCTTGACTCACCCAGTCGTTAAATTTTTGACACACGACCCTTCAACAAAATGAAGTTCAGATTTCAGGACTATTGCTCATGGCGTCTGATCAGGGTCTGCACAGTTTACCACTCATCCAGTCATTTTCGGTTCGATTTTTTTACAATGGAGCCATAATATACAAACGCCAAAATTTTCTTAAGTCAGCTGTCCACATGATTATCATTGACCAATAAAATCAAATCGTGTGTTTGTACGAAATCCAGGTTACGTTTATTCATAGCCGCGCTAATCTTGTCGCTGTGACGTCAGAGTAGAGTGCAAAGAGGGATATCTGTAACACATGGACTCTGATATTGGCAAACAGTGCGGACCCAGATCAGACGCCGCAAAACGCGGGGTCTGATCAGGGTCTGCACTATTAGTTTAAATCACAGGAAGTTAAGGGTTAAATGAAACAGTCCTAAGTCCCCGTTCAGGATCAGTTTCCTAGCCTACACTCAGAGACAGTCGACCCATTATTGCTGTCAGTGCTTTGATTAGACACACCAACAGGCAGTAAAGTGAAGCTGTTCAGTTTTTAGGATAAATAAGGTAGGCAGTTAAACCATTTTAATCTGAAGACCCCAAAAAGGATAATTGGCAAACAGTGCAGACCAGATCAGATGCCGCAGAATGCGGCATCTGACCTGGGTCTTCGCTGTTTGTAAATAGCTCAGTCATTTTTTCTCGAGGAATATCTAAATCACATAGCCTGACATACTTAAAATGAAATTCGACTCATCCAATATCTAGTGTTGAGGAATCTATTCAGTCGAAAATAGATTAAGATGTCCGAATACATACTATGGACATATTCTGCAGACAACAAACAGATGATATTTTTCTTAGTTTTACTATAAAATAGGACCTGAAACTTCATGACAATTGCCCACTAAGGATACAATTTGCATGAAATGTCAACTCCTATTTTCCAGGAAAATTAAGAAAAAAATATTTCAAACCGTCGTCTGCTGAATTTTTAACCTAGCATGCAAAGTGTCGGCGTCCATTTTCTGCTGTAGGATTATGGGGAGTTGTGAACAACGCCGGCATAGAAAAAGTGCTGGACATAGAACTTGTACCGATTAAACAGATGAAAAAAGTGGCTGATGTAAACTTTTATGGAATGGTTAGAATCACAAAGGCATTTCTTCCGATGATTAGACAAACTAAAGGTAAAATACACATTGTCTATGGAGAAATACAGAAGACTCTCATTGTCTCATGCACTCTCATTATCTCATACAAACTAAAAGAGAAAAGTATACATTATCTATAGAGAAATACAGGAGGCTCTCATTATCCCAAATACTCTCGTTATCTCACACAAACTGAAGGTAAAGTACACATTGTCTATGGAGAAATACAGAAGACTCTCATTGTCTCATGCACTCTTATTATCTCAGACAAACTAAAGGTAAAATACACATTGTCTATGGAGAAATACAGAGTACTTTCATGCACTCTCATTATCTCATACAAACTAAAGGGAAGAGAAAAGTACACATCATCTGTAGAGAAATACAGGAGACTCTCATTATCCCAAATACTATCGTTATCTCACACAAACTGAAGGTAAAGTACACATTGTCTATGGAGAAATACAGAAGACTCTCATTCTCTTACGCACTCTCATTATCGCATACAAACTAAAGGGAAAAGTACACATTTTCTATGGAGAAATACAGAAGACTCTCATTATCCCAAATACTCTCATCTCACACAAACTGAAGGTAAATTACACATTGTCTATGGAAAAATACAGGTGGCCCTCATTATATCATACGCTCTCATTATCTGATACAAACTGAACGTAAAGTACATCGTCTATGGAGAAATGCACGTGACTTTCATTATCTCAAACATTCTCATTATCTTACACAAACTAAAGGTAAAATATACGTTGTCTATGGAGGTGTCTATACAGGTGGCCCTCATTATATCATATACTCCCATTATTTCACACAAACTAAAGGTAAATTACACATTGTCTATGGAGAAATACTCCTGGCTCTCATAATCTCCAACACTCATTATCTCACACAAACTAAAGGTAAAGTACACATTGTCTATAGAGAAATACAGGTGACCCCCATTATCTCATATACTCTCATTATTTCACACAAACTAATGGTAAATTACACATTGTCTATGGAGAAATACTCGTGGCTCTCATAATCTCCAACACTCATTATATCACACAAACTAAAGGTAAAGTACACATTGTCTATGGAGAAATACACGTGACTCTCATTATCTCAAACACTATCATTATCTCACACAAACTAAAGGTCAAGTTCACATTGTCTATGGAGAAATACAGGTGACTCTAATTATCTCTAAACGCTGCCTTTATCTCATACAAACTAAAGGTAAAGTACGTATTGTCTATGGAGAAAATCAGGTAGCTCTCGTTATTTCAAACACTCTCATTATCTCATGCAGGCTAAAGGTAAATTATACATTGTCTATGGAGAAATACAGGTGACTCTCTCAGTATCTCAAGCACTCAAATTACTGCTTAAAAGTCAAACTAAATAAAGAGCAGCATATTGATTAGTTATCTACATGTTCCTTTCACTTCAATTTCTTTTATCTCAACTTTGTTATCTTGATCCAAAAATTCCGGTCCTTTGGAGTTTGAGATAATAAGTGTCGACTGCACACACAGCCCTAGATAAGAAGAGGTATCAGATATATATTTTTTCGTATTTCTGCACGAAAACATATGTGACCAGTCATAAGATTCGGGTGCAAATGAAGTCAAAATTGGCCAAAATGTGATAATATTTTCTGACAGCTTGATAAACCAGGGCCCAGTTGTTCAAAGCGTCGTTAGCTTAACGAACTCGTTAAGGGTCATTTCGTTAACTATTTTAGCAGATTCAATATACAATATTCTGATGTTTTTTGCTGAAAAAATGTGAGTAGCTTTTGCACTAGCAGTCACAATTTTTTTAGCAAAAACTTTCAGCATATTTGCGTATCACTTGATGTAAATTTTAACAATTCATTAACTAACGACATCGTTAGTTTTGAACAACTGGGCCCTGATGTATGTATATGAAATTTTAGTCCATTGTCGGAAGTACATTTTTTAGATATAACCAAAAGTTTGAAAGACCCTACATTGTGATTTCTCGCATTTTTGACTCCAGTCTTACTTATATTATTTGCTTTGTTTTCATATCCTTCTCCCACGGACTCATGCAAATGGTGGGAACTGACATATGGCAAAAGACTCGTCTATGTTATAACCTATCTTTTTTGTAGTGAGCGACAGTCATTTGAAATTGTTCCAAAAAGTCAGTTTTGCCAAAAATCTTTCTGAATTTTTAGACTTACATGACATTCAGATTCTCTTATTTTCTCGGAAAAGTAAAATAAAATTAAATTGTCTGCTATAGTTTTGAAGGCGCTTTAAGGGTAAAAATATGCTCCACAAGTAAAGCATTGTTATTTTACAGCTTATCCGTTTGAAATTATTTGAATAAATGGTTATCATTTTCAGGAAGAAAAAAGAATTTCCATTTCTCATTTAATTACTGTATCATGGTGCAATGGCTCTAAATGCGTGTGTTTTACCGAAATGCAATGGAGATTTTACGAAGTTCTCGTAATGAGGGGTTTCCCTTTCACCAAAGGGCCATAATCTAAATAATCTAAATTCCAACGTCACCAAATGAAAATTAGCATTATTATAACAATAACCCAGTGGGCACATGACGTTTATACAACGTCGCATCAAGGTCGATGCAACGACATGTTATTGCATCGACGTTGATGCGACGTTGTCTGAATGTTGCGTGCCCGCTGGGAAGAGTCCAGATCAATCCAGCCAGCTGTGCACTCGTATCAAAGCATTTCTTTAACCCACTTTAGTCTAGAGACCCCTAAAAGAGTAATTGGCAAACAGTGCAGACCCAGTCAGGCGCTTCATAATAATGCGGCGTCTGATCAGGGTCTCCACCGTTTGAAAACAGTTTAGCCATTTTTTCTCTTGGAATTTCTAAGTCACGTAGCCTGACATACCTAAAATTGAAGTTTGACTCTTCAGATATATAATGTGGGGGAGTGTATTTAGTCTAGAAAGGTTTAATGTCGCTATAGTATCCAAAGATTGCGTCTCGAAGACACTGCGTTTGCTTTACGCTTCTCATATAATAGTTCCATAGTGGATTCCCTATTTATTGCCAGGCCGAATTGTGAACGTCACTAGTGTGAAAGGACGATTGGCAATACCAAGTGACGTGAGTTATGTAGTCACCAAGTATGCTGGCGAAGGCTTCTCCGATGTTCTTAGACGGGAGATGCACAAATTTGATGTGAAAGTTTCTATAATAGAACCCGGTAGTTTCAATGCTGCTACATCGCTTCTATGTAAACAGAATGTAAGTATGGTTGAACTTCAATGGCTCAAACATCTTTGAGACGATGGAAATTCGTTCTAGACATGAGTAGTTCAAGCCACTGAAGGCTGATCATTGCGCCAGGTCAGGAGGCAAATGGGGATACCGTATTCGACCTAATTACCGCCCATACTCCTATAAGCGCACAGTTAAGTAATTCTGTAGTCTTCAGATTACAGCTTCTGTACTTTTTGTCTACTTCTTTATAAGGCATATGTTGTGGGTACCCATTTGAATTGCATCAGTCGATGCAATTCAAATGAGTACCCACAACATAAGTTTTTACAAAGAAAATCAGAAAAAAAACAACACAAAACATCGCGGATGCACCATTAAATAAGTAATTTACTGATCTCGTTTTACTTTTACTAGGTCGATACATATTTTACTACAAGTTTTCCCAGTTATTTTGAAAACCCTAAGCGCACGGTGCGGTAATTAGGTCGAATACGGTAATTTAGGGATGTCTTCGATTTTCTATAAACTAATGGCATATTGAGTGTACTCATTAGAACCGCCTCAATGGTAAACAAGCCATGGTGTTCGAGCCATTGAAGTTTTACTGCATGTCTGCCTCCAAAATAAATATTGGAGAGTACGTTTTCAACTCATTCACATTCTCGATACTTTAATAGAATATATCCATGTTTATCAAAGATCCTTGTCATATTATGTGGCTAAGTTCACATGAGCTTTTAACGTATGCCAAGAAGACACTGTTTTTATGGTACAGCACTATAAAGTAGATTGCTTTATTTGGTTGCATATATGCTGAAGAAAGACGTGGCTGACGAGTCCAGTGGTGAAAACCTCATTGAACTAATCCAAAGACTTACAGAATTATTGAGATTTTAAGTTTTTGCCCATTTGCGTCTCATTAATCTTTATGAGGAACTTATGATTAATTTTAAAAAAATGTTTTAAAAACTTTCATTTGAAAATGTTCAGGGAATTTATGCAGGGATAAATAAACCTTATAAATTTTCATAACCAGTTTGATCTTTAAATAAACTCTAACTATACAAAGTTAGATTTAAGCAAAATTAATTTAAATTCCATTTTCTGAAGTTATTTTATGAAATTTTTATATAATAATCTTTTGGAATGTAATTTTCAACAATTTATTTATTCTTGGTGAACTTTTTTCCAACACAGTGGTCTGTATCTTGCATTTTTAATATCAAAAAAATGTTTTTAAAATTCAATTAACTCAGGTTTTATCATTTAAAAAATACTAGCTTGAACTATAAAGTCAATAGTAAAGAATGATTACTATTTTTTAATCAAAATTAGCAGTCTGGAATACAATTTGGGGATCTTAATACATTTAAATTTCAAAGTAAAATGTAAAATAAAAAACTAATGAATAGTCATAGAATAGTGTTTTACTAAACTATAAATAGCAACAAGTTACTAGGACTCTGAATGCATGTAACTTTAATCAACTGGATTTTTTAAAAGCGGGTTTAAACATTATCTTCCTCAGTATCTTTAGTTTAAAATAGTTTGAAATAAGGGATGCGCCAACTGTAAATAACATTACGAAAATACGCCTATTCAAATATATTGAAAATTTTACAGCCAAATCAAGGAAAATTTTCAGATAAAAATTCTGATATTTCTGCTCAAAACATAGATTGTATGTATTCATTAGAACCACCTCGGTGATGCGGTTCTAATGAGTACCACGATCTATGTTTTTAGTTAGCAAAATAAGAAAAATAATGTATACTCCTGTAAACTCCAGTTTTACTATAAAACAGAGTGGTTTAAGGGGTCAAAATTATACTAGGCATGTTTTCGTTATGATACATACATACATACATACATACATACATATTGAAATAAGAATATGTAAATAAGAGTTGATATTACATGTTTTGTTTAATTGTTGTTTAATTTATATGCTGAACCCTCGTTACAACAACAGCATTTGTTCCCAAGGATTTTGTTATTAAAATCAATGTGCCGTTGTTGTAAAGAATCCTCAATCAGCAATATGATATGTAAGAAAAGCCTTGATTTATTTTTATCTTTCTCATGTAACATATGTTTGTGATATTTGTTAGACTCGCCTCAGTGAGGCGATTCTAACAAATATCAAAAACATATGTTTCTTGAAGTATTTATTAATTTGATTTAATTTTCAACCGTTTCAGAATTACTATAACACTTGAACGAAAGTTTCGTGCCAGTCAATTGTCATTATAATGAATTTGTCGTTGTATCGAGTATCGGTATAAAGAACGTTGACTGTAGTATGACCAGGTATCAACGCGTTTAGCTCAGTTCGTTACTTAGCTATATGTTTGTGAAACATTTCATTTTGGTTTAAAACATTTTATGAAATAGTTGCCTTCGCTAATCTGGAAGAATATATAGTAGTTGTTTTTCCTAGGTTGTTCCTCTTTTGCCGTCTCTCTTTGTTCGTGCGTCGATGGTTTCATAGGTAACGTTTGTTTTGGTATTGCTTGTTCCTCATCTCACAAGCGGTTCTAGACGAGTACCCGCAATCTATGTTTGGCCAGAAATATGAAAACTATAAGAGTTTTTATCAACTGAAAATTTTCAGTTTTTGGAGGTGAAATTTTCAGTATATTTGAATAGGCTTGTTTTCGTAATGATAATGCATGGTTCCGACTTCTGATAGTAGGTACGTTGTATGCCTAAGGTACGTTGTGTGCGCAACTTGACATACGGTTGTAGATTGCTCCTTTTGAAACTTTGCAGATGTTTCTGTCATTATCCGAAGATGTGCATGTTCTTTGGGTATAATCCTAGCTAAAACATATCTCTCTCGTTCTTTTCGCATTTTAACTAAGTCATTTATTTGTATTCTAGCTCCGATACTAGCAAAATTTATAGGTAGTGCGTAACTTATACGCGCAACTCCTCTCACGCGTTGATGGCAGCCTTTATGAAATTTTACAAATGAGTTTCTTATGGTCTGAAAATGTGCTCTGGCTGTAATAGTAAAATTTACGTTCATTTTTCCCTCATTTTTAACTTAATAATTTTTGTGCTCTATTACACTCATAGTATATTGATACAGGACAAATTGTGCTCTTACAAGTCAAGGCCAATCTTTTTGAAGCTTTACAGATATTTTGTCATAGTCTGAAGATGTGCACGTGCTTTTGGTATAATTCTCTTATTATGTTGTTACTTTCCCCCGATTTTAATTGAAGTCATTTTTCAAAGCGAGGTAGTAGGACCTTGTTTATCTGGTAAATTTTGGAGGACTTTCAAAAGGCCGGGAACATAAATTTTCTGAAGTTGCTTGTTTTTGTAACATTTTGTCGCATTTTGAAATAAGCTTATACGTTTTATTAATTTACTAGTGTGACAATATGGAGCGGGAAGTAAAAGAAGCATGGAAAACAGTACCATCGGATGTACAAGCTGTGTATGGCTGGGACTATGTCAAGGATATAATTGAAGGATGTCGTAAACGAGGTGGTAGTGGCTGCGAATCGTGTATGCCTGTTACAGATGCCATAGTTCATGCACTCATTAACACAAGTCCAAAGTGTAGATATGTTGTCCATGGCGGCAATAAATGGGTTGAAATATGGTCTGTAAGTACAGATAGCTTATCCGCGTCGGGTACATCACGAAAACATGCCTATATAAAGTTGACCCCCTTAAACCCCACTTTTATATAGTAAAACTGGGGTTTACAGGGGTATACATTATTTTTCTTATTTCTGCTAATAAACATAGCTTGTGTGTACTCGTTAGAACCGCCTCACCGAGGCGGTTCTAACGAGTACCTACAATCTATGTTTTGAGCAGAAATGTGAGAAATATCAGAATTTTTTATCTGAAAAGTTTCATTTTTTGGTGGTATAATTTTCAGTATATTTGAATAGGCATATTTTCGTAATGTAAACGGGTACAGTGTACAGTGTATCCTAGCACGTGTGCGAATGACAAATACGCAGATCTGTCTGCGCAGTCTGGTCGGGCTCTTCGCTGCATAGCCTACGTAATATACAAGCGAAGATTACCCAGCAAGATTTCGTATTATTTTACGATATTATATTGGAAAGTGGAATAAATATTGTTTTAAGATTTGCGGCGATATTGACTTTTTACAAGAAACAAATCATTTCGATAATGCAATTCGATGTATGAGGCCAGAAGAAGAGTACCTGCTGCAAGTCGATAAAAGATCACTCCAACTATAGAATGCTTACACAAAAATAGATTTCGACATTTAGCATATAAATTACTCGTCTACAATTTTCATTATTAGATTATCATGGTAAAGTCTGCAACCAGTAACCGAATGAAAAGCTAGCGCCGTATATATTCGGAACGGACTGCAATAGTATTTTTACCCTTATCCTGCTGTTCACGACAACCCCTACCTTTGCACACAGTGTAGATCCAGATTAGATGGTTCTGATCAGGATCTACACTGTTTGTCATTCAATATGTGAATTTGAACGAAAACATATGATGTAATCTGATTGACTGATAGTTAGAAATGGGTGTGGCTAATTAAATTATTCAGCAGGATAAGGGTTAATCGTAACACTGATCAGATGAATGTATAGACAGATCTGGGCCCTCGCTGTCCATATTTGCGCTTAGCCTCTTTAGGGTGACGTGCCAGAATTATTTGACCAATTTATTGCTAGCGTCCCATAAAAGGAACATTAGCAAACGATGTAGGCCTAAACATTATTATACTATTAGGAACATTCGGGTTCCCACAGTGAGTTTCAGTACTTATTTGTGTAGGTTTGCATTAACCCATTTTAGACTGAATATAAACTCTCCCTCCCCCTACACCAGCCCTCACTCACACTGTGTATTGGAAGACTCGACTTTCAATTTTAGGTATGTCAGGCTGTGTGATTCAGATATTTATAGAGAAAAATGACTAAACTATTTGCAAACAGTGCATTCTGCGGCGTCTGATCGGGGTCTGTACTATTTCCTAAATACCCTTTTGGGGTCTCCAGCCTAAAATGGGTTAAACTGACAGTCATACTCATTAGATTGAAACACACAAGCAACACCAACAACTTCAAACAGAATATTTCAACACTTTTCAAATTTTTGGGACTTTGGAAATTTATTCTAGACATGGGTAGTTCGAGCTACTGAGAGTTAATCATGGCGACAGGTCATGAAGTCTTTTTTATCTTTTATATAATAATGGTATGTTGTATGTATTCATTAGAATGAGGCGATTCTAATGAGTACACACAACATACAATTTCATGATGAAATAAGAAAGTTTCCCTAAATATTTGTTTTCTTTGAGCTATGGGAAGAATTTCAATGGGACTCAAAAACGAGTTCTAATGAGCCATGATAAACGAGCTATCGGCGTTCGAGTCACTGAGGTTTTACAGTATTTGCGACTTGTGGGTTCTGACGATAGCGTCATAGTATATAACAATCATATGAAACGTAACCTGAGTAAACGTGCCTTTTGACATGTGCACCCATCGAAAAATCAAATCACATTCTCGCAGCCTGACTCTAAGTCTTCGTTGGCCGCATGAAGAAACTTCGGATATCCAAGCATTTTGGTAGACTGTGCACAGGCTGATCTGAATTTTCGCTGGGCGCACATGTCCGAAGGAACGTTTTAATATTATTATTTTTTTTTTATTTTGACATTGTGGCTCAATATATAATCGGTAAAGTATATATTTTCAATTTGTCAGTCCAATAAGTTATTTAGTGAAAATAACTCATTATTTAGCTTCATTTATATATGCTTGTTTGAGAAAAGAAATTCAAATAACACATGAGTAATGCCATTTTGTATCTAAAAGATTATGACTGAGATCATTATGCATTATGTGTAATTTGCCGTTTAAGAAACATAGCCATCTCCATATTTCATATCTACATGGAACGTTTGATTACTTAAATGTTTTTGTCTTCACTTTTTTGAAGTGCTGTTAAAGTATCTTTATTGTAAATCGGTCATATTAACTAATATGTCTTCTATGTGAATTTTACTGACTGTAAGCTCGGAAGGGCCCATGACTGGATGAATAAACTATTCTGATCTATTCTATTCTGTATCAGGTTCTAGCAGATCTCAACGGCTGTCTTCCGGAGAGCGTCATGGATTGGGTGCTTGCAAAGCTACTTCCAGCACAGAAACTTGCAACAGAAATCAAATCGGAATAATACTGAAAACATGCAAATTATAACATCATATGAACGATCTAAAGTAACAGAGTTTAGAGGAAGTCAAAGCATGGACCAAAGCTCAGTATATACTCACTAATATTCTAACGAAAATGAAACTTTTATTAACTCTGATTAATTAGTATGAAATTAGATCATCGCTTAACAAAAGGTGTTTTACTTTCCATGGAAAATGTACTGATATTTCTTTTATGTCTACCCATAATATATGTTTTCATGGAGAAATAATAACGTGCCCGATAGTGATCTTCACGTGATTGAGGTAGTATAGATAGATAGATAGATAGATAGATACAGTATAACTTCAATGGCTCGAACACGGATGGCTCGTTTACCGTGTATGATTCGAACTCTTTTTTCAGTCCCTACAAAATTCTTCCAATAACTCAAGAAAACAAATATGTAATGATTTTTTTTCTTATTTCATCATGGAATTGTATGTTGTGTGTACTCATTAGAACCGCCTCATCGAGGCGATTCTAAAATACAGTACTCATTAGAATCGCCTCATTGAGGCGATTCAGAATCACATCATCGAGGCAATTCTAATGAGTACACACAATGTACAATAATTGTGTAGAAAATCGAAAATATTTCCCAAAATTACAGCTATTTGCTCCCTGAACTGGGGCCATGATTACCCTCAGTGGCTCGAACTACCCATGTCTCGAGCCATTGAGATTCGACTGTAGATAGATAGATAGATAGATAGATAGATAGATAGATAGATATTCCCTCTTACCTTTGATAATAATTTTCATTTTAATCGATAAGATTACAAGTCAAGTAGTTTATTCGGGCTCAAGCATATACATTGTTATTTCATTTAATAGGCGGTTTGTATAACAGAATACAAAGCCAACAAAGTGACTGTGCACCCAACGAGGACTAGCATCCGCCCAATCTGTCGGAGTCTTCGCTGTCCGCATGAAGAAACATTGGGCCCTTAGCTATCAATGGGACATACAGCGAAGGCGCTGATCAGACTGGGCGGATGCCAAAGCTGATATGAATCTTCGCTGGGCGCACAGTCACTTGGTTGGTTTTGTCATGTTGCGGCTCAAGTTTTATATTCATAGAAGTTTCATCTTAATTAGAATACTCTTGTTTAGAATACTCTTATTTAGAGTACTCTTATGCAGAGTATTTATTTGATACTGTTTGTCAAACAGACTGATACAATACCCATTGACTTTCTAGGCGGTAATTATGTCATAGTTAGACGAAGTCAAAGCATGGACCAAAGCTCAGTATATACTCACTAATATTCTAACGAATGTTTGTTTGTTCTGTTTTCGGGAAAATGGTGTCCTGTGTTGTCTTTATATGTGTCTAAATCTGTAGTCGACGTCTTAGCAGAACTGTATTACGTGATAGTGGCCTTTCCTAGGTGTCTGCATACATTTACGTGATAGTGACATTCCCTAGGTATCTGCATACATTTACGTGATTGTGGCCTTTCCGAGGTATCTGCATACATTTAAGTGATAGTGGCCTTTTCTAGGTATCTGCATACATTTCGTGATTGTTGCCTTTCCTAGTATCTACATACATTTACGTGGTAGTGGCATTTCCTAGGTATCTACATATATTTACGTGATAGTAGCTTTTCCTATGTATCTGCATACATTTACGTGATAGTGGCATTCTAGGTATCTGCATATATTTACGTGACAGTGGCATTTCCTAGGTATCTGCATATATTTACGTAATTGTGGCCTTTCCTAGGTATCTGCATATATTTACGTGATTGTGGCATTTCCTAGGTATCTGCATACATTTGCGTAATAATGACCTTTCCTAGGTATCTGCATACATTTACGTAATTGTGGCCTTTCCTAAGTATCTACATACACTTTTGCATGTTCATGTCTAGCTGTGTCTATATCACTGAATCCGATGAAATGGTCAGAATATTAACACAGTTTTGTTTGATGCCAGTTGTTTTGCTTTGCTGTTGTAATAGCCGATCATTATTATATTACTTACTAACATGTTATATGTTATTTGTACGAGACAAAAAAGCAATAAAACTTTTGTTAATCTCTTTCACCTGCACTACTCTGTGTATAAATAGCGAGTTTGTAAGGCTTAGCAACTATTGCTTATATTGAATCTGTTCATGAATAGTAATTTTAACTAATTAATGCCGAGTGGACTCTTTGGACTGGTCCAGAAAGGGTATCTGGATAATTTTTAGCTCGCCTTCTTCCCAAGGGGAGCTTATAGGAAGGCAGATGATCCGTCGTCCGTCCGTCAGCACCTTTACCAGTTATATCTCCAGAGTCTGCAGGTTGAACTCAATCATTTCTCTGATGGGACATCGATGACATAAGCTTTTTGTAGAAGACCTTGGTTGTTATGGCAACCACAAGGTCCTATAGACTTACAAGTGGAAAATGTTTGTCTTCATCATAGTTCCTTTCGTTTTGATCGAATGTTTCTGAAACTTGCAGACAAGATGGACATGGATGGAATCTAGGATGAGTTCGAAAACTGACCAGATCGGATAATTGATCTTAGAGTTACGTTCCCTCTTGATTGCTGAAAAGCCTCTGTTTGACATTGTCACCACCATAACTCATCCATTTTTGATCGAATCTTCCTGAAACTTACAGATAAGGTGGGCATGGATGGAATCTTGGATAAGTTTGAAACCTGACCAGATAAGATATTTGTCTCAGTTGCGTGCCCTTGACTCTTGAAAAAGCCTATAAAATGACTTTATCCTTAGCATACCTCATTAATGTTGATCCGATCATCCTGAAACTTGCAGGTAAGGTAGACATGGATGAAGTCTCGGATGAATTGTCCAAATCAGATTATTTATTTTAGAGTTACGTCCGCTTGGTTGCTGAAAACATTTATTTTCGACTTTATCATCAGCATAACTCCTTCAGTTTTGAGTAGATCTTCCTCAAGCTTACGAGTACATATAAGATCGGGCTGAAACTGGGTGGACAGTTAGACAGTTAATCCATTAGTGGACAGTTAGACCATGAGGTGATACAACGCCAATTGTTTTGAAATCAAAGTACACCAAATTTTAATAGAGTTATCTCTACTTATTAAAGATTTTTCAGACATGACTTCGTTTCCAGATAACTTTTGTCCAGTTTCGTGGTTACAGTAAACCAAATTTTGGTAGTCATTACTCGTTAAAGGGTGTTCAGATATAACTTAATTTTTGGCGAACTCCTCCTACAGTTTTCATCGGATCGGGTTGAAGCTTGGTAGACAGTGAGACCACGAGGTGGTCATTAGCACCTCATCATCATCGACCTTGCCATCAGCATAACTCTTTTAGTTTTGATCAGCTATTCCTTTACCTTACATATAAGATCGGGTTGAAACTGAGGTAACAGTTAGACAGTTAAACCATTGGTGGTCAGTTAGACCATGAGGCACTACAGTGCATATTATTTCGAGGTTACAGTACACCAAATTTTGATAGGATTTTACAGATATATACAGCATATATTTTACAGATTTTCAGACATGGCTTGGGTTTCCGGATAACACTTTCTATAGTTTTCATTGAATTAGGTCGAAGAAACTTGGTGGATAATTAGACTGTGAAGTGCATATTCTTTCGAGCGCATATTCTTTCGAGGTTACAGTGGACCAAATTTTATTAGAGTAATTTCTCTTTAAAGATTGTTCAGATACGACGGTATTTCCGGCTTACTCATACATTTTTTCATCGGACTATTTCGGGCTTACAGTACACCAAATGTTGATAGAGTTATTACTCTTTGAAGATAGTTCACACACAACTTCGTTTCCGGCCAACTTCTTCTACGGCTTTCATTTATCAATCTTAAACTTTTTGGACAGTAAGACTATGATATGGAGCAGCGTGTATTCTTTTGAGGTAACAGTACACCAACATAACCCTTTAACGATTTTAAAAAGGTTTGAGAACCTACTTAATCTGATACATAGTTATGTCCCTTGATTACTAAATACGCCTATGATTAACCTTGTGGGCTGCATAGCTCCATTGGTTTTAACTGAATCTTTCTTAAACTTGTAGATGAGGGGGGTGGGGGCATGGCTATATTAAGACTTATATCCTCCAGATTAATGAATTTTATATACATTGATAGACCTTGACCTTTCCAGCACATGTGAGCGTTAATGACTACCATGGTCCACTTGTTTGTTTCACCATATTTTAGAAGCATTCCTGTATTTAATGCAAACAGTGTACACTCCTTATCAGACGCCGCTCTCTGCAGCGTCTAATCTGGGGCTACATTGTTTTCTAATATCCCTTTAAGGGGCGCTAGGCTTAAATTGGTTAATGTAACACATTTCACGCCTGTTACTTACCCATGGTTGGGTCATATTCTATTTTCAAGTAACTCCAAATGACTTCTGTTATCATAACGGACCAGACAATATAAACTATACTAAAGTGTAGCAGATGGATACTTTTACATCTCTTTAAACCAGGCCTCGAGATTATAAGACTTTTTTCATGCTCAACTCAGCTGAGCATGAAATTTGTTTTTCTAATAAATCTCAAATAACTAACATTTGCAAATTCCTTCTTGCTAAACACAGCTGAGCATGAAATTTTCTCTGCTAATAAATATGAAAATGCCAACTATTGTTGGCAGTTTCATATTTATTAGCAGGGAAAATTTCATGCTCAGCTGAGTTGAGCATGAAAAAAGTTTTATAACCTCCAGACCACCTGTAATGAAGTTTTTTGGAAAGGAATTCTTTGGAGAAAATAAGACTTTATTCACGAGTCTATTCATGAGTGATGATAATGATAAACTGCAAAATCACAGGTGTTCAAAACAGCCTCTCAAGTGGAACTCTATTTTTCACAAGTAATATTGGAGCCTTATAGCCCCAAAGGACAAGAACATTTAATAATATCAGAATTGTATCAAAGTACTGGGCGGCGTTTCATGGTCTCCACCCAAGCATTCAAAGACATCTGCTACGAACTTTTGAAAACACAAATCAAAACAATAGATAGAAAATACAGTCAATTTACCCAATTTATACCGACACTCGATACAGCGACAAAAATCGTTGTAATGATAATTTGATTTGCATGAAACCTTCAATCAAGAGGTGAGAGTTAATCAGAAATTATGCAAGAACATTGTATTTAATACTCCAAAAAATATATGTTTTTGATATTTGCTAGAATCACACATATCTGAAGAAGCCAACTGATCTGGATCGGCACTGTTTGTCATTAAATATGTGAATTTCTATCAAAAATCCGGTTCAAGTAATCTGATTGGCTGGAAATTAAAAGTGGGTGTGGCATCTTAATTTATTCAGCATGGCAAGGGTTAACTGGTTTATTTTGGTAGTTACATGTTTAAAACAAGGAATAATAATAAGTACGTTTGAGTGACCTTGAGGGATTAATATTGTGGCGGATCCAGGATTCTTTAATAGGGATTCAGAATATCTGAAGGGGTTCGATTTGATCAAACTACTGGACCTATTCGTAGTGTTTGGACAGAAAGATCTAAGCAAACAGTGTAGATCAAAATCAGACGCCACAAAACGTGACGTCTGATCAGGCTGTACGCTGTTAGCCACTCATCCAGCAATTTAGACACATTCACCGGTAGTGACATGGACTTGTGAATCTTATCAGAAGGTAAAGACACAGTCGGTAAAGTGTTAAGTATGCGAGTATTCTGGGTAAATACAGTATCCGAAATCCGTCTTGCAAATTTCCCATGAAAAATGAAATTTTAGTCTAGGAAGGGTTCGACTGAAAACCCCCAACCCAAAACTTTCTGGATCTGCTCATGTAATAAAATTAGATATAATGTTCCCGGATAACGGGTCGGAATACATTATCACCGGATAAGGGATCGGAATTCATTAATGACTCTAATTAATTTTATACTTGCTATGGGCAAATCGAGCAGACGACAAACTGATGATATTTTTTTCTAGAAAATCGGATCTGACACTTTGCTAATTGTCTCCAAAGGGGACAATTTGCATGAAGTGTCAAATCTTATTTCTTGGAAAATAAGAAAAAAAAAATCAAAATGTCATGTGCTGAAATTTTTAGCCAGCATGCAAAATGTCAACTCTTTCACTGCCATAGGCGATAATAACAGGCTTTTGCAAACAGCGTAGATCCTGGTAAGATAGCTCACAATGAGCCATCTCATCAGGATCTATACTGTTTGACATTCAGTCTTTCGACTTACATATTAACTTCTTTCCAACCGATAGTTTATTTAACAAAAAGCAGGCGACAAATGTAGTCTTAAATTTGGCACCGAAAGAATTAATATAATCTCTTACATTAAGGGCCGGCCTCGGTGGCTCAGTTGGATGCGCCGTCCGACTGGAGACCAGGAGGTCGCGGGTTCAACCCCCGCCGAGGTCGGCAACATTCTTTCGTGGAGATTGATCATGAAATATTTTCTACGGTCATTCTCTCCCTTCCGCTGATTCAAGAAGGGCAGTTGTCAGTTTCTGGCGAAAAATGTGCACGATACTGGTTAACCGCTTAGAGGACTAAGCCTGCCCAGTAAACGTGTGGTTAGGTAAACTGACCGCGCTCGACATGACCCCAATGGGTTGACTGGGCCGTAAAACCTCAACACAAACAAACTTACATTAAGGAGATAAATATAGATGTGAAATTTCACGCGAGCAGGACCAGTTTAACTCTTTCACTGCCACAGGCGATAATAATAGGCTTTTGCAAACAGCATAGATCCAGATGAGACGGCTCATTAAGCCGTCTCATCTGGATCTACGCTGTTTGACATTCAGTCTTTCAACTTTACATATAAACGTCTTTCCTTTACAGAAAAGCAGACGACAAATGTAGTTTAAAATTTGGCACCGAAAGGAGTTAATATAATCTCTAAAATTAGGGCGATAACTATAAGGGTGAGAATTCACGCGAGTAAGACTAGTTTCAGCAATTTCTCCCCTTCATCTTTGCTCACCAAAGTGTTTCTGCTGATTTTCCAAAGCGGTTCATCTGTTGCAGTTATGCTTTGTGCGTACGTCGGTCACTGTGTAGTTTTGTCAATGTTTGTTTGTAATCGTTTGTTCTTCCGGTACCTTAAGAAGGCTGTGCTAAGTGATTGTGACCTTTCCTGGGTATTTTTATGTATATTTTTTTATAATTCTTTTTACATTTTTAGATATATAGGCTAATAAATTGTTTAACTTTTGTAGTGTCTTAACATTTCTTTCTCCAAGATTTATTATCATGATTACCTTTCAGTGATCACTGCCTTAAGCTTACCCTGAACAGGTATTAGATTTCACAAAAAGCGTAGTCTACGCTAAGCTTTTGTAGACCGAGCGTTTGTGAAAGCTAATACTTATTTATAAATAACGTCGAGAGGTCTACGACATTGGGCCAATGTATAACCTTTCAGAAAGTGCTTCCGGAATTGCGGCAAACTCGATTATTCTCATGGGTGTAGACAACTATGTAGGACATTTGCTTGCAATAATTTCGATGTGACGTCTTCTGGGAGTTTGTAGGACAAAATGTGAATTGTTTTATACCCGTCCATTATCCTTTAACATTTTTGAAACATCTACTCGGCGGACTAATAAAATTTTATAGATAAATAGGGAACAAAATGTACTGTTTGAGCTGTTTTTATATTATCAGTTTCAAACAGTTGATGAGTATAGTGCTTTTTACTCTTCTTTTGTCCATTCCTTCAGTCTTTATATTATTTTGATATATCTCATAAGAATGTAAACGTAGGCTGTGGCCTTGAAGTTTGATATATGTATGGGTATCTGATATAAAAACATTAGGCACGCCTTCTTCGGGTTTCTATGTTTCAGGGAGCTGTTTAGGAAATTAAAAGCGTTTTTTTTTTCTCATCGAGTGGAGTTGTTCCATGCTTAGCATGCTGGGTAAAACGTTCAGCAGACGACATTTTGAAATGCAATGTATGTTTCTATTTTTCCCAACCAAAATAGGCTTTGATATTTCATGCAACCTTTCAGGTAAAAATTTGCATGGAATCTTAAAGCCTATTTTCAGAGAAAAATAAGAAAATTACCTTCAATTTGTCGTCTGCTAAATTTTCCCATAGAGTGCTAAAGATTAATGGCACATATTTTTTTTTATCTACGCCCATGGCAATCTTAGATGTCGTCATTGCTCCGAAAGTACTTTATGAAAAGGTCATGGATTGGTCCAATGCTATTTTCCATGGACTGCTCAACGTTAATGTTAACCAAGTATTAGCTTTAACAAAAGGATTGCTCTACGCTTAGCACATATTGTGTGCTAAGCGTAGTCCAAGCTTTTTGTGAAAGCTTATACTTGTAGCAACGTCCTTTTGTTTAAGGACGGTACCGTATTTTACCGTACGTATTCGGATAGAAGACCTGGGCAAACAGTGTAGACCCAGATAAGACGCCGCAAAACGCGGCGTCTGTCTATATAAACACTGTTTGCCACCCATTCAACGGTTTTTAGATATATCAACAGGTGTATATCAAATTTTCAAAGTGTTGGACAAGTATGGTAAGAAGTTACGTTATCATGAGTTCACGGTCATCTATGGTGGATTATGGGAAGACCAACCAACACTTTACACAAACGAAATGCAAAGACCGACGCCAGTTTGGCATGCGCACAGGCTGGCCTGGGTATTTCCTGTTCCCTGTGTGACTTACAGAAGGAAGTCTAAATATTTACAAAATAACTGTGAACGCCGTTGTCGGACTGCATGTATGAAAAAAAAGGCCAAGTCTAATTTTCTCTGAAATAATAATACTTAATTAGATTGTCATATGCAACAAGTTTACTTAAGGGTTAAAAGGGCAAGAGAAAAGGTCTTCCTTTGCTTAGGTGTAAGATAATGTGGAGAGTAGTGGAGAGAAGCTTAAACAACAGTGGTGGTCAAAAGTGACCACAGGTTTACACACACACTCTGGTAAGTACAGATTTTCTTTTAATTTATACATGTATTTGTAAAAAAAAAATATTAATAATAATAAAGAAATAATATACCTGGCTCACTACTACATGCATGTAGAGTGTGATCACTGACAGGATCGGTGCATTGTATATGTTTCGAACGCCAAAAAGTGCGATTCTGATCTGATCAAGATTTTGTATGTGTTTCTTACCTAAAGAAATGTGACCCTGACCGGATCCGTTCGTTGTGTCTGTCTGACGTCAAGGGTAATTCTGACCTGATCAAAGTTTTGTATGTGTTTCTTAAGAAAAGCGTGACCCTGATATGATCGGTGCGTTGTATCTGTGCCTGACGCCAAGTGTGATTCTGACCTGATCAAGGTGTTATATGTGTTTCTTACGTAAAGAAGTGTGGCGTCTCCAGATCGGCGAATGGAGTGTATTTTTTGGCGACCACTAGTGTCACCCTGATTGCACCAAGGTGTTGTGTGTGTTTCTGACGGCAGTAAGTTTGACACTGACCGGATTGGGGAATGGTGTGTATTTCTGACGCACAGTAATGTGACCCTGACCGGGTCAGTGAGTGGCATGTGCCAGTGAAGCCAAGCGGTGGGACTGATAAGCAGTATAGGTTTGTGATGCCAAGTATGGTGGCAATGACACATTCAGTGAGCAGTCTGTGTTGACTGACCATTACTTACAGAAAAGAAACAGAATTAACCAGAAAGCTGATAACAGAATTAAAGGCTGCGCAAATAATCTTCTAAAGAGACGATTTGCAGGAAACGTCGAACCTTAAGGTGAACAGAACCAACTTGGGAGATTTTCTACCATTTTTACAAAGGACACAACTTTTAATACTCCTGTTTGCTTCCCCAGACACCAAGATCGATCTGAAAAGGATCTAGTCTTAAAGGAAAGCATTTGTTTTCTCTAGTCTAAAAGGAGATAATTAGCTCCAAAGGTGAGCCAGCTCTTTCCTTTTAGATTACAGCCCTTTTCAGAAGGGAGACAAAATAATTTTGACAGAGTTGCCTTCGATTTCCTTCACATTAGGAAGAAATGATCAAAACATATGCACACATGCCGTAATTAACCTAAAGTTTTACACAAATACGCTTGCACAACCAATGAAAACCCTCATCAAACGCCGCAAAATTGCGGCGTCTGATGAGGGTCTTTACTGCTTGCCAGTCCTCAAGCAGTTTTTAGACAAACAAACAGGGATTCAGATATGGTAAAGTATGGTTAAGGATTTAAACTGTCCTAATAATTAATGTAAAAATATGGTACTTCAATTGAAGTTTGTTTACAATCGTTCCTCAAACCGACCTTTGATTTAAGGATCGAGATATACAAAGTCCATTTACCGCTTACTCATGAAAGCGGATTTTTCCACGATGCAGTTAATACGTACAGTGAAACCTGTGTAAGAGAGCCACCTCTAAGACGGACTTTAAACAGTGAGGGTTGATGTGGAAAGGTGGCTGTCTTATAAAGGTACACGTCATCTTATAAAGATACATGTCATGTAATTTTGCTAGCAAAATTACATGACATGTATCTTTATAAGACAGCCACCTTTCCACATAAGTCTGTCTCAAAGGTGGCTTTCTTGCACAGGTTTCACTGTACAGTTCGATATCGTCTCCTTTACGAGTATAAACATAAAACTATTATTTTTAATTGACTTTAAATATTTTATTTCATACCTTAAAATTTCAGACCTTAAGTAAAGGTAGACCTTAACTCTTAGGAATGATTGTAAACTTGGGTTCAGGTGATCACCAATACATGTGTTTAGAAGTGACCAAACTACCCTAATTTCCCGGGATGCAGGTTTACAATCATTCCTCAGAGTTAAGGTCTACCTTAACTTTAGGTCCGAAAACTTAAGATATGGAATAAGATATTTTAAGTCAATTAGAATGAATAGTGTTACGTAAGTTTAGTTGACGATATTAAACTCTACTTTTTTATTTCATCGTCGAAATTCTGCGTTTATACCAAAGCGCAAAATACGTTTTGCAAACCTCGATTCACAAAGTTAAGGTCGACCTTAACTTGAGGGACGATTGTAAATATGGGCCTAGGTATTCCTCAAGGTACGTTTAAAGGTTTTATACGCTAATAAGCAAAACACCACCACCAACAACAACACCACCGCCACCGCCACCACCACCAACAGCAGCAGCAACAGTAACAATAACAACAATAATAAACCGGTAAGACATATTTGCTATACCAACAGAAACATCGCTTGACATTTAAGTCTTTGCATTATCTAATCAAATCAGTCGCAACGTGAGAAAACGTACCTTCTGAAATGTGCGCCCAACGAAGACTCAAATTAGCCTGCGCATCCACGCAGTATGATTAAAGTCTTCATTGCCCGCAAGAAGAAACTTTGCGTCCTTGGCTATCCAAAATGTGCCCAGGGAAGATTCTGATCAGACTGCGCGAAAGCGCAGGCTGATCTGAATCTTCGCTGGGCGCACATTTCTGAATGTACGTTTTCTGACGTTGCTGCTCAAAGATAGCTTACCGTAATTACTATCACATTATTGCTTGCTGAGTAAGACAAAAATAAAAAAAACATTAGGAAGACGCCAGTTAGCAAATACTTTATTTTTGCCATTCTTTGTGCTAATTCAGCAGCCGACATACTTATGATTATTTTTTATTATTTTTCCAGAAAATAGGCCTTGGCATTCCATGGAAATTGTCTCCATAGGAGACAATTTGCATGGAATGCCAAAGCCTCTTTTCTGAGAAAAATAAGAAAAAAAATAAAAATGCCGTCTGCTGAAAATGTTTACCCAGCATGCTAAGCATTAACCTTAAAAGCGCTGAATAAAATTGTAAAAAATTAAAAAATATATACATTTTTCAGAGAAAATAAGACTTTGCATTTCATGTGAATCATCTGCTGTAAAAAGACGATTCACGTGAATTGTTAAGCCTTATTTTCTCTGAAACAAAATATTAAAATGTCGTCTGCTGCAGTTTTGATTCGCGCTTTAAGGGTTAATTAGGTTTTTTGAGTAATACCTGGTTATTTTCCCATAGGTAATTGTTTTTCAAGAGCTGAGCTGTCTAGATTTTCTTTTACTGCTCAAAGATCTTCAAAACACAGCTGTGTTTTATAGTTTTCTATATTCTCTGAAGCTTGGTAAAAATGCTAAACTACATATAGAAATGCTGGATATCTTTTCAAATTATTATTATTTCTGTTATTGCCGGGCGATAGGAAAACGTGTCCGGGCATATGCGGACAGCAAAGGCCCAGATCAGCCTGTGCACCGCGCAGTGTAATCAGGGCCTTCGCAGTCCGCTAACAAAGTCATTTGATACTACAGAATATATGAATGGAGAGCAAAGGCCCGGATAATTATTTGCGCATGTGCAGGATGATCTGAATCCGCGCATTTTGCGCGTGCTCGAAGGCACTTTCCGCTTGACGCAGCCCAATTTTTATCTCTAGCCATCAAAATGATGTCAGCGCAGGACGGAATTACCGCAGCGTTTGCAATCTTAAACCTGTTCCTTCTATACTACATACTGGTAGAGATCTACATACATCTGATTCTCATGTTAGTGATATATCTTGGATATAAATACATACAGATGATTGTTGAAGAAAATATTGACTTAAAGGAGAAGAGCGTTCTTATTACTGGCTGCGACACAGGTACGTACATTTCAGCCGCAGCGTGAGCAAACGTACCCCTTGATAGGTGCGCCCAGCGACGACTCCGATCAGCCTGCGCATCTGCGCAGTCCGATCAGAATTTTCGTTGTCAGCATGAAGACACTTCGCATTTTTGGCTATCACAAATGCGCCAAGTGAGGATTTTGATCAGACTGCGCGAATGCGCAGGCTGATCTGAATCTTCGTTGGGCGCACATGTCCGAAGCTCTGATCAGGGTTTTCATTCTCGGCTTGAAGAAACTTCGCATTCTTGGCCACCTGAATCCTCACTGGGCTCACGTCTGAAGGTACGTTTCCTGGCGTTACGACTCCTTTATTCAAATAATCGGAGCAAATATGAAAAAACAAGGCCCAGGCGATCTGGGCAGTCAGGACACGGTCTTTGTTGTTCATTGCATATTTTATCAGTTCACTGCATATTTCACCAGTACCTGTTTGGCGGACAACGAAGGTCCTGCTTAGTCTGCGCAGATGCACCGGTTGTTCTTGCCCGACACTGTTCATGTATGCCCCGAAGAAACCCTTTTATCATTGCTCAGTTCAAGGGAGCAAAACAAGGAAACTGGAAGCGCCGGCTCTGACTAAACTTCTGACCTTGTTCTACAGTGTTGCCATCTAGGCATTTCCTACAAGACTGGATGTGCGCTCAGCGAAAACTCAGATCAGCCTGCGCATTCGCGCAGGCTGATCAGAGTCTTCGCTGTACGCCTGAAGACGCTATGGATCATTGGCTACCCACAGAGTGCGTTGCAAAGACACTGATCAGATTGAGCGGACGCGAAGGCTGATTATAGTCTTGACTGGGCGCACATGTAATCTTGTAGGAAATGCTGTGCTCGGCTAAATTATTTAACAACGAAGCTTCATACGTTCATTACGCATTCCGCATCATATATACAGTTTAAGGTTAAGCACTCTGTAGACTATATCATCAGGCACTCAGTGATATTTTTCTTACTTTTTTTTTACTGAAAATAAGGCTTGATATTTCAGTTCCGAAGGAGGAAATTTAAAAAAAGTGACAAATCTAAATCTGTGAAAAAAAAAAAAAAATAAAAAAAATAAAAATTATAATGTTCTCTCCTGTAACGAGTATTTATAGTCAGCAGGTTAAAGCTTAAGCTGTTAACTTTGGAATCTATTTAATGTACTGGCACAAAGTTAGGCTCCGCCCTTTTCCGTGGTGAAGTAAATAAAACTTATACTCTTTCTAAAGTTTTTTACAGACATAAGGACAAACAGTTTTTTTATTCATAATTAAACTCCAATTTCTCCATTTTTTTTAAATAAAAAAACAAACAAAAAAAAAACCATCTGAATCATACGTACGTGCGTGCGTGTGTGTGTGTGTGTGTGTGTGTGTGTGTGTACGAGTCTGTGTCTGTGCTGGAACGACGGTTGACGTTCATAAATAATTTTTAGTAGTTTGAAATGAGCCACCTCATGCCAAGACCAACAAAATGGCATGTGCGCCCAGCGAAGACTCAGATTAGTCTGGGCATCCGCCCAGTCTGACCAGAGTCTTCGCTGTTCACATGAGGAAAGCTTGGATCCTTAGCTACCTACTGAGCACACAGCGTGGACTGATCAGACTTGGCGGATGCTCAGGCTGATCTGTATCTTTGTTTGGCGCGTATGCCTATATTGTAGGTTTTGTCATAAGGTGGCTTAATAACATAAATACGGTGATACCTAGGAAAGGTCACAATTACGGAACACAGCCCCCCTCCCCACCCCCTCAAAGCACTGAATAAGATTAGAGTGACACTCTATCCGGCACACAACGTTGTGACAACATCGCATTAACGTCGATGCAACGTCATGACGTTGCATCGACGCTAATGCGATGTTGTATAAACGTCATGTGCCCGACGGGACAAAACCACAGAAAGCACGCCAACGAAAACAGGAAGAAGAGGGATTGCAGCAGAACGTTGCCATGGATGCAAAGTTTCTTCATGCGGATAACGATGATGAAGCTGATCAGACTGCGTGGATGCGCAAGCTGATTTGAGTCTTCGCTGGTGTACATGTTAGAAGGTACGTTTTCTCACCTCGCGGCTAATTTATTCAAAGATTTGCTAACTCCGATCTTTCAACCGATTCTGCTACTCAGACAGACCGTGTTGCTACAGTCCAGTCACGGATTGCACTATTGAAATTAATTCAAATCTACACAAAATCAAACTGAACAAATAACCTTGCCAATCTATAGAATACAAGCGGGATATGAAATATTTTATACTCTTTATTTTTAGGTTTCGGCCACGACCTGGCATTGAAGCTAGAGACCCTGGGATGTACAGTGTATGCGGGATGTTTACTGCCCAAGGGGGATGGAGCTAAGAAACTAAATGCAAAAAATAGCGACCGTATGCACGTGCTCCATCTTGACGTCACAAATGACAACCATGTATCTGAGGCGGTGCAGTATGTTAAAAAGCACAGCAGAAATCAAGGTAGGTATGGTAGCATGAGTAGTACTTGCAATATTACATATGGGAGCTTTGGCGAAAACAAGGTCCCGAGGTATAAACTTTTTTTCGTGCTCAACTCAGCTGAGCATGAAATTGTCCTGCTAATAAATCTCAAATTATTAACAATAGCAAAGCTTTCTTGCTAAACATAGCTGAGCATGAACATTTTCTGCTAATAAATATGAAAATGCCAACTTGTTGGCATTTTCATATTTATTAGCAAAGAAAATTTCATGCTCAGCCGAGTAACCTCGTGGCCTGTTCTAATCGTTAACCATGATCAAAAGGTATTGAATGTACTAGCTGAACCGTAACTAAAATGTTGGCAAAACAAAAAGAAGCGACTGAAAAGAAAGAGGACACATTATGAAAACACGCCTATTCAAATATTTTGAAAATTTCACCACCAAAAACTGAAAGTTTTCAGATAAAAAAATCTGATATTTTTCATATTTCTGTTCAAAACATAGATTGTGGGTACTCGTTAGAACCGCCTGGCCGAGGAGGTTCTAACGAGTACCCACAATCTATGTTTTGAGCAGAAATAAGAAAAATAATGTATACCCCTGTAAACCCCAGTTTTGCTATATACAAGTGGGGTTTAAAGGGGGTCAAAGTTATATAGATATGTTTTCGTGACGGAAGTTAATCTTGCATTTGATACATGATCTTGACTTGTTCTATAATCCTATAAAACATTATCAAAATAATCCAAACGGTTAAATTACAGTCCGAACAAAAACAAATGTGGCGCCGCCATTCTGCAGTTTTCCGTTGAACAACCATTACAATGCTTGTTAAAGGCGTATTTCAAATATTACTTACTTATGGTGAAAATTAAATTAAAATTAAAACATCAGGACTCGTTTGTAGTTTTTTAAATGTTGAAAGAATAAAGTATATTAGTTTACTTAGTGCGTTTTATCATTAGTAGTTGATAGTATATTTGAGCTTTCAAGTGTAACCGTCCACCTTACTTGTAACTTTTAGTAATTTATTACTGGCCGTTCCGATTGATTGTGTAACGTTTAACGACACGTCAAACCTTGTGGGTCATTTTGTGTCGTCTCCCAGAGAAAGGGAGAAAAGAGATAGAAGAGGTAGTAGAGGAGATGAAAGAGATGAACAGGAAAGAAAGAGGAACAGGAATGAAAGTGAAGAAACAGAAGAAATAAAAAAAAAAACATTCCCCCTCTACCCCTACCTGCTACAAGGATGGCAAGTAAAAGATCAAACAGATCGAAAATAGGTTTAAATGAGTTTTGTGTTAAAAGACACATATGCTATTAACGGAATTTGTGAACACTTACTCATTCTCATTTGAAGAAAATTGTATTTCTGTTTTATTCTATGCACCGTTCGTTCACTAAGTATTCGGACGGACAGGTCTGAGCAAACAGTGTTGACTCAGATCAGACCTCGCAGAACGCGGTGTCTGATCAAAGTCTACACTGTTTGCAACTCATCCAGTCATATATTACACATCTACAAGTAGTGAAATGACTTTAAGGAGAAGAATGATGGTAAGTAAATGTCTCCGTCCGATTTCTTAGGGCGAATACGGTATATTGCCGTATTCAGCTCTCGTACTCTTCTGTAGGATTATGGGGTGTTGTGAACAACGCCGGCATAGAACGAGGGCTTGACATAGAACTTGTTCCCGTGGAACAGATGAAAAGAATAGCTGAGGTGAACTTTTATGGAATGGTTAGAGTAACAAAAGCCTTTATTCCAATGGTTAGACAAACTAAAGGTATTATACACGTTTACCCGTAGGAAATGCAGGTCCATAACAAAACCGTTGCAATATTTATATTTCCTATTGGGAGCTGAGAGAAAACATCTTAAGGTTCCATAATTCAGATGGTGGACTGTAAGACAACGTTAAAACATTTTGATGACAATCAATGGTATTAGTGCGGAGATAATCGTCAGTAAGAATATTAGGTTCACGTCTAGGATAACAATACACACATTGTTTTTAACCACCTTTCAGACCAGTATTTATAATTTTAATATTCAACTCCATGTTATAGCTGATGCAAAGGGAATTGTGTACCGTCAAAGTGTTAAACGGAATCAGAATATCCCGAATGATTCAGATGGTTTATGGCAATGGTATCTATTTCTGAGTACAGTAACTAAGCCCTTTCATTCCTGCAGACCAACACGGATACTTTTGCAAACGGTGTAAATCCAGGTGGGAAAGCTCGCAACGAGTCGTCTCATCACGATCTTCACTGTTTGTCATTCTGTTTGTGATTTTACACTGAAACCCCGTTTTGAGGTAGCAGAAGTGTCCAAATTCAAGGATGGAGGAGTCCATTTAAGAAACTCAGGGGTGAAAGGGTTAACAACACAATATTTTATGGCAAATAAACGGAACCAAGAAAACAAAAATTCCGTGTATGCGGGATAGATGTTATGCAAGGCTGTGTCTTGTGTGAAAATATTTTCTTTTCCTCCGAGTTTGGATTTTTGGTGGCATATTTTGGACGAAATATGTAATCTTAACATAGAGCACATTTATTACATAATCCTTCCTTATGGCATAATTTACGCCATATAAATATTTTGCTGTGAGGCGTCTATTTCCGTGTTTTAAATACTCGATCATATAAAGCACAAAAGAACCAAGAATGTACATGTCGGCCTACCTCTATTTTACTACATGTTCACGACTACAGTAAACACATACCGGTAGCACAAATTCATCTTGGTAATAAAGGAAGTATGACAATAAGAATAAGGAACGGTTTTTAGATTTGAGTAGTTTTGATCCCTTAATATTTTTAAAAGTTCGATGTTTGGTCTGTATGAACCTGCTCTCACGAGAGCTCTTACTGAATGCAATAGGGTTGTTATGAAATGTACGGTAGGTATTTTCATTACTATCCTTTCGGCATCATTTGGAAAGACTTGTTTTGCTGGCGTTTTATTTTAAATGAAAATGCATGTATTTTGTTCTGAGTGACTATATCTTATTAGAGACCATTTGTCTTTTTTGTTTCTTTGCTTTGTTCCCAAGTAGTTACCTAAAATATAATTTATGACCAAAACTTGGTCTGACCTATGCATTTTCTATAGTGTAAAGTGTGTTTTCGGGCTTTTTATCTTAGGCAATATGTTTTTTTCACTGATTTTTAATTATCAATTCTTCACCACAATATATGGACAATTTCAGAAAAATTGAATAAATGGAACTTGATTAAAACCTGTCTCCAAGCTACCTGCCCTACCGATTTCTGCATAATTTGCAGCCATTTTACTCCGGGAAAAAGTGAAAATATTTGATTTTTGTTAAAAACCAATGACTTAAACAAAACTTTTAACTTTTTGTTCATAGGCATGCTAAACGTTTGCAAACTTTATTTCTTCTATGTAAAACGCCAAGCAACTAAAAAAAAAAAAAACAAACAAAAAAAAAAAAAAAAAAAACAACAAAAAACAAAAAAAAAAAAAAAAAAAAAAAAAAAAAAACACAAAAAAAACACACAAAAAAAAAAAACAAAACAAAAAAAAAAAAAAAAAAAACAAAAACAAAAAACAAAACAAAAAAAACAAACAAACAAAACACAAAAACGATTTTTTGAAAGAAAATTTTTGTTGAAAGCACAGTAGTTCGTAAAGCATGGTTTGGTCGTGTTTTGGTTAAATAATGAATTATCTTCTCTTTGCCAGGCAGAATTGTGAACGTCACTAGTGTAAAAGGGCGACTGGCATTACCAAGGAACGTGAGTTACGTCGTTACCAACTATGCTGGAGAAGCATTCTCCGATATTCTTAGAAGGGAGATGCAAAGGTTTGATGTGAAAGTGTCCATAATAGAACCAGGCAACTTTGGTGGCGCCACGGCAATTCTAAATAAACAAGATGTACGTATGTACATTTACGATATATCATTTTCTTTGTCGTCTAAATTATATTGGTTTATGTAGGCATAGCTCTAGATATGAGAGGGTATTGACATAATATGTTTTTTTACTTATCAATGAAACATATGTTGTGGGTACTCCTTAGAAGCACCTCGATGAGGCGCTTCTAATGGGTTCCCACAACAAACGTTTTTTATGAAGTAATAAAAAATATCAGCACTTTTCCGTTGAAAAAATGGCCTTATATGGAGCCTTTATTTTAAATGCAAGATTACTACAAAGATATTTTGAATTTTAAATCTACACTGTCTAAGTGATCCGTCAGCTTTAAAGTATTTAGGAACTGATCTGAAGCTTAAAAGTGTATTTGCGGTAGGAAGTTTTCACAACATAATACGAAACATTTATATGAAAATATAGCAACTTAAAAACATGTGAAATAATTATCATTTAAGATTAAATACAGTTTACAGTTGCCTTTATGGATCCCTTCTATCTGATACCATTTGTGTTAAGGAAATCATTCAACACGTTATTCAAACCGTAGAAAGAGAAATAATGCGTGTACCATTTGTATGTCAAAGAGAAAATGTAAATTCAGCATGCTTAATGAAAGCCACACGAGAAATGGTGCATTCGGCTTTATATTTAAGATCGTTAACTCTTCGCATGGCGCTTTGCGATCTTGTAGGAAATAATGTGCTCATTTTTTTGTTTGAATTATTTACCAGTGTGATAATATGGAACGTGAACTAAAAGATGTATGGAAAACAATACCATCGGATGTTCAAGCTATGTATGGCTGGGAATATATCAATGCTCAAATCCAAGGAAGTCGGCTAGCTGGCGCCGGCGGATACCACTCAACAGTTCCAGTCACAGATGCTATGGTTGACGCCCTTGTTAGCACAAATCCAAAGTGTCGCTATCTAATTGCTGGCGGTGAAAAATGGATAGATATATGGGCGGTTAGTATTTATGACCTGATCTTGCCAAGCAAAAAGACGGTTCTTACGTGTATGCGAACTGTGTAGATCCATACGAACAGTCTAATAAGGACATTTCCTGTTAGACCAAAGGGACAAAATGCACACGAGTCGCAATGTCAGAAACGTACCTTCGGATATGTGCACCAAATGAAGAGTTATTCGCGCTGTCTTCAATGGACGAATTTTGGACAGCCAAGGATGTAATGTTACTTCATGCGTATAACGAAGACTCTGATAAGACTAATTAGATTCTTTGTTGGCCGCGCATGTCAGCAGGTACGTTGTTTTCATATGGTTCAAGTGTCCAATATGTCTGACTTTCTTTCCATTCCTGCCAACAAATAAATCTACTGATACTTAGGAACGGTCACAACCACGGAACAAGTCTTCCCTTGACTTTTATTTTACTTCACTGTAGCTGCTGTCTGCCGTGTGGCAAGCGTGGAAAGTCTCCCCGTACATCATCATTGTGCAGGCTATATCTTAATGTCTTTGGGATCATTGAGCCCATTCTGGTTATTTTCAAAATCAAACACAACTTAAGCCAGTGCTAGGGGGCGTATGCAGTCTTGCAAACTTGCATATGGAGAGACTTAATAAAACCGAGTCTCCAATTAATTTTTTGTAATTTTTATTTTGTGTGTCCTTTGTTTCCAAAGCAATCCTTTTGACTTTTACTCCCAAGGCACCGGGTTTGGTTTCCATAAAACAGGTTGAAACCAGCCGTCCCGTCCGAACAAATTTATTGTTGACCGTTCCAAGGCGATAGTTCTGTTGCAGTTCTTCGTATGGGCGTTCTTCAGTTGTTCGTCCTCTCGTCGTTTATTTTGATTTTGTCGAGCTGTTGTTTTGTGTTGTCATTCATGTAATTAACATTATAATTAAACATTATATATTAAGGGTCAAATTCAGTTTTAGGTTTGTCAGACTGCTGTATGATTTAGATATTCCTAGAGAAAAATTGCTAAACTATTTGAAAACAGTGGCGACCCTGATCAGACGTCGCTCTCGCGGTCTGATCTTGGTATGTACTATTTGCCAATTATCCTTTTGGGGGTCTCCAGACTAAATGGATTAAACCTTAATCTCAAGCTCTTAATCTTGGTTTAAACAATATTTATTCTATTATCAGTGACAATATACAAGTGAATTCAAGTTAATGGAAACAGGATCTGACAATAAGCAAGGAAATTTTATTTTAGTCGTCTCCCGAAAAGAATTAATGTTTGCAGTTTTTGTGAATGATAATGGGGATAAACACATAGAAAAAAATATGACAACAAGAGACCAAAATAAATATCCCAGTATCGCCGCATCATTGTCGCAACATCGGCATGTTGAGATGTACGACGTCTAAGTGGCGCCACCGTCTCAGTGCTATGCGTACCAGTCGGATAGTGGGATAGTGGGATATAATGTCATATGACATCTGGCTTCAAAATTGTATCCAGGTGCATATATGTCTAAAATTTCCGAGTACAGAGAAGTTGTTCAGCTAATAGAGCATATCGAAGGTGATCTCATTTCTCTCGCGAAAATACAAATTATTTTTGAAGTTAAACTGGAGGCTGGGCATGCTAAATAAATCTCCATAACTTAACAATAAAATTTTGCACTTATGAAAAGAGGAATTTGGTCTCTTACATTGATGTGTTGTTTTTACCAATCATAAGCTCGCTTAATGTAGAGATTTATAATCTTCAGATAAATACCTTTCTCTAGCATTAGCATACTTAGGGCAAGTGAATAAAAATTGGGGATAACTTCAAAACTATCACACTCGTAAGGTGGACTCGAAACAATGTTTTTCGGTAGGAATTCAAAGAGCTGCACTGCATTCGGAGTATGACATGAAGAATTTGACCGATACGTGTGCCAGCACTGAAATACTTTGAGGAGCTTTTAAGTTCTTGTTCAATCAGTACTTGGATGATGAAATAGACGGGGCTCTTTCGGCATAATTGGAGAGATTGTTGCACTCATAATCCAGAAACAATTCCTGCTACCAGGGCTGCGTTCAATAAAGCAAATCATTCGCGTGTTTTTTTGTTTTCGTTTTTTTTTTAACTATTTTGCATCTTCTGAATGTTTATTGTAAAACTGTCATATGTGACCTCAAATTAGAGATTAGTCGTTATTCTCATTCACCAGACTTGATATTAGAGCGAATAAATTACATCACTAATTATTACTTTTATAAGAGATCGAATGTATATTATTAACCCGGTAAACATTTACTTCTTTTTGTCATGAACAAGCATACAAAAAGTTTATTCCCATAGGCCTCACTCTTGGTTATTCCAAAATACAATTTGACAATAGTTTGCGGATATTCAGTACCGTCCATCGAAAGCTGTCACAGTTAAACGGACAGTTTGTTATAGTTTGCGAGTAACAGCGAACGTTCAGTTAACTGAACGGACCCGTGGCTACTCTTGAATGTTAGTGGGATACGAGGGCCCTGATTAAATGGCGCGGATGTAGAAATCCATCTAGGCCTTCGACATATTTATATGTTGAACCTACACATTCAGCCTGCACGTCGACCACAACAAAAGAAAGTATCAAAGATGTTGGATGTCTCCATGCTGAAACAAAACGGCAAGAAGAATCATTCATCAATGATATATGCAGCCGTTTACCCAGCTAACAAAAAAACGTTCTTGAAACGTTGCTGCAACGTTTTATTTTGGTTCTGATAACGTTACAGATTTACGTTGTACTTACGTTTTTCAGGAAAATTTTCTAAAGGTTTGCACAATGTTGTGCTTAAACGTTACAATAAAACCTTCCTACAACCCAGATAGGACGCTGGGCAACTGCTTTGGATGTTTACACAAAGGCAAATGATTGTTTAATAACTGCCAAAATTAATACAGCCAAATAAAACAGATGAGAAGGAATGGAGGAAAGTCTATACGTGGTATAACTAAACGTAAGACTGAAAAGAACATGTACTCACCTCACTTTCTTCTTTGTTCAGGCGTGGTTGATTTTCGCGGTAATATTTAGAGCGAAACAAAGGAAATTATTATGTTGCTTAGTTTTGAATTTAACGATATGTTTATCTGCACGTCAGAACCGATCACTTTTAGGTGATTACTATCATAAAAATCTTGTTGGTGCTGGTTCATAAGAAAATATTGCAATATTTAAATAAATACGACAGAAAACGAAGCCAAGTAAAATACGAAACTATATAAATTGAGAGATACAACTGATACGGGTAGCACGTTCTTGGAACGTCCCGAAAACGTTTACTATCACAAAAAATCAAAATTTTAATCGAAAGTTGGGAAGATGAATTACATTTGAATACTATTTATTTATTTCCATGTATAATGAGAAGTTTTACGCTGAATATATTTTTGCAGGATAATTATAATTATTGTTTGTCACCACATGAAATTGGTTTGAGCTCCAACCTCGGTAATTCGCCACCAATATACTATAACTGAATGGTTATAACCGAAATAAAGCCTACATATCGTTATAAAAGCTTATATGATTGTTTGTAAAATGTCAGCTCTGAAAGTTCTAACAATGTTTCCACTATGTTAGTTCCGACTAACCCTAAATTCAACCTATAAAGAACGTTCTAGCAAGGCTCTCGCAATGTTGGGTCCAACAAAACTTCTGGAACCTATAGGTAACGTTACAGTAACGTTGTGTGTTAGCTGGGTAGATGCATTGGAACACGGTTTGAGAACTGAATACCATAAACTCGTCAGCAATGCATTCCCTAGGACCAGTATCTCGCAAACACCAAGACTGGTTAGATTTGAATGACGAAGAAATCCAGTGACTCCTGTAAGAGAAGCACCAAAATCACAAGGCATACCTCAGTGAGACCAGCTCAGTATCTAGTAAAACTGCCTATTCAAATATATGTAAGACAGTCCAGGTTAGGCTCAGAGACATGCAAAAAAAAGGTAAGAGAAAAGTCCAGGGAATGCCACAACCACAAACCACAGCCCTTCCCAGACACCAAGAGGAAACCGACAAATCCAAACAAGCACAAATCGAACAAACGTACGAAAAGCACTAAGATTAATTCTATCTTCCCCAAGCGAGGTAATCGCAATGCTAAAAGGACTGAAAAACACAAGTACAAAATGACACAAGGGTAAGACATAAAACAAATCACCTCGTAGAATAAACCACAAAGCAACAAAGAGTAAGACTAACACCGGGACCACCGCCTTAGAACGGCCAGTAGAGTAAACCACCGGGGGCTTTAAAGCACTTTTACAGCTAGCCAACTTCACCCTGAGTCCCGGTGCTACTTTTAATACAGAAATACATAAAATTCGGTTCGCACAAAGGCTCCCAACTCAGTCAATGCATCAAAGCAAAAACATAAAAATCAAATTAATCACTATAATAAACAAAGACGAGTACTCATGGCTAATTCTACTGTATGCCAGAGTAAATGAAAACCAATAGTTGAACCACGGCGGGCCAAGCCAAAGACATATCGTCAAGCCCCAACCCACTGGTTAAAGTTTTACGAAGAGGCCGTCATTGAGTCTGAGGCCCGAACCGCGGTCCAGCAATTAAAGAGTGAAGCATAGCCATCAACAATGATTGTGTTGACAACTAGGCATGCAGTCTGCCGCATAATATCCAGGCTATAGCCATTTTTTTTTATAACCGTCAATAAGTTTTCTGAATTGCTCCGAAAAGTTAGATTTTCCTACATCGCCATCCAGAAAAGGGAAATTGACTATATCAAATCAAAATCGTCTCGTTTATCATAAAGTTTGGTGGAAACTGTACCATTAGATATACATAGATTCAAATCCAAAAAAGGTGCCTCGTATCGGAAGAATTTGCTCTATTTAATTGAAGTTCTGTAGGGTATATGCGGTCCACCGTTTGGTCAAAGTAAATATTGTCAATATTTAATAAATCATCAAGGTATCTTAAAGTTGAATTGAAAGCCTCAATAATGTCAGCCTGATTTTCACGTGAGAGATACTTCATGAAATCTCTCTCATAACAAAACAGAAACAAATCTGCAACAAGAGGAGCACAATTAGTTCCCATCGGAATACCAATAGTTTGCCTATAAAGTTTAGTTCCAAATCTAATAAAAATATTATCCAAAAGATAAACAAGGGCATCACAGAATTTTGACACGACCATAAATTGTAATTATTGTATACATCAGAAGTGAAAAAAGCATATTCTTGGTTGCAAACCAAATATTGGGTATTCTCCTGAATAAATGTTCGGTTAATTAAATCAGTAGGTTTATCTTTTATAAGATGATGAGGTAACGTAGCATATAGTGTAGAAAAATCATATGTAGACAATTTAGAAGTCTGAAAGTTTTTAGATTTAAATTTATTGAGAACATCATTGGAATTTTTAATTGACCAAAAATAGTTAATTCCGTCCCTTTCGTAAACAGTATCATAGTATCTAATACTCCTGGCTGAGCAAGAAGACTGATGAAACCCAGTTCTTTGCAGTCAGAAAGGATATGAGGAAGTTTTTGATGCACTTAAGATAATTTATGGTCCCTAGAGCTCAGAAACCAGCCCACTCCTTAGTGCAGATGGAACTAGTCGTTTGACTGTCAAAGAAGCAATCTTGAAAAGATGGGCTGAACAATTTGATGGTGTCCTTAATCGGCCATCATCTATCAATGATGAAGCTATCAAGAGACTACCACAGTTGGAATGTGCGCAGCTTGATGAGTTCCAAGTCGTCTCTGAAACAGTGAAGGCAATAAAACTCCTATCATCTGGCAAGGCTCGCGGATCAGATGCAATACCTGCAGAGATATACAAAGCAGGATGTCGTTCAGTTGCAGAGAAACAGAGTTATTTCACATAATGTGGAGAAAAGAAGCCAACCCTCAAGAAGGATGCATCAATTATCCACCTACTCAAACGGAAAGAAAACCATCAAGCTTGTGATAATCTTCGGGGCATCTCTTTGTTCTCAATTGCTGTGAAGTTTCTTGCAAGAATCCTACTGAACAGATTGAATGAACACTATGAACAGTCGGGGCTTCTACCAGAAAGCCAATTTGGATTCAGGAAGGACAAAGGAACAATTGACATGATCTTCACAGCAAAACAACTTCAACAGAAATGCCAGGAATAGAATGTGGACCTCTACACGACCTTTGTCGACCATACCAAAGCATTTGACGCAGTCAGTTGTGAGGGACTTTGAAAAATTATGACAAAGTTTGGCTGTCCGGCCAAGTTCATAGCAATGGTGCGGCAGTTACACGATGGTATGCTTGCATGTGTCCAAATTGATGGCGAGTTTTCTGATCCATTTCCTAGCTCCAACGCTGTTCAGCATGATGTTTTCTGCCATGCTCAAAGATTAAGTTTAGGATGGTGACAATAGTATACCCATTAGGTATCGCTTTGATGGGAAGCTTTTCAACATAAGAAGGTTGAAAGTGAAATCCAAGGTGCAGACAGAGGTGCTAGACGAGTTCCTCTTTGCTGATGACATAGCAAAGGGTGCTCCAATAGAAGAGAAGATGCAAAAAGGTGTGGATCAAGTATCTGATTCATGTGACAGCTATGATCTCACAATCAACATCAAAATGACTGATGTGGTATATCAGCCAGCACCTGGAAAGCCTTCCAAAGAGCTTACCATCACAGTGAAAGATCAACGATTGCATGTGGTAGACAAATTCACCTACCTTTCAGGAGATGATTTGTATAATCTTTTAGCTTTTTAGCAAATCCTGTACCACATAACATTATGAGATGTATATATGTGAACGTAAATGAATAAAATATTTAAACCAAATTCGCCTACCTTGAAAGCACATTTTCAAGAGTTGTGCACATTGATAATGAAGTCAATGCCAGGCTGTCAAAGCTAATTCAGCTACTACGTCGAATTATTTGGAATCGAAGTGGAATCCTATTTAACACAAAGCTGAAAGTCTACAGATCTGAGTCGCTGCCTACACTATTGTACACATGTGAAACTTGGAAAGTTTACAAACGGCTTGTCAAAAGCCAGAACCACTTCCATACAAGCTGCCTTAGAAAACTTCTTAGAAAACTTTGCCCGCCGTGATTCAACTATTGGGTTTCATTTACTCTGGCAATACAGTAGAATTAGCAATGAGTACTCGTCTTTGTTTATTATAGTGATTGACTTTAATTTATGTTTTCGCTTTGATGCATTGACTGAGTTGGGAGCCTTTATGCGAACCGGATTTTTATGTATTTCTGTATAAAGAGTAGCATCGGGGCCCAGGGTGAAGTTGGTTAGCTGTAAAAGTGCTTTAACACCCCTCCCCCCCCCCCACCCCGGTGGTTTACTCTACTGACAGTTCTAGGGCGGTGGTCCCGGCGTTAGTCTTACTCTTTGTTGCTTTGTGGTTTATTCTACGAGATGATTTGTTTTATGTCTTACCTTGTGTCATTTTGTTCTTGTGTTTTTCAGTCCTTTTAGCATTGCAATTACCTCGCTTGGGGTAGATAGAGCTAATCTTAGTGCTTTTCGTACTTTTGTTCTATTTGTGCTTGTTTAGATTTGTCGGTTTCTCTTCGTCTTGGTGTCTGGGAAGGGCTGCGGTTTGTGATTGTGGCACTCCCTGGACTTTTCTCTTACCCTTTTTTCTAAAGATTAAGTGGCAAGACACCATTCCAGACACAGAATTCCTGAAAAGGGCAGGAATGCAGAGTGTACATACTCTTCTGAAATTGGCACATTTAAGATGGGCAGGATTGTTACCGATGAACTTTTTCCAAAGAAAATCCCTTATGGAGAACTACAAATGGGAAAACACTCCGATGGTGGTCAGGAGAAGCGATACAGAGACACCCTCAAAGCCTCTCTTAAGGACTTAAACATACCAACAAAGTTGTGGGAACAGATTGCACAAGATGGAGCAAAGTGGCATGGCCTCATAAGAAAGGATGCTGATGAATATGAAGCAAAAAGAATTAGCAAAGCCGAGCAGAAATGTGCTACGTGGAGAGCCAGAGCTAAGCCATCACCAACAGAGCTTTTTTCTTCAGACCTCTTTGCTCTATCTGCAACAGGCAGTTTAGAGCAAAGACTGGTTTCATGAGTCATCTTAGAACACACAAACATTAGCACTTCACGCATTTGATTAAGATTGGTCGACGAACTATTAAGTTGGATGGTTCCGTTTTTTCGTGACGACTCAATTATCCTACAGGTTGTCCGTTAGTTTTGTGACTGTTTTAAAACCGTGTATAATAATTATGTTTCAATTTCAAAATTTTGACATATTTTTTAATTTGTATTTCGATGAAGTCTTTTTTGTTGTAATTTGAGCCGCAACGTCAGAAAACATACGAGTACCCACAATCTATATTTTTGAGCAGAAATAAAAAAAAAATGTATACCCCTGTAAACCCCAGTTTTACGATATAAAAGTGGGGTTTAAGGGGATCAAAATTATATTGACGTGTTCTCGTGATGTTAGTGATAATACCGAGGAAAAAGTCACAATCACGAAGCAGAGCCCCACGTAGGTTCCAAAGGAAGGAGCGATTAGGAAAAAATAAAGACATCACAAATGCCTCATATGAAATCATAGATGCACAAAGAACTTCAACAGGGGAAATGCCTTGGAACGGCCAGTAGGAAAAGTACTAGGGCTTAGACTAGTTTTTTTTTTGCGCGACACCTTGATTGAAACCACAAATGGGACCAAGATGGGCCCATCCACAGACACCAATAATCTGAAACAGATTGAGGAGGGAGCATTCATTCTGTCTGAGGACCGACCCACCGTCGTGCATCTAAAGAGGGAGTAAAGTTATCGACCATAATTGGGTTAAAATCCAAGCATGTCGTTTGCCACATAATAGCCATGTTGTAACCTATCTTTTTGTAGAGAGTGACAATCATGACAATCTTTTTAAATTGCTCCGAAAAATCCGTTTGCCAACAATCTTTATGAATTTAAAGACTAAGTCGCCATGAAATTCAAGTTCCGGCAGACGTGTTTTCAAACAACGTTATATTTTGACACTTATTCAGAATGACGGCGATGAATCTTAGCAAATGTTTTACGTAATTCAAAATAACAGTTTAGCAGTTATTTCACAAATGTTATCTCCCTTGTACAAAATGCCTAAAATCTGCCAAGTGCATTCAGTCCCTCTTATTTCACTGCAATCTTATCTTGGTCAATTTTACTACGTAGTGATGTTACTAAAAAGTACTGATAGAATAATAAACAGTGCAAATCTGATCAAACCCTTTCTTAGGTACCAGTGTGACATATGTCTGCACTGTTCGCTTAGACCTGTGTACCTGGACATTAAAGTAAACCAATAAAATTTACATGTACTTCGAAGCTTCGTCAGATACACACATCAGTTAAGCATGCTAAGGCTGTTCTATAAACGTGTTTGTTGTTTAATAATCGTTTTTTTTTTTTGTGTGTTTTAGGTTCTGCCAGTTCTCAGCGGTTATCTCCCAGAGAGTGTCATGGACTGGATAATAGCGAATCTGCATCCACCACCGAAACTTGCGGCAGAATATAAATCTTGATAAGGAGTGAAAGCACATAAACGATAACAACACGTGACTTGACGTCAGTTAAGCAAAGCTCGAAGTTAAATACCCCTCATTATGTTAAAACAGTCTGTGCAAAGGTACCCCTATGCTCCTCCTATAATGTTTAGTTATTCATGGGTATGCATCAGTTTACATTATGAGATATTCATTATTTGAGCCACAGCATGAGACTTCCAACAATTTGGCATTCTGACCAGTGTAGACTATACTTGCTTACGCAGCAGTCCTTTATGCTTAGAGGTTCAGTTTCTTTTTTCTAAGCGTAGCTTAAAATAAAAAGAAGGTCCAAGCCACCAGCGTATGCATAGGCTTATCCGCGCCTTTGCTGTTCATACATGCCATTTTGTTGGAATTCTCCTGAGGTAGCTCATTTTGTAATTTTTAAACCAGTGTTTTAGTTTGCTAATTATTTCCTGCAACCTTTCGTCTTGCATACATCGGGCTTGAAAATCAAAGTCTTCATCGGGTCCCATAGTTCATGCGTAAATGTCATGGGTAACATAGCTCTAGATATGAGAGGTATGAAGATAATTTTCCTATTATTTCTTCACACACACACAAAAAAAAAAACAACAACATAAACTGTGGGGACTCATAAGAAGCGCGGGGCGGTTTTAATGAGTACCCACAACATATATTTTCATGAAGATAGCATTTTTGGTTAAAATAACAATTGCAGACGTATACTTTTACATATGTGTGTTTACGTAACATCTTGGACGTAACATCTTTGGCGGTATAAGGAAAATGGAACATATAAATGCCAAAATAGTATGGCCTCATTTTGAAGGCTTATCAAATGCTGAGTTTTCTAATATAATTGAACAACACGTTTCAACGGATTTCCTGATCAACAGTTGTTTTGTTTTGGCTTTACTTTTGTATGTTTGTATGTCGATATAAGCAAACAATGTCAAAAAAGAAAAATATAAACGTGCACAAGTCATGTGTTACATATATTTTATACATAATATGGTCAAAGAAATAAAACAAACACAGCTTTTTAACGTTTCGACTTTACGTCTTCTTCAGAACTAAACTCCATTTTGTATATATTTTATGCAAAATACAATTCAAAACATGCCTAGACAAGTAACAGGTTTATTAGCTGACCTGAGCCGAAGGCTCCAGGGGACTGATCATCCGTCGTCGTCGTTCGTCTGCCTGTTCCGTCCGTCCACACTTTCCTTAAACAACATCTCCTCCTAAATAAATGGGCAAGTTTTAACCAAATTCCATAGGAATAATCCTTTGATGGTACTGACTGAAAATTATTCAAAGATTTGGAATCCATGAAGGATTCTGGGGGCCATGCCAACCAAAAGTGAAAACAAACTTGAACTTTAAAAAGTTTCGTGGCAGAAACCACAAATCAACTAATTTGACAGAAATATTCCTTTGGTGACCCTCTACCAAGACTGTTCAAGCTATCATGATTCCATGATTCGTCAAATAAAAAAAAAAAAAAAAAAAAAAAAAAGAAAAAAAAAAAGAAAAATAGCTGCCATGGGGTGAGGCTTATTTTCCTTATATACCTATATGAAAAATTTAATAAATCTCCTAGTCGAAAAAAACTGGACCGATTTACATATAATTTGGCAGATATTTTTCTTTGGTGACCCTCTTCAAGCCATTATGATTCGTCAAAAAAAAAAAAAAAAAAAAAAAAATGGCCCCATATGGCTAATTAAATATAATTAAGCAGAACTATTCCTTTGGGGACTCTCTAACAAGAAAAAAAAAAAAAAAAAAAAAAAAAAAAAAAAAAATATGCCCGCCAGAGGGCGATGCTTAGTTCCCCTATATATCTAAATAGAAACTTTAAAAAATCTTGTCAGAAATCACTCGATGGATTTGAATATAATTTGGCAGAAATGTTACTTTGGTAACCTTCTACCAAGATTGTTCAAACCATTATGATTCGTCCAAAAATGGTCCAATATAGCTAATTAAATATAATTAAGCAGAACTATTCCTTTTGGGTCTCTCTACTAAGATTGTTCAAGCCATCATAATTCGTCAAAAAAAAAAAACAACAAAAAAAACATGGCCGTCAGAGGGCGATGCTTAGTTCCCCTATATATCTAAATAGAAAACTTCAAAAATCTTGTCAGAAATCACTCGATCGATTTGAATATAATCTGACAGAAATGTTACTTTGATAACCTTCTACCAAGATTGTTCAAACCATTATGATTCGTCAAAAAACATGTGGGGGCTAGTGGGGGGTGGGAGGCGGGGGAGGGGGGGAGGTGCTTAGGGGGCATAGTTTCCTTATATATATATATATATATATATATATATATATATATATATATATATATATATATATATATATATATATATATATATATATAACTTTTTGGTCTGAAGCCACTCGACCGCTTTCAGTATAATTTGGTAGAAATATTCCTTTTGTGATAATCGCCATAGATTTTACAAGCCATTATGATTCGTCAAAAAGCATGGCCGCCAGGAGCGGAGCTTATTTTCCTATATATCCATACAGAAAACTTTAAAAATCTTCTTTTCAGAAACCCCTAGACCGATTTCAATACAATTTAACAGAAATGTTTCTTTGGTAACCATCTACCAAAATTGTTTAAGCCATCTTGATTCATAAAAAAAAAACATAGGCCCTGGGGTGGGCGAGAGGGGTGGAGGGGTAGGGGGCTTATATTTCCTATATTTCTATCTAGAAAATTTTAAATTCTTCTTGTCAAACACAAATGTACCGATTTCAATATAATTTTTTGGTGACTCTCTCCCACGATTATGTAAGCCATAATGATTTGTCAAAAATATGGCCGCTGGGTGGGGGGAGGGGAGGGCTTATTTTCCCTATATGTATATAGAAAAAGTGATCCAATATAAATATATTTTGGCAGGAATATTTCTTTGATGACCCTTTACCAAGATTGTTCAAAAAAGGTAAGAGAAAAGTCCAGGGAGTGCCACAATCACAAACCGCAGCCCTTTCCAGACCCCAAGAGGAAGAGGAAACCGACAAATCTAAACAAGCACAAACCGAGCAAACGTACGAAAAGCACTAAGATTAGCTCTCTCTTCCCCAAGCGAGGTAATCGCAATACTAAAAGGACTGAAAAACACAAGAACAAAATGACACACGGAAAAACATACAACAAATCGCCTCGTAGAATAAACCACAAAGCAACAAAGAGTAAGACTAACACCGGGACCACCGCCTTAGAACGGTAGGTAGAGTAAACCACCGGGGGGGGGGGGGGGGGTTTAAAGCACTTTTACAGCTAGCTAACTCCACCCTGGGTCCCGATGCTACTCTTAATACAGAAATACATAAAAATTCGGTTCGCATAAAGGCTCCCAACTCAGTCAATGCATCAAAGCGAAAACATAAAAATCAAATTAATCACTATAATAAACAAAAACGAGTACTCATGGCTTATTCTACTGTATGCCAGAGTAAATGAAAACCAATAGCTGAAGCCAAAGACATATCGTCAAGCCCCAACCCACTGGTTAAAGTTTTACGAAGAGGCCGTCATTGAGACTGAGGCCCGAACCGCCGTCGTGCAAATAAAGAGTGAAGCATAGCCATCAACAATGATAGGGTTGACAACTAGGCATGCAGTCTGCCGCATAATATCCAGGCTATAGCCAATTCTTTTATAACGGTTAATAAGTTTTCTGAATTGCTCTGAAAAATTAGATTTACCTACAATTTTTCTAAATCTGTACACTAAGTCACCGTAAAATTCGGGTTCCGATATACCTTGTTGCAGAAGTGTTTTCAGACTGACGCTATATTTTTCTAACAAGACACTGTGTCTGCGATAAAATTTCGAAAACGCCTCACGAAGTTTAAAATAACGATAGCCCTGCCTAAGAAGTTTGGCAGTAAGGGCTTTATTACGGTAGTTAAATTCATTAAGATTTGAAGAATCTCTGGCGAATCTTATAAGTTGAGATATGTATACCCCTTATGAGGTACGCCGGGGGACATCGCCATCCAGAAAAGGGAAATTGACTATATCAAAATCAAAATCGCCCCGTTTATCATAAATTTTGGTGGAAATGTACCATTAGATATACATAGATTCAAATCTAAAAAAGGTGCCTCGGTATCGGAAGAATTTGCTCTATTTCAGCTACAATTACTCGTTAAAAAATGACCGTCAGGGAGCGGTGCTTAGTTTCCCTATATATCTATATGGAAAACTTTAAAAATCTTCTTGTCAGAATCCATTAGACCGATTTCGATATAATTTGGCAGAAATGTTCCTTTGTGACCCTCTATAAAGATTATTCAAGCTAAAAGGATCCATCAAAAACATTGCCGCCAGGGATCGGGGCTTATTCCCCTATATATCTATATAGAAAACTTTAACAAATTTTCTTGTCAGAAAGTACTGGACCGATTTGAATATAATTTGGCAGAAATCCCTACCAAGATTGTTCAAGCCATCACGATTCATCAAACATGGGGGGTGGATTTATTTTCCGTATATATCTATTTAGAAAAATTTAAAAACCCTTCTAGTCAGAACCACTTGAATATAATTCGGCAGAAATGTTTCTTTGTTGACCCTCTACCAAAATTGTTCAAGCCATCAGAATTTTTCAAAAAAACATGGCCGCCAGGTGGTGGCGGACTTATTTTCCCTATATATCTATATAGAAATTTTGACTGGAAATAAATGGGCCACTGCCTATTATATACAGCATTGCTTTCCCATTTTATAGGACCATCATGTCACTCTTGAACATAAATTGTATACAAAAATCTTAAAGCAGTGAACTTGGGTGAGAGTTCAATAGTAAGTATGAAATCTGTTTGCTCAGGTGAGCGATATAGCACCATCATGGTCCTCTTGTATCATTTATGTAAACAAGCTCTTTCGCTTGGCTCTTAGCATATAAAAAGCAAATCTAGGAATCAGAACTGGTCAGGCAGCTGCTAGTATAATGTGACCAGGTTGAATTTCATGTCATATATTTAGGTCATGATATTTCAGTGAGGGAACACTATAAAATGAGCATTTATCTACCACATCCAGACACAGTCGTGATAGGACTGCAAGACTTAAAAGCGACGTAAAACCCAATAATATGATTTGTCTTGGCCCTGTTGTTTAAAGCATCGTTAGGTTAACGAGCTCGTTAGTGGTCAAAATGTTAACTGTTCTAATAAGTACAATATATCTCATTCCTAGGTACGAGTATTTTTGCTGAAAAAATAAGAGTAGCTTTTGCTACTCACATTTTTTTAGCAAAAGTTTTAGCGCATTTAATGATCAAAGTCTCGTAACGACATCGTTAGTTTTGAACAACTGGGCCCTGGAAATTAACGGAGGGCAAGAGCCGACGAACATGACCACCCACAGGGAGAATCTTATCTAGAATTTTGTATTTGCAGGTTGACCAGACATTTGTTGACCACATATCACACAAAGGACCTTTTCTTGTGGTGCGCATCAGTTATACTTGAAAAAAATGCTAGACTGCTGGTCTAGATCTTATGCAAGCAAGCACATTTCAGTCAGATGGGCCGCTTGTAGCGAAAAAGTGCCTTCGAATATGCGCAAAATTTGCAGATTCAGATCATCTTGCAAATGCGCAGAGTATCAACCGGATCTTCTTTTGTTCTCCATTCATACATTCTGTAGTATCGGAGGACCCAATGGTTCTGTTAGCGGACAGTGAAGGCCCTGATCAGACTGTGCAGATATGCAGGCTAGGTTTTCGCCATTCGCATATGTCCGTCAACAGATTTCCGCATGGCGCGGCCAATATATTGGAGGGACACCGTTCTGAAACATACGCATAGTAATTGTTTAAAAAGATTTGCTCAACGCATCTGATCTAAGCTTTTTTTTTTTTTTCATATGTTTGATACATCATTTTGTCATCGCGGCAGACGAATGGCAGATCTTTTCTGAAAGAATCCTCAACGAGACTCAAAGTATAAATACTTGCAGTGCATCGGACAAATTCAGCAGACGACAAATTGGTGATATTTTTCTTATTTTTCCCAGAGAGTAAGATTTGGCACTTCATGAAAATTGTCTCCTTAGGAGATATTTTGCATGAATTGTCAAATCCTATTTTCTGGGAAAAACAAGAAAATATTTCAAAATGTTGTATGTTGAAATTTTACCCAACTAATTGTTAATTTTAATTAACCAGTCCCTTTTGATGGCTTTTTAGAGGTAATTCATATAGAAATAACAATTTTTGGATGCACACTTTTCAAAGGATTTGTATATATATATAGATTTAGTTTTCTCATTTTCTGACAATTACTATTGGCATTCCAAATAGATAAATGGGCACAAGAACTGATACAAACAGAACCACATCAAGTTCTTGGCATCAAAGTTAAAGACAGATAAATACAATTAAACAACCACAGTAAAACAGTAAAACGTATGTCAAGCAGAGCTGGACGACCAAAAAGGTGTTACCCGTGACTGTATATATCTTTAACTTACATAATTGTCAAAAGAAAGAAGAAAAAAAAAAAAACATTTGTAAACGAAACACTTTAGCACATTTTATTAAAAGTACCACAATGAAAGTAACGAAATGGGGTTGGGAGGGTGCCGGGGGGCGGGGGGCGATGGGGGGGGGGGGGGGGGGGCGGTGAAGGAGGAAAGAGGTGCTTAACCTAGATTTACGGGATCCAAACCCTCGCCCTCAGCTTTCATTTTGGTAAAAAATACATATATTTATATATTTGTTCATTCCATTATATTAATATATTTGTTCATTTCATTGAGGTCTTCAGCTCATCAATGGATCATGACGGCCAACAAATAAATCACAGAAAAGCCTGTAATGACGCGAAGATGAGGACTCAGCTGAAACATATTGAAACACCTGCAGATCCCTGGGGTGTCAAACAACACCACTACAATACTAGAGCAAAAAAAAAAAAAAAACCAAAGAAAAAAAAAAAAACAAAAAAAACAATAGAGCTCCGGTGGGCCGAGGTGCAGACAAAAAAAAATCCGGCCCAGATTATCTAAACGAATAGTTTTTAACCCTTGTCATGCTGAATAAATTAAGATGCCACGCCCATTTCTAATTTCCAGCCAATCAGATTACTTGATCCGGGTTTTTAATAGAAATGCACATATTTAATGACAAACAGTGCAGATCCAGATCAGTTGCTTTCTTCAGAAGCCAACTGATCTGGATCTACACTGTTTTCTAAGTTAGGGCATGACGTGTTCAGCAAGAGAAGAATTTAGTCGGGTCATTCTCAGTTTTATTTCCCGCTACAGCATTTTCGAAATTGATAACATAACGATATAATTGTATATGTAGAGTAGCAAAAACATGTGGAGAAATAGCTAATTCTTTTTAAACAGCTTGTTATTATTTAAACCATATATGGAATGTGAGTTGTACCTTAAAAAACTGAGTCTCCTATGGCCGTGAAGGGTCTGACGTCAAACATATCTAAAGCAGGATCTACATACTGTTCCGTGCGTCGATAGTTCTTATGTACCGTTTGTTTTGCCATTCCTCACCTCATCTCCTTTTCTTCATGTGTCTATTGAGTGTGCCATTTCTTTGGTATCTTCAGCCCTAACGGAATTATTTTAACAAGCAGTCAGGAAAAGTCTAGAAATATTGTTGGAAGCGGTAAAATTCTTTCCTTTAAGAACAGCCACTATCTTAAGAAGCAAACACGTTTTATGTAAGTTGATGTCTAGTTGACGTCTCTATATTGCAAATATTTTTTATTACACACATTACGCATGTAACACACATGCGTAATGTGTGTAATAAGCGCTACGCCTATGATCGTCATTTAATATTTTTTTCCCTTTGCTCTGATATTGGCTTGTTCAGAATTTTGTCCATAAAATCGGACTCTGTATGTTCTCCATACACTTGAAGATCTCTGTGTGGATCGGGCTAGAACGGGCCCCAAGGTTATAAAACTTTTTTCGTGCTCAACTCAGCTGAGCATGAAATTTTCTCTGCTAATAAATATAAAAATGCCAACAACAGTTGGCATTTTCATATTTATTAGCAGAGAAAATTTCATGCTGAGCTATATCTAGCAAGAAAGAATTTGCAATTGTTAGTAATATGAGATTTATTAGCTGGACAAATTTCATGCTCAGCTGAGTTGAGCATGAAAAAAGTTTTATAACCTCGGGTCCGGGTATTGTATGATTCCAGAATTTAATGTGAGTGAATAAACTTTCAGGGTCCAGTCTGTCAAAACTGATTTTGCCCTATTCCGGAAAAGGAGTCTACTCGAAAAGGAAAAACATTGTTCCCCATGGGAGCTACTCACTGTGGCTACTCACTGCGGGACCTTTTCATGTTGTATTTTATTGGTTATCTTAGTGTTGTGTTTGATGGATCCCATTACGAAAACATACCTGTATGATTTTGAACCCCTTAAACCGCACTTTATACAGTAAAACTGGGGTTTACAGGGGTACGAGGGTCGTGCAAAAAGTTCTGACACTAATAGGCTTCCTTGGTTTTATCCCAGATATATTTTAAAATGCTTCACTGCACTTGAATGGTGTGTTGAATAGCTAACGATACCCGTTTATTTCGTTCAAATTGCTTTCCAATTGACCGAGTTATATCAAATTGAAATAGATGCAGTCATATACACTGACCAATTTACTTGTTACAATAAGAAACGACCAAGCAAAGGATGGTCAGGAGTTCACCTTTTACATGACAACGCCTCCTCTCATAAGTGTGAGGTTGTTAAGTCTTTTTTTGGCTTCTGAGGAGGTGAAAGTTTTAAACCATCTACCTTATTCACCTGAGTCCCTGTGACTTTTTTTTATTTCCAAGGCTTAAGAAAATGCTTTCTGGAAATAAGTATACGTCTGGAAGTTCTCTTGGCAGCGCTATTTATCAGTGTCTCCAACAGATACCAAAAGAAGACTATTTATCTGCTTTTCGCGACTTGGTAAAAAGGTTACAAAAATGTGTTTCAGTAAAGGGGGAAAACTTTGAAGAGTTGTAATAAAAATATGTTTTAGTCAAAGGTAGCACTGAAGTAATCCGAACCCAGTGACAAAACTTTCTGCAGGACCCTCGTAAACATTAGTTTTCTGATTTCTGCTCAAAAACATAGATTGTAGGTACTCGTTAGAACCGCCTCGCCGTACTCGTTCTTACGAGTAACCACAATCTATGTTTTGAGCAGATATACGAAAAATATCAGAACTTTTATCTGAAAATTTTCATTTTTAAGTGGTAAAATTGTCAATATATTTGAATAGGCTTGTTTTCGTAATGCTGTTTAGCGATTGGGAAGAGGGAGCTTGCTGCTGTGATTTTCTTTGGTTTGTGGAATGTGTACTGTCTATCATGGATTGTTAGCTCTTCCCCTTGATGTCATTGGTAGACTATGTTCAGTGATTGTTGCTCTTCCCCTTGATATTATTGGTATACTATGTTCAGTGATTGTGGCTCGTTCCCTTGTTATTATTGGTAGACTATGTTCAGTGATCGTGTCTCTTCCCCTTGATAACATTGGTAGACTATGTTCAGTGATTGTGGCTCTTCCCCTTGATGTCATTGGTAGACAATGTTCAGTGATTGTGGCTCTTCCCCTTGATGTCATTGGTAGACTATGTTCAGTGATTGTGGCTCTTCACCTTGTTATCATTGGTAGATTATGATCAGTGATTGTGGCTCTTCACCTTGATGTCATTGGTAGACTATGTTCAGTGATTGTGGCTCTTCCCCTTGATGTCATTGGTAGACTATGTTCAGTGATTGTGGCTCTTCCCCTTGATATCAATGGTAGATTATGTTCAGTGATTGTGAGTCTTCTCCTTGATGTCATTGGTAGACTATGTTCAGTGATTATGGCTCGTTCCCTTGTTATCATTGGTAGACTATGTTCAGTGATTGTGGCTCTTTCCCTTGAGATTATTGGTAGGCTATGTACAGTGATTCTGGCTCTTCCTTTTGATATAATTAGTAGACTATATTCAGTGATTCTGGCTCTTCCCCTTGATGCCATTGGTAGACTATGTTCAGTGATTGTGGCTCGTTCCCTTGTTATCATTGGTAGACTATGTTCAGTGATTGTGGCTCTTTCCCTTGTTATAATTGGTAGACTTTGTTAAGTGATTGTGGCTCTTCCCCTTGATGTCATTGGTAGACTATGTTCGGTGATTGTGGCTCTTCCCCTTGATGTCATTGGTAGACTATGTTTTTGTGATTGTGGCTCGTTCCCTTGTTATCATTGGTAGACTATGTTCAGTGATTGTGGCTCTTTCCCTTGAGATTATTGGTAGGCTATGTACAGTGATTCTGGCTCTTCCTTTTGATATCATTAGTAGACTATATTCAGTGATTCTGGCTCTTCCCCTTGATGCCATTGGTAGACTATGTTCAGTGATTGTGGCTCGTTCCCTTGTTATCATTGGTAAATTATGTTCAGTGATTGTGGCTCTTTCCCTTGTTATAATTGGTAGACTTTTTAAGTGATTGTGGCTCTTCCCCTTGATGTCATTGGTAGACTATGTTCAGTGATTGTGGCTCGTTCCCTTGTTATCATTGGTAGACTATGTTCAGTGATTGTGGCTTGTTCCCTTGTTATAATTGGTAGATTATGTTCAGTGATTGTGAGTCTTCCCCTTGATGTCATTGGTAGACTATGTTCAGTGATTGTGCCTCGTTCCCTTGTAATCATTGGTAGACTATGTTCAGTGATTGTGGCTCTTCCCCTTGAGATTATTGGTAGACTATGTACAGTGATTCTGGCTCTTCCTTTTGATATCATTGGTAGACTATGTTCAGTGATTGTGGCTCGTTCCTTGTTATCATTGGTAGACTATGTTCAGTGATTGTGGCTCGTTCCCTTGTTATAATTGGTAGACTTTGTTAAGTGATTGTGGCTCTTCCCCTTGATGTCATTTGTAGACTATGTCCAGTGATTGTGGCTCTTCCCCTTGATGTCATTGGTAGACTATGTTTTTGTGATTGTGGCTCGTTCCCTTGTTATCATTGGTAGACTATATTCAGTGATTGTGGCTCGTTCCCTTGTTATAATTGGTAGACTATGTTCAGTGATTGTGGCTCTTCCCCTTAATGCCATTTGTAGACTATGTTCAGGTATTTTGGCTCTTCCCCTTGATGTCATTGTAGACTATGTTCAGTGATTGTGGCTCTTCCCCTTGAGATTATTGGTAGACTATGAACATTGATTCTGGCTCTTCCTTTTGATATCATTGGTAGACTATGTTCAGTGATTGTGGCTCTTCCCCTTAATGCCATTGGTAGACTATGTTCAGTGATTGTGGCTCGTTCCCTTGTTATCATTGGTAGACTATGTTCAGTGATTGTGGCTCGTTCCCTTGTTATAATTGGTAGACTTTGTTAAGTGATTGTGGCTCTTCCCCTTGATGTCATTGGTAGACTATGTTCAGTGATTGTGGCTCTTTCCCTTGATGTCATTGGTAGACTATGTTTTTGTGATTGTGGCTCGTTCCCTTGTTATCATTGGTAGACTATGTTGAGTGATTGTGGCTCGTTCCCTTGTTATAATTGGTAGACTATGTTCAGTGATTGTGGCTCTTCCCCTTAATGCCATTGGTAGACTATGTTCAGGTATTTTTGCTCTTCCCCTTGATGTCATTGTAGACTATGTTCAGTGATTGTGGCTCTTCCCCTTGATGTCATTGGTAGACTATGTTTTTGTGATTGCGGCTCGTTCCCTTGTTATCATTGGTAGACTATGTTCAGTGATTGTGGCTCTTTCTTTTGATATCATTGGTAGACTATGTTCAGTGATTGTGGCTATTCCCCTTGATGTCATTGGTAGACTATGTTCAGTGATTGTAGGTCTTTCTGGTCATCGTCTATACTATTTTCGATGTGCAAGAAAGTAAACTCGCAGTTACAAAACTTGTCTACCATGTGAAAAATACCAAGTGTAGAGCAGATCGCTTTTGAGAAAGGGACTGGTGCACAGGAAGACAAACAGGAATATTTTTTTTATAAATGATGCTCTTAAAATACCAACACATGAAAGGATGAAAATCGGAGTCTCGGTTTCATTCAGACTCTTCGTATGGCGGCATTATATATCACGAAAACATGCCTGTATAATTTTGACCCCCTTAAACCCCACTTTTATATAGTTAAACTGGGGTTTACAGGGCTATACATTATTTGTCTTATTTCTGCTCAAAACATAGATTGTGGGTACTCGTTAGAACCGCTTCGGCGAGGCGGTTCTAATGAGTACCCACAATCTATGTTTAGAGCAGAACTATAAAAAAATATCAGAGTTTTTTTATCTGAAAATTTTCATTTTTTTGGTGGCAAAATTTTCAGTATATTTGAATAGGCATGTTTTCGTAATGAGTTTGCAGGGCTACGTACGTCCAAATGGAAGCAAATCTATTCCTTTCACAGTGGATTATTTTCAGAAGTGAGGCGAAAACAACTGTGACAGGAATTGCCCACCTGAAAGTGTATATGTTTCCCTTCTGTGTCTGTAGTCTGAATATTCGAACACCCTCAGTCCTTTCCACACTGCCCTAAGCTTGCTAATTAACCCCATTTTGTCTTCTGTCTGAAGAATATCAAAGATATAAAATATTCGCGGTGTTCAAGAGTTCTAGAGGACGATTGATGCTTGGCTAATAAACCCCATTATATCTTCTGTCTGAAGAATATCAAATATATAAAATATTAGCAGTGAGCCAGACCTCTAGATAAGGCATTTTTCTCATCCCAAAAATATTGACATTTTCTTATTTCTCTACGAACACATACAAAGTGGTTCATGAGTACCCACATGTTTTCGTGGAGAAATAGAATAATATTTATTTGGATATCCCTGTCACCTAGAGTTTTGTCATCAATGATGAATTACTAAAACTACCATACTGATAGAGTATTATGCAACTGAATGTTAAAAGAACCCTAGTTGTCCAAATGGATCTGACCTATGCATTATCTACAGTACAGTGAGGTGCCATAAGTTTATCATAAAAATGGCCGCTATTTAAAGCCATCAAATAAAATACAATACTACTAAAAGGCGTATAACTTCAAAACTAATAATCCATAATCCATGAAATTTTCAGTACTTTGTGATGTGTCTCTTATCTACAACTACGGCCCTCAAACATCTTGGTAGTGAATTATACAACCCTCTGATGTGATACAATGGAAGATCTCTAACACTTTCACTGTTCATATTTCCATCGATTCAAGCCTAAGTACCTACCCCATAATACATCAAACACCCCCCAAACCATGACTGAACCTTTCCCATGCGGTCTGGCATAGCTGAGACGTGTTCCAAGACGCATGGATAGCCATATTTCTCCCTTTTGTCTCCAGACAGACACACGATTATCAATCCCAGTTACCATTTTGCTCTCATCACTTAAGATTACCTTTTGTCAGTATGTGTCAATATTCCACCTTAATCTGGCCCGACATCAAGAACTGCGTTTTTTTTTTTTTTTTTTCGGTTGACCTTGCTGACAGTGAGTGTCTTCCTTACTCTCCGTTTATTGTACCCAAAACGGTGTAAATGTCTCTGAATTGTTCTCTCGCTAACTGGCACTATAACGCGTATATGATACTCTACTATTCCAGTCACTGGTGATATCTATCAGTGACTGCCGTCTGTTACCCAAAACCAGTTTAGTCTTCTAGGGCGATCCATTCTTGGCTGATTTTCTGTATTCCCCCTTGCTTCAACTCAGAAACTGTACTCTGACCTTTTCCAATGGCACTCGCAGTCTGGCTTTGTTTGAAACCCTCGTCTCATTTTCACAATGATATTCTTAGAGTTGGGGGTCAACTCGGGTGTTTTTTATCCCTCTTTTTCGTTTCTCTGTCAAATGTTTCCATTTGCCAGACGACAGATTATTTTCTGTCAATTCAACAGGTGAAGATATATCTATAGCCCTGAATTTTTTTTTATCTGGATCAAGTTGATATTGATGGGTAAAGCCCGTAACCAAAGTTTGTATTCAAGATAAGATGGGAGTCCAGCCGTCATTTTATGACATACTTATGACACCATATTGTAAACTGGTTTTTATTATATTTATGTTTTCAGAATATATTGTTGTTGTATTTGTTGTTTTTTTTTGTGTATGTGTGTGTGTGAGTGTGTGTGTGTGTTCCACTGATTTTAAATTATTGACGTTCCCTAACAATACTGTGAAAATTTTGAACAAGTGGGACTTGTTGAAAACCTGCATCAAAACTATTTTTGTGCAATTTGAACCCGTTTTTACTATGGGAAAAGTTGATATCGATTTTGTTTAAAATCACTGAATAGGATAAACTTTTGGTGCGAAAAACGACAAACGGTTTTGCTTAGAATAATGGCAAAAACTGTGCAAATTTACTTCTGCGCAAAGCGGCACGCAAAAACCGACTTTCTAAAATATGTCAAAAAAGCACAGTATTCTTATGGATTAACGATTTTAGAGCGCTCCGTATACTTCATTATACGGATTGAAAAAAATATTGCGGTACACATCTAACGTATATACGAACAGCAAATACCCAGGCCAGCTGATGCACAGCACAATTTTGCTAGCTGGTCTGCACCTTTCCGTACACAGACACCATTTTTAGGTCTGACTCAGTGATGCTTTTTATAGTATCGTATTTAACCTTAATATTTTGACTCTTTTTGAAATACTTACCATTCTTGTCCCAGAATTTGAAAAAAGTCCGTTTCATTACCTGGTGATGTATCATAAACTGCTGGATGAGTTGGAAACGTTGTAGAACCTGATCAGACGTCGAGTTTAGCGGCGTCTGATCTGGGTCTACATCGTTTGCTCAAGTCAGTTTATCCCAATACTTAGGTTGCTACAGTAATGCATGATAAAATTAGGATTTAAGGTGAATGTATAAGCATCAAAGACAAAGATGCCTGTTAAGCCGAAAATCCACGCCCCATTTATGAATGCAGCAGTGTAGAATGGTCGCGATCCAAAACGTTTTGGCACGTTACTGGTACACAGACGTACTCTTCGTCACTCGGCCATAAATGCAAGGATCTGTGTTTTTTTGTTTTGTGTGTGTGTGTGTGTGGTGTTTTTTGTTTTTTTTTTGTTGTTTTTTTTTTTTGTCAAATTTGGAATATTCGAAAATTTAAAGATATGAGAAAAGAAAATATAAAAGAAAATATTATGATACCAACCTGACAAATAGATAATTATATTCTTAGAGTTTTTTCGACATACACTTTATGAGTTGTAAGGTCAAGTATACTGCGCTTATCACGGTTGTTACCCGTAACCTGAGTTACGTTGTTCGAACAATGAACTATCTTTAACCTTTACTGTTTTCAAGGGTGAAGAGTTGGTGCTAGAAAAATCGATTTAATCCCCAGGCCTCATACATGTATTTATAAGGCGACTTAAGATAAGATTTTGACTTAAGTTCCCTCTTAATTCTAAGAATTTCTTAAGTTTCTGCTTAAACTTAAGAAATTCTTAAGTATTATTTACAATGTAAATTAAATGAAAAGTAAATATAAACCCACTTAACTATTAAGATCACTTAAGATATTACTTAATGTTTGTGAGATTCGATAGCGGTAACGATATGGGTGTCAAACAAACATGACATGTTGACATTGTACAGATTCAGACTACATTGGGATCCTGTTATTGCAATTTATTAGTAAGTCTTTCATAGACATGCTTTTAAAAGCAAATAACAGCTTCCTGAAAAATCGACATACCGTCTCGCGGTTATATAGTATACATAGTCGCCCAAAATTTGAATGTTGAGATACCTAGGAAATGTCACAACTACAGAACCAGCTTTCCCACGGTACCAATAAAGGCTACATAAAATGATGATACAAAATTGTAATTCTCGTCTCAAAAACTATCGGTCTCTGGTCATCTCCCCCTGATACAAAATTGTAATTCTCGTCTCAAAAACTATCGGTCTCTGGTCATCTCCCCCGATTTTTTCTTTTTTTGTGGAATACTTTGGACGAAAACCGTAATTTTAACATAGGGGACATTCCATTACATAATCCCTCCTTATGGCAAAATTTACGCCATATAATTGTTTTTTTTTTTTTTTTTTTTTTTTTTTTGTTGTAAGGCGTCTGTTTCCAAACTTAAATACTTGATCATACAAAGCACAAAAGCGCCAATAATGTACACATTGGCATACCCCTATTTAACTACCTTTTCATGACTACAGCGAAACACATAGCACAAATTAATATTGTTTATTAAAGTAGAATTACTATACATAATACGAATAAGCAATGTTTTTAGGTTTGAGTAATTTTGAAACCCTGATATTTCTAAAAGTTCGATTTTTGGTCTGTATGAACCTGATCCTTTCATGAGAGCTCTTACTGAATGCAACAGAGTAATAACGAAATGTACCGGAGATATTTTCATTAGTTCGTAAAACATAGTTTCTGCCCTTTAGTCAAAGGTCGTGTTTTAGTTAAATAATGAATTATCTGCTCTTTGCCAGGCAGAATTGTAAACGTCACCAGTGTGAAAAGGCGACTGGTATTACCAAGGAATGTGAGTTGTGTCGCTACCAAGTATGCTGGAGAAGATTTCTCCGATATTCTCAGAAGGGAGATGCAAAGGTTTGATGTGAAAGTGTCCGTAATAGAACCATGCAACTTTGATGGCGCCACGGCAATTCAAAATAAACAAGATGTACGTATGTCTGCGTTTAAGATAGATCTGTTTTTTTCTTTATCATCTCAATTATCCTTGTTTATGTGGACATAGCTCCAGATAAAAGGGGCTATCCATATAATTTTTTTTCTCCATGAAAACATCTGTTGTAGGTATTCCGAAGAAGCGCGTCGAGAGGCACTTCTAATGAATTCTATCAACATATGTTTTCGTATGAAAATAAGAAAAATATCAGTAGTTTTCCGTTGATGAAAGTGCCTGATCTGGAGCTATAATGGTTATTGTCAACACTACATCAGCAAAGATATTTAGGACTTTAAGTCTACAGATTCTAAGTGATCCGTCAGCTTTAAAATTTTTAGGAACTGATTTGAAGCAAAACTTGTATTCGTATCTGGTAAGGTTTTACAACATAATACATAAGCGCCAACTTTATATATATCGGATTTTGTATTTTCTGCTGTGATTATACATCATACACTTGGAGATCTCTGTGCAGATCGGGCAAGATCGAGTCTTGTACAATTCCGGAATGTAATGTGAATGGATACACTTGTAAAATTGCTCCCTGTGGGAGTTCGCTGTAGCCCATCACGAATTTATGCCTATATAATATTGACACCCTTAAACCCCTCTTTTATGTTGTAAAACTGGGATTTACAGGGGTATATTTTATTTTTCTTGTTTCTGCTCAAAAACATAGATTGTGGGTACTCGTTAGAACCGCCTCGGGAGGCGGTTCTAACGAGTACCCACAATCTATGTTTTGAGCAGAAATTTGAAAAAATTTCAAAGTTTTTAAATCTGAAAATTTTGGTGAAATTTTCTATATATTTGAATAGGCATGTTTTCATAATGGCTCGCTGCGGGGCTTTTTCATGATGTGCCCTATTGGTTGTCCTATAGTTGTGTTTGGAGGATCCTGTCTAAAATTGTGATCACCTCGGTTGGAAAGAAGGAGCTGGTTGCTGTGATTTTTCTTGGTTTGTGGAATGTGTACTGTTTATTATGGGCTGTTAGCTCTTCCTCTTGATGTCATTGATAGACTATATTCAGTGATTGTGGCTTTTTTGGTCATCTTCTATACTATTTTGGCTGTGCAAGAAAGTAAACTCGCAGTTACAAAAGTTGTCTCACGCATGAAAACAAAATAAAAGAAAAAGTATAGAGCACGCAGCTTTTGAGAAAGGGACTGGTGCACAGGAACGCAAACACGAATAAATCTATTAATGTTACTTTTGAAAACAACAAGTGCACAAAAAGACAAAAATCGGGGTCTCGGTTTAATTCAGACTCTTCAAATGACGACAATGTAGTATGCAGGGCTACATACGCCCAATTGGAAGCAAATTCTTTCCTCTTACAGTGGACCCTTTTCAGAAGTGAGGCAAAATATTTGTGACAGTTGCCTCGCCGGAAAATGTATCCCTTACGTGTCTCTACCCTGAATAGGCGAACACCATAATTCTTTTCCACACCCCGCTTAAGTTTGAACAAGTCCACATGGGACGCGTCATGCGAAAACATGTCTTCGGGCATATGCGGATAGCGAAGGCCAGATCAGACTGCGCATCAGTACAGTCTGTTCAGGGCCTTCGCTGTCCGCTAACAGAATCATTGGACTCTACAGAATGTATCAATGGAGAGAAAATGCCCGGAGGAGACTTTGCGCATGCGCGGGATGAATCTGAATCATTGAAATTTGCGCATGTTTGGAGACACCTTTTCGCTTCTTACGGTACATATAGGCAGTTGTCAGTTTCTGGCGAAAGAATGCGCACAATATTGGTTGAGCGCTTAGAGGACTAAGCCTGCCCAGTAAAGTGTGGTTAGGGAAACTTACTGCGCTCGACATGACTCCATTGGGTTGACCGGGCCGTAAAACCTCAACACAAACAAACAATACTGGATAACCGCTTAGAGGACTAAACATGCCCAGTAAAAGTGTGGTTAAGTAAACTGATCGCGCTCGACATGACCCCATTGGGTTGACTGGGCCGTAAAACCTCAACATAAACAAACAAACAATACTGGTTAACTGCTTAGAGGACTAAGCCTGCCTAGTAAATGTGTGGTTAGGTAAACTGACCGCGCTCGACATGACCCCATTGGGTTGACTTGACCGTAAAACCTCAACACAAACTCAGAACTATATATTGATGTGTCTAAAAACTGTCTTGGAAAAGTTGTGTTCCGTCTCTGTGGCCTTTTCTTGGTGTCTTAATAATCATTTTGCTAGATGAATGGTAAACAGTATAGACTGGTCATCGCATGTCCTGCTTCACCTGATTTGGGTAACATTGTTTGCTCTCTACAGCAATTTTTAGTTTTGTGAGTGCGTTCATTGCTCTCATGGGTCATTCCTTAAAAATCTATTTATCTTAACTACAGCTGGTGTTGTATAGCCATCCCAGAGGTACACAACGTTGAAAAACGTCGATTCAACATTCCAGCAGGCATACAACGTTGAAACAACGTTGATTCAACGTCCAGGCGTTGACCCAACGTTGAACCAACCTTTGTTTCACGTTGTGTGTCTGCTCGGATGTTGCGACCTTAAAACCTATCACATTACTTCACTATAGTGTAGTTCATATTTTCTGGTCCTTTAAGATCACTAAGCCTATTCTGGGATTTTTGAAAATTTATATGAGGGTAACTGAGGCCTAATTGGCCTAAACTAGCTAGTTTAGCCCAGAAGACTTGTCATGTTAGCTGTTTTCAGTTTTGTGAGTGTCTTCATTGTTCTCAAGGGCCCAATGATTCCTATCAGAAACTTTTTCCCGGATCACCACGGATTTAACTGTATTTGACCATTGAGATGTAATAATTAAACAGGTTATATATAAACACAGGAGTCGTCGTTTATAACTAAGGATAAGTTATTTGCAGATAATGGTATATGCTATTCCATAGGTTTTTTTATTAGGACCTTTAAGAGCACACAAATAAAAGTACCGGAAGTGTCGAAGTTAGCCAGTTTTGCCCAAAGAGGCATCATCAGTAGCCTCATATAATGCTCAAAAATCTCGGAATGGATTCATTGATTATAATACCAAAAAATATAAAGTACACTATAGTGAAGAATGTGAAGACACTTCAGGGCCACCACATAGCTTTAATCGCGATCATTTCCAATGGTTCGATTTACAGATATGCACAGTCTAAAGTATGATGATGGATGAAATTATAACAACAACAACAACAACAACAACAAAACTGAATGTGCTTCAAGAGCGCAAATTGTAAAAACAATTGTTGTGCCACTATCTATAAAAAACCTTAGAGAGATTCATAGAAATTTGCACACCGACCTTATCGACTATAGCAAACAATTTTAATGTATCCATACATTACGTTTCGTGTAAATCCCCACCTTAAGTACTATAAAATTGATTTCACACACACACACACACACACACACACACACACACACACACACACACACACCTTAGATACAATAGACTTTACACACAAACACACACACACACACACACACACACACACACACACACACACACACACACACACACACACATCTTAGATGCAATAGACGTTACACACACACACACACACACACACACACACACACACACACACACACAGAGCCTAGTAAATTTTCACAGTTCAGATTTAAATCAGATAATTCTATAGCCCTGAATTTTTTTATCTGGATCAAGTTGATATTGATGGGTAAAGCCCGTAACCAAAGTTTGTATTCAAGCCAAGATTGGAGACCAGCAGTCATTTTATGACATACTTATGACACCATACTGTAAACTGGTTTTTTGTCGCACCTGCTTGTAGCAGGGTGCCATATAGGCGTCCGATTTTCCGTCCGTCCGTCCGTCCGTCTGTCAACATTTATGTCGAAGTTGGACATTTATGTCAAAGCTAGTATTTTAATCAAATACAAGACTAAACAACCATCAAACCTTGCATGAAATATCTCCCTGACCTCCTGACTTTGCGACATAGGCATCCGCTTTCCGTTCGTCTGTCCGTTCGTCAGTCCGTCTGTCAACATTTATGTCGAAATTCGACATTTATGTCAAAAGTAGTATTCTAATCAACTACAAGACTAAACAACCATCAAACCTTGCATGAAAAATCTCCCTGACCTTCTGACTTTACGACATAGGCGTCCGCTTTTCCTTTCGTCTGTTCGTTCGTCCATCTGTCCGTCTGTCAACAGTTCTGTTATGTCGAAGTGCGTCATTTAAGTCAAAGTTAGTATTCTAATCAACTACAAGACTAAACAACCATCAAACCTTGCATGAAACATCTCTCTGACCTTCTGATTTTGTGACAAAAAGCATCTGCTTTTCCGTTCGTCCGTCCGTTTGTCCGTCAGTCCGTCTATTAACATTTATGTCGAAGTTCGACATTTATGTCAAAGTTAGTATTCTAATCAACTACAATTATACAACAACCATCATGCCTTGTATAACACATCTCCCTGACCTCCTGACTTGTCAGGTACATTGACCTGGTGACCTTGACCTATATTTCACGCTCCAGTGACTTTGACACAATTTACATTGAGGTTTCAGATCTCGACTATAAGGCCTACAACTACCAGACCTTGCATATAGCTTCTCCTAGATTTACTGACTCGGCAGGTACCTTGACCCAGTGACATTGACCTATATTTTGCGCTCCAGTGACTTTGACACATTTTGCGTCGACGTTCGATATCTCCTCAACTATAAGGCCTACAACCATCAAACCTTGCAAAGTGCTTCTTCTCAATATACCTGGTAACCTTGACCTATATATTGGCTGGAGTGACTTTGACATTATGTACGTCAACGTTCCAGATCTCCTCAAGTGTAAGACCTCTAACCAGACCAAACCTTGCATAGTGCTTCTCCTACATGTACTGACTCGGCAAGTATCTTGACCCGGTGATCTTGACCAATATTTTGCGCTCTAGTGCCTTTTACACATTTTACATCGACGTTCAATATCTCCTCAACTATAAAGCCTACAACCACCAAACCTTGTATAGTCCTTCTCCTCAATGTACGAACTCTGCAGGTACCTTGACTCAGTAACCTTGACCTATATTTTGCACTCCATTGACTTCTACACATTTTACGTCACCCTTCCATATGTCCTCAACTATAAGGCCTTCAACATCCAAACCTTGTATAGTGCTTCTTCTTGATGTATTGATTCGCCAAGTGCCTTGACCTGGTGACCTTGACCTATATTTTGCACTCCAGTGAATTTGACACATTTTACATTGATGTTAGATATCTCCTCAAATATAAGCCCTACAACAACTAAATCTTGCATAGTGCTTCACCTCATTGTTTTGGATTGGCAGGTACCTTGACCTGGTGACCTTGGCCTATATTTTTGACACATTTTACGTTGATGTTCGATAACTCCTCAACTATTAGGCCTACAACCACCATATCTTGCATAGTGCTTCTCCATGATGTTCTGGCGGCAGGTACCTTGACCCGGTGACCTATATATCACGCTCCGGTGACTTTTACACATTTTACGTCGACGTTCCATTATCATTGGGCTGTATAATACGAATAGTCAGTGCTGAGGATATATCCATTAGAGGGAATGGTACTGGCCTGGAATAAATGTGCCCCACTAGGCACTTTGTCTACATTTTTTTCAACCCAGTTTTTCAACTAAGCACTTCTAAGAATGACATAAACTTATTACTAACCACTTCTGATTGTGGCTCCTGTGACTTTTGTCCCAGCAGGTGCGACGACGCCTTCCGCAGAATTCTTGTTATTATATTTAGGTTTTCAGAATATATTGGGGATTTTGTGTGTGTGTGTGTGTGTGTGTGTGTGTGTGTGTGTGTGTGTGTGTGTGTGTGTGTGTTTATTTTATGTTTTTCACTGATTTTAAATTATTGACGTTCCCTAACAATACTGTGTAAATTCTAGAGATTTCGAACAAGTGGGACTTATTGAAAACCTGCATCAAAACTATTTTTGTGAACCCATTTTTACAATGGGAAAAGTTGATATCGATTTTGTTTAAAACCATTGAATAGAATAAACTTTTGGTGCGAAAAACGACAAACGGTTTTGCTTAGAATAATGACAAAAATTAGAATAATGACAAAAATGTGCAAATTTACTTCTTCTGAGCAAAGCGGCACGCTAACACCGACTTTCTAAAATATGCCGAAAAAAGCACAGTATTCTTATGGATTAACGATAGGTATATTTCATTATACTGATTGAAAAAAATATTGCGGTACACATGTAACGTATATACGAACAGCGAATACCCAGGCCAGCTGATGCACAGCACAAATTTGCTAGCTGGTCTACACCTTTCCGTACACAAACAGGTCTGACTCAGTGATGCTTTTTTATAGTATCGTATTTAACCTTAATATCGGGACTCTTTTTAAAATACTTACCATTCTTGTCCCAGAATTTGAAAAAGTCCATTTCATCACATGGTGACGTATCATAAACTGCTGGATGAGTTGGAAACACTGTAGAACCTTATCAGACGTCGCGTTTAGCGGCGTCTGATCTGGGTCTACATCGTTTCCTCAAGTCAGTTTATCCCAATACTTAGGTTGCTACAGTAATACATGATAAAATTAGGCTTTAAGGTGAATGTTTAAGCATCAAAGAGAAAAATGCCTTTTAAGCCGAAACTCCACGCCCCATTTATGAATGCAGCAGTGTAGAATGGTCGCGGAACCGAAACACTGCGTCACTCGGCCATAAATGCCAGGATCTGTGCTTTTTTATCAAATTTGGAATATTCTAAAATTTAAAGATATGAGAAAAAAATGTAAAAGAAAATATTATGATACCAACCTGACAAATAGATAATATAGGCCTATATGTTTTTTTCGACACACACTCTATGAGTTGTAAGGTCAAGTACACTGCGCTTATCACGGTTGTCACCCGTAACCTGAGTACTATTTACGCTGTTCGAACAATGAACTATCTTTTAACCTTTACTGTTTTCAAGGGTGAAGAGTTGGTGCTCGATTTAAACCCCAGGCCTCATATTTATAAGGCGACTTACGATACGATTTTGACTTAAGTTCTCTCTTAACTCTAAGATTTTCTTAAGTTTCTGCTTAAATCTAATAAATTCTTCAGTATTATTTACAATGTAAGTTAAATGAAAAATAAATGTAAACCCACTTAACTCTTAAGATCACTTAAGATATTTCTTAACTTAAGATAGGTCGGAAGGTATCTTAAATTTCTAAGATTTTTCTTTGAAATTAATTATGTGATTCAAGAGTAATAAAATGGCTGCTAGCCTCAGACTCAATGACGGCCTCTTCGTAAAACTTTAACCAGTGGGTTGGGGCTTGACGATATGTCTTTGGTTTGGCCCGCTGTGGTTCAACTATTGGTTTTCGTTTACTCTGGTATACAGTAGAATTAGCCATGAGTACTCGTCTTTGTTTATTATAGTAATTAATTTGATTTTTATGTTTTCGCTTTGATGCATTGACTGAGTTGGGAGCCTTTATGCGAACCGAATGTTTATGTATTTCTGTATTAGAGTAGCATCGGGACCCAGAGGGAAGTTAGCTAGCTGTAAAAGTGCTTTAACACCCCCTTCCCCCCCCCCCCCCCCGGTGGTATGCTCTACCGACCGTTCTAAGGCGGTGGTCCCGGTGTTAGTCTTACTCTTTGTTGCTTTGTGGTTTATTCTACGAGGCGATTTGTTGTATGTCTGTCCGTGTGTTCTTGTTTTTCAGTCCTTTTAGTATTGCGATTACCTCGCTTGGGGAAGAGAAAGCTAATCTTAGTGCTTTTCGTACGTTTGTTCGGTTTGTGCTTGTTTAGATATGTCGTTTTCATCTTCCTCTTGGGGTCTGGGAAGGGCTGTGGTTTGTGATTGTGGCACTCCCTGGACTTTTCTCTTACCTTTTTTTAGGTAGCCGAGAACTTAACCACCAAAAAACGTTCTTTACAATTTAAATGGTATTAGACGGAATGTCGATTCTTACATTGTCATGCTAGATACGATTAAAAACAAAATAGTACTATATCGGACCCTTTTTCGCTGAACGAAGCTGGATGTGTTGTTGCGTTAGTTCTGACGAAATGTTTGTGTGATTCGATAGTGGTAACGATATGGGTGTCCAACACACATGAAATGTTGACATTGTATAGATTCAGATTACATTGAGATCCTGTTATCGCAACTATTGGTAAGTCTTTCATAGACATGCTTTTTAAAAGCAAGTAAAAGCTTCCTGAAAAATCGACATACCGTCTGGTGGCTATATAGTATACATAGTCGCCCAAAAAATGAATGTTGAGATACCGAGGAAAAGTCACAACTACAGAATCAGCTTTCCCAAGGTACCAATAAAGGGTTTATATATATATAATGATAATACAAAATTGCAATTCTCGTCTCAAAAACTATCGGTCTCTGGTCATCTGCGCCGATTTTTTTCTTTTTTGTGGAATATTTTGGACGAAAATCGTAATTTTAACACAGGGAACATGCCATTACATAATCCCTCCTTATGGCAAACTTTACGCACTTAATTTGTGCTATGTGTTTCGCTGTAGTCGTGAAAAGGTAGTTAAATAGGGTTTGTCGATGTGTACATTCTTGGCGTTTTTGTGCTTTGTATGATCAAGTATTTAAGCTTGGAAACAGACGCCTTACAACAAATTTTGCCATAAGGAGGGATTATGTAAATAGTTGTGACAGAGTTGCCTCGCCGGAAAATGTATCCCTTACGTGTCTACCCTGAATTATGGACACCATAATTCTTTTCCACACCACCCTTAAGTTTAAACAAGTCCACATGGGACGCGCCATGCGAAAACATGTCTTCGGGGATATGCGGACAGCGAAGGCCCAGATCAGACTATGCATCAGCACTGTTCAGGGCCTTCGCTGTCCGCTAACAGAATCATTGGACTCTACAGAATGCATCAATGGAGAGAAAAATGCCCGGATGAGACTTTGCGCATGCGCGGGATGAATCTGAATCATTGAAATTTGCGCATGTTTGAAGACACCTTTTCGCTTCTTACGGTACATATAGGCAGTTGTCAGTTTCTGGCGAAAGAATGCGCACAATACTGGTTGAGCGCTTAGAGGACTAAGCCTGCCCAGTGAAAGTGTGGTTAGGTAAACTTACTGCGCTCGACATGACTCCATTGGGTTGACCGGGCCGTAAAACCTCAACACAAACAAACAATACCGGATAACCGCTTAGAGGACTAAGCCTGCCCAGTAAAAGTGTGGTTAGGTAAACTGATCGCGCTCGACATGACCCCATTGGGTTGACTGGGCCGTAAAACCTCAACATAAACAAACAAACAAAACTGGTTAACTGCTTAGAGGACTAAGCCTGCCTAGTAAATGTGTGTTTAGGTAAACTGACCGCACTCAACATGACCCCATTGAGTTGACTTGGCCGTAAAACCTTAACACAAACTCAGAACTATATATTGCTGTGTCTAAAAACTGTCTTGGAAAAGTTGTGATCCGTCTCTGTGGCCTTTTCTTGGTGTCTTAATAATCATTTTGCTAGATGAATGGTAAACAGTATATACTCTGGTCATCGCATGTCCTGCTTCACCTGATTTGGGTAACATTGTTTGCTCTCTACAGCTATTTTTAGTTTTGTGAGTGCGTTCATTGCTCTCAGCGGTCATTCCTTAAAGAAATCTATTTATCTTCACTTCAGCTGGTGTTGTATAGCCATTCCAGAGGTACACAACGTTGAAACAACGTCGATTCAACATTCCAGCAGGCATACAACGTTGAAACAACGTTGATTTAACGTCTAGACGTTGAACCAACGTTAAACCAACCTTTGTTTCACGTTGTGTGTCTGCTCGGATGTTGCGACCTTAAAACCTATCACATTACTTCACTATAGTGTAGTTCATATTTTCTGGTCCTTTAAGATCACTAAGCCTATTCTGGGATTTTTGAAAATTTATATGAGGGTCACTGAGGCCTAATTAGCATAAACTAACTAGTTTAGCCCAGGAAACTAGCCATGTCAGCTGTTTACAGTTTTGTGAGTGTCTTCATTGTTCTCAAGGGTCCGATGATTCCCATTAGAAACTTTTTTCTCGGATCACTACGGATTTAACTAAATTTGACCATTGAGATGTAAATTTCAGAATACTTGAATACATAATTAGACAGGTTATATATAAGCACAGGAGTCGTCGTTTATAACTAAAGATAAGTTATTTGCAGATAAGTGTATATGCTGTTCCATAGGTTTCTTTAGTAGGACTCTTAAGAGCACACAAATAAAAGTACCGGAAATGTCGAAGCTAGCCAGTTTCGCCCAATGAGCATCATCAGTAGCCTCATATAATGCTCAAAAATCTCGGAATGGAGTCACTGATTGTAATACCAAAAAATATAAAGTACACTATAGTGAAGAATGTGAAGACACTTCAGGGCCACCACATAGCTTTAATCGCGATAATTTCCAATGGTTTGATTTACAGATATGCACAGTCTAAAGTATGATGATGGATGAAATTATAACAACAACAACAACAACAAAACTGAATGTGCTTTAAGAGCGCAAACTGTAAAAACAATCGTTGTGCCACTATCTATAAAAAACCTTATTGAGATTCTTAGAAATTTACACATCGACCTTATCGACTATAGCCAAACAATTTTAATGTATCCATACTTTACGTTTCGTGTAAATCTCACCTTAAATACTATAAAATTGATTTCACACACACACACACACACACACACACACACACACACACACACACACACACACACACCACACACACACACATTACCTAGTAATTTTTCACAGTTCGAATGTTCTGTCTGTACAGCTGCTTTAACAGCTGTACGTATATTGTTTGTTCAAACATCACTTTTCACTCTGTATATCGCTTATTAGCTTTGTGTAGATTTATTCTCTCTCTCTCTCTCTCTCCCGTTTCTTTCTTTGTCAGTGTGTATATATATATATATATATATATATATATATATATATATATATATATATATATATATATATATATATATATATATATCTTTGTTATATTTGTTTATATATTGTTTGGCAAGTTTCTCTTAAAAGCCTTTACACTATCTATGCCACGTATCATATCTGCTGCTTTCTCGGCTAACATGACAACTGGAGCATTGATATTACCAGACGTTACTTTAGGAAATACTGACGCATCTACGACACGCAACCCCTTTATTCCTTTTACTCTTAGCTGTGGGTCCACAACTGTACTGGGATCTTTGTCTGATCCCATTTTACATGTACCACACTGGTGCCAGACTGTAACACCTAGATGACGTATGTAACATTCCCAGTACGCATCTGACCTGAATTCATGCTGTGAACAAAAGGATAACTTTGACTGATCAATCTTTACGCCAAGGCTTTTCATTGTTGGCGTGTCTGCAATTTTCTCCCATTTCTTTATTCCCTTTGTCAATTCTATGATGTCTTCTTTGTTGGTAAAAAACTGAGGATCGAGAACCGGATGTTCGAAAGGATCTGAGCTCTTAAGTTTTACTGTGCCGTTACTCTTAGGGTGTGTGAGAATTACACACGTAGTAAAGCCTTCTTCATTAGGTGTCCTGGCTAAATATTCTTCTGCAATATCATTCTTTAAATTAACAGAATTGATATCCAAAAAACTACTGTAGAATACTATTTGAATGTCCGGGTATGTCTTCCCTCTTTTGCTCTCATCAGTATAGAGAAAAGCATTTCCATCTGATCCAGCAATTGATATTGGTCCCTTTCCGAATAACTGATAGTTTAGCTTCGACCACATGCTCTCTCGTAGGTTAGTTGTTATACTGTGCGATGAATTTATTCTACTAAACATCCATACCATAACATGATCCTGCAGGTTTTCTCCAACAGGTAAATCTGCCTTCAAGTCTATCCCGAGGCTACTTATGTGCCTCTCTGGTCCAACTCCACTTAACATTAAAATCTGAGGAGTATTAATAGCGCCAGCTGACAGAATGATTTCCTTTCTTGCCTTAATTAGAGATATTTTACCTTTGCGCATAACATATACTCCAGTCGCTTTCTTTTTCTCTATTTTCACATTTGTCACAAAACTTCTTACGGCTATATGCAGATTTTCCCGTTCTGTCGTATTGTCCAGATACTCCACACTAGTGCTGCTTCTTAAACCATTTCGTACATTAATCTGGATGCCGCTACACCCTTCCTCCACCCCGCCATTATAGTCCGTTATGCGATAGCCTAGTTCCTCACAAGCTTTCATGTAGAAGTCAGCTAAAGGTGTAACCCGGCAGCCAGACACAGCCAGCGGACCTCCCGTTGAATGATACACGGAAGATTTCAAATCGTCAATCTGCACGTCCTCGGACTTGAGAAAATATGGCAGCACATCTTTATAGCTCCAGCCTGTACAACCATTTCTCGCCCACTCATCGTAGTCATGTCTCGATCCTCTAGTATACTGCATAGCATTCAACATGCCAGACCCTCCCAAGACACGCCCACGAGGCCAGTATGCGCGTTGGTCGTTCATGCCCAAGCAGGAAACGTTTTGTGGCTCAGTGTAATAGCCCCAATCATGTTCCGTTTTCTGTAAAATCAGCCATGCTGCTGGAATGTGTAGCAATGGGTTCTCGTCATAATGACCTCCAGCTTCAAGAAGAAGGACTTTCTTGTCTGTATCTTCGGAGAGCCTTGACGCAACTACGGAACCAGCAGAACCGCCGCCAACAACAATATAGTCATACTCCTCATCTAGTTGCTCCGACAAGATGGAAGGTGTCCAAAACGGCCCGGTTATTGTATAGTAGGCAATTATGAACGCAATAACTAGGACAATGGCCGCTTGGATAATGAACGCCATTTTATCTTCAGTCTGAAGAGTATCAAAGATATAAAACATTAGTAAGTGATACAGCGCTCTGGGTAAGGCATGGTTTTCACCTCAAGAGTATTGACTTTTTTTCTTATTTCTCCACGAAAAAAAAAAAAAAATCAATACGTTCTAGTTACTGAGTACCCACAACTTGTTTTGTGGAGGAATTAAAAGAACACTTGTCTGGATATCCCTCTTAACTATTGTGACTGGCACGATTAACCGAATAATCAGTTAATTGATCGATAAATTCCACAAAAATGATTATCATTACATATTTGCAAAATATCGATCATTTGATTTCTGTGTCTGTGTCTGTTTTTTATTTATTTTTTTTTCTTACCGTATTTGCCCTTTGTATTCAGACACCTCAAATCCTTACCATTGTTTATCTGAAATTTGAACAAGTATAATTTACTACCCAATGTTGTGTTGTTGTGTCTAAAATAGCTGGATGAGTAACAAACAGTGTAGACCCTGTTGAGACGTCGCATTTTGCGGCGTCTTATCTAGGTCTATACTGTTTGCTCACGCCTGTCTCACCAAATACATACAGTAAATATAACACAGGGTAGAGTCATGCACAGATGGACAGGTAAAATTATGACCGAATCTTGAGTGATTACTAATTGATTATCGATCACAATGGCAGGACGGATAATCGATTATCTTTTCAGCTCTGGTTGGCAAGCCTTATTATCTATAGTTCTGCTATGACGGATAGTTTTCCAACACAAGCATACAAAATAAAAATAGTTTGTTTTATTTTATTTCAAGCTGTCTTAGAAAACTTCTAAAGATCAAGTGGCAAGACAGGATTCCAGACACAGAAGTCCTGAAAAGGGCAGGGATGCAGAGTATACATACTCTTCTGAAATTGGCACAGTTAAGATGGAGAGGCCATGTTACCAGATTGCCTGATGAACGTTTGCCAAGGAAAATCCTCTATGGAGAACTTCAAGTAGGAAAACGCTCCCATGGTGGTCAGAAGAAGCGATACAAGGACACCCTCAAAGCCTCCCTTAAAGACTTCAACATACCAACTGAGTCATGGAAACAGATTGCACAAGATCGTACAAAGTGGCGAGGCCTCATAAAAAGGGCGAGCTGGTGAATACGAAGCAAAAAAAAACAAAAAAACATCAGCGAAGCCGAGCAGAAACGTGCACAGCGGAAAGCCAGAGCAAAAGTATCACCAACAGAGCTTTCTTCCTCAGAACTCTCTTGTTCTATCTGCAACAGGCAGTTTAGAGCTAAGATTGGTCTCATCAGCCATCTTAGAACACACAAATAATAACACATCACATAGTTGATTAGGATTGGTCATTGTCAGTAATGACAGACGAACAAGAGTTTGTTTTATACAACTGAATGCTTAAAAGGGCTTCAATTATCCAAAATATTTGGACATCGTATCCAAAATATTCGGAATTTGCAACTCCTTACAACAGTACTGGACCTAAATTTAAAACATCTATTTTGTCTACTTTGTGATGAATGCAAAACTGGTGGCTGAATGCTAACAGCTCTCTCCACCACTGACCATATTTATGGAGTAGTTTCATTTTGATTTATACTGTTGGTATAGGCAAGTCAGTTGGAATATCTATGCAACTATTTTATATACCAGCCAGGTTCCACAAAAGTATATGCTATCGGAAGGCCTCTTAGCCTTGGTCCAGCCGTTCAATGTTTAGTTAGCTGAAGGGTAACTGATATATTGTCATGGGAAACAACTCTGTTAAAACACTGCTTTTGTCTCCAGAAAAGGGGTCTACTCTCTAAGACAAGAACTTGCTCCATCTGGTAGCAAATTCTCATCTTACAGAGTAGACCGCTAGAGGGTGCAATGGTTTCCTTATCATTACGAAAACATGTCTATTCAAATATACTGAAAATTTTACCACAAAAAATGAAAATTTTCAGATAAAAAAAATGATATTTTTCATATTTCTGCGCAACACATAGATTGTGGGTACTCGTTAGAACCGCCTCGACGAGGCGGTTCTAACGAGTACCCACAATCTATGTTTTTGAGCAGAAATAAGGAAAATAATGTTTACCCCTATAAACCCCACTTTTTATATAAAAAAATGGGGTATAAGGGGGTCAAAATTATATAGGCTTGTTTTCGTGATGTAGACTAGATCCCTTTTGAGCAGGTCTTGGTGTGTAGTAAAGCAAACATGAAGCACTAAAGTTGTCAGCTATGGCGTAAATGACGAATCATACATTCCCCTTAACAAATTTGAATATTGCAATAAAAAAAAAAGGAATGCAATGGGATTTTGTATAAAGATATAAGAAGCTCAATAAACTCATATATTTAAATAAATTTATCATATAGTAATTAAATGTTTTGTGTTAAGATAAATGAAAATGTTGATAAAATTTTCGTTTTGGCAACCATTAAAGCGTTAAGCAAAACTGTATCAGACGACATTCTAATAAGTACCGCATTTACCTAAATATAGGGACGTTTTAAATCCTTACCATACTTTTTCTTGAATTCATTACGAAAACACGCCAATTCATATATATAGAAACTTTCACCTCCAAAAACTGAAAATTTTCAGATACAAAAATTCTGATATTTTTCATATGTCTGCTCAAAACATAGATTGTGGGTACTCGTTAGAACCGCCTTGGCGAGGCGGTTCTAACGAGTACCCACAATCTATGTTTTTGAGCAGAAATAAGAAAATAATATATACCCCTGTAAACCCCAGTTTTACTATATGAAAGTGGGGTTTAAGGGGGTCAACATTATATAGGCATGCTTTCGTGATGTTGAAATCTGTATGTATCCCTAAACACGAATATTGGAACAATTTAAATCCTTATCATACTTGTCCTAGAACTGGAAAAAATCTATTTGATTACCCGTTATCGTACATAAAATCTTCTGAATAAGTGGTAAACATTGTAACCCCTGATCAGAGGCCAAGTTCTGTGGCGTCTGATCTGGATTCTTCCTGTCCCAATACCTAGGGCTGTCACGGCAATACATGATAACTAAAATTTAATATTTAGCATGCTATGAGCAGATTCAGCAGACGATAAACTGACGATGTTTTTTTCTTATTTTTCTCAGGAAACATTTCATGCAAATTGTCTCCAGTCGAGACAATTCGCATGAAATGTCCAATCCTTTTTTCTGGAAAAAATAAGAAAGCTATTTCGTCATCTGCTGAAAATTTTACCAAAGTGCTAGATGAATAGCATCAAAGAGAAGATGCCTGTTAAGCCGAAAATCCACGCCCCATTTATGAAGGCAGCAAGAGTGGCCACGGATCGGAAGCCTTTTGACACTTTACTGGCACACAGATGTACTCTGTATCACTAGACCATAAAATGTCAGGATCTGTGCATTTTTGTCAAATATGAAATAGTCTATGAGAAAATAAATGTAAAAGAAAATATTATGGTACCTACCTGACTAATGAACAAATATGTTTTATCCACTTACACTTTATGAGTTGTAAGGACAGGTACATATATACAGCACTTATCAAGGTTGTCACCCGTCTCCTGATAACGCAGCTTACACAGTTTACGCTGTTCGATCTACGAGGGGCACCCAAAAAGCTCCTTAACCGTCATAGTTTTCAAGGGTGAAGAGTTCGTGCCAGAAAAATCGATTTAAACCCCTGTTTTTTTTTTATCATTCATGCATGTTTTAACGTTGTTCGTTCTCTGTGAGTGAGAAAGGGAGCTTTTTCGCATTTTGTCCTATTTATTGTCTTATGATTGTGTTTAGTGGGTCCATTCTGACATTTTGATCGCATCGAACGGTGGCAAAGAGGAAGCTGGTTGCTTTATTTTTCGTCGGTGTGCAATGCTCAACTCAACTCAACTTATTTTCTTTGCAAATCAAATATCATGACAATGAATACATGAGATGCGCCCATAAACGGCAGATAATAAACTTGTAATGTTAAAACACACACACACACACACACACACACACACACACACACACACACACACACACAAATCCAGGAAAAATTCGTAATTGTTCGGAAGTCTACACCGATGGAATTTTTTGGTCTGTGCCGTGCTTTAGCCGATACACTACCATTCCAACACACCACTGTAATTCTACTCTACACACTCAGAGGAGCGAGTCTGTACGCCTCTGAAAACAAAAATTGCAGGCGTAGAGGTCAGGTCCGAATCAGACCCAGTGATTAGGGTCTGTACTTCCGATAAACGTATGCGAAATTGATACTAGAATAGAATACAATAATTTTATTCTTCAATCCGGCATATAACATACTAATACCTTGATATACAGGAGCCCGCATCACAATGGCAAGTTTAAAATATATTATTATTGCACTGCTCGGTCAGCACACCCCACATCAGCTATATTATTACATGTTTTTAATTTGTCTGTTCTCTTTTCTGAAAGTGACGAGAGTAACACCAATACTAAGTGGAACATAATATACGTGGCAAAAAAAGTTAGGGATATTTCTTATTCTTGAGTGAAGTGTATAACAGGTATTAATCCAATCGATTATATTGTGGTGTAATAAATAGAGTTTATTCATTCTCCTATTTTAAATATGGGATTTATAAACCGAGGGAGGTAAAAAAAATCCGATAAAGAAACGAGTGTGAAGCACGAGTTTCTTTATCGGATTTTTTTTTACCTCCCGAGGTTTATAAATCCCATATCTAAAATAGGTGAAATGAATAAACTGTATATTACATGCATTTCGCCGAAATAGAGTACACCATTTAAGAGGCTTTTATGGGAAGTCTAGTCTGCCAGTTTGTTTACGCTGTCATTTCTATTTTGGGTCGGCGTAGTAATACACTGACATTGACAGTTCGAAGCAGTGAACACTCGGGCGCCATTTTGAAAAAAAAACTAAACGAATCGAGAGATTGAAAAGTGATAAAATATTCCCATTTAAATGGATATTTATGTGTTTCTGCTCAGATAGGATTAATTTCTATGTCTGTGACCTGATTCAACGAAAAAAGCATATGGATTTAAACATTTTCAGCCGGTAAGTAAGGATTTGAGATCATCCCACGGGTCAAAATCTAGGCCGTTCATATGTTACAAAAAAAAGTAGTTCCGGTTAAAGAGATTTATTTCCCCGGCTAAGAGGAAATATTTCATCTTAGAAAACAAGGAAAATACCAGTTTTATGTCTGGTAGAAATAATGATATTTCTTGGTTATGCATGCAATATTAAAGTTTATTCAATAACAATAAATTTTGTAGAACTGAAATCAGTTCGCTCTCTTGTACAGAAAAAAAAAACAACAACAAAAAACATGCACAATACAACAGTAGGGTTGAGTGAAAAATGTCACAAATACACAATGCTCAATTTTCACCGGTGAGCTTTGCTCATCACCTGCATTTGAGCGCTAATCCTTTCAAAAGTGATTAAATTTCTGGTTAACAAATCTGTTGCTTTACTATTGACAACTTCTGTTCTACTAGCGTTAAAATGCCACAACGTCGACAAAACGACGTGGGCTTACGCGCTATTGGAATGCTCAGAAGCTGGCATGAGGCAAGTAGAAGTTGCTAGACATTTGGGTGTTTCACAGAGTGTGATCAGCCGCCAACGAACTCGGTTTGCACAAACCAACAGCACGTTAGATCGACGTCGAAGTGAGCGCCCGAGGTCTACGTCGCAAGCCCAGGATCGGTTCCTGCGTACGTCAGCCTTGAGATCACGATCAGTAAGCGCCGAACTTCGCGAACGTCTCTCAAGAACTGGAACATGAGTGTCTGTTCGAACCGAGACATAGACAAGCCAGGCTAGCATGGACAAGGCAGCATCGTCGATGGACTAACCAACAATGGGCGACTGTACTCTTTACCGACGAGTCACGGTTTCCGCTGGATATGCTTGACAGACGATGTCGCGTTTGGCATTGCAGAGGTGAGAGGTACACGAACTGCGCCATTGTTGAACATGACCGGTATGGAGGAGGAAGTCTTATGGTATGGGGCGGCATATCTGTTCGTTCCCGTACAGAGCTGCTTGTGCTTAACGGAACTCTGACAGGCCAACGCTACATCAATGAAGTGCTACAGCCGGTTGTTCTGCCTTTTGTTCAACAACACCACGTAGTGCTGCAGGATGACAACGCAAGACCTCATCGGGCGAGGATAGTACAGCAGTTCCTGCAGCAGAACAATGTGGATCATCTCGATTGGCCTGCTCGATCCCCTGACTTGTCGCCAATCGAGCATGTTTGGGACATTCTCGGCCAGCGTGTACGACAGAGAGTTCCACGACCAAGAACACTCCAAGCTTTGGGCGCAGCCTTGCAGGAGGAGTGGAGGAGGATACCCCAGCTACAGATTGCCAGACTCATCAGGAGTATGCGTCGTCGTTGTGTGGCCTGCATAGATGCAACAGGTGGACATACGCGATATTGACAGATTTGTGAGGTTTTATTGGTGACCCTAGTGATCTTCCATACAAATTTTCTCATTCACATCTAGTGCTACAGACTCCAACGGATGGATTTTTGTCTGTAAATGAAATAATGTAATCAAATATATCAATTTCAGATTTCAGATATGTCTTAGTTTCCTTTTATTTCACCGTACATACAAATATCCCTAACTTCTTTTGCCACGTATAGAATTTTCAGCGTTCATAAGCCAAACTAATTTCTCTTTATTGATTCGCTGTTCAACGTTGGGATACATTTCTTTACGAAAACACGCCTATTCAAATAAATAGAAAATTTTACCTCCAAAAACATAAAATTTTCAGATAAAAAAAAATCTGAAATTTTTCATATTTCTGCTCAAAACATAGATTGTGGTACTCGTTAGAACCGCCTCGGCGAGGCGCTTCTAACGAGAATCCACAATCTATGTTTTTGAGCAGAAATAAGAAAAAATAATGCATACCCGTGTAAACCCCAGTTTTATTAGATAAAAATGGGGTTTAAGGGGGTCTAAATTATATAGGCGTGTTTTCATGATGTTATAATTTGTTAATAGCGAAGTGTTTCTCATATTTTCTAATACAGAGCACTGCAACAAAAATGTATTTTGTCTTTAATGACGTTTTTGCATAATTTACAAATTCGTTTATCAGCTTTTATATTCCTATACCGACCTTGCTCTATTTCCAGTCCATGGTTACTGATTCTAAATCTATACATATATTTCCTTTGATTTCTATTGCTTAAATTGTAAATATTTTTTCATACCGAAATGTTGTTTAAAATGACAATATGATCGTAATTTATTTCCCCTCTGCTCATTTTCACGTGTACTGGAATTTACTTTTTTATTCCGGATTGAAATATGTTTTGAATTCAATGCCTTATAAACTTTTTTATACAACTGTTTGATGTCACTCACAGTGTTGGCTCTCATATCTAAAAAAAGGCACAAAGTGCTTTTAATAAAGTGAACCCATGAGTCAATTCCCTTGTTACTAAGCTCTTCTGACGATTCAATTGTTTCCTTCAGGAGACCAGTCTTCGATGCTGGTAAGTGTAAAATATATTTGAACATACTGGCTATAATTTGAATCATAAGATGATATCGTCCGGTTTCTGCACAAACAGCATGATTTGTTGCTTTAGAATAAACTCCTAATTAAACACTTACAAAATTTTAGATGTAGTTTTCTTGAGGTAACTTATCAAACATATTAAATAAAAAGTCTTTTCTTGACAATAGTTTCATTGATGAGAAAGGTCCCAATATCTCCGAGCCATATGTAATAATTGGTTTAATTGTATTATCAAAGATGTGAAACTAGTTTTAACATTAGGATGTTGTGGGTAAAAGGACTTTGACAATATGATTTGAGCTTTCAACCCCTTGAAATACGAATTGTGTTTTGCTTCATTAAAACAACCTGTATAACTAAAGGTGACACCAAGATATGTGTAGGCTTTGACATTATCGATATTATTTCCTTCAAAAATAATATTAAATTCTCTTTATTTTGTACTAGAACTAAAAACTAAGCACTTAGTTTTTTCAAGGTAAACAGCCATAGCCAGTTCCTTACAGAAAGACAAAAGTTATTCAAACAGTTTTGGAGGCCTTCTGCACTATTACATAATGTCATCCTCATATAATAAACAACTGATATGATTATGTGCATCGCAGTTTGTTTATTCTTTTTCTCGGTGTCATTGTTAGGTTATGTTCTGTGATTGTGGCTCTTCACTATGGGCCGCAACTTGAGAAAACATACCTTCTCACATGTGCGCCCAACGAAGACTCAAATCAACCTGCGCATCCGCGCAGTCTGATCAGACTCTTCAATGTCCACATGAAGAAACAGAATCCCTGGCTATCGAAAATGTGCCCAGTGTAGATTCTGATCAATATACAATTGCGCAGGTTGATCTGAATCTTCGCTGTGCGCACATGTACGAAGTTACATTTTCTGACGTTGAAGCTCATTATTCTCAATGACCTACAACATGGTACAGTCAAACCTGTCCTAATGGCCACCTGTATTAAGCAATCACCTGCCTTTAAAGGCCACTATTTCAGATCCCATTAAAGGTAAAGAAGTGGAAATCTAACTGTATTAAGCAAGCACCTGTCTTAAGCAACTAATTTTTGGCTTTCCCACAGGTGCTTGCTTAACACAGGTTTGACTGTACAGAGAGAAGACGCCTTGCCAGCTCGTTGAAGACCTTTCACGCAACTCATTTCTGGCTTACCAAGGTGACCTAAGTCTTTAAAGCGCTGAACAAACTTCATCAGTATGGTGTCAGAGGAAACTACCTGTCATATTGATTAAAACCTTTCTGGTAGGGAGCATCAGAAATCGCTGTCTGGAGTCACTCAAGGTGCTGTGCTTGGGTCCTTACTCTTCCTACTCTACTTGCACTACTTACCTTAAAATATACATCACAGGTGTGCAGATGACACAGCAGTAACTTTACAACAAACAGAATCATTTGATACATCACAGGTCCTCTTGTGTCCTTACTCTCCATACTGTACTTTTCTAGCTGTAAAACATGCCAATTTTCTGGGCGTGGACATCAGCAAAGACATAGCTAGAAAATTTACATAAACTGCATGCGCAAAATGTGCGGGTTCACATCATCCTGCACATACGCAAAGTCTCATCCGGGCTTTTGCTCTGCACTGAAACACTCTATAGTATTAAATGATTCAGTGAATGCACTGATCAGATTGCGCGAATGCGAAGACACGTTTTCACAAGGCATGATCCATATGGTAAACGGCAAACATCGATCTCACCATACCGCGTGAAATGCTGTTCCATGGTTTATATTAGAAAATTACTCTGTTTTTTTTTTTTTGTTTTTTTGTGGGCTCTTTTTGTGAGAATCAAACACTGATAATTAGGGACATGCTTCGAGATTCGATAAAAAAAAACCTTCATAAAAAATACACACACGAGCTCGAATAAAACAAACCACCACTGAGATACGGATTCAGTATGTGAGTTCAGAGATAAAGAATAAATGCAAGCACAAAATGCATGTGTGTTCATGAACGTAAGTAAGTATAAGTATGCATAAATGAATGCATACTTGCATACATGAATAGATTTCAAATGCATGTGTGTGTGATGATCAAAATTTTAAATATGATTGACTATATGGACTTACAATACCATTTAACTTCACTTTCAAAATTTGCTGGGTCTTTTGTATAAAAGCTTGCTTCAGGTATGCTTTGGTATGACGGATCTGCTTATGTCGCCTACTTCGGTTATTGGTGCTTGCACAGCCGGAGTAATGATTCTTGTTAAATCGGGGCGGTACTATCCATGGACATCACTTGCAGTTCAAATGCAGACAGAACTGGTGTAGGCGGCGTTATACGGGAGCACATCTGAAACCTTTTTATTTTTATCTAATTTTAAGAGAAGGATTCAAGATGATGAGAAACAGAGACGATCATGATCAGCTAACCACAACCAACAATTCAACTGAAAAAGAAACTACGAAAACTGGATTCAGGTATTTCAAACCTTTACGCTAGTTGTCGGGGGCGGGGGGGGGGGGGCGGCTTACCGGGGATGATGGTGGAGGGGGTGGGGGTGGGGGGTGCGGCAGCCTGTATGCTGAATTAGTTGCACGCCTCGCCAACCCGACGGTTTCTCTGCTGTGGCTTTCGCTCTCTGCGGCACGGCCCTAGGACAATTGGTGTGAGACAAAACATTTCATTTTGAATATACACTTCTATTTATTATAAATAAAACTTCATGAATCTCTAGCCACTGTTGATTGAATTTACCAAAAGACAAGCAGCCGTCGTTTTCGATTACGCCCTCCTGAAAATGATGTTAACTAAAACCAATTTCCATAAGATTACTTATTATATATCTTTGATAGTTCCCAAAAATATCGAAATTTCTTATTTTTGACTCTTCCTAAACTTTACTGCCACGTTTACTATTAAACGTGTGCCAAGGAAAAGGAAGCTATAAGCATAGTTATCGTGTTTAAAATTCACAAGATAATTGCCGTTACCGTACATCGAAATATCTCTTTTGTTGAGCTTGAGGTGCACCTCTGACAATTTGAACCAAAATACTCTCATTTTTCATATAACAGCTTCATCATACCCTCTTCAAGTGTTTCAGGTCAGACATCACAACCACCTAGCCATACAGCTGCAACCAGTGAAATTTTGCAATTTTGCTCCATATAATTGGAAATTATAGATTTTCAAAACAAAAAAGTTAGAGGTGTTCAAAAATCTGAAATGGAGGCAACATCTGCTTTTGAAATGATGTAGAAAACCGAAGTCATCCAAAGCAAGGAGTGAACATAATCGTATCAGTCATTAGTGAAATAGTATTTCATTAGTGATTGATACCACTTTTATTTTCACCAAAGATAAACTGATTTCACCGCTAACAATAAAACAAAATGTAACTTTGGACGTTCGCCCAGCGAAGTCTAAGATTACTGTGCGCTCTGTGGATAGGCACGGACCCAAAGCTTTTTAACCATTTATGCCGAGTGGACTCTGCCACCGAAACTTTGTGGTTAGGTCCTTTTGAAAACGTTTGTGTGTGGGGGCGGGGGAGGTGGGGGCGGTTTAGATTTTTAACAATCGAGCCATAGTATACAAACGCCAAAATTTCCTTAAGATAGTTGTTCACGTGATTATCATTGACCAATGTAATCAAAGCGCGCGTTAGACGAAATCCAGGAAGCGGTTTTTCATAGCAGCGCTCTTCTTGTCGCTGTGATTTCAGAGTGCAGTGTAAAGAAGGTTATCTGTAAACCTTGGACTGGGACATTGGCAAACAGTGCAGACCCAGATAAACACCACAGAACACGGCTTCTGATCATGGTCTGCACTGTTTTCTTAAATTACAGGAAGTTAAGGTTTGATGAAATAGTCTAAGTCCCCATTTAGGACCATTTTCCCAACCTACACTTAGAGACAATCGAACCTCTAGTGCTGTCCTTTCCTAGTAGTATTTGTTTTGATATTTCTATGGGTAAAGAAATTGCCGTATTTAATGCAAACAGTGTAGACCCTGATCAGACGCCGCGTTCTGCGGAGTCAAATCTGCGTCTACACTGTTTATCAATATCTCCTTTATTGGACACTAGCCATAATGGGTTAAGTCGGAAAGTAAAGGCTCTGATCAGACTGCGCAGAATCGCAGGCTGATCAGGGTCTCCGAAACATTCGTGACTGCATTGCACTTCCTTTACTGTCTGCGGCTCTGGATGGATGTGTACGAGAATATAAGAAACGAAACTTCCGGTGACATTTTACAATAAAAAATTTAATAGATATAACTGATAGGAAAAAAATTTACAGACGTATTCTAATCGATTTGTCATTGCCTAAGATAGATTATTTTTAATACTGAAATGACAGAATGTTTAGTGTTATATTTGAAATGGAAAACTGAAGAATTAAAAGCAGTAGTGTTATATTTGAAATAAGAACAGAAGAAATTAAAACAGAAGATTTAAAAAGAAAAAAACAGTGTAAAGCTGAACTAAACCCAATGTGCGTAAGGTGTCGTTTATGGTACGATAAGTGTATAATAATAGTTCAATTATGTTCACATAAGGTTTGTACAAGTAACGTTAATAACGAAAACAAATAACATAATTTACATAAAAATAAATCTAAATGCCTTTAATAGAAAGTGGGGAAAATGAAGTTAGGGGAAAAATAGCCATGTCAACTCGAACTGCATGTGCGATACAGCGCTTTACACGGGTTTCTTCAAGCGCGTTTGCATGTACAAAGACCCAGTGATGTGCCAATATTGTTCAGGATTGTTAAATTATTATATTGATGTTACTGGTTTCTAAACTACAAACAAACAACAATTAATTCTATACAACAACTATATGGTTATTTAATGGCTGTGTGTTTTCTTTCTGACATAGAATCGTAGCTAGAATTGCCTTTTATGGCTGCTTTAATAACTATCATAATGTTTATGAATTCAGTATAAAATGTCCGTTGTTTTAATATCGAGAATAAGTTCAAGCTCATAAATTCAAACTTTTTTTTATCTGAACTAGGTTAACTTTATTTGCGAAACGATTCTTTGAATGAATACTTTAAAAAGAACACATTGATTTAAGTTTTGATCAATTTTATTGTCTTATGAATATAAATGTCACTGTTGAGGCTTCAGTGGTCAAAAGCAGGTAGTCTGGCCCATATGCTTATAAGTAATACTATAAGAAATAGAATAAAACAAAAATTACCTTTTGTTGTTTCACATATACTATGTATACAAAGTCTGTACATGTGAAACTTGTTTTTGCTTTCTTAACCTCTACCCTATTAAGATTCCTATTGATCTATCTATCTATCTCTAAACACTGCCATTCGCCCTCATGGACATTTTAGGTAGGTCTGCGCAGCGTCTGTTGGTAGCAGACAGGAAGAATAATTATTATAGTGCAGAAATAAAATGTGTGATAGTGAAGGACAAAAACAAATGATAGGTTAAAATAGTGAAGTGTAGCTAAAATCAGATATTATCAAGGATCTAAGGGCGCAGGTGCTGCTGCTTGCAGGCTTCAGCCTTCAAGGCGTCGAGGCTCTGAAAGCAGGCAACAGATCTTGGGTGGGCAATCCACTGTACTATAGCAAGGGGGAGGAAAGAGTATTTATAATAGTTTTTGGCTTTACAGATCTGCCTGAAGGTCATGGAGTGGGCGTATCTAGAATCTCTCTCATTGAGTTTGATGTAGGCCGGAAGGGGAATCGCTACTAAACCATGAATAATTTATAAAATAGATATAGGCGGGCATTAGCCCGCCTTTGTTCCAATGTTCTCCATCCAAGTTCTTGTAGTATTTGAGTTGCACTGGCCTCTCGGTCAAGCGAGCAGCTCTCCGCTGGACCTGTTCGATCAGTAGTGTGCGGATCCCACACAGCTGAAGCATATTCCAGCTGTGGTCTTACCAAGGTGTTGTATGCCTTCTCACGGACCTTTGGGATCTTAGTTTTTATGTTTCTCTGGACAAAGCCGAGTGTCCGTTTGCACTGCCAGCTACACGGTCGACGTGTGGGTTCCATGAAAGTCCGCTAGAGATATCAACCCTAAGATACTTAGCACAGGTGAATGTCTCCAGGACTTAGCCATGCGATCTATATGTAGTTTTCAGAGGTCTCCTGGAGCCAGTCATCTGCAGCACTTGGCATTTCGAGGGGTAGAACTCCATATCCCATCTGGTTTCCCAAGTCGAGAGTATGTCAGGGTCATTCTGGAGGGTGGAGCTGTCTTCATTATTTTCAACTATCAGATACAATGCTGTATCATCAGCGAACAGGCATACTTGGGAGCAGACCCCACCGGACAGATCATTAATGTAAACAAGGAAAAGAATCGGCATTGAGTCGGACTCTTCCCCATCAATCACTACCCGTTGGGATCTACTCTTAAGAAAGGCTTTACTCCAGCTCAGCACCTGTCCTCGAATGCCATACATGTGAAGCTTCCATAGAAGTTCACTGTGGTTGACCTTATCGAAGGCCTCTGAGAAGTCCAGTAGTATTACATCTATCTGATTTCTCACACTGGCATTCCTAGCGAGCTCCTCTATGAGCATAACAAGTTGAGTCTCACATGATCTCTTCTCACGGAAACCATGTTAGAGGTCATACAAGACTCCTTGTTCATTTAGGTGTTTGACTAGAACATGTTCTAGGAATATGCAGAGAATGCGTGTAAGAGAAATAGGACGATAGTTTGCTGCTAGAGACCTGTCACCTTTCTTAAAAACCGGCATGACAATGGCGTTCACCCATTCTGCTGGAAGCAGACCTGTCTGTAAAGATCTTTCGAAAATAATTTTAATGATGGGAGCAGTCTCTTCCCGAAGCTCTTTCAGCGGAATGGGGTTCAGACAGGCCCGGCAGTCTTTCTAGGCTTCAGGTTACCTAAAAGTTTGAGTAGTCCGTTCAAAGATATGTCTGTATCGGGCATGACTATTGTAGTATACTGTTGTGAGCCTGGTGTACATATTGAGTTCAACTGTTCATTAAAATGTCGGGTTTTTCCTTGGTATCTGTATGAATAGTACCATTATGTTTCAGAGGTTGTGAGCCCTGCTGGTCCCGTCGAGAGATTTTCAAAAAGCTGAACAATTTCTTGTTGTCACAGAAGTCGTTTTCATTAAGTTTCAAGAGATGTTCCAAAAAAAAGGTAAGAGAAAAGTCCAGGGAGTGCCACAATCACAAACCGCAGCCCTTCCCAGACAGCAAGAGGAAGATGAAACCGACAAATCCAAAGAAGCATAAATCGAACAAACGTACGAAAAGCACTAAGATTAGCTCTCTCTTCCCCAAGCGAGGTAATCGCAATGCTAAAAGGACTAAAACACAAGAACAAAATGACACATGGTAAGACATACAACAAATCGTCTCGTAGAATAAACCACAAAGCAACAAAGAGTAAGACTAACACCGGGACTACCGCCCTAGAACGGTCAGTAGAGTAAACCACAGGGGGCGGGGGTGGGAAAGAGGGTTTAAAGCACTTTTACAGCTAGCCAACTTCACCCTGGGTCCCGATGCCACTCTTAATCACAAAAAGTAAAACAGAAAGCAAAATGGGCAGCTGTTGAAGGTGACCAAAATGCTAGCATCACAAAACAACTAGTAAAACAGAAAGCAAAGTGAGCAGCTGTTGAAGACGGTGACCACAATTCTAGCATCACAACAAAACAGAAAGAGCTACAAAGAGTAAGAACAACACCAGGACCACCGCCTTAGAACGGTCAGTAGAAAAAAAACTACCGGGGAGGGTGGGGGGGTGGGTTTAAATCCTTTTTACAGCTAGCTAACTTCACCCTGGGTCCCGATGCTACTCTTAATACAGAAATACATAAAAATTCGGTTCGCATAAAGGCTCCCAACTCAGTCAATGCATCAAAGCGAAAACATAAAAATCAAATTAATCACATATAATAAACAAAGACGAGTACTCAAGGCTAATTCTACTGTACGCCAGAGTAAATGAAAACCAATAGTTGAACCACGGCGGGCCAAGCCAAAGACATATCGTCAAGCCCCAACCCACTTGTTAAAGTTTTACGAAGAGGCCGTCATTGAGTCTGAGGCCCGAACCGTATGTGTGATGAGAGGCTTTGAAGTTTCGTTTAATTTTCTGTCTGCTGGAACTGTTTTTTGATATCAAGATTATTATTATTATTATTTTTTGTGTGGAGGGGGGGGGGGATAGGGGGCGGGGCTGCAGGTTGAAGTCTCCAAGCATACAGACGTTGACGCTCTGTTCTATTACCTGTCTAACTGATTTTTGGAGTTCTTGCAAACTATTTAGGTCATCTTCCCTTGGTCTATAAAATGCACCTCTAAATAGAGGTTGATTTCCCGTAACTTCAAGCCTGACACAAAGCAACTCGCAGTTTGTTTTGAATGAGATTGTTCAGTGCATATCAAGCTTTTTGACAAGGATAAGGGCCCCTCCACCACGTGTGGCTTTGGTGTTCCTGTCAACATGGAAGGAAGTATAGTCCTCGGGAAAGATCTCACTACTGGTAATTTCAGGAGACAGCCAGGTTTCGGTCCCAACGACAATGTCAGAGTCTTCCAAGTCAAGCAGGCAGTGGAATTCCGACACTTTATTCACTACAAACAGGAAGTTTATATTCAGTACTTCGCAAAATACCGCGACATTTTTTCGCGGGTGTGAATGTCAAAAGCGGTTGTGAGGTATCAAGGGCATTGAAGCTATTAGAAGTCACTAAGAAAGAAACTGAACTTTCAAAAAATGTTGTAATGAAATTCGGAAATCCGCATTTAAGACAAGTCCAAGAGTAACTGTCTTGATTAACAAGCACCTTATGCGTGCCGATGTCTATGCCCTGGCATTCTATATGATGCCATGTTAGGCAGGCATCACACTGGATGCTATTCTGATTATTTCTTACGGCCTTTCCCTCCTGTCACAAGGGTATTTGGGAATCCAAGATCCAGGTTGGATCTGCACATCATTTGACATTGTCACTAGGAGGAATTTTATGTACAGAAGACATGTACCTGTCGATTTTTGTTTGGGCTTAAGGGGTGGTACAGCTTCTTCTCCAGGCGAGGTAATCGCAATGCTAAAAGGACTGAAAAACACAAGAACAAAAAAAAAAAAAAAAAAAAAAAAAAAAAAAGACTTGAAACAAATCGCCTCGTTGAACTCAGAAGTTAGAAACAAGACTAGACGCTCTGGCGCTTCGAATTGGTTACGAGATATAAACACCGTTGGATGCTCGATATTCCCATCCAAGTAAGGAAAATTTACAATTTCAAAATCAAAGTCATCGAGTTTATCATAAATTTTGTATGCAATAAACCCATCTAAAACAGACAAACGCAAATCCAAAAATGTGGCTTCAGTTTCAGAAGAATTTGCTTTATTTAATTGAAGCTCGGAAGGATAAATTTGACTAACCAAACCGTCGAAGTACTTATTATCAATATTTAATAAATCATCCAAATATCTAGACGTCGAGCTGAAAGCTTCAATAACTTCAGACTGCTTTCTTCAGAAAGAGACACCATGAAGTCTCTTTCATAACAGAACAAGAACAAATCAGCCACAAACAGTGCACAATTCGTACATATTGACAAACACAATACAAATAACATACTTAGCAACGTAAAAAGATCATGGGAACGTTACAAAGATAACAAGCCAACATATTTTAAATAAACATAGGAAAACAAATACACATTCGGATATCTATGTCATGTGTAAGATTGTGCACAGCACATGTAAAACTCTCTTGCAAGACAAAATAAATTTATATGAATTTGAACAAGAATATGGGACGGAGAATAAAAGAAGTACAATCCGAAATATTTTTATTATTATCATTATTATTATTATTTCGCAGCTACTTGATATTTCTATCACTGTCGACATAGTCATGACAGGGCTCTACTTTAAACTGTCTCTGGATTCCCCAATTATGGACTCCTTTGCGTCTTCGAATATCAGTTAAAATAAGCTTTAAAGATCCATTAAAGTGAAATAACAAATAAGACGAACAAAGTACAATAGTTACTCCTGCATTTAAACACAAATATGGACAGAACAAAAAATATCTTTGTCTGTATTTTAACCAGGCTGTAAAATAATATTTGTATCACTAGAAGAATATATATTATATTAGATGATAATTAAAGAGTTATTATAACGTTATGAAAATGATGTCTATATAATGGTTATACACCTTTTGTGCATATGTTTGTCGGTTATAAAATGTTTTTTTGTTTTTTTTTTGTTTGTATTTTTATCTTCAGAAATGAAATCTTCGTTACCCAAGTAATTACTGGTATTATATTCCTATTGACTTTAAATATTCAAGGTAACCGAACGCTTTTGAATTAAATAGCTGTGTACCTAATTCAGTAGTGTTGTGTAAAACAAATATCTTGCTAGGAATATTGAAATATCATAAATGTAAAGGATTTATGGCAAGAACAAATGAAATAGAATTAATACAACAGTAAACCATCGATGTTTTCTGTTGAACATCGAATAGATAAACATCCTGATTCTAATTTTAATGCTAATCTGAGAAAAGCAATTTGTATTGTTATGATTCATAGTTATATATTACTCCATTGGTTTCAAAAAAGGTAAGAGAAAAGGCCAGGGAGTGCTACAATCACAAGCTGCAGCCCATCCCAGACACGAAGAGGAAGAGGAAACAAGCAAGACCAAACAAGCGCAAATAGAATAAACGTACGAAAAGTACTAAGATTAGCTCTCTTTTTCCCAAGCGAGGTAATCGCAATACTAAAAGGACTGAATAATATAAGAACAAAATAACACAAGGCAAGGCTTAAAATAAATCGCCTCGTAGTATAAACCGCAAAGCAACAAAGAGTAAGACTAACACCGGGATCATCGCCTTAGAACGGTCAGTAGAATAAACCACCGTGGGGTTTAAAGCATTTTTACGGCCAGCCAACTTCACCCCTAAACCCTAAAGAGGGTTATCTGTAAAAGCTGGACGCGGCGTCTGATCAGGGTCTGCACTGTTTGCCTACACTCAGAGACAATCGACCCGCCAGTGCTCTCAGTGCTTTGATTTGTTTATATGTCGGTTATTTCAAGTGTCCTTAGTGTCTTGACGTTGTTCGTTCCACATCTCTTCTTCTGTCGGCGCATGAGGAAGGCTGCACTTCGTAGTTGTGGCCTATAGTTTTCTTTCAAGAAAGTTTTCAAACATTTAAATAGTTTTGTTTCAAAAAAATTTTCACACATTGAAATAGTCTTGTTTCAAGAAAGTATTCAAACTTTGAAATAGGTTTGTTTCAAGAAAGTTTTCAAACATTAAAATAGTTTTGTTTGTTTGTTTTTCAGACATCTGCAATCAGTCTTTACCGAGCGTTCTGTTGACAATCAAGGTTACATACGTCTAAGAGCGGACAGTGAATACTTTGATGCTGGCATATGCTCAAATGGTACATTTTCTGGGGTTGCGAATAATAAAACTAGGCCGCGCTAAAGGAAAAAGGTGGCCTCGAGGCATGTGCGGACAGCGAAGGTCCTGATCAGACTGCGCACCTGCGCAGTCTGATCAGGGTCTTTGCTGTCCGCTTACAAAATCAAATGTTACTATAGAATGCACTGATGGGAAGCGGCCCGTATATCACTTTTTGCATATTCGCCACACTTAAGGGAAACAGATGTGTTAAGATACTCGTATGTTAGTTCTGCGTCACTGAATGCGTTTAATTTGCATTGCATGTTATTTTGTATGCTAGTGAGTATTGGTGTTCGATCACTTACTGTGCTTTCATCTTTAAGAAAGTTGTTTTTTGCTTGGCGCTTTACACAGAAGAAGTAAATTTGCAAACTTTTGCCATGATTTAATGCAAAACCATTTGCCGTAACTACTTATGCACAAACACTTATTCTACTCATTGGTTTTAAAAAAAAAAGTCAAATAATTTCACTTTTTCCCATAGTAAAAATCAATACAAATTAGGCAGAAATCTATGGGATAGGTAACTTGGAGGCAAATTTTCAACAAGTTCCGCTTGTTCAATTTTTCTAAAATTTTCACAATATTGTAGTGAAACATCAATAATTCAAATTCAGCAAAGAACAGTAAAAATATTTTTTTCTGAGACAGAAATTCTAAAAAATCACTTTACTATAGAAATTGCATAGGTCAGACCAAGTTTTGACGATAACTTTAATTTTAGGGTACATATTTGAGAACAAAACACATAAACGGAAAAGACAAGATAAGATATGGTCTATCAGAGCAAAATATTTTCATTTAAGATAAAACGCTAGCCAAAAACGTCTCTCCGAGAGATGTCGAAAGGACAGTAGTCAATCCTCTGTTAAAGACTGAACACTGAGTAAATCAATTATCGCCAAGGTGCACGACCCTCCTCATTCTTACCTGCGCCTTAGCTTAGCCTCGGGCAAATAATTTATATCGAGTAATTCCACTGGCTAGATCTTTTCAGTATCAATCTGTATGCCATAAATTATTAAATTATTCTGTGGGCTCAAGCGTTTTCGTCATTTTTGCAAACTGACCACGGTTGGAAGGACGGGCGGACGCGCAGTTTGATTATACGGCAACATTCGCAAACCGACCTTCTTTGTGGGTCGAAGACTTATGGGTATGTTCACTCCAAAAGTCGATCTTACAGTCCGTCGATCGGTCGACTTTTCTGCGGGTTGGGCAATTTGTTTCACTCTGTAAGTGCACAGAACACCAATGTTTTAGGAGACAGTAACCCTGAAAGATTAGATAACATTCGCGCACGGGAAGTAAACGGCAAGTTGCTGACCCATATTCTTGCGTTATACATATTTCAAAAGGTAAAAGAAACGTCACTTATAAAGATATATAAACCGCAAAGTGAGAGAACGTACCCTGCGACGTGACCCAACGAAGACTCAAATCAGACTGCGCATTCGCGCAGTCAGATTTCAGTCTTCATTGTCCACATGAAGAAACAATGCATCCTTGGATATCCAAAATAGCCAAGTGAAGATTCTGATCAGTGTGCGCATTCGCGCTGGCTGATCTAAATCTTCGCTGGGTGCACAGCTCCAAGGGTACTTTTTCTGTCGTTGCGGCGCTTATCTTTAAGTGGGCAGAACATGAGAAAAATGTCAACACGACGTATTCCAACAACGCATCGGCACTGTCTGATCAGGACATTATAGCCACAAAAGTTACAATTCCCAAAGCATCTGCTAGCAGAATATCAAAAGGTCCTTATTAGACTGCAGATGCGCAGTTGATCTTTGCCTTCTTTGTCCAAATATGCGATAAGGTTCTATTTCTTAAGACTCGGTTTAAGCCTTAAATTACTAATTACAACTGCAGCAGATGACAATTTGGCTTATTTTGTATTTTTTCACAGAAAATAAGATTTGACATTTCATGTTAACTAGAAGACGATTCACATGAAATGCCAAGTCTTATTTTTTTTCTGAAAAATATTAAAAGAAAAATAGAGTGTCATCTGCTACGATTTTACTCACACATCTAACAGGTGCGGTGCTATCGGCAAATCCAGCAAACGACAATTTGATGATATTTTTCTTATTTTTCCCAGAAAATAGGATCTAACATTTCATTCAAATTCTCTCCTTACGAGACAATTGGCATGAAATGGCAACTCCTATTTTCTGGGGAAATTTAAGAAAAATACTACAAAATGTCGTCTGCTGAAATTTTACCTAGCATGCTAAGTGTTAAGTTTTACTTCAAGTTAATTTATCTTTACACAGTTGTTTGAGAAAGATTAAGTATATAAGGCACTGTTACATTAGATGCATTTGAAAATGTGAAGGCTGCATTAAATGCTGAGATTATATGTAAGTATTCATTTGTATGCTTATCTTGATTACCACTGTGACATTTTACCTAAGTATTCGGACAAAATGACCTAAGGAAACAGTGAAGATCCAGACTGGATGCCACATAACGTCATACCATGTTTACACTGTTTACTACTCACCCAGCAATTTTAGACATTTCAACGGGTGGACAAATTGCAAACCTAAACAAGAAAATTAAGGTAAGGATTTTATAGGGTGTCTGAATACATACGGAATATACTGTATAACTAACATGAATATGCGCACTATATTGCGCGCCTGATGATGAGATTTACAGTTTTTTAACTACAGTGAACCCTCGCTACAACGACAGTATTTGTTCCCAAAGACGTTGCCATTAAAATGAATTTGCTGTTGTACTGGATAATTAATAAGTAGATTGTTATGTAAGAAAGGTCTTGTTTTGTTCTTATTTCCTCATTGAACATATGTTTTGGATATTTGTTAGAATCGCCTCACTGAGGCGATTCTAACAAATATCCAAAATATATATTTCCTTAAAGTATTAAAAACAATTTTCATGTATAATTTGTGACTAATTGTTACCTCTTAAGCGATGGTTTCGTGACAGTCAAATTGTCATTATAACGAAATTTGTCATTGTACCGAGTGTCGCTATAAAGAGGGTTGTCTGTAAATGAACAACAATAACGTCAGAAAACTCACCTTAGGTCATATGCGACCAACGAATATTCAGAGCAGCCTCTGGTCAGGATCTTCATTGGAACACTTTTTGGCTAGCCAAAGGTGCAATGATACTTCATGCGGATAACAAAGACTGACCAGATCACTTATAAATCATTACGAAAACACACCTATTCAAATATATAGAAAATTTCACCTCAAAAAACTGAAAAAATGTCAGATAAAAAGTCTGATATTTTTCATATTTCTGCTCAAAACATAGATTGTGGGTACTCGTTAGAACCGCATCGATGAGGCGGTTCTAACGAGTACCCACAATCTATGTTTTTGAGCAGAAATAAGAAAAATAATGTATACCCCTGTAAACCCCAGTTTTACTGTATAAAAGTGGGGTTTAAGGGGGTCAAAATTATATAGGCGTGTTTTCGTGATGTATACAGACAACCCTCTTTTCACCGACACTCGATACAACGACAAAATTCGTTATAGTGTCAAAACCGTAGCTTATACGTAACAATTGGTCACAAATTATGCAAAAATATTGTATTTAATACTTTGAAGGAACATATATTTTGGAGGGGCGATTCTAACAAATATCCAAAACATATGTTCTATTAGTAAATAAGAATAAAACAAGGCCTTTCTTACATATCAGTCTGTCCATTAAGGATTCTTTACAAGATATGAGTCTTGGTTGTGCGCCCGTATCAGAACGGACGTTTTCTCGTGTTGCGGCTGAAATATGGAGCTAGCCAGGAAAGACCACAATCATGGAAACATCACAAGGCATTGGATAAGGGCTTGTGGAAGAGGGAGCAGGCCCCGAGGTTATAAAACTTTTTTCGTGCACAACTCGGCTAAGCATGAAAATTTCTTTGCTAATAGATATGAAAATGCCAACAATAGTTGGCATTTTCATATCGTATTAATAGAAAATGTCATGGTCAGCTTTGTTGAGTGAGAAAGAATTTGCAGTTGTTAGCAGAGTTGACTCTCGTTATCTGGACCTTGCTTATCTCGAATAACTCGAAGTGAAAATCTGGTCCCTGCCTAAACATGAAAGTCTAACAATATGAAAAAAAAAATATTGTGGAAAAGAGGAGAAATTGCTCCTAAGGAGCAATTTCTCCTCTTTTCCACAATATTTTCAAACTATCTCTAACTTCAAGAGTCCAATTACATATATATTTGTTAAAAGTGGTTATTTGAATTATTTTTTCCTCAGTTCTGCAAATCTGATATGTCGAGGTACGGATATCTTGAAGTATTTCAGAGAGTCCCTTGGAATTCCAGTTAACGAGAGTCGACTGTAATTTGAGATTTATTAGCAGGACAAATTTCATCCTCAGCTGAGTTGAGCATGAAAACAGTTTTATAACCTTGGGGCCTGGTTACTTAGCAATTCGTTAGTTTGTAATTTGTGATGATTGTAATGGTCTGTTAACTCTTCTTTTTGGTGACATTGGTAGGCTATGTTTCGTCATTGTGGCTCATCCTTGGTATCTTCTTTACTATTTTAAGTACAAGAAATGACAACACAAAATACAAATCGTTGAAAACATTAGGAGCAAACAAAGAAGAACTGTTGTACAAATACCGCCTTGGAAATATCACCACAAAACTTCTCCGTTTGAAGGGATGGGTCTTAAATCTGGTTTTATGTTTAATGGCATCAAGATTATACCCCTTTCATTTATAACATGGCAATTTTACTAAAATGATCAGAAAATTCAGATATTCTCACAATTTTTCTAAACTTATACACTAAGTCACTATGAAATTCAGGTTCCGATAGGCCTTGCAGCAGAAATGATTTAGTCGGGGCTTTCAGTCTCCTGCTTAACATTTACATGATACCGTATCTTCTTTTATCGATTAATATTGTTTAATTACCTGAATCATCACCCTCTCATTAAGTTGTAAAATAAGTGTATTCTTATAGGCCTTGTTGCAGAAGTCTTTTTTTTTATAATTTAGCAATTAATATGAACGTTAAGGATACAATCAAGAACATATTTGCCAAAGTCTCTGATACTAATGCTAAAACAAAGAACCATCAGCCTTATAAATTTACAAAGATGTCTGCTCTAGAGAAAATCATGAGTGAGGCACTGGAAGACAATGAGGATAGTGTCAGCATCGCAAGATGACTGATTACAAACTTGAACTTTGCAGATGACATTGTTGTAAATGCTGAAGAGGAGGAAGAAGATAATATTCTGGTAAATTGTCTTGATACAACAACCAAAACATAAAAAAATGGAGATTGGTCTTGACAGGACGGAAAGATGACAAACAATCCTGAGCTCCCAAAGATCAAGATAAAAAGTCAGAGATTAGAAGAAGTGCAGAGCATTAATACCTGGAATCAATCATCTTTAACGAGGGATCCAAATCAGAAATCCCTTACAGGATTGCAGAGACAACAGCAGCCCTTTCCAAACTGAAAGTAAAATATGTGGAAGTACAAGAACAGCTCGCTTACTTCTAAGATAAAAAATCGTACAGGTTGGTTTTGGAAGAATTTCTGACATGTTGGAGACACTTTTGCAAGGGACAGTAAAAGGAGCAAGAAGGAGAGAAAGGCAGAATAAGCATCATCAAAGAATGGACATGTTTGGTGTTTTGGAGGCTCCCTCAGGACAACGGAAGACAGGGAAAGCTGGAAAGAATTGTTGCGAGATGATGAGTGTTGTCCCAACGACCTTCGATTTTAAGAGACTAACCTGAACAAATGATTCCAACAGTTTTGTTAAAAAAAATGACTATGTTGATACCCAGGAATGCCATTATCACGAAAACATACCTATATAATTTTGACCCCCTTAAACCCCACTTTTATACAGGAAAACTGGGGTTTACAGGGGTAAACATTATTTTTCATATTTCTGCTCGAAAACACAGATTGTGGGTACTCGTTAGAACCGCCTCGGCGAGGCGGTTCTAACGAGTACCCACAATCTATGTTTTGAGCAGAAATATGAAAAATATCAGAATTTTTTATCTGAAAATTTTCCTTTTTTTGGTTGTAAAATTTTCAATATATATGAATAGGCGTGTTTTCGTAATGATTATCACGGAACACAGTTCTATCAAGGCACCAGGTACATGTAAATGTTGACTAATAAGAGACGACATTACAAAACTGCACTCTAATGAAAAAGGAATGGTCAAACAAAGATGAACTGAAAAATCGCTCTGAAACGGTCAACAGTAAGTAAAACTGTTGGGGGCATAAGAACAAATGTATTTGTGTCCTATCACACATTTACACCTCTGGTGAAGACTTAACACCGAGTAAATCAGCTAACGCTACGGTGCACGACCCGCCTCACTTTTGCCTGTGCCTAAACTTAGCCTCGATCAATAAAAATGACACCCAGTAAGCCCAGTAGCTAGATCTTTTCAGTATCAATCCATATGCCAAACACTATTAAAATATTCTTGCGGTTCAAGCGTTGTCATCATTTTTGCTAACTGGCCACGTTTGGACGGACGAACGAACTCGCAGATTAATTATTCGGCACTACTCGAAGATCAACTTTTCGATCGGTCGACTTTTCTGTGGGTCATGCACTATTCCTAAGGGTTAAAGACTTCACTTACTGACTACAAAACATTTTGACCTCGGTTCGGGCCTGGTCTTTAAGGAAAGAATTTGTTCCATCTGAGTAGATCCCTTTTTAGAAGGGAGGCAAACACATATGACACAGTTATTCCCCTTGAAAAGTATCCATTCCCCTTAAGATTTTAAACATTTAAAAACACTTTTAATTTGAAAACTGAGACAATCTGGTAGTTGTGTTTTTTGGGTTCAGCAAATTGATGAACAATTCACCATAGTTGCAGTCTCAATTACTATATTAGTCTTAGCTACAACAGACAGCCGCCCGTACAACGACATTTTCTTTCTCAGAGACCTTGTTAGCGCTTTGGAAACCTATAAACGAAATATTACCATATTTTTGCATATGTTCTCATTACACATTATATCTTAATAGTTATTATTCATAGAACCACACAAAAGTGAAAAACAACAACAACAACTAAAAACATCAATTATTTCGAAACTCAAACGGATCATAGTTTACTTTCCCATCTACTTTAAACGTGCGTGCTGAGAAGGACATTACATGCTGCAGATTACTGCAGAAGGCTTGAACTGTGTACCACACTCGACTGAATAATACAAGTAATTATATAATTTCAGATGTTATCTGTAAGACTGCGACTATATTTCAGCGAATTAGCGGGAAATAAATTAAACGAATGGAGTTTCTATAATAGCCTTGTCCAGGATATGTTCTTTTGAAAATGATAATCAGATATAACTTACTTACCATATTCCAGTTGTACTCGTAAATACGCTAACTTTGGGTAACTATATTTTTTCTTTGCAGTGTCAGTAATGGTGTCGTCAAAGGCTGCCGTATGGTTGGCTTTCGTCCTCATAAATATCGTCCTCTTATACTATATACTAACCACAGTGTATGTTCATCTGGTGCTACTGTTACTAACTTATCTTGGGTATAAATATTATGAAAGAATAGTCCAAGAACACGTCAGTATACGCGGAAAAGGTGTACTAATAACTGGATGTGACACAGGTATATTTGTTTTCTTACAGAATGTACTTAAAAATGTGTCCTTATAACAAACCTGAAATATGCATCCTTTGGAAATACAGAAAAGAGGGATCACACGTTTTTTTGTTGCTTTTTTTTCATGCATAAACATTTGTCGGGCCCCGCAGGCCCATCGTTCAGATATCTTCCAAGGGACCCGTCACATTTTAATGCAATGATACAAACATGTGTCACTGCTGTTTTTGATTTTTTGTATGAATAAAAAAACCTGACAACTCGTCGCATTTAGTACGTTGTATAAAATGACCATATTCGCAAAAACAAGAAAGGCGTCGACGTCAACATAAGTGTAGACAAAATACTTATTCCAGTGCGGCAACGGTATGTCACATAACGCTATGGTCCGTTTCGAGGATATTTAAACAAAAACATGTTCAAACAGCACTTGAATATGCCCATTCGACCACGACTCCAAACAGGTACAATATACAGGTATACACATGAGTAAGTCGACCCTCGTTATCTCAAACTCGCTTATCTCGAATAACTGCTTATATCAAAGTGAAATTCTGGTCTCTGTTTAAACATGGAAATCTAAGAACAGGTAACAAAATATTGTGGAAAAGAGGAGAAATTGCTCCTAAGGAGCAATTTCTCCTCTTTTCCAAATTATTTTATATATATTTCTAACTGCATATTCATTTGTTAAATGCGGTTGTTCGATTTATTGTTTTCCTCACTTCCGCAACTCTGATATGTCGACCTACGGATATTTCGAAATAATTCAGAGAGTCCCTTGGAATTCGAGATAACGAGAGTCGACTGTATTTCGGCAAGAACAAGACAAAAGATAAATCAAAGCACTGCGAGTGCTGATGGTGGTGGTTTCTCGAACTCTTGAACTGACTGGGATTTACGTTGAAATCCAAAAAAGCAATACATAAACAGTACTCAATAATGGCAACCCGTTTGGGGTTTTACCCATTTAATGTAGGTAATTACATTTCAAGTACTTATATCTCTTTTAATAAATACAGATATCTGTAATGTTTGGAATTAAAGATATCTTTGATTGAAATCTATCTAACTGAAATGCGAATATTGGTATTTGGAATACAGACCTCTCTATTTTCGATCATAATAAAGATATCTGCATTTCAGTTAGAAATATTTAAATTGTAAGTACAGATATCTGCATTTCAAGTAGAGATATCTCTAATTAAGCTGAACTCTGGATATCTGCATTTAAAATACAGGTATCTCTTACTGAAATGCGTATATTTGTATTGGAAATGAGATATCTGAATTTCTAAATTAAATGCATATATCTGTATTTCAATTTGAGTTATCTGATATCAGTAAGAGACATATGTATTTATGATCAAATTAGAAATATTCTTATTCACTCCACTTATGGGTAACTGATACCTCGCTCGCCGGTTTTTACATGCGCACCGTTCATCGGTTACAAATACCAATGTGACGATGGACGGCGCAATTCGCCCCTTCAGAGATTACTTTAAAGCGCGGGATTTGCCCCGATTTCTGGTGGCCTCCCACAGTTTAATGTACTGGATGGTGGCGTGCTCCAGCAAAAAAAAAAAAAAAAAAAAAAAAAAAAAAAAAAATGAAGATTCCCGCAATTTTCTGCGCGATTTTCATTTCTGCCGGACCTAACAGTATTCAAGAAGTTGTTTTTCCTTCATTTTTCTCTGGCATTAAAGCAAGGTATCAAATATTGATAAAAAATCAATGGTTTCACTCATCTTATCAGTAGATTTTACATGTTACAAAAGGAAACAACTTACCATATACGTTACCGAGGCTATACAGGGGAAAACCTTAATCACCAGATAGCATTAAGTTGCAGGAAATGCCAATCATATTCTTTAAATAAAATAAAATAAAATATATTCTGATAATAATCGTAGAAAGAAAGTGTTTTAAGAAATATTTTCTTATTGTATGCATGTTCTGAAGCAGGACTTAGGCTAACTAATATGACGGTACGAAATGATCTGCTACGAATCGTCCCGCCTATATTACCGAGAAATATACGTCAAATTTGTCAATGCGAGCAATAACTTTCGCTCAGCTTTTACAAGGTCATTAATTAAGAAGAAAGAAAAGAAGACACGCAGAATATTCAACAGGTGAGCTTATGCCTTGCACCTTCTGCGTTTTAACCCTTCCCACCCCACTTAGCACACTGTGTCTCATAGGGGGAGCTCCCCTCCCCCCGACCCCCACCCCCTACCCATCACTTATTCGCTATTTGTAAGCATAGGAGTGTATAAAACTAATGTTTAAATGCAGAATTTAGCTTTATCAGCATTAGCAGGGAACTATTTTGGGGTCGATTTTAGGTAGTTATTAAGTAGGTATTTTTCAGTTGAACAGATAATTTAAATGCGGTATAGTAAATCTGGTGGCGGTAACCACCCCGACCCCGCCCCCCCTCCCCCCACCTCCACACACACACACACACACACACACACACACACACACACACACACACACACACACAAAACAGCACTCGGCTAGACTATGTTCATGAGGGATGATGAAAAATGCAACATCCAACGCGCTCCATAGTAGCGCTTAAAGCGTTGCTCTGTTCTCACTTGCAATATGACTACGGTACTGTCTTTTCCTATCAGCCGCATCAAGCGAAAAAGTGCAATCGAACATGCGCAAAATGCGCAGATTCAGATCATCCTGCGCAAACGCACAGTACCATCCTGGCCTTTGGTATCCATTCATTAATTCTGTTGTATCTAATGAATCATTAGATACAACAGAATTAATGAATGGATACCAAAGGCCAGACAGACAGCGAAGGTCCTGATCTGATTGCGCGGATGCGCAGGCTGATCTAGGCTTTCGCTGACCGCATGTGCCCGAAGACACGTTTTCGCATGGCAAGGCCAAAAGGATGTACATGTATTAATAAAACAAGGTCATCATACGCCAGGAGGTGGAGCTATGAAACAAAGGAAGTCTTACAGATTACAAAAAAAAACATTATTGGAAAATTGTATCCAGCATGACATTCTATCGTAACAACCCTTAGTATTAGGACAGGCAGTCTGAGCAAACACTGTAGACCATGATTAGACGCCGCACAATGCGGCGTCTGATCATGGTCTACACTGTTGTTTGTGACTCGTACAGTTATTATTTCATGCACAATAATTGGTAGTAGACTAGACTTTTTCTTCAAAATTAGGACAAAAGTATGGCAAGGAACTACTTAGTGTAACTGCGGTACTTTAAGTTCGTTACATTACAAGAATGTTGTATCCTACCTCATTGCGCAATCGAGACACGGTGTTGATTTACTAATATCGAAATACTGGGGACTTGATTAAAATGAATGCAAAAAAAAAAAAAAAAAAACTAATTTCTCCTCTTTTCCACAATGTTTTGTGACCTGTTGTTAGATTTCTCCTTTTTTCCACAATGTTTTGTGGCCTGTTGTTAGATTTCCCTGTTAAAACAGGGACCAGCTTTTCACTTCGAGATAAGCGGGTATTCGAGATAAGCGGAGTCGAGCTAACGAGAGTCGACTGTATGTGTTGTGTCCGCGTACGGTCCTCTACCTGATCAGTAAAAAAAGGTAAGAGAAAAGTCCAAGGAGTCACAAACCGCAGCCCTTCCCAGACACCAAGAGGAAGAGGAACCAATAAATCCAAACAAGCACAAATCGAACAAACGTACGAAAAGCACTAAGATTAGCTCTCTCTTCCCCAAGCGAGGTAATCGCAATGCTAAAAGGACTGAAAACACAAGAACAAAAATGACACAAGGTTAGACATAAACAAATCGCCTCGTAGAATAAACCACAAAGCAACAAAGAGTAAGACTAACACCAGGGCCACCGCCTTAGAACGGTCAGTAGAGTAAACCACCGGGGGGTGGGGGTGCGGCGGCGGGGTGGTTCAATGGCTATCTGAAGCCTGAGGACAAGAAAAACACAAGTTGAACCATGATGGGTCCGACCACATAATGACATACTACAGCCAATATTGTTTCAACCCTGTCAGCCCGGCAGACCAAAACCAATACTTGTGCGAACAGTGTAGATCCAGTTGAGACGGCTCGTCACGAGCCGTCTCATCAGGACCTAAACTGTTTGATTCTGGTTTTGATTTTAGACTGAAACCCCTATTTGCATCAAAGGAAACGTCCAAATTCAGGAATGGAAGAGTACACTTCAGCAACTCAAGGATGAAATGTTTAAGATTAAGATTGCTTTTCTAGACTATCTAAAATCTCTAAGTTTATCTTTTAGAGTACTTCTTAACTGCTTATTTTAGAAAACTACGCAAAAGAAAATAATTCCAATAATTCCAAGTGGACTTATCGAAGCATAAACGCTGGCTTAAATTTGCTCTCGACCAATGAAATTGTAAATTAAGTAATCTTTTTGAACCGGAATTATTTCAGGTTTTGGACATGACCTAGCAGTGACATTAGAATCACAGGGCTGTGTAGTCTACGCAGGTTGCTTGTTTCCAGACGGTCGTGGTGCTAAGTACTTGCGGAAATCTAACAGTGGTCGCATGCACGTGCTTCATCTTGACGTCACGAATGATAACCACGTGGCTAACGCATTAAAATATGTTGAGCAACAGAGCGTTACAAAAGGTGGGTTTCTTGACACAATGAAACATCAATATACCGTTTAAATGTAAAATCTGTTAACGGGGATTGTATATATAGGTGGACATTCTGCAATTTTACATTAGGGATTTTCTGCCATTTTACCTGTTTACTTTGTAGCAGACCAAACATATAAGTGAAGATACCCAGGAAATACCACAATCACCAAGCATAGCCTTCCCGAGGCATCAAACGAAGAAGAGACGAGTAACAAACAAACGCCAAATATGAAACCACTAACGCAAAAGAAAGCAGTCCCTTCCGACAATGTGTCTATTTGGGAGCAAATTCTTTCCTTCTAGAGTAGACCCATTTTCAGAAAATTACCTCCTATTCTTCTTAAGAAAACAAAAACTATTCTTCTAAAGAAAAAAATAATGCTCCTTTTGCCTGGCCTCTGAGTGAAGGAATGTTTCTCTGAGAGAAAGTATCGATATACACATCTGTTCAGAGTTTAGAGACCGTTTTCATTTAAAGTACACATATGTTTCAACTTTCATACCTACAGACACCTCATTAGCAAATAACGGCATATTAAATAAACGTAAATAATGCTGATAGCAGGGAAAAGACGCAGTCAAAAGTAACTCGACCAAAAAATTATTACACCTACAACTGTAGCTTGTACTCGACGTTACCTGGATTATGTATAAAGTGACCGGCAGACGCTTGATGACCGATAGCGGCTACAAGTGTACATGGAACAACTGCTCCACCCAACTTTTGGGAACTTCGCGTCAATAAATATGTAAAGCCTAGATAAGAAATGAAATCGAACAAAAAATCTTTAAATGGAAAAGTATAATTCGTGCATTTGAAATCATTTTGAAGACACTTAAATGTAAATATCAAGTTGTTTAACATTTTCAGGTATTCCTAATATCAATAGACCCAGGTCACAGCGTTTCCTACAATATTACATGTGCGCCCAGCAAAGACTAAGATCAGCCTGTACAGTCTTCGCTGTCCGCCTGAAAACGTTTTGGATCCTTGGCTACCCACAGAGTACCCGGCGAAGGCGCTGATCGGAGTGTGCGAATGCGCAGGATGATCTTCGCTGGGCGCACAAGCAGTCTTATAGGAAATGCTGTGACCCGGCTTATTTGCTTTAATTTCCTTTTAGGTTATCAATTCTTAGCGTGCATTCCAAACATTACAGTCTAACACCTTTAATGCGGTGTATGTGCAATGGAAGTTCTGATATCTAGTAAACAACGCATAGTAAAAGAAGGTTACTTCTTTTTGCAAACATCGAAGGCTGTACAGCACACCTCGAGGTGTTCAATTTTCGTACACATAGTAATCGGATTATGACATGCAGTTTCAGAATTTGTATGTTGTAACCTTTAACACAGTCATTCCTGAGATTTTTAAGTGGTCTGTGAATTTGGTCAAAACTTCTGATCTAAATAGTGGTCCCATTAAAGAAATCAAGCTCATAATGGCAAACAGTGTATATCTTGATGAGTCATCTGGATCTACACCGTAAAAGTATCTGTTTTAAGAACAGGGCTGAAATGGTTAAACGGCGGGCACAGGTCGACGAGACTGCAATTATGCAATCTGAATCTCTGCATTAAACACATGTGGAAGATATCTTTCTGGCCTGGGTTGGCCTATTTCCGAACTTCTTTATTCAGCTCTGATACATTATTGTTTTATAAATGAGCTGCAACGTCAAACAAGTACCTTTGGACTTGTTAAAGCTAGCAGTTTCCGATCAGCGGGTACATTCGCACAGTCTGACAGAATCTTCACTGGGTGCATTTTGGATAACCAAGGAAGCAAAGTTTCTTCATGAGGACAACTAAGACTCTGATCACTGCGCAGATGCGAAGACTCATTTGAGTCTTCACTTGGCACATATGCCAGACTGTACGTTTTCGCACGCTGATGCTAAAGTATTCTTGTATGGCAGGTCTTTGGGCTGTTGTGAATAATGCAGCAATAGAGCGTATATTGGACATAGAACTGGTTCCAATTGATCAGATGAAGCGACTGGCTGAAGTGAATTTTTATGGAATAGTTAGAGTCACAAAGGCCTTTATTCCTATGATTAGAAATTCCAAAGGTAAGACTGTCACAACATGATTACGCAAACTGAACAAACTACAGTAGCTTTAAGAAATACAATTGAACTTTAATTTTGTTCTAGACATGGGTAGAGCGGTCCACTGAGGGTTAGTCATAGCGCCAGGTCAAAAGCAAATAAAGATAATTTATGGATTTCTTTTTTCAATATTTTATAAAATAATGGTATGTTGAGTGTACTCATTAGAATGGCTTAATAAGGAGATTCTAATGAGTACACACAACATACATTTTCATGATAAAATAAGAAAAAAAAATTCTACAACATTCCTTAATATTTGTTTTCTTGATCTATCGGAGGAATTTCCTAGGGACTAAAAAACGAGTTCGAATCAACCACGGTAAACGAACCATCAGTGTTCGAGTCATTGAAGTTTCTGTGTACTGAACAATGTTTCGTGGTTATTTATGTTACACTGTAAAGTTTCATTAATGATGTAGAGAAGCACACTTGGACCGAATACATATTTGCAGTTTTGAACAACCAACAGTACAACTGTTGCGTAGGGGCTTTGAAATGGCTTTAAATATATGTATATGTATGCATACGTGAATATAAATTAGATTAAACATATTTTATTGCAAATAAACATTGGAATTGGACAAAAGTTATAAACAACATTAGATGGTCCTCTCCCTACAAAAAGAATCACATGCAGAATATGGTACAACAATATAAAGATTATGTAAATGGAAGATTGCACATGTACTTTGTTTTCAGAACTACAGATGTGAATGTATTTGTCGATTTTGGATGATTTCCATACGTTTTGGATGATCTACAGACAAATACATGCATAAAATCTTCTGATATTAACGTATTTACACTACGTATTCGTACAGAGAGTCCTGAGCAAACAGTGTAGGCCCAGACAAGCAGCCACAGATCGAGGCGTCCGTTCAGGTTCTGCACTGTGCATTCATCCAGCAATTTTAGACACCTTAGTTTCATATTTTTTCCTATTTATTGGAAGGTTGTGCTTATGATCGTGGCCTTGCCTGGACAGGTTATTTCTTTTTTGTTTGTGTGTTTTGAAGGTAGAATAGTGAATGTGACGAGTGTGAAAGGCAGAATTGCTGTTCCCCATGATGTTGGTTACTGTGTTACAAAATACGCCACGGAGGCGTTCTCCGATATCCTGAGACGGGAGATGCACAAGTTTGGAGTAAATGTCTCAGTTATAGAGCCAGGCTATTTTGATGGTGCTACTGGCATGCTGACCAAAGAGTATGTACGTATGTATGCAAATATAGACATCCGTGAATTTTCTTGGAGACATTAATATTGTCTGCAACATCAAGATTAATTCCTAACATCACACAACATAGTAAAGCTGTCCAGAAAGAGCCAGAATATAGCCTAGCAATGACACCAAGAGAACGAGAAAACAAACTACGACGTAGAGTTTACCTTATTTATTGTAGTTGCGATACAGATAAGTCAGTTGACTTTCTTCTGGATCCCTTTTGTATACATGCCTTGTTCTGTTTTATATTTCTCTGCAAGTACTTGTACAAATGAAATAGAAGAGAAGGCAATGATCAGGAACCGATCAGGGAAAGAAACACAACCACGAAATAACTAGACCCTAATGGAAACATCACTAGCGGAAAGCCAAATGGACAGTTGCTTTTCCACAAAGTGGCCAAATGGCTATCCAAAACAGAAATATGTAAGCGACACACACATTCAAAGACGAACTATAACAAAAATAAACCATGACAGATGAATCGCCTTGGAACGGTCAGTGAAAAGTATTTCACTGGGGCGGGGGAGGGGGGCTTAAAACGATTTTACGTGGCCACAATCCTCGTCCATACATCTGCCGCGGTTTAGACAAATAATTTGTTCAGTCCGCATATAGGCTTCCTAACTCATCAGTACTACATCTCCGAGAACACAAAAAAATCAACTAAGGACTCGACAGCACGAAACAACTGAAATGCTGGAGCAAAAGAAAACCAACAGTTAGACTCCGGTGGGCCCGACCAAAGAAATACTATTTAAATCAAACTACGACATACAGAATACATGTTAAAAGCAAACCTGCTACCTCATTCCTAACTAGGTGTTTATAATGCTAAACAGGACCCAAAAATACAACAATACTGCAACAAACAGGACAAAACATGAAAAAAAAAACGAGCAACAATAAAACATCACAAAGAACGAACAACACTAGAATCATCGCCTTAAAACTGTCAACAGTAAAACTAATGGGGTTTTGAAATCGATTTAACTGGCACCAAAGCTTCACCCTAAATTCAAATGTTGAGAAAAATACAATAGCGGCTACCAAACACGATCAGTAAAACGTCGCAGAAAAGCATAAGTGGGTCAATTTTAATCATTGTGGTGAAACAAGATTGATGGCATCGTAGCAATACTGACAGTCACAGCTGAAGAAAATCACTAGTGATAAGTAATAAATAATGACAAAACAAAATGGCTTACCTTTAATCACGGCGTACGAAAAAAAGAAGACCAGCAACAGCGAAACCGTCTTGGAATGATCAGCTAAAACATTGAAAACAAAAAACAAAAAACTAGGGAGTTTAAATTTTACTTTGACCAAATGGTGGACCGCATAAACCCTACTGACTTCAATTAAGTAAAGCCAATTCTTCCGATACCGAGGTACCGTTTTCTGGTTTAGAAACTAGCTATATCTAATGGTACAGTGTCCCCTAAAATTTATAATAAACGGGACGATTATGATTTTGATATAGTCAATTTACCTTAGCTGGATGGCGATGTACCCACCCAGGCGTATCTTATATAGGGTATACATATCTCAACTTATTTGATTCGCCAGAGCTTTTTCTCACCTTAGTGACTTCAACTGTCGTAACAAAGCCCATACTGCCAAATATCTTAGGCAGGGCTATCGTTATCATAAACTTCGTCAGGCTCGCAATGGGTGTAGAACTAACCAAGTGTACTCGTCCTTGATTATCATAGTGATTCATTTGATTTTTTTGTTTTCACTATGATGCATCGACTGAGTTGGGCATTTCTGTATTAAGAGTAGCATTGGAACCCAGAGTGAAGTTTGTCGACTGTAAAATTGCTTTAAAGCCCACGGTAGTTTATACTACTAACTGTTCTAAGGCGGTAAGTCCCGGTGTTGCTCTTACTCTGTGTGGCTTTGTGGTTAATTCTACGAGGCGATTTATATTGAGTCTTGCCTTGCTTTTTGTACCTGAGTTTTTCAGTCCTTTTAGCATTGCGATCACCATGCTTAGGTAAGAGAGAGCTGGTCTGTGTGCTTTTCGTGAATTTGTTTGTTTTGCGCGTGATGGTTTATTTCTCTTTCCTCTCCCTCTTGGTGTCAAGGATTGGCTGCGACTTGTGATTGTGCACTCCCTGGACTTTTCTTTTTTTAAACGTTTTTGATGCAGCTCGGTCTGCGAAGTTGTTCTTTGCTTCACCAGTGAATACTCACAGAAAAATACATCAGAAACACTATGATGTAACAAAAAGATCAATGCCGATGTGAAGCTAGAGTATAAGAAACCACAATGGATCCAACCACAGAAATTTATATATATATATATATATATATATATATATATATATATATATATATATATATATATATATATATATCGGTCAAAAACTAAGAATGCAGTTTGCCGCAGAAAATGTATGTTGTAACTTGTATTATTGTAACAAATGACAATCTTTTTATTTGTTCCGAAACATCAGTATTATCAACAGTCCTTCTGAATTTATAGACTAAGTCACCATAAAACGCAGGTTTGACCGATCTTATTGTAGCAATGTTTTCAGACCAACTTTATTCGTATTTGGAAATTAATTCAGAATGACGCCGATAAAAAACTAGAAAATGTTTTATGTACCGCATTTCCTATTTTGTACAGAAAATAAACATTAGAATACAAAGCAAATCTAGTTAACCGTAATGTCATCATTATTGATAGTTCTCCGATTTAGACGGACATCTGTAAACTTTCAAAACTACTTACATAGTAGTGTATGCTCTAATTTGTATGTGTAAAGCATCATAGGAGCTATGAGATATTCAATTAAGCTTTACCACCCTCTGGGTTAATTTAGCAGACGACAAACTGATATTTCTTTCTCTTATTTGTTCTCAGAAAATAGGCTTTAACTATTCATAAAAAATTTCTCCTAAAGAGTAAGTTTTCATGAAATATCAGAACCTATTTTCTTGGAAAACTAAGAAAAATATTTTGAAATATCGTCTCCTAAATGTTTTACCCAGCATAATACACTTTAAAAGGGACACATGTAGAGGAAGAAAGAACGAAGACGGGATAAGTTTTCACTCGCATTCATCATGGCTTTTACTGAACTGGATTTTGTGATATCTGCTTGCGAACATTGAAGACCACAATCTTGTAACAGTACTATGTTTTGAACTGCGTAAAGCAATAAAGGACCTATATATATATAAAAAAAGAACAGAAATATTTCTATTTAGGCAACATAATAATTGAGAAAATAATTATTGCTATTGTTTTTCTTGTACTGGAAGTGCGACCAGATGGAAGGTGAATTAAAAGAGATATGGAAAACGTACTCACCAAATGTTCAAGCACTGTACGGCTGGGAGTATGTCAGTACATTAGTCCAGAGATGCCGGGATGGCAGAGCAGGTAGTTGTTATTCATCGGCCCCTGTCATGGATGCCATGGTTGATGCTATTGCCAGTACAAATCCACAGGCCAGATACTTAATACAAGGCAGTAAGAAATTGATTGATATATGGTGTGTAAGTATGATTAATTATAAGATACGCATGTACAATTAGTGGGCCTTTCCCTTGAAACTGTGTATTGAGACAGATAGGCTGAGCAAATATAGAGCCAGATCTGATCAGGATCTATACTATTTTCCACTCATCCAGCAGTTTTAAGCCACATCAAAACGGTAGTAAACTGGACCTTCATATTTTAGGAAGGTATGCTGAGGAATATCTGTATAAATGAAAAACATACGAATTGAAATAACCGAGGGATCAAATGCAATGGGACAACTTTCGTCATTTCTTTTTTTCCTGTAGACTAAGCACCTTCTGGCAAAAGGTATATTCTAAAAGGAAAACCATTTGCTGCCCTTGAGAGCAAATGCTTTCCTTTTAGAGTAGACCCTTTTTCAGAAGAGAGCCAAAACTAATTTTGACAGAGTAACCCCCCTCTGAAAGCGAATCCATTTTCCTTATATATGTATAAACATATGAGATCTGAGTTTCACCTTGTTGTCTCCCTTATAACTATAATAAGTTAAGTGCTTAAAATTTTGTTTGTACTGACACCAGATCTTAAGAAAATGTATTCCCAAGTGAAATAAAAACATTGAAACGCAGGAAAGAAGACAAGTGTAAAATATTGAAAATTTGAAAAAGAAAATTCTGTGTTATGCTTACTAGAAGATAAAATGGCAGATATTTGTTTAATTTCGTTTCAGGTTTTACCTATTCTCAACTGTTATTTTCCTGAAAAATTCGTGGACTGGTATCTAAGACGGCTGATTCCTCCTCCAACTCTTGCTGGACAGAACTAATCATCATTGAGTCACATCGTCCTAAACCATAGAGATAAACACTCATAAACCTACGCAATTAGTGGGCTATTTGTATATAATATTACAATAAAATGTGTTAAATTTGAAAATAAGTTATTCTGACTAAAAAAATTATCCCTATTCCAAGTGATATATATTTCATTTTGGAAGACAATGTCCAATAGATAATGCTGTGAATAGCCGACGCAATTAATGAGCTATTAATAATAATAATAATAATAATTATATTAATAATAATAATATGTATTAAATTTGAAACTAATTCTAAATAAGATTATTTCAAAGCTTAGCCCTGTTCCAAGCGCTGTGTATGTCGTTGTGGAAGACAATTGAATAGATGACGCTGTGAAAAAAAAGTCGCCATTAATGAGTTATATGTATTTGTACATAAAATAATAAAATGTATTGAATTTAGAAATTAGTTATTCTGAATAAGTTTATTCCAAGGTTAAGCCCTTTTTCTGCCCCGTAACAAAATTTTCATTTTTGCTGATACATTACCTATAGTGTCCCATTTACAAACATAGTATTGATTTTGCAACGTAAGCCCTAGTTTTGGAGTAACATGATCATGAAAGTGGGTGTGGTAATTCAGTATGAACATGAATGACATATTTGCAACACGGTTTCTCTTTTAAAATCAGATATATAAAACCCAGTTATATATGCTTCTGTTTGTTAGATAAATGTCTTAGGTAATATCCTATCTCACTTACCTCGCTTTAAAGAAAAAAATAACATCTTCAGCAATTCTTTTACGAAAAATCTTCAGTTTTTATTAATTTTGCATCTTGGAAACATAGCCTTCCTTCGGAACTGAACAGTGAATTATTTTGAAACTTACCTGAATACAACATTGGGACAATGCAAAAGATGACTAAATTTTGATGACCTTGACCTTATTTTTAAGGTCACATTGGGTGTGGGATTGTCACAATAGCACATGCCCATTAGGCCATTTTCGTGCTATTTAACAAAAGTTTTCATTTTCTCTTAAACTATTGCCTGTAATATCTGTAAAGCTCACCGAAGCATTGTGCGCATGGTGAGCTTTTGTGATCGGTTAATGTCCGTTCTGCAATGCGCATCGTCCATCGTGCATCGTGCTGCGTCAACAATTAATCATAAATGAAAACTACTCCTGAACTCCTGGGTCAGTTTCAATCAAACTTCACAGGAATGTTGCTTAAGTGACTCTCTACCAAAACAGTTAAAACTGTTCCGCGCCAATGAACAAAATGGCCGCCAAAGCTAAAAATAGAAAAATCTTTACACGACAACTCCTGCTAAACCTTTTGGCCATTTTCACTCATTTTTTACAAGAATGTTGCGTATGTAATGCTCTACTAAAATAGATAAAAATGGTTCTGCTCCAATAATCAAGATGACCACCGAGCTAAAAATAGAAAATCTTTAAATGACAACCCCAGCTACACCCTTGGGCCAATTTCATTCAAACATCATAAGAATGTTTGTTTTGATGATATATTTCGACACAGCTTTAATGAGGGTCATGTTGAGTCAACCAATTATATTCATGTAAGTTGTTAAAGGTACAAAATGCGCCTAGTGATGATTATGACCAGACTGTACAAATGCGCAGGCTGATCTGAATCTTCGCTGGGCGCGTTTCCCCGATTCCCTCTTGGACTCAATTCTAATAAGTACACTCAACATACCGTCATTTTATAGAAGATCGAAAAAAACATCCCTAAATTATTGCCGTTTGCCTCCTAACAATGTGCTAACCCTCAGTGGCTCAAACTATCCTTTATACCAAATTACCAAGTTGACAAATCCCTTCGTCATGCTTACAGAAGCCGGTATTAGAGACTAGCCTCAATGTCCGGGGTGTATCGCTTAAGATTTCGAACAAGTATTGTTCAGACATATATGAAGATTTAAATTTATTAAACATCAAACAAATTGCATTAAGCTGGATATGTACTCAAAGATATATGATAGTTTCTGCTTGTAAACCTTGTCCCAAAATCGCCAACAAGAAAACTTACAAAAATATAGAATTAGTCATCATGACTTATTAATTGAAACTAGCCGCTACTTCAGACCAAAAATTTGTGTACATTGCTATCAGGTATGAGATGAGGAGCATTTTCGCCTATTTTGTTGTAATTATACAGATTTAAGGATTGCATTGTTTACCAAACTGCACTTAAAAGGTGTTTGAGTCATTGCGATTCGACTATCGTTTATCATGGCCCTTCAGCTTAGGTGAGCTCAAAGACATAGACGTACAGAGACTGTTATCTTGATAAGATATCGCTTAACTAACTGTGCTGTGAAGTAATGATATGATTCACAACCAAAGAAAATGTACTTTCTGACATGTGCGACCAACGAAGGTTCCAATCAGCCTGCGCGTCCGCGCAGTCTGATTAGAGTCTTCGTTGTTCGTATGAGGAAAATTTGCATCCTTGGCTATCCAAAATGTGCCCAGTGAAGATGCTGACCTGAATCTCCGCTGGGCGCACATGTTCAGAGGTACGTTTTCTCATATTTCCACCCAGTACGGAAGCACTGTAGAGATTTTTTTATTAATTTTGACTTAACCAATTTTAGTCTTGATACCCCTAAAGGGTAATTGGCAAACAGTGCAGACCAGATCAGATGATGATCAGGGTCTCTACTGTTTGCAAAGAGTTTAGCAATATTTCTCTAGGAATATATAAATCACATAGCTTTACATACCTGAAATTGAAATTGAACTCTTCCAATATATTGTGTGGGGAGAGTTTATTCAGTCTAAAATGGGTTAAAAGTTCCAATCTGAGAAGGACTTTATGGAATCAGTCGTTAGAGTAGTTTCCCTTACAATTAGGTGCATAAAGGGAAACGATAATAATTTATTCCCCATTTTACTGTGATTTTGTTGTTTACTTAATAGTGTTACGACAAATTCTTCTTATAACTACATTAAGCAGCTCATTTATTGAAAAAATGTCGCACATGCTTATGAATTAAAACTCGTTGCTGCAATGTTTAACCCATTTTAGACTGAATAGACTTCCCACATGATATATTGAAAGAGTTCAATTTCAATTTTAGGTATATCAGGCTACGTTATTCAGATATATCTAGAGGAAAAATGCTTAAACAATTTGCAAACAGTGGAGAACCTTACCAGCGTTTGATCTGGGCCTGCATTGTTTGCCAATTACCCTTTTACGGGTCTCCAGACTAAAATGGAACTCCAGTAGAGAAGATGTCCAGGAAAAGCCACTATCACAGAGAACAGCCTATTAATGGCACTAAGAGGAAGAGTAAACAATATACGACAAACATCACAAACCTATGAAATGCAAAGCAACCAGCTCCCTCTTCCCAAACGAAATGAACACAATGCCGGGCATGACCAACTAAAGACAACAATAAAAAAAAAAAAAAAAAAAAAAAAACGCAGCGAGCAGCCACAAGCCAAACAAACACTAGAACCATCTCTTTAGAACGACCAGTGGTAAAAGACACCGGAGGTAAATTTAATTTGATTTTACTTACAGAGTACAAATATTGTCCACAATATACAGAAAACAAACCACAAAGAGAAAGAAACTTCTAAAGTCAATTGAGCAACAAGGGAAAGTTTTCGCAGTGCTAGCAGCGTGTAACACAGACTACCTTTAGTATGGAGACCCCAGAGGGTAATTGGCAAGCAGAGCAGACCCTGATCAGACGTCTGTGGCGTCTGATGAGGGTCTGCACTGTTTGCAAGTAGTTTAGCCTGTTCTCTAGGAATATGTAAATCACACAGCCTGACATGCCTAAAATTGAAATTCGACTCTTCTAATATATAGTGTGGAGGAGTTTATTCAGTCTTTTAAGACTAAATTCGGATTATATGTTTATATTTTTTGTTGAAATTGTAAGTCTGACTTAGGAATTTTCAAGTTGAAATGGTCCTGAAGAGTTTCCGTAGTCTGAGAACCTTTGCCAAAAATAACTAGCTCGAGGCGCAATTCGAACTGTTGACAAACAAACATATCTTGCTTATCTGGCAAGATAAGGTCATCTATAGTCATTCTGGAATAATTCATTATCTGGAATAATTAATAGTTTGTTTGTTTTCTATGGGAAATGTTTGCCATTTTGCATCCAAGTATATTCTGAAGATGACGTCACAAACTGAAATTTGTTATCGTCTGGCAACAACAGGATTTCTAGCTTTACTTTGTTATATTATAATTGAAATTTATCCATATTTAGCTCTATTACTAATTGGATATTTCGGATATAAATACCTGAGGAGATTCGGCGAAACCAGGATTGACATCAAAGGTCAAGGAATTCTGGTAACGGGATGTGACACAGGTATGACATTCCCAGTGGTTACATGACGTCTAAATAACGTTGAATTGACGTCGATGCAACGTTGTACAGTTGTCATAATTATGCTTGCTGGATTACATGAATCACTACAAGCAACCATTGACCTTATTGTTGATCCAGATCAGCATGTATATAAGATTGACTGGGGCATAATGAATTTCGGAACTTACATTGAACGACGTAAATCCTGCTCAGAGCAGTTATAATATCCGGCACCGCAGCAATGACTCTTAATATCGGTACTATAATGACTCTTAATATCCGATACCATAATGGCCTTTAATATCCAGTACCGTATCCGGTAACTTAATGACCGAATATCTAATACCACAATGGCCCTTAATATCCGGTACGTAACTGCCCTTCACATCCATCACAAGAATGGCCTTAACATACTAATGACCCTTAATACCCGTCATCATATTGGCCCTTAATATCCGGTACGTAACTGCCCTTTATATCCATCACCACAATGGCCTTAACATACTGTACTTAATGGCCCTTAATACCCGTCATCATATTGGCCCTTAATATCCGGTACATAATGGCCCATAATCCTTAATATCCGGTGCCGTAATATTCCTTAATATCCATTTAATGTCCCTTAATATCCGGTACATAGTATCCGATACCGTAATGACCCTCAAATATATAATACCGTAATGACCCTTAATTTCCGTACCGCAATGACCCTTAATATCCGGTACCGTAATGACCTTAAAATCCTGTTCCGTAATTACCCCAGCCTTGCTAATCTGTTGACTGGATAGTAAATAGTACAGATCCTAGTCTAGTTGTCTGTATCTGTACTATTCCTTCAGGCATGCGTGTCCGAATATTTAGAGGAAGGGTCATAAGTAATGAAGTGAGAACTTGTGACCCAACCACATTGTTGTATAAAGAGCGATACAATATGTTTATACTGAATATCTTAGGTAAATACAAGCATTCCAAAAAGGTTTATTGGAGACAATTGTATGAAATGTCAAAACCTGTTTTCTGCCGAAAGTTTAACCGAACATAGCAATGTGACTAAACCAGGTAAGCAAGAATTGAAAAGTACCCACCTTTACAGAATATATTTTTACAATATGGTTGTTGGACGGGTAACTGCAGACTGCACCTAATACTAAATTACTCGTATATACAATGACTAATTTTTAGGATTTACAATTTCTTTAGGTATAGGACATCATGCTGCCTTAAGACTTGAATCGCTTGGTTTTACCGTATTCGCTGGCTGCTTGGATCCAGAAGGAGAAGGGGCCAAAGAGCTGAGATCTAGCATGTCAAATCGCATGCATGTTCTAGAAATGGATGTTACTCATGATGAGCATGTATCAAACGCCGTTAATTATGTGGCTGAAAAATGCAAGACTACAGGTAAACTTTATACAGGTATGTTACCATTACATCTTGACATTGTCCTGCTAGACCCGGATATGCCATACATTTGCAAAAAGTGTGGATCCAGGTGTGGTATCTTAATTTATTCAGCATGACAAGGGTAAGCTATTATTATTAAGGGGACTGGATACATTTGGAAAATTGTCCACGATTTTCTACAAGGGAGACAGCTTTCGTGAATTCCTGTTTGCTTTCCCGCATAAAAAGCCCCATTCTGAAAAGTGGTCTTCTTTAAAAGGAAAGAATTTGCTCCAGCCCAAAAGGGAGCGAATCGTTTACTTTTAAAGCAGACCCAGACAATAATAATTTTGAAAGAGTTGCCTCCGGTAAAATAGCATCCATTCACCTTAATATTTGGACATCAGGGTCCAAAACTAATGATGTCGTTAGTTAACACAGCGTTAAAACTTTGATCATTAAATATGGCATATATGCTAATATTTTTGCTGAAAAAAAAATTGAGTTGCTTTTGCATTTGCAAAAGTTACTCATATTTTTTTCAGCAAAAATACCTGTGAATTAGATATTGTACTTACAAGAACAGTTAACACTTTGACCACGAACGAGCTCGTTAAGCTAACGATGTTTTGAGCAACTGGGCCCTGAACTCGTTACTATACGGATCGTAAACTTTGATCAAGTTCATTTTACCAGCTACGAGCCAATGATATGTCTAAATGGCCTGATGGAATGGCAAACAGAACAGATCCTAATCAAATTGCTTCTCTAGGAGCAGTTCGATATGGATCTGCACTGTAAGCTCTAGTCATTCTATTCGCTTTTTGCAGACTGGGGATGAGGGAGGTAAATACGCAATGCATTGTACTATACTGTACAAAACAGCGAAGGGAAAACGTGTTCAATAAGAATAATGTACCAACTGATTGCATCGCTGTATACGACGTTAGGTGCATTCCGTGTCTTTCGGCCACATGGCGTGGCACAAATGTCAAACATGAGTAAAGACATTTAGGAAGTTGCATAATTTTCTGACCCTCTCTAGTACGTGTTTTTATGATATATGTTTTAAAAAGAAAATTTGTGGAGAATGACCCGGAAATCAAAGTTCTTGACAAGTCATGTATTATGATCGAATCAATAAAAGGTAACGAATTAATCGAGATCTAAAACTTTCAAAATGGATTTTACGAGTGCCGCCGTTTTGGATATTTAAAAAAAAAAAAAAAAAAAAATCCGACGCATTAGTTCGCTTCCGCTTAAAACGGCACTCTTATCACGAAAACACGCCTATATAATTTTGACCCCTTTCAACCCCACTTTTATATTGTAAAACTGGGGTTTACAGGGGTATACATTATTTTTCTTATTTTGCTAAAAAAAAACATAGATAGTGGGTAGGCGAGGCAGTTCTAAACGAGTACCCACAATCTATGTTTTGAGCAGAAATATGAAAATTATCAGATTTTTTTTTATCTGAAAAGTTTCCTTTTTTTTTTTTTTTTTTTTTTTTTGGTTATAAGATTTTCAATATAATTGAATAGGTGTGTCAGAAGGAAGATTTTATTTAATATTTTGAACTGGTTAGAACTTCATTAACCCATTTGTGCTTAGGTCCCATAAATGGGACGTTGACACCCCTTTAACTGGAAATGGGCTGGTTCAAAGAGTTCATGTAGAAGAGTCCACACGGCATAAATGGGTTACATCATGTGTTCTAGATTGCAGCACCTTTGGTAATCGTTTTGAAATCTTTGAACGTCATTACCTTTCTTAGTTTTCATCCGATTCTGATCAGATTTGCACCAAAATGCATGCTTCATAAAGATCTTACATCTCAGACACATTCTTCTTCAACTTCACCCTTCTCTTTAAGGTCTTTGGGCCGTAATAAATAATGCAGCTATCAACCGACTTGGCGACGTAGAGTTGGTAAGCATTCAGACGATGAAACAGGTGGCTGAGGTCAATTACTACGGAATGGTACGGGTAACAAAATCGTTTTTGCCCATGGTAAAAGCTTCCAGAGGTAAATTAAATAATGCAAAAGGCAAAAATGACTTCTATGTTATATGCGGCAACAACGATCCCGATCAGAATGCGCATTCTCGCAGTCTGTTCGGGACCTTCGTGGGCAGGCTAAAGAATCATCGGAACTGTCAGTATTTATTGACGACCAAATAACGAACGTCTTCAGCAGAATACGCGGATGCTCACGCAGATCAGCCCCTTAGTTACAAAACTTATTTCATACTCAAGTGAGGATGAAATTTGTCCTGCTAATAAATCGCAAATTACGAACAATTGCACAATTCTTGCTGAGCATGAAAATTTCTCTGCTAATAAATATGAAAATGCTAACTATTGTTGACTAGCATTTTCGTATTTATTAGCAGAGAAAATTCCATGCTCAGCTGAATTGACCAGGAAAAATAAATATAACCTCGTGGCCAGGTCTTTGTTGGTCGCATATAACATGTTTTTTTTTTCTGCGTTGTGCATTAACTGTGTTTTGGTTAAATCAGTAGCTTTGCTTTCAATGCACACTACTGAACGATATAAAAGTAATAAAGAAAGAACGTAAGAGAGAAAAGATACGAGACGTGATGAGAATGATATGAGATGTGATGAGAAGATGGATCTTCCGCATCTCGGCAACTTCTTTGTACGGATTTCTCGCATTCATTGAACTGGGTATTTATCATTAAATATCGCATATATGGGCGTATTTCATAAACTGTAATAAACACGATTCAATGACTGGGTACATTTGGTAGATTTTAAGTCATTTTATTACGAGAAACCAAATCTGACTTGTTTGCTTTTCTGCACACCAAGACCCTTCTAAAATAGGTCTTTTTTTATTTGGACTTTACTGTCCTTTCAAGAATATTTCACTTATATCGAGCCGATCGTTCATCAAAGGTGGGCGTAAACCGGAGAACCCGGGAAAAAGAAACACCTGACCATCCGTAAGCAGAACTTGGCTTTCCCACATGTGAACCGAGCGAGGCTCAAACCACAGCAGTGAGAAACCTAATGGATTAAGAGTCAGCTCTCTTATCCACTAGCCTACAGGCGCCCGCTCTGAAATGGGTCCACTCTAATAGGAAATAATTTGCCTCCAAAGGGTAGAGTAGATTCCGTTTTCACAAGGGAAACAAAATTGTTATGATATAGTTGTTCCTTGAGAGTCTCTGGCATTCGCCTCAAGAGCATATACAATTTCCGGAGTCTTTGTACTCAGGGAACAACTCTGTCAGAACTATTTTGCTAGTTTGGTCTTTAACTACATCCTACCAACCCTTTCACTCCTGAGTTTCAGAAGCGGGCTCTTCCAATTTTGAATTTGGACATAGCCATTGTTGCAAACGGGGTGTCATTTAAAAAATGGCAAACAGAGTAGATCCTGATGAGACGGCTCGTCGTGACGAGTCGTCTTATCTGGATCTACACTGTTTGCACAGGTACATGTTTTGGTTTGCAAGGTTGAAAGAGTTAACTATCCATTTTCACCTTGTTTTACTCTAGGCCGTATTATCAATATAACTAGTGTACGAGGGAGGATTGCGGTGCCTACCTGTGCGACTTATACGCCTACAAAATGGGCAGGAGAAGCTTTCTCGGACATTCTTCGGAGAGAGACGTATAGATTCGGGGTCAAAGTCATTATAATTGAACCTGGGAATTTCGGTGGGCTTACAGGAATGTTAAATAGAGACAACGTAAGTACGTTTAAACACATAAAAAATTAATGTGTCCCGACCCTTAGTCTGATCACTGATAAAAGACTGGACAAAAACCTAGTATACGGACTGTCAATAGAGATAGGCAGATAGAGGTCCAATAGGAAAATTTAGTACTGGGTTATATATCTGATCGATAGATATATTCATTACTCTTTAGAAGGCCTCTTTACCGCGTCCTGTTCGGATCTCGTAATCACCTCTTCCTGACACACCTTCGATCTCTCTTGCATAGCGAGGGGCAATAAAATCATTCATTACGAAAACACGCCCATTCAAATATATAGAAAAGTTCACCTCCAAAAACTGAAAAATTTCAGATAAAAAAACTCTGTTATTTTTCATATTTCTGCTCAAAACATAGATTGTGGGTACTCGTTAGAACCGCCTCGGTATTGAACAACCAATGTCATGACCTCGGTGAGGCGGTTTTAACGAGTACCCATAATCTATGTTTTTGAGCAGAAATAAGAAAAATAATGCATATCCCTGTAAACCCCAGTTTTACTATATAAAAGTGGGGTTTAAGGGGGTCAAAATTATATAGGCATGTTTTCGTGATGAGTGAGTGGTACCACTTTTGGTCTCTTTAAACGAATTGTGGACGAAATTGTGAGTATTTGACTCTGTGTTGTATGACTGGTATTAAACGACAACACACACACACACACACACACACACACACACACACACACACACACACACACACACACACACACACACAAAACGGCACTTCATGGAAAACTGAACGAACCGATGATCAGAATCTGCAACAACAGAAATATCGCCTTGTAGCGGTCAACAGCACAATTGTTGTAGTGGGATGAGAAAGTGCTTAAACTGGTCTTACTGGCTTATAGAATAACATATTTATTCTGCATATTAAGATATGCTAACTTCTGATCAAATTTGTCATAAAATTTGAACAAGTTCATTTTACTACCTGCTGAGGAGTCCGAAAACTGCCGGATGAGTGGCAAACAGTGTAGGCCCTGATTAGACGCCGCAAAACGCGGCGTCTGATCTGTTCTGCTGCGTCTAATCTGGGTCTACACTATTTGTTCAAACCTGTCCGACACAGGGTTATTACGATATTTTTGTTCTTTATCTATATACTGCCACACGTCCGCGAGGTAGGGGCGCGTGTCAAGAGTTAGGGGGTAAGAGGAATTTAGATAAAAGCAAAACATAGAAGGATGAAAGGTTTGATAGGTAGACGATAGGTTAAAATAGATGAGATCAGTTTAAAATCAGGTTAAAAACATGTTACTTTTGAAGGATCTAGTGCTGCTGCTTGCAGACTTCAGTCCTGAAAAGATCAAGACTAGGCTGGCAAACAGCTGTATCGGACAGGGCATTCCACTGGACAATAGCAAGTGGGAAAAAGGAATATTTATAATGGTCTCTATCAGCAAACATCTGTCTATAAGCCATAGAATGACACTGCAGATTCTTTGGATATAGTTTGGGATGGGAATGGCTACTATTTCGTATAAAAGAGACACAGGCATGCATCAGCATGATTTTACTCTAAACTGCGCCAACCAAAATTTTCCATCATTAGAGTTACACTTGAAGTTCTGTCATAGTCTGATAATGTCCATCTTGCAGCCCTTCGCTGGACTATTTAAATTTGTTTAGTTTATTTGCTTCCTGGAGCCAGCATATACCACCTGGTATTTGGATGGGTTGAAGGACGTCCATGTCCCACCGGGACTCCCACACAGACAGTTTATCAAGATCAAGGAGTTCGGCTATCATTCTCGCCCTCGATAGTAAGATAAAGAGCAGTGTCATCGGCAAAGTGCTGGACATGTGAAGAAACTTCATCAGGAAGGTTATTCATATAAATAAGGAACAGAATCGGCACCAGAACGGAGCTCTGTGGGACACCTGAAGCCACTAGAACCGCTTCTTACTCATTTCCTTCGATGGCAACTCTCTGCGATCGGTCATCAAGGAAGGCGCAGATCCAGCCCACCACACTGATTCTATAATTGTATATTTTCCAGATGAGTTAACCTTGTCAAATACTTTAGAAAAATCCAGTAGTATCAGATCCGTCTGTTTTCCCGCTTTGCCTTCCGTGCAAGGTCTTCAACCAACATGACTAT